>JAHTLZ010000129.1:58464426-58551160 GCA_023846285.1 Phrynocephalus versicolor
AAGGCGTGGGGGTGGCAGATGTTGATGGAGTCTCCCGGTACAGGAACTTACCTTTCCCATTACTTCTCAGGACACCACACAGACTGTAAGGAGTTACAAAGGAGCCACCCCCCTTTGACTGTACTGTATGCTTAATTTTGTTTCAACTCACCTGGCAAAGAGATCCTTACAGAAATGTTTACACTCTTGTGCTTTAATTGGGTGGCCTGATAAAGGCATTGTCTCAGTATGGATTTTGTAATTTGCTTTATGGACAGAAAAGGTTACATCTACTGATAGTTTTTATTATGTTTTACCTTTCTTTTAAAAATCGAGTCTTGTTAGCCATTTTGACTAATTCTGTTTAGTGTTGAGATAAACCAGAACACTAGCATTTTACAATTTTTTTAGTTACAATTAAACACTAAGAGGAGACAAATTTGTTTTGCAAGTAGACAAAAGCCAACCAGAAGTTTGGGCAATTTGGTTTTAAAGGATATATTGGCATTGGTTTCAATTCAGTATTATCTTTTTAGCTTGCGACTTCTTGTTGGATGGGGAAAACATTATGAATAGCTGTCTAGCTGCCAGTTTTCAATGCAAGCTGAGGAAAGTGGCATTTTTTCTTTCTATCAGATTTGACTTAGAAAGAAAAGACAAGTCAGTTATTGATGTAAGAATAAGTTTTTCAGATGTCCCAAGGAAGTGAAGGGAGCTTTTGCAACTTGAGTCCAGTTGCACAGGATATTAATCTGCATGAAAAATAATATAGTGGAACTTGAGTTTCCTTTATCTTGGGTTTCATACAATGGCTGAAATCTTCTTGCATTATTATAAGTGCATGCCAAGCCAGTGGACAAACACCTCCCCCCCCAATAATTCCAACAATAAATAATCACTTGCCAGCTAAAAGGGACTAAGTGTTACACTGTTGCCTTTTATAGGTGTCACAAATCAACAAGATTTCAGCCATTAGATTTGATGTATCTATTAAAATACAACAATATGGCCAGAATATTTTCACAGTTACATTGCTGTGCAGGTATTTAAATCAGGAAAAAATAAACGGACTGAAACAACATTCTGTTTCTACTTATGACAGACTAGAAAGCATTCTGTTGTGTTCAAGATAAGAAACATCAGAGTTGCATCTGTTCATTTTCAGAAATATGGGTCAGCCATTGTTGTTTCATACCAGTACCAGTATTCTAGCTTTAATTCAATACCTGTAAGACACGCTAATGGTAATTTCGTTCAATCACCAGTTTCTATTAGACAAGCACTAAACTCCAAAGCTCATAATCACAACAGCCCTAATTTTTGGACTTTTCTAATTTCCACTCTCTGATTTATATACTATTTTTATCTGATAATCTGTTGTTGAGAACTTACACATTGTCACAATATCATGTACCACTATGGTTCATCATAATTAAGGTTTTGCCCAACTGTGGATTTTGTTTTATTAATGATAGCATTGCTTGTGTCCTAAGGAAACTGTGGGTGTTACTTTCTGCTCAGTATACTTAGAACTGCAGACCTGGATTTATTCTAATTTATTTGGTAGTTATGATTAGAGCGGAAATGTGTTTTGCTCTCTTGCAGTTCTGTTTCGCTTAGGACTCCCATCGTACTGATAGGGTAACTACAGAATGGCTGTCACCAACAGGTGAAGAGAGACAGCTGCTCCAAAGAGGTAACAGTACTTAAAAATAATGTAGCATGTAATATTTTTAAAATCTCAACCTGGATATTGTACATATCTTTGTATACATATACAGTGGTTCTCTGAAAGAGCTGAATAAACAAGCAGTTGGTTATTGCAGGCAAAGAAGTGCATAGCATGATAGACTCGATAAAACTCATTTTCTCTGATGATTTCCCATAACTGTAAAATTCAATGGGTTTCACAGAATGGAGTTTAAGTTTCAGTTCTGAACTATGTTTTAGACTAATACTAGGTGTTCTAGAGTAGGAGTGTAAATGCTGTACTCAGAAAACTGATAAATCATCATCACTAATTATGATTATTCATATTATACCTTATTTATGTGGGGCTTTGTGTTTAAAAATGCAATGTGCTTAATGGTCAATTAATAGTATATTGTAAATTCTGTGCAGCAAATACAATACAATTTTACACCAAACGAGATTCTCAAGTGTAGTTTTGTTAAGTGTTGCTTGTCTCTGAAAACATTACTAACTAGAACATCAGATTTGCACAGTTAACTTTTTTTTTTTAGCAAGACTGCATTTTCTTGGTAAACACCATGTTTATCCTTCTGTAAGACATCCCCATGTATAAGATGACCCTCACTTTTCCAAACCAGAACTACTGTTTTGCAACCACACAGTTTTCTCCTTGGCTTACTTCCATGTATAAGACAACCCTCCATTTTTAGTCTTAACAATTGTGGACAAAAATATACTCTTATAGAAGGAAAATACTGTACATTATATATTGTGTTTTCTTACCATTTTCATTGTAGTACACAATTACAGTCCTTCAGAAATCCTTCAAAGGTAAAGGCTTAGGTTTGTTATAATGCTAATAATTCAGTGCTCTCAGTTCAGCATTTCAGTAATGAGCATATAAAAGAGCACCAGAGTAAAGGAATTTTGAGCACCATTTTGATCTCCTTCATTTTACTAGTGCTGAACTCATAGTCCTCTGGTCTCTTGAAAGAACTGGTGTGGATCAGCATTACTGTTTTGTGGCATATGGCAATTAGTTGGGCTGAATCAGTGTATCTGAAACCTAAGGATTCCCACCCACCCCAGCTTAAGTCTAGATTTTAGTGCACTCTCTAGATTGCTGTCAGTTTATCTACTTCCTAACGTATTAGTTCAGTTGTACTGAACCTTCCTGTGTTGTGATTTTGGTTTGAAATTTAAGCCATCAAACCTGGAGTTATTTCCTCTTCTCACATCATTATCATTGACATTCATATTTGGGAAACAAGTGCTTATTTTTAATTCCCCAAATATTTATTGCCATTCTCAGTGGATTTTGATCTATATTTTAAAGAGAGATGAAATTAATGTAATATGAAGATCAGTTACCATAAGATCAGTTACTGAAGGAGACTGTGTGCCTTCAGATGTTTTCAGCAGTGGATTTGGAAACAATTCAATTCTCATCTATTAGAAAAACATGTTAAAATAACATTAGGAACCACATTTACTAGCCATTTCAGGTTTTTGTATAATGTTTTGGTTTAGCTAAAGTGTAGTGACTTTATTAGGAAACCAAACATATTCAAGTACAAGTGGTACCTCGGTTTAAGCAATCTATTCTCTGGGCCATTTTGAATTGCAAAAAATCTTAAACCAAAATGTGGTTTCCCATAGGAATGCATTGAAAACCAATTAACCTGTTCTGGGGCATTCAGTTGAATTTTTTTCTTAAACCAAGGCATCCCCTTTTCCAATAATTTCTTATTTTAAACCGAGTTTTTCTAATTAGTGGTGTGCCAAGAAAACTCCATGGACATGGGGTCACAAAGAGTCGGTCATGACTGTAACGACACACACACACACACACACACACACACACACACTGTACACAAGAGTTAGTGCCAATTCACTTGTGGGCTTTCATAATGTTTTGTATTCATATTGAATATGCATCACTTTGGTGCTTATACAGTAGGACCCCAGTATCCGCTGGGGATTGGTTCCAAGCCTTCCTGTGGATAATGAAAACCGTGGATAAGAGATAATACCAAAATGTCCCCAAAACTGCTGTTTTGTGATAGTAACTTGCTTTACAGCTGCTGTTTTGCAACAGTATCTTGCTTTACAGCTGCTGTTTGTGACGGTAGCTTGCTTTATGGCTGCTGTTTTATGAGAGTAGCTTGCTTTACAGCTGCTCTTTGTGACAGTAGCTTGCTTTGTGGCTACTGAATTATTTTTTCCTCTGCCAACCGTGGATAACTGAATCAGTGGATAATGAATCAGTGGATACGGGGGTCCTACTGTACTGCCATTTTAAAAAGATTTCTTTGTTTACTCTGGTTTTTAATTTCTGCTAATGTAGATATCCTTGATTGTCACGGAATGGACACTCATGCAATCATGTGATAATTTGCATGACTGGCTATCCATGGGCAAAGCAAAGCAAAAATTCTCAGCATATAGGGGGAAAAGGTTTAGGGAGAAAGCTGAGCCAGATTGCTAATGCCTTAAATTATGGACAATCTTTAAACATTGTATGTGAATGTGTGTAATAAATCTAATAGTTTGCTGTTTTTAAAAATAAGCTACAGTATCATCCAGACAGGTAATGATTTGACTAGAAGAAAGAACAGAAAGAGTACTATACAAAGGTAGAAGAAATGACATCTTTATTAAATTGGTAAAAATCAAACAATTGATGCATGCTTTTTTGGATTAAAAAACCCTTTTTTCTGTACCAGCTGGTTTTAGGTTCCAAAGGGTTGGTGCAAATCTGCTGTTCTCTTTTTCAATTGGGTTTCCGGTTTTCTGTTTACCACTTGATACAGAATTAATGTTTTTGCTGTATTTGGAAGGGTGCTTACAGTATGCTGTGCTTCTCCAGTTGTAAAAAAGGAGACTACAGAGCCGGTGTGGTATAGTGGATTTAGTGTTAGACGGGGCTCAGGAGAGCTCGATTCAGGTTCCCACTTGGCTGTGGAAACCAGTTGTGGAACCATTCCTTAAATATCTCACATGTCTTGAAAACAAGTTGGGTCACCATGTGTCAGATGGAACTTGACAGTGTAGAACAACAACAGCTATTTATCACAGATTCTGTAGGAATTTATTGTTCCCACAAATCCACAAGACAGATATGTGCAGGCAGCTAAGTGAACAAGTTAGCAGAATGTTGGTTATGATTGTTAGAAGTGTTGCCATTCATTCGTTTAATTTCATTCCTATGTCCCGTTTGTCCCAGAACTGGGACCCAATGCAGCTTATAGAACACTGAAATATTAAAATACAATAAAATTACAAACATTAAAATAGAATTAAATTAACTTATGTAATTAAACGCAATCAAAATTAAAGCTCTTTAAACTCACAATTAAAATACAGTAGGACCCCAGTATCCGCTGCGGATTGGTTCCAAGCCTTCCCGTGAGTAATGAAAACCATGGATAAGAGATAATGCCAAAATGTCCCCAAAACTGCTGTTTTGTGATAGTAACTTGCTTTACAGCTGCTGTTTTGCGACAGTATCTTGCTTTACAGCTGCTGTTTGTGATGGTAGCTTGCTTTACGGCTGCCGTTTTAAGACAGTAGCTTGCTTTACAGCTGCTCTTTGTGACAGTAGCTTGCTTTGTGGCTGCTGAATTATTTATTTATTTTTTTTCCTATGAATCAGTGGATAATGAATCAGTGGATACGGGGGTCCTACTGTAGTAATTTTTTATTTGCTTTAAAACAGTAGTTGCAGTCCAGTTGCCAGCCACTAAGCTGTGTTATTTTTCAGATACACAAATATCCCATTCTCTCCCACTAAAGGTACTGAGGCTCAATGGGATCTTTTTTATTGTGGAGAAGCTTTTAGGACCCAAATGATTGGTGGTGGACTCCTTCCTTTCCTAAAAGTGCTGCCTGTGGTCAAGTCATCCCAGCTGCAGCCAAGGTTTCCTATAAGCTACGCACTCATTTGCTTGCCCAGAGAGCCATGAGGATCCTGGGGCAATAGCAAAATCTCCAGTATAGCTGTGTGAACAGGTTTTCAACAAATGATTCTGATTTGACTTGTGGATGTGGAAAGGAGCTGACAATGAAGATGAGAAAGACGTGCCCACACTGCCTGCCTACAATGTATAAGATGATGCTCAATTTTAGCTTAACAATTTTAGAAAAAAATAATGTGTTAAAAATGGAAAAATACAGTAAATATAGAAGTGATTTCTATTTACCTAGAATTTTTTTTTATGGTTACCCATATATGGGAGCTGGTTTTATTGTACTGAATATCTGGATGTTTCTAAGCTGACTGAAATGTGACTTGACATGCATCTTAACATGACTGACACTTTTGGTGTAGGTTACCATAGAAAAAAGGTAGTCTTAGTCCATCACTCTATCTGCTCCCCCACATTGGGTACCTGTGATTACCTTAAGCACTAACAAATGTATTTTGCTTGGTCTGGATATGCTTAACATTCTCATTGCAAAAATCCTGTATGGCACTCCATGGGATCCTTGTGAAAAGTGCAAAGTATAGAAATAGTCACATCATATACTTGAGCAGTGACCAAGTGGAGAGTTCCTCAGTATGGCAGGCCAAAAGAGGTGAGATCCTTATAATATGCTTTATCATAGAATTATAGAACAGTGAAGTTGGAAGGGGCCTACAGTATAAGACCATCAGATCCGCCTCCCCCCCACACACCTTGCACAAATAGAAATCAAAGGATACCTGTCAAATTGGATCGTCCAAATTTCTCTTGAAAGCCTCCAGTATTGGAGCATTCACCACCTCTTGAAGAAATTGGTTCCACTGCTTTACTGCTCTACGAGTTAGGAAGTTTTTCCTGATATTCAGCTGAAAGGTGCGCTCTCTTACTTAACTTTAGCCCATTGTTCCGCGCCCTGCACTCTGAGATGATCAAGAACCAATCCTTCCTCTCCTCTGTCTGACAGCCTTTCAAATATTTGAAAAGTGCTATCATATTGCCCCTCAGTCTTCTTTTCTCTAGGCTAAACATGTCAAATTATTTCAGCCTTTCCTCATAGGGCTTGGTTTCCAGATCTATGATTATCCTTGACACCCTCCTCTGAACTTGTTCCAAGTTATAAACAAGGTTAAATCTTCTGTCTGAGTGGAAATCTTACTGGTAATGGAAATGGTCTTCTAAATAATTTATCACTGAAAATAAAATTACCATCAGAATACCCAGTGAATAGATCTAGAATTTTTGGAGTAATTGGATAATATAATATAAAACATCAATACAGTGGACCCTTGTATAACAAACAGCTTGTATAACATAAAATTTGTACAACATAAAAAATTCCAGAGATAGGGGAAATTTGCCTAACATAATCGCCTATGGGGAAAATCCGTACAACATAAAAATGGAATCATTCCGTTTTCAATGCATTCCTATGGGAATTTGTATAAAGGAAAATTTGCTTAACATAATTTCATTTGGAACAAATTAATTCCTTTATACAAGGTACCACTGTATTAGTTTGCTAACTCATACTACAATAAGCTTCCATATCTTGCAGTAATCTGCTCACACTTCATTTTTATTTTTATATTTAATATGTGGCTACTATTTTAGTTATGCATTTAACTGATAATAGCAGTTTCAGTGTTTTGCTCCACTGTGGCCTTATAGCAGACCCCAGCACTAAGTTTTTTTTTAAATTTTTTTTTTATATTTTATTGAGGAAGTAACAACATATCTTTCCAGTCTTTACAAGTTTCAAAAACATTACATCATCCTTTGGTCCCTTCCTCATTAACTCTCCCTCCCCCCCCCCAGCAAGCAAAATTCACTACCCTTTCATATTGAACATTATTAAGGCATGATGGAATAGTCTAGCCCATTTCTCGTTCTCAGGCTTCCCTTTTATCCAATTTATATATTTCTCCCATTCCTTTAAAATTGTATGTTTCCCTTCTATGTTTTCTTCTTGCATAATTTGTATCCAATTATTTTGAAAAAATTCATGTATATAATCTTTCCATTTATCATCTTTCCATTTCTTTTGGTCCTTCTATCCACTCGTTAGTACCATTATAGCTGCTGCTATTCCGTAATAGACAATCTTTTTAACACTTCTCCATTCTTTTTCTCTATCTACTAACCCTAAGAAAATATAGTCTATTTTTAGCTCAATCCTTTTCTTTGTAATTTCTGATAACCAATTTTCTACTTTCCTCCAATATGTTTGTATTTTCTCACAGTTCCATATCATATGTGCAAAAGTTCCTTTTTCTTTTTTACAATGCCAACAATTTTGTGATATGTTATTATTTATTCTATTTAATTTCTCTGGGGTATAATACCATTTATGCAATATCTTCAGTTGCATATCCTTAATTTTTTCCAATTTTACCTCTCTTATCCCCCGTAATATGGCCTGAATCTTTTCTGTATTTAAATCCATATCTCCTTCCCAATTATATTTAATTAAACTTTCATTCTGATTTCCCAATCTGACCAAGTATCTATAAATCTCTCCTGCTCCAACCTTTTTTTCTTCATATTTCTTATACACCACTTCCCATTGTCTATCTTCCTTTCCCTTAAGAGGATGGAACCATTGATCATATCTCCTTTTCATACTTTCTGCCACCATCCATTTTTGATTCCCTAATATCCCTTTTAATTTATTAATTCCCCCTCCTGTTGACATTAATTCATGCATATCTTTGATTTTATAATATCTTTTCTCTTTTAAATTCTTTATATCTTTTTGTGATAGGATCTTCCCCTCTTTATTAAACTGTTCTAAAGGGCCCCAGTTCGATACTCCACCTATTTTCGTCCTCTTTATTAGAATCTCCATTGTTACTTGCCTTGGTCCCTTAACTTCTTTCAATATTCTTTTATCTCTATCAAATATCCCTAAGTAACCTGCTGAGTTATTTATTATATCTTCTACTCTTTTCCATTTGGGTGTGGGAAATTCCTCCACCTTCATTGCCCATTTTAATTGGAAGGCTATATAATACTTTTCCAAAGAGGGCATGCTCCATCCTCCTTCTTCTTTTATTGCATAAAGGATTTTATGCTTGATTCTTTGATTTTTCTTGCCAAAAGCCCATTTCCTTAATGATGTGTCCCATTTCTTTAATATCTTTTCTGAGAGTAATATTGGGAGAACCTGAAATAGATATAACAGTTTTGAAACTATAAAGATTTTCAAAGCCCTAATTTTTGCCAGTATTCCCATTTTTTTATCTTTCCAGCCCTTTATTATTTTCTGGATCTTCCTCCAAGTTTTGTTATAATTTGCCTCCCCTAATTTTTCCCAATTTTTTGTTAATACCACTCCTAAATAAATCATTTTTTTAACACCATTCCCCATTTTCATTTGTAATCTTAATTGATCTTGCTCCTTCCTGGGAACATTTAGATACATAATTTCTGATTTTTGTAAATTTACTCCTAATCCTGATATTTTTTCAAATTTCTTTAATATATTAATCAGGGGGGCTGCGGCTTCTAATGGGTTAGTCAATATTAATATTAAATCATCCGCAAACATATTTAACTTTATTTCCTCTTTTCCTATTTTATAGCCTTTTATTTGAGCACATTCTCTCAAATTTTGGGCCAACGGTTCCATTGCTAATGCAAATAATGGGGGGGATAAAGGGCATCCCTGCTTTGTACCTCTTTCCACTTTAAACTGTTCCGTTAATGATCCATTTAATCTTACCCTTGCAAAGTTTTCTTTATAAATTTCCTTTACTGCATTTGCATAGGGACCTATAATATCCATCTGTTTTAATAACTTTAGTAAGTAATCTCTTTCTACCGAGTCAAAAGCTTGTTTAATATCCAGTTTTACCATTGTTAATTTACCATTGTTAATTTACTTTGTTTCCTCTTGGCATCTGCCATTATATTCATTACTATTCTTATTGGATCACCTATATATCTTCCCTTAACGAACCCGTATTGATCCTCCTGTGTTAGATCTGGAATTGCATCCTCTAATCTTTTAGCTAATAACCCCAGCACTAAGTGGGACAAATGCTAAGAAAAAGAAGAAAGAAGAAGCTCCAGTGTGGCCTTAATGCTGGGGGAGAGAGATCTGCAAAACCTTATTGAGATAGTTGAGCATGTACAATGGAGAGTTGAGGTTATACCCCTTCTGAGATACTTTCTCACAGGCCCTTTGAATAAGACATTAATTTTCAGTAGTAGCCGAACTGTTTTCATCGTAGCATGTACTGCTATCATATTTGGACAAATTTATGTTTGGCCACTAGTATTCAACCGCAGTTGAAAGAAAATGTTAGGGATCTTCCTTTCGCCTACTAATTTCTGACCTTCCAACTTTGTATTACATTGCTTTCTGGTTGAATGATGTTAGCTATGCTATATATGATGAAATGGTACAAATGTTGTTTGTCTTAAAAACTACTCTTGAGACATCTTAGAAAATTTCTAAAGCATAACAAAATCCTGCTCTTTTTGTGACACTACTTTCTGCTTGCTTACGATGAGTGAAAATAGCTATATAACATTAAAATCTACTTCAGCAGTTCAGCACCTCTAACGTACACATGTGCACTATTTTGGAACGAAAAACTAAATATAGTGCTTGAGGCTGTATATAAGAAAGAAAACTAACAGTATATAGCATGAACATGTCTTTTTGCTTGGAGGGAAAAATATGTTCTTGTGAATGTTGGAAAGCTACTCATGCCTTACTAAATTTCTGTTAAATCATTAACAGAATTGTCTGCCATTGCTTGTTAAATCTGTAATCCTTACTAGTCACAAGATTTTACATAATGTTATCTAATCTGATTGGCTTCTGAAGAGATAAGATTTATAGACTCGGCTAGTTAGAAGAGATTTGAGCCTCCCTTGTAATCCTGCTGTGCTTCTGATATGAGGGGACAGTCATATGAATCCCTTCTTAAACTGAAAGCATTTGTGAGCAGGTTGTAGAGTCTTGATCATTCTCGTACCACTTATTTTTATGCACCACTCATGCATTCTACTGTCCATGTGGTTTGTTATGTACTAAGCATGTAGATATATTTCCTTTGCATGGCTAAGGAACATGCAGCTGGTGGGTGTGGCTGGGCATCCATGTTGTGTCAAACGACACAAGCTTGTTAAAGTGCTTTGTGTACATCTGATGTGGCCCTCCCATTTTTGTCTACAAGAAACAGCACTCATTATTATTTCTGTTTCTCAAAAGGCACAACAGTTTATTTGGATGTCTGGTATATAGCATTTTTTAAAAATAACTACATTTATTATTAATATTATTCCCTATACATAGAAACATCAGTAATGATGGCATCTGGTCTATAACAGATGCCTTTAAAAAGGGAATTAGATAAATTTCTGGAGGAAAAAGTCCATCATAGGTTACAAGCCATGATGGGGATACTGTACATGTTATCTCCAAGCTTAAGAGAAGGATACCTCAAAATGGCAGATGCAGGGGAGTGGTATCAGGGGACAAATATTTAGTTGTCTCATGAGCTCCCAGAGACATCTGGTATGGCCACTGTCAGGTACAGGAAGCTGGACTAGATGGGCCCTTGTCCTGATCCAGCAGGTATCTTCTTATATTCTAGTAAAGTTCTTTAAGTTTTCATAGGAAGCTTTTGATCTTGCTTGTGTATTCTGGCTTCATGACTTATTTGTTGCAGAGTTTTGAATTTCTGGTAAAACATCCACAGAGAAATATAGCTACAAGTTCCTCAGAGTCCACCCCTTTCATTAACTGGCACATAAAAACTCAACTACAGTGGTACTTCGGTTAACAAGATTAATTTGTTCTGTGGACCATATTGCTGTGCAAAAATTTCGTTAAACAAAATGCAGTTTCCCATTGAAATGGATGGGAAACTAATTAATCTGTTCTGGAGTTCCAAAAAAAAAGGCAAAAAAAGCCATTTTTCTTTTCAGACCTCTTTATAAAGTGCACTTTAAAAGCATGTAGAGCTGGAACACACACCCCTGGAACATATACCGCCGCAGTGCAGTGCAAACATGGACCAAAGAAAACAGCAAAACAAATCCCAGGTTGTTCCCGCCAAAACTGCAGTGAAAAGCAGTGCAAAGATGGACCCAAAAAAGCAAGAAAACCTCAGCTCCCTACGTTTTATGCAACCCGCTGCAAAAATATCTAGAATGGTTTCAAAACATGATGAAAAAACTGCTCCAACCCCTCCCACTCCTCCACAAACTACCGGGGGGGCACAATGCATCTTGGGTACCTTTTGTTTTTTTTTGCAAAGCATCAAAAAAAAAATGTTATCCAAGGCAGCTTGTAGGAAAAAAAATTTAACTGAAACATCCCTATTCCTGGAAATTTCATTTCATTATTTGATTTTTTTCTTTAACAGAGGCATTCGTTATCCAAGGTATTATTGTATTCACTCTGTGACATTAGTAAGAGAAATAATAATATATATTTTTTAGTTACTTGACTTTAAATTATAGTCTTGCTTTCCTTACCATACACATACTAGACATCAACAAAACAGATCAATAGCAACAAACAACTGCCACCAGTTGATGAAAAAAGTGGACTAGAACACTCAGTAGAGACGTAGGAAGCTGGAAACATTCGAAATGTGGACATACAGAAAAATTCTGAAGATACCTTGGACAGCCAGAGCCACTAGTGTGGCTGATTTACAGCACATGAATAAAAAGTTAGAAATCCTCAATACTGCAAAGAGAAGAAAACTGCAGTATTTCAGACACATAATGCACAATAAGAAATACCATCTACTGCAGGTTATGCTTCAGCTGACTTTCAGACACTACATTTCAGCGTTTTAGAGCCATGGATTTTACTAAATTGTTAATTTGATTTTATTATATGTAAACTGATGTCAGATTCATAATCTCCCATATGGATGGCAGGACCTTTCATCACCTCCCTGTTACCTATGTCATTCATCTAAGATCCTTAGTGCTAACCACTACAGAAGATACTGTATTCGCAGCATGTGTGCTATAATGGATTTTGTTACCATGGGCTAATATTCAGGTACGGAGGAATTGCTTGGGTGATTTTTATGCTGCTTCTTTCAAACAAGATATTTGTATGCCTCCTTCCTAACAGATGTCATAGGCATAGTATTGCAGAGACATAATACTGCAGCTGTGTTCACTGGTTGTTTTTATTTTACACACTGAAAATGAGTTTATGTTTCAGCCAGAAAAATGTTGTTGATATGAGTGGTAAATGTGGTGGGAAACTGCTGCTATGTAAATATAATTGTCCCTGATCCCTGCTGAGGAGTCTCAGAGTCATTTGTGCAGATGGCATAAGACTGTTAAGTTTATCAACAAACGTGGGAGAGTTTAGACTAAAAATGCTGCTACTGCAAAACTAAGCCATTGGTGTACCCAGCAGTTTCCTCCTCTGCACCTAAAAGAGTGGACATAAAGAGAGGATAGTCACACAACACCTGGCTAAATTCTGATCATCATACAAAACTTCAGACTAGAATTCAGAATACAAAAGGCTGACCACTTGGAAATGGCGTACAAGGTAATGAGTGATACAGTAATAAAACCAGAATTAATTTGTTGACTATGCTCTTAAAGTTTTTATCAGCAATTTTTTAAAAAAGTGAACAAGTCAGAGCTATTATAAAAAGCATGATTATACAGTATGTTGGCATTTATATAAGAAAAGGAAGGAAGGAAGGAAGGAAGGAAGGAAGGAAGGAAATCTTTAAAGACTTATGCCAGTCATAATTTTTCAGGTGTACAGAATGGAAGTTTTCATGTAACAATGATTAGAAAGTTTTGTACTGTATTTCAGGGACTAAATATGTGTCCAGTTCTGTTGAAGATAGCTAATGAAGTAGTAGACAGCATCAGTTGTGTTATATAACACATTGTTTTTTTCTGTTTTCTGAGGAGCAGAATATGTAAACTTGGGGTATATCCTTAAGATACTTCTTATGACAGGATGCTTGCTCTAGTTGTTGTGACCCGACCCCCCCCCAAGAGATATGATAACTAGTTTGATTCGACTCCTCACCTCCCATTCTTAATACCACAAGTGACAGATTGTTTCCTTACTGCCATAATTCCACAAACCTTATCAGTTGATTCTGTGAAGGCCTGACAGGGCTTGGTAAGTCAGATATCCAAGTACTGTAGTTAGGCTTTGGGCTTTACTAAAGTGGTTTATGGGATCTGGAGCAGGTAGCAGGCATGGATTGCATTCCCAAAGTGGTGGTCAAAGGATCCAGTAACAGTTAAGATAATTGAGGGGTTGAGAGTAAAGTGTAACCAAAGCTGAAAAATGTTTTTGCTAAAAAAAAAAAAAGATCTAAAATTGTCAACATGTGATACCACTTCTTATTGTTCTTTCTAACTTGGCATAAAACATTGATTGTTGGTAAATCTGTTTTGCACCATTGTGCCAGAATATGTGCTTTGTCAGCCTTTTCTTGGTGCCAGTTTGGTTAATAGCCTGGTAGTGCATATTCTAAAGCCTCTCCATTTCTATCTTATACAGTTAGAGTTGCTAAACTGGCATAGTCTAGTGGCTACCAATGAGGATGTTTGAGTACTGGGCCCGGCTGCCATCCTCTCTTGACAGAAAAAGAAGCACCTAGCCTGAAGTACCTCAAGTTGTTGAACTCCTTGAATTTATAAGAGTAAAAGTCCCTAAGATTCTGATGCAGTCAGTACAGCATTCTGCATTGCACTGGAGAACTAGTGACTGATAGTGTGGAATTGAGAGTAATGTTTCTATTCTGTTCTGTTTTGATTTGTTATATTCTATATGGTGTTGTAGTAACTGTGAATTTAATAACTTGCAGTTGTCAGTTTCTAAAATTTCACATAGAGTAGAAGCAGTGATAGGAAATTGGTCCTCTGATATGAAATATGAAAGGAGCAACTGGGTTTTGGAGACTGTTTTTCTTTTCTCTCTCTCAGATGTGTTCCATGCTGTTGGCTCTGCTATTGTTCCTTTGGAATGGATGGATGTTTGTTTCTACTACACACAAGGAGTCTGCCATCCCTATCAAGTTGTGGGCCTGTTCACCAAAAGCAGGAGTTGAAGCAAAGTTGCTGTGCCACATGCATGGACTGTATGCCAACAAATCCAACTCTGGAGTGTTCCAGAGTCTGTACTTGTTTCATGTTGCCTCAGATTCTTCCAGCTGCCACTGGAGAGATTTAGCCAATTGTACCCTCAAGGCCAGTGGTGAAGTTGGTCGTTTTTGTTATGGCATGCAGTCAGACAGATCAAATTTTCAAATTCCTGTTTCTTGCCGACCTTTGCATACACATGTGGACTCTCAGACAGACAGAAGCATAACTGACAGTGATTTGTGTAGTATTGCCCTTATTTCTGCTGCTTTATGGAAACCTGGTGCACCATTGCACCTAAGAACCATTGTTGGGGCCCAGAACATGAGAGTTCTTGAAGATCGAATGCAGTTGTCTTTAATTTCACCATCTGGCAATAGCATCACTCGTGTCATTACTGATTGGGCATTGCAGGACTGGGAATTAAAAGGGACTGACTTATTTAGACTGGGTCCTCCTGATTGGGTGGTGCCAATAGAAGGAACACACTGTGACCAGCACACACCTTCTATCAGGTTTAAATTTTATGGACATATTGCCATCACAGAAGAAATAAGTGAACAAGGCTTTTACCAGGTTGAACTGGGCTCTCAAAACAAAACAATACTTACTTTTAACCCACTAATCAGAGACCTCATCTCTCTCAACCGTATGTCAAATCCCATTGTTGGGTCCCATGTGCTGAAATTGGATCAAGTTGAGCAAATAGTCATGAATCCTCAGACTTCACTTAAGGAGGTACAGATTCACTTTCAGGGCTTGAATGTGTCACAGAGAATACCTGAATGTGCTCCATTTCTTGAAGTCAGCCACAGAGGTTGGGTGGAATGGGTTAAAATGTGGGAAGGAATACATCATGGAGAACGGGTTAAAAGAGAATTAAAAGATTGGTTGGGGGCTCTTGGTGCTGGGGTTTCAATAATAGATTCAGCTAACATAGAAGTGTTAGCTAATAAACTTTCATATTCTACCAAACAGATAGGGAAATTGACTGCTCCATTAACCAAATCTCTCCTACAGCTCACAGAACAGCCACGGGCTATCAGTAAAGTGCTTCCAGTCTGGGAGGCAGTTTTGGAAAATGACAACACTTTGATAGTCTCTGGAATCCAATCCCTCCAAAACAATATTTCGTTGGCTTTAGCATGTGAGCAGGCTCAAACAATTACACAGAATATAGTCATGGCAATGATTAGAGAGGCTAAGGCAGGAAAAATTCCCATGGAGGTCAACAATTTAATTCGACCAGAATTAACTCCAGGTGAAATAGCCTTAGAGGCTTGGTGGAGGTTGCTAAATGCATCTTATGATTCCTGCCAGAACATGCTGCGACTATTCATAATCACAGTTGAAGCCTCTGAAATTATTTCAATCTATCCTGTTGTCCCCCTGGGATTCCAGATTGAAAAGAATTTGGTCATGTATTCCAGAGACTCCAATAGATGGGCACATTTGAGGGATGGTGCCTGGGAAACAGTTAACATTCAGGGTTGTGTAAAAAGGGAAAACTTGGGTTTTGTATGTGATGATAACAGTTTGGAGAAGCATTATGAATGTTTTTCTCCCCAGCTTGTAAATAATTCTCATTGTTCTTTTGATGTCATTCAAGAAGATGCTTCTACTGTTGTGTATACAGGGAAGGGATGCATTTGTGTAAGGACACCATGTGAGTTTGTACTTATTAATGGTCTGGTAATCCAACCTATGTTGCCTTATATTAATCGTTGTTTTTGCAATATTAGTGTGATTGTAGGGTGTGATTTTCAGTTCCGTGTGCCTGTTTGGACTGTGCAGCATATGAAGACTTATCCCTCTTTGTATAGAAAAATCTCTCCTATTTCTCTTGGCCTTGGCCTTCATACTCTGAGAAACCTGCTTTCTCACCCATCCCTCAAGGAGGAGTTGTTGAAACTTAAAGACATGGGTGAAAATGCGGCCTTGGAGATTCAGCACAGCAATCAAGAGATTGCTAAAATTGTGGCCACTGTTAAATCAGCTGGAGGTCATTCGTGGTGGGAAGTGCTTCTTGGATGGTCACCAAGCTCAAATGGCATGCTGAATATTGCCCTCCATCCCATTGTGGTAATTTTAATGTTTCAGGTGGTATTGGTGTTTGGCTTGCTGTTATTAGTTGGATGGATGAAACAGCAAAAACACAAACTGTTTGATCTAGAGGCTCAGATACGTGCTGCCAGAGAAAGGTTGTGATGAGGATATTTGGCAGAGGGTCATAGTTCCCTTTCCCTGTAGTATAAGATGCTTTAGACATTTTGTATACAGTATATCTATTTTTAATTGGTTTAAGTTTATTGTCCACCTTGGCACTATGTTCAGTTGAGTAACAGATTACAAACATTTAGTTAGAATACATAGCTTTATAAATGGATGTATAAAGCCACCATACAGAAATTAATCTGTACTGCTTTCTAGGTTGCCAAAAATGTACTCCAGTTAGTAAATATTTCAGGTACTGTACTGTATATCATGGAGGCAAAATTTCTGGTCATATATAGCCTAGATGTAGGAAGATCAGGTAGCAATACGTGTATTTTAATATTTATATGGGAAACAATAGTCTATAGATTATTTACCTGCTCTCTGAAAGAATGCATACTAAAGAGTGAATCTTGGATGTCTAAGCCAGAATGGTAAGATAAAATAAAGACATACGCCACCTGTAATGTTTGACAAATTGACAAGTTTGTCCTTTTAAAGATTAGCTATATATCAGTTTTAGGTAATTTAGTTTATGTTTATATTTCAACTAGTTGTGTGGGCACGTAATTCTCCCCATTTCAGTACAGTATACAGTGCCAGTGATTCTTTTCCTAAGAAATTATCTCTCATTTGTCCTGCAAAATTGGTTTTGCCATGTTGCATAAACTGCCTTGAGAGCTTAATTAATTTATTTCTATTGTAGTAGATGCAGGAGGGTTGAGATTCCATAATGTAGGGGCTTGCCTGTTGCCTTGAGATGTAGTTTTATGGTCTAATGTCCTTGGGAAGTTTTCCAGACATTCTGTCTATCTCTTCCAGTATTATGCATTTAACAGCACCTCCTGTTATAGAGCCTATTCAACCAACAGGGCTGTGCCACTAAGAATGCCTTTCCATCTGAGATGGTCTACAATGCTACATAAACAATACAGTGTAATGAAACTATCTAAGCATATTGCATTTGGAAAAATACAACAAAAGAGTACTTTTCCTGCAAAATGAAAACTAATTTAATGCATATTTAAGCAATACACATGTACTGTATATTGTCTGGTAGTACTCCATACAGTCAGTTTCTACAGATAGGCAGCTGACTCATATTTTTGTACAAAAAGTATATAGAACATACTGAACTAATGTTTTGTGTGTAGAAACAGAAATGTATGACCTGCTCAAATATGTTTTCCTCTGGAATCTCTGAAAATCTAAACTCAGGTCTCTACAACTGTAATGTATAAAGGCTGTCAATGTCTCTTCCTCAACCTTTTCTCACCTCTCTTTGTAGCTGTAGAAAGCAATTTGAATACAAATGATTTTTCACAATAAAGGTTTTGGCAATAAAGCACTATACTTCAGTGTCATGGCTAAGTTAAATTTTGAGCTGGCAAGTCTCCAACTGAAATCTCACCTGCAGTATAAAAAACAATCCATCCCTGTCATGCTTTGTCCCATCATCCACAATATATTGATAAAGTTAGCCTGTATGTTTTGAGATAATGTACATGTAAGTCCTGAGATGACATATATGACATGCTTTGAATGCGTTATATGCACCATATAAATGCAGTATACCATATCAAAAATATGTTCTGTCAACTGGGCCAAGTGCTCTAACAAAAATTTACAGATTTTTAGAAAGAAGTGGAAATCACATCCAGATTTTAGTTGAATTGGGAGGCTACCTTATTAAAATGCTGTATTAAACATAGTGATGACGGATGCTGTATCCATAGCTTAAAGAGCTAAAGGAGTAGATGGAAAGATCACGTTTATGAGTCATGTGGGGAAAGTGTGTTTGCTAATTTTTAAGAAAATGAAAACTTCCAGGGTAAAAATTCACACTAGATAATCAAATAATTGAATAAGATGGTAAAAACAATATAATAAAGCTGTCAAATGTAATAGTATTATTTATTTATTATTTATTTTATTTTTATACTGCCCGTCTTCCCAGGTTGTATCATTGCAGTTAATTTTATAAAACACATGATGTATCGTGCATCAATTGAATAGGAGCATTCTTGCTACCTATTATTGTATCAGGATATCCAAAATAGATCATAAGAATGAAATAGGAAACCAAGATCAGTGTAGACTATTTTACAGAGAAGGCATGCATTTCTATTCCACTTTATAACAGTGTGAGGCATACTGCTGTCCCATAAATTTAACTGTGCTTCAAAATACACTGTACAATAGGTTCTGTAATGCTAGATAAACATATGATGGAGCCACTGTATTGAAGCAAAGAAATATTGGATCAGATAAAAACCTAAAGACAATTCCCCATGAAAATCCTACGTACAGTACAGTACCTTGAATTCTGTTATGGAAAGACAGTTTGATAATGAAACATTACACAGAGTAAAATAAGGATGCCTTTTATTACTGGTAACCTTGGTTTTCCCAAACAAAAAATTGCTGGATCTCCCCTGCCCTATATAGCTTACTGAAGCCTCTTCTGTACTTTCTTTAGCCTTTGTTTATATAACCTTCAGTAACATGCCCTGCAGTGGCTGCTGAAGTGGGCTGTTACTAGTGGATAAGGATGGTGAGAGTGTATGAGAAGGTGCAGAGAAGCTGATGGGAGAGGCAGAGGCATCATGAAAAACATGTTAAGTATTTCATACAAGAGATGACGCACTAGAGAAACCGCACCATATCCTGAAACTGTGAAAAAAGGAAACTTTGATATACCGTGTTTCCCCGAAAATAAGACACTGTCTTATATTTATTTTTTCTCAAGAAGACACACTAGGGCTTATTTTCAGGGAATGTCTTACTTTATTAAGTATAATATGCTTGAATGTCAGCCCTGCACACAACCATAGCCACATCCATCACTAGGTCTTATTATCAGGGTAGGGCTTATATTTAACAAATGCATAGAAATCCTGCTAGGGCTTATTTTTGGGGGAGGTCTTATTTTTGGGGAAACAGGGTATTACCATATGAAGAAATTATTTATGTTTGGACATTGATTAAAATTGCAAAGTTGCAGAACAGTATTATGCAGAAATGTAGATGCCTAACTACAATTTTTAGTGTGCTACAGCTGAATTCCCAGTGTGGTGTGTTAGACAGACTAGGGCTCTGGAGATAGGAATTAAGTTCCTTGCTAAGCGATGGGAGCTCACTGGGGGCGTGGAGATGATAAGCCACTCCTTAAATATCCCAGTTGACTTGAAAGCCCTGATAGGGTCACTAGATGTTGCTCCTGATTTGACAGCACACTACAACACGCACGTGGATGCGTGTGCACACACACCTACCTGCCAGCTCGCTTGATTGCTCAGGGCACCTCTCAGTGATAATCCCCACTGTAACTCCTATGAGAAGAGCCACCCTACATAGTCTTTGGCAAGCTGTGCACAGTCGCAGGGCAACCCAGGAGATGAGAATGGTAAACATGATTACTGTTTACCTAGAAAACCATGGAAAGCATTGCCATAAGTCAGAGTCAACCCCTTATGGCAAGGTTCCCTCCTCAGTCTGTGGACTGGTCCCCATCTGCAGCCTGCCAGTGCCTCAGCAGCCGGCAGGGATCCTATTGAGGCACATGCCCCAGAAGACGTTCATGCTTCTCCCTCTTGGTGTGCTCCCCCCCCCCCAATGCACCAGTTGCAGCCAAAAGAAAAACGGTTGCAGCAGAAGCAGCATGGGGTGTGTGTGCACATGCACACACAACTATGATACTGGTCCCTGGCAAGAAAATGGTTATGGGGCTCATTCTAAACAGGGTTATAGTTGCATAGTATAATAATCCATTCTGTCCTCTCCCCAACATTTTTCTTTTCCCCCTTTTCCAGCTAAAAGCTGACATTCTGATACTCCTATACACATTTGCGCCTTATTAGACTTGGTCTTTATTCAGGATGGCAGGATCTTATGTGGCTAATAAAACCTCAGGCCACCCCCTGAATATGTTGATACCTCCTACTTATTTCTTTGTAGACCTATTTTGACTGCAGCGCTGTTCTCAATTGCCACCCAAACCTGTTAGTAGAAGGTTATTTAAATCACTGACCAGAAAATCAGTTCTAGGCATTTCCTTTGGAAAAAGCACTTAACTTATCTGGTCATCAACCTCTTTCCTCTGCATCTTAAAATATTGTGGAGATTTTTGGCTTATTTTCTCTTCCTTTGCTGAACTTTCTTCCAAAGAAATTTATTCTGGGAAGCAGAAGTGGACAGATCAGTACAGAAGAGGCAGGAGGAAGTGTGTCAGAACATGAGTGTTGCAATCTGATACCTTGAAAATAGGCAGTCTAGAATTAGCAGCAGCCGGTGAATATTGTGGAGGGGGACAAGACTGTACACTACAGGAATAGATAACCTATAACTTCCAGATGTTGTTGGGTTCTGAATCTGTTCGTTTCCATCCCTTAAATGATAGCGATATTTACTAGGATTCTTGGAAGATGGGAGCCCATTACTGGAATTTGTGGCTCAAATGCTTGTATTTTATAATTTCACTATCTCTGGGTATCTGGGGTTAGGGGTGGGGATGAGAGGAAGGTGGATGCAAGCATTTGTGCTGACTTTTACTTCCTAGATCTCTTGTTTATATTAAAGAGCATACACTGTGCTCATTCAATAAAACGCTCAGCATGCACAACAAATGCTAAATTGGGTTCATATAATAGATACTAGCAATCAGTGGATAACTGAAAAGCAGCATATGCAAGAGTTCCCTACCTTGGCTGATACAGCTGTTAAAATCAGACAAAATACACCAGGGGAACAGTCATTTACCATGAGTACATTGGCAGTTTGTTTTTATTTTACTTCCCACGATAGACACAGGTGGACGAGCCTCTTCTGTCCTTTCAACACTGTTTCTCACTGCTTCAGTTTCCTATCTCCAAAGTCATGGAGCAGAGGAAAGGCAGGCAGGAGGCCAAGATTCTGGAGAGAATGAAGAGAAGGATGTTCTCATAAATAATGCTTTTATGTTAAATTTTGTTCTCTAGTCGTGATGTTGGTGTGAGCGCAGTCTGCTGGAAATCTAAATGAGTCTCCCCGTAGTATTTTAGCTGTTGTGTACTCCTGTTTGACAGTAGCAGAAGACCTTCTTTTCCCACTCATTTTATCGTCAATTGAAAAACTTATTTCATGTTTTGTCCTTGGAGCCAGTCAGGAAAGTGCCTTACAGCACAATGTTTCTTTGTGTTTGTGCTGCTCTCTGCTTCCTTCACTTTGTTTTGATTACTTACTACTGTTAACAGCTGGTTTTCTACTTGCTATGTTTGCTTTACTTAGGATAAAGGCTGGCCTTGCTTTCATCCACTAAAATGGGTGAGGCGTTTAATCAAGTACTAATTTCACAGGAAATTCCCCTCTAACACTATCATTGGAATGTAGAGGTGTTGGTTGCAAGAAAAAGATTTGGATGATTGTACAGTTTTCATTTGTCTTGAAAAAGTATTTTATTTACTAAGAATACAGTGACAGCTATACCAAGCATGTGAACCCTGAACGGAGACATCTTTTTTTTATAAAGGTAATATGCACTTTATTTCAAGCTGAGGTCTGTTGAAGGTTGTCCTTTTAATCTTTATATGATATACTGCTAACTACGGCTAAATGTAAATGTAGTGTATTCTATAGTTGGCCTTTATACAGGGGATGCATCTAGAGGGCAATTCCTAGATGTCTTAATGATGAGACTGTTTCATCCCCGCCACCCACACTGCCAACAGATTTTCTGTGGTAATTAAAAGAGAAAAACAATCAGCTCACAAAGGTAGCAAATGAAGGACAATGACATCTGGGATCCTCCTTCAATAAAATTCAGTAGATAAAACAGAGTGAAGTCTGATCTAGAAGCATCTCTGGTTTCCATTCACAACTTAGAAACTGAATGAGGTTGTTCCTCAAATTGCTATAGGTGACAGCTTTTATTTATTTTATTTTTTTGTAATATGTTTACAGTATCTTTGCTGTGTAGCAAATTGCCTGCAGTTGAAAAGACTGGGAAGAATATTACATGGTTTATCTGTGGTTAAGTATCATTTTATTGTCTTGTGTGTGAAATCTGCTGGTGGAACATTGGATGTGATGTCACCTTCTTTGTAAAATTTCTACAGGTGTCACTTTGAGATTATTCATGTTTCTTAATATTGCACCATTTATTCCCAGAGGGTTTAATATCTACTATGCTATATATATAAATAGTTTAATAGCTACAAGTAGGTTAGAGTCATGGTTATACTGCTTAAATAGTTGTGTGTGCGTGTGTGTGTGTTGCGTCGTTACAGTCGTGACCGACCCTTCGTGACCCCATGTCCATGGAGTTTTCTTGGCAGGAATACTGGAGTGGCTTGCCAGTTCCTACTCCAGGCACCTACAGCATCTGGTATTCCCTGGTGGTCTCCCATCCAAGTACTAACCAGGGCCGACCCTGCTTAGCTTCCGAAATCAGGCGAGATCGGATGTGCTTAGGGCATCTAGGTGGCTTACAGCACCTGACTTTATGCTAAATTTCCACCAAGTATCAGCTTCATGGGACAGGAGGCATCTCTGAGAGCAAAGGATGCTGGTTACAATTTTTGTAGACATGTGGGTGGACCAATGCCAGGTTTCAGTTGTTATAGTTTAGCTTAAATAGCTATCCGACAGCAAGCTTTTTGAGTTTGTCTAAAGAAAACAAGAAAAGGAACATGTGCATAGTTTCCCCCAAAATATCAGCTTCATTGCTGTCATGGAATTTAAATATGAGAGAGGTCCAATTGGATATTGATTAATGACTGTTTAATGTGTCTCAGCATCTTTTACTGCCTAGCTTTACATCCATTTTTCCAAGTCTCTGACAGATGCTCTGTGTGAAGGTCTTGCATTCATTTTTATGTAGAATGTTTTTTTAAAGAACTCATTCATTTCTTTGGTAAAGTGATTTTTACTTTTATTTTTATATTTTTGGCCTGTGTGTATCATTTCCCACTGCATAAGCGTGTGGGACAGGGCCAAGGATAACACTTTGTGTGAATGGGTTTTCAGTTATGAGACACTAAAGGGAAGTTTTTTTCACTTATTCAAAATAACACTATGCTATTTTTCTTGCTTTTCACACCAGGCCACTAACATGAAAATGAAGGTGATTATTTGCGCCATACTTGATACTTGGAGGCACTATCCCTGAACCTTAAAACTATAGCTCTTAGCAATGAGAGGAATAAACCTAAATGTGCATATGTACATATGTTTACATGTTGATGTGGGATTAATAGAATTTCTTAGATTATGTTCAAAGAGCCCAGACATGATTCTTATTCAGGCTTTTTGGAATCATTGGTTGTTTGTGTCCACATAGTTGTTTTGGTGCTACCATTTAGCAGCTTCCTTGCTTCATTATGGTCCAGGATTTTTCCATTAATTATTCGCTTCTTAGTATTATGAATTCTTGGGAAAAAATGTAAATATCACAATGCAGCCAAATAAGACAAACTAAACTTTCACATACCAAAGACAATAGGGTTCAGTTTTCTCTAGGTCTTACAAGGAATTAAAACAGTTGTACATGTGTTTGTTTGCTTTCTATTACCAGTGTCAGTGTTACATTTCAAAATCTCTTTTTGGTTCAGGAGCCCAAAGAACTTCAAGAACTCTGAAGTGGCTGCATGGAAATGATAGGCAAAAGTCCAGCCCGAAGTCCAAACAGGTCCCATCAAATGAAACTGTGTTGAACCACCCATTTTTGTTTATTTCTTTCACCCTAATTCCTTACACAAGAAACCTCCCCTAATTTCACATAAACAGATGTCTGTAAAACAGGAGCACTATTTAAAAAGGGAGGGAGGAAGAAGGAAGAAATGGAAATTTATTTTACATTGTTGATTTACAGCATTACTCCCCTTTTGTTAATGATAAATCCGAGAGTTGAATCATGGCAACTGGATTTGAAATGTTTTACTACTCATCCAAATAGCTTCTTCAGTCTTCAAGTCCAGTTGCCATGACTCAACTCCAAGATAACCTCACCTGAAAGACTGATAATCTCCACAGACATTGATGATAAATGGAATTTTTAAATCCCTCAAATTCATTCTGACAGGATTTTTATAGAAATTCCAGTTTAACCCCAAAACTCTAAATAATGTCCCCCAGTGGTTCCATATAAATGTTAAATAACATAGGAGACAGAAACAGAACCCTGAGGTACCCCACAGGTCACTGGCCGTGGTGTTGAGCATGAGCCCCCTAACACCACTTTCTGCATTCTGTCCTGTAGGAAGGACTGAAGCCACTGTAAGACAGTGCCACCAAGTCCCATTTCAGAGATAGAAGTCAGGAGGATGCCATGGTCGACAGTGTCAAAAGCAGCTGAAAGGCTCAATAAAATTAAAATGGACACAGATCCCCTATCCATTTCCCTGCGGAGGTCATCTACCAAGGCAACCAGTGCTGTCTCAGTTCCATAACAAGGACTGAAGCCAGATTGAGCTGGATCCAGATAGTTTATCTCATCCAGAAACCTCTGGAGCTGCAAGGCCACAACCACTATGGTACTTTACCCAGGAATGGGATGTTAGATACTGGTTGGTAGTTGTTCTGTATCGTTGGATCTAAAGAGGGCTTTTTAAACAGTAGTTTTACTATCGCCTCTTTCAAGCATGCCGGAATCCAGCTCTGTTGCAAGGAGGCATTCACTACTCTTCCTAACCAATCTGCCAGACGCTCTTTGGCAGCTTTTATGAGCCAGGTAGGGCAAGGCATGTGGTGGTCCTCATCCCTCCAAAGGTCTTTACCATATCCTCAGGCTGTAGGAGCTGAAACCCATCCATTAATGCAGGGCAGGCATTTATTTATAAGCTCTGGATCAGTGGCAGCATCCAGGTCAGCCTGGATCTGTACAATTTTGGCTGTAAATTGTTGTACAAATTCTTTGCAGTGCATTACAGAGTGATCTGTGTTATCCACTCGTGGGTCAGCATGTAGCAGACTCTTGACTATTTGGAAAAGCTCCATCAAGTGATTCCGTGCTGAAGCAATGGCAGTAGAGAAAAATAATTTCATTGCTGCTTCTACTGCCTTGGAATAACCTTTCCAACAGCCTTTCACTGTTTATCTCTTTCACTCTGGGTTTTCCGCCAACACCTTTCAGCTCTATGGACCACCCTTTTCATATTTGCCAGTTCCCTAGTAAACCAAGAAGCCAGTTTGGCTGTACGTTTAGGGGCAATCAGGTCAATGGCTTTGCTCATTTCCCCATTCCAGAGATCAACTAAGGATTCAATGGATTCATCCATTGGAATCATCAAAGAGGTGGGAAACTCCCCTAGGGCAGCTACAATACCATTTTACATACAAAAGATATTTTAGGCCATAAAGTAGTATACATAACTTTTCATTTTAATTTTATGTAAAATAAATTATGCACTGCCTTGCTATTTTAAAAAAATCTTATTGTTTTTAGTTTCCTAGTTTCTTTTCTGCTTCCTTTTATGTATAATAACAATTGACTCTCTGTGCTTTGCACAGAGAATGAAGGATGCAGAGGCAGAAAAGGGGAGGGTGAGATCTGCAAATCTACTGGAGCACAAATGAAGACAGTAACAGGAATGCACACTAGATCTGCTTGCTTTTCTTCCTGGAGTTGGCTAAGCTCCAACTGCTGCTTCAGATTGGTAAAATGTGACAGAAAATGAATGGGTTTTGGCAGCAAATAGGAGGAATAGTTACAACATGTTAAATAAAAATAAACACAGAACATTCAATATTCTTGGTGTCTCAGAGAAAAATAGAAAGTGGCGTGATCTTAGCTGAGTTTCAGAGATTGCAGTTCTAGCACATCATCAGTCATAGTAGCTACTTCTTGCCAAGCCTCTATATGATTTGAGTTTAACAATGAATCTTTGTTTTGTATCAAGTATGTTTGAATCATAATGTACTCCATATTTATGCACTTTGTGCTGATTTCATTAACTCTTATGAAGAAAATGAAGAGTGTAAGGGTAGTAGCAACCGAGGTGTGTTTTTGAGATGCCTATCTTTTTACACAATGTGGTACAGTGGATAGAGTAATAGACTAGGTCTTGGGAGCCCAGGGTTCAAATCGTTGCTCACTGAGTTTTTGAAACTGGTCAAACAATTCCTTAAATATGTTACAGTATTTACCCTGCAAAGCCTATTAGGATCACTATAAATCAGTTCCGGCTTGATGACACATAAAACAATAACATCCTCTCACAGCTCTCTCTTGGATGCAGATCTTAATGTAGTAAGGAATTTTGAGTGTGTCAGGGACACTGAGAGCAATGCTGTCAGGAGGCTAGACTCCACAGCTAATCCAGTCCTGTAGCAGAACAGTCAAAGCTGAGACATCAGACTATGATGCACCCACCCTAGGCAGGAATAAGGGTCACATAAACAAAAGAGAATAGATAGTATCAGTGAGGATGGGGGCAGAGAAGCTTCTGGGGGACAGTTACTGGGCAAAAGTAATGGAAGGTAATGATGACACAAGATATTTCACAAAGAACGGATGTGACACTCAAACTAATTATTAATACTACAAAGATGATCACGGTAAATATTTTATCTGCCAAAACAAGACCAGGAGCAGGATGTGATTCTAACAAAAAATTGTCAATATTAAAAATTAAAATAAAACTGAAAATGGACATTAAAAGATCCTTGTGACAAAATATATTTTAAAGAAGATTTTAATGATTTTAAGCTTCACATAAAGAATAGACTTGCATTACTAACCTCAGCTGACCTTGAACCAGACAAACTGTGAATTGAAACCAAAGATATTATAAGGAAAGAATGCAAAAACATTATTGCTGTAGTAAAAATAAAAAATACAATTGCTAGAGTCATATGAGAAGCAAAAGTAAAAGGTGTTAGAAATAGGGTTAGCATTTTAAATGCAACTTTTCAGTGATCATTGTAAAGATAAAGAGATCTGTCATAATGACCAGTGCAAAGAATATGGAGAAACATAGCCAGAAATGTTAGAAAAGGGTGCATTCTATCTATCTCTGTCATTACACAGAAATGTCATGTGGCAAGCTGGAAAAGTTTCAGATGAAGGTGGAGTGAAAATTGGTAGAATAAACATCAATAATTTAAAATGTGCGGATAGTACTATATTACTGGCAGACATCTGCAGTGATTTGATGATTGTATGTGAAATAAGAAAGGACTATAGCTGAATATTAAGACAAAAATATGGGTATAAAAGGACTATATAATTTAAAGTTGACAAGGAAGAAACAAACATTAAAGATGTTCTGTATAGTAGCCCTTCCAATTTGTGGAATCAGTATCTGTGGTTTCAGTTACCTGTGGTTGCTGCAGCTGCAATTCAGCCAGCAAAGTGTGCACACATGTATCTCCTTTCATCCTTCTCTCTTCTCTTGCTCTCACTAATTGTCTTGAATGGGTTCCCTCATATCTGTGTTATCAGGTATCCACGGTTGATCCTGGAATGGATCACCCAAGGATATTGGGGGTGGGATGTGTGAGATGACTACTGTATCATCAAACCAAATGGAGACTGAAGCCAAGAAACCAGAACACTTGATATCTGGAAGGGCAGCAATGAGGAAAGGAGAGAGGATCATCAAGTGTATACATGTGTCACTAGAAACCAAGGCCAAGTTCATTAACTCCATTATATTTCTGACTACTTTTGGTGTGAAAACAGGATAGTGAAGAAGGCTGACCAGAAAAAGCTCAGTTCATATGGATTATGATGCTGGAGCATTGTAGATATCCTGAATGACCAGAAAGACGTGCAAGTCCTATGTAAAGTCATGACTGAACTCATAGTTTAGATGCGTCATGAGAAGACAAGACTTTCATTTTAAGGAATTTGCATGCACTTTGATTTAAAGTTGCTTTGGAAACAAAGTGACTTTAAAATTGTGTCACTGTGTATCAGACCTTCTTTCCTTAAACCATGTAACCTACTGCTTACATATAACAATGATTATTCCAGATTCTTTAGTGCATCTGTGGACTACGTTGGCAACGCTGATACTCTTAATCCAGATACAGTTTAAGTAAATTTCACATTCTTTGGACGTTAAGATTGCTTCATACTACCATTTTCATATAGTAAACATTTGTGTAATACATTCATTTCTTTTGTAGAATCCAGGCACTTTCTTTTGTGGATAGATTGTTTTTTGTTACTTCTTGATCTCAGTAGTTGCAGGTTGAAATGGAAGGTGGCTTGGGGCTGTAGAGTTTGCAAAATATCTTAAACGGCTCCTTTCTGCTTGTTTTACTGCTCAGCTGGTTTGCTGGAAGGGGTAAGGAGGACTTTCAGCATAGAAATGAACTGAGGGGGAAAGGGTTAAGAAATATGCAGCAGTCTTCTGCTCCAGATTGCAGCCTCAGCAGCTTCACTGTATGATATTCCCATAGTGCAATAAAAGGGACTGAAGCTCTTTGAGGGCTAGATCACACAGTACCTTTTATGTATGTACCCTTGCAGTCTGTTTCTGGATAAACTCTGACACAGACAAATATAAATGAACTGGGAGCATAGGAATATGGCTGGCAATGATATTTTGCAATCAGATCCCACAGAAAATCGGGAAGTGTTCATATGTATGTAATAAATATTGTGAAAAATAAACTGGATAAGGAACTTGCTAGCAAATGTTCATAACTCTCATGAGATAATTAGCAAAATTGTATTGAGATTAGCAGTGGGTGATAGCTTTTCTTCTGATCAGGGACTTTCTAATTTCTGTGGAAAAAAGTTTTACCAAATAATAAAATCAGAGCTTGCTAATTGAGTTTTAAAAAAATCATATACCGATTAGGGTCAAGACATCTGTGTCATCCATAGCTTCCTGTAACTCATCTTATACAATCCATGGTAGTCCATGCTCCTCCTTTCTCTTTGCATTTGATACCCTTTTCTGCTATAATATCACAGACCTGCACACACACACATTTTATATGTTTGTCCAGTTTGGATTGAGTGTGAAGTTTGCATTTGCCCCTTCAGCACCTCCGTAGATTCTATTAGACATGATATCTGCATAGCACAACCAATTTTCATTGTCAATGCACTTCAACATTTTCTTTCTCTTCTTTGAAGGCTAACAGGAGCAGCCAGGCAGGGGCCCATATCCAGACAGACGTGGATGATGCCAGAGCTATGACAGGGACTGCAGTCTTGGCACTGAAGGGTGGTGATCAGTTATGGAACAGCCAAAGGAGGAAATACCTGAGGTCAGGGAAGCGGAGGAGGAAGAGGAAGAGACAGTGACAACAATAGGAGGTGGCACAAACTCAAATGAAGGACCAGAAAATTCTGCACCTTCTATCAGCTACACAGGTAGGTTTGAGAGATAGAGTAACACATCAGACTCCATTTAAGAAGCATCTTATCCAATACAGTGGATGCATATTTTAATATTGATTCCCTGCAATCAAACTTATTTAAATACCTCTTCCTTTATTTTTTTTTTATCCTTATTGCCAGTTACAATATTAATTCTCCCGCAATTAGTTCTGGCTTGGCTTTCACAGAACTTGATGCTCTTCAGTCCCTACCTTTTAATTTCTCTCCCTCCTACAACTCTTCTCCTCCCTGTAGTTATTCTGCCAGTTTCTTACTTTTTTAGAACAATTTTATTGTACTCCCAACTGTACTCAGCTTCAGTTACACAGAAGATTCTTAAATTTCTTTTCTTTATTGTCATTCCTTAGTAGAAAATTGAAATTCTTTATGTGGCTCAGCAAACAGTTGTATCAATACAATTACAACATAGAACAGTAATCAAATTATTGAGACTAGAATACAATTAAGCACACACATTAATGAGACAGCTAGATTGTGAATTATTTAATAGTCCTGGATGAATAAAATGCTCTCCCCCTTGTACCAAAATGACCTAAAAAGCTACTCAGCAACTATAGTTTCACTACCAAAAAGGTCCCCTCCAACATCCACTTTTTAATTTCCTACAGGCGAAAGTTAAGTCAAATGTGGTCTCTACCTTTGGGGGAAAATGCCACCCCAGCCTAAACAAGTCATGGGGGAGGTATGATAGAATTGTCCCTATATCCCCAGATGATGTATGTGGTCATTTATATAAGGGAGGATAGGTAAGAGTAGGCTTTTGGATGATGTCACCTTACATTGAGGGCATACAGATAAATCTAAGTCAAGTCCCAGATGTTAAGTTCTTGTTAATGCTTCCACTTGAATATTTTTCTGATGTCTCAATCCAGATATGCTCAAAATAGAACTTCCAAATTTGCCATTCAAATATTCATTTTCTTTGTGAAGGCACTCTATCCTTGACATGATATTCAGCCTCATTGCATCGTTATTTGGCTGTGGCAATTCTGCTTTCCTTACAATACCATTGTTGAAGGACTTGGTTACATTTAGTAAAACCAAACCTATTGGATTTCACTTATTTATATTTTCAGTTTCTTTATGTCTATCCAACAATATTGGAAAGTTGATATAATAAAAACAGTTTTTCTCTGAGACTATATGTTTGTGGTGTTCAGCAGGTTTGAAGATCATATTTTGGATTGCTCCTGGTTTGAATGTTCAGAGGGATTTTCAGAGCTGAGAAAAGCAATCAAATGCTGGCTTCAGACTACTGTAGTAGCTCTGTACTTCTTAGTATTCCTTTGCAGCAATTCAGAATAACTTCACTTAGATACTTTTCTTCTTTTGCTATACTTTTTACCCCTTTGAAGCTCAGTTCCACCTTCATGTTACTCTTAGGTCAATCATCCTTCCATTATTTTTGCCCGTATCCTTTAAAATATTCAGTTTTGTTCTTTCTGTGCAAGCTGATCCATAAAAGGTGCATCTTTTGCATCCTAATCCCAGTCTCACCTTTAGATTCTACTTTAAGCCTGAGCTAGATGATTTTATCCAAAGCCAGCCAATTAAACAGAATGCCGAATATACTGCAGTAAAGTAGGAAGGCAGTGCAAATGATCTGGTAGCAGAAACAAATGATTTGCTCAGCCTGAACAAGAATTCATAACTAGATTATCTGTTGTCATCCCTGTCTATTTCTGTTTTTCATCAGTTTATCTAGAAATACGTAGTCATCATTGCAATCTGTTGAGACAGTTGCATGCAATTTAAGTATTGTGAATTTATTTTGTTAGTTAGTGCATTGCCAAAATGTTGCAAAATATTTAATGATTTTATTCAAGAAGAAAAAAAAATTGTTCTAGCCCTTTAATAGGATGTAAAATATAAAAACCTTTACTGAGAGGAAACCCTGATTTGGTTGCAATTGCAAGAAATTATGTTCTGAATACCAATTTCTGTATTTCCCTAGCTGTGTGTAAAATCTGGAAGTTGAGTCATGGCTACTGGACTTCTTTTTTGACAGATGAAGCTGTTTGGATGAACAGCGAAACGTTTCTATCTGTCAAAAAAGAAGTCCAGTAGCCATGACTCAACTTCCAGATAAACTCACCTGGATGACTGAGAATCTTCACAGACATGTGTGTAAAATGTTTTATGTCAATTCCACGGTGAGTGTTGAAAGAATCATAGTGCAAAATATTATTTAAATATTATTTCTAGTGAATTTAAAGTCCACATAAGAAATAGCTTTGCATTACTAAACTCCACTATCTGTAAATTGTCAGAACTGTCAGTTGAAACCAGAGTACAGTCAGGAATAATGCAAATGATGCAGTCCCTGTAGTCAAAGGAAAAAAGCTGAAGCTTCTGCTGCCTCCAAAACAGAGTACAGTGGTACCTTGTATAAAGGAATTAATTCATTCCAAATGAAATTATGTTAAGCAAATTTTCCTTTACACAAATTCCCACAGGAATGCATTGAAAATGGAGTAATCCCATTTTTATGTTGCATGGATTCTCCCCATAGGCGATTATGTTAAGCAAATTTCCTCTATCTCCATAATTTTTATGTTGTACAAATTTTATGTTATACAAGCTGTTTGTTATACAAGGGTCCACTCTGCAGTAGTTAAAAGTGCCAGCTATTGAGTGGTGTCTGAATAATGTCAATGGTAAGTAAGATGTAGTGTTACTATGTATCTGGCTGTAAGTAGTAGTAGAATAGCATTTTAATAAGTTTCTGTTTTATTTTCCTATTAGATCTTTCCCAGAGTTCTTCTCCATCTCTGTCCGACCATCTCCAGATGGGCTGCGATGAAGCAACCTCGGGAAGTTTGAATGTAGAGTGCAGGGTCTGTGGTGACAAGGCATCAGGATTTCACTATGGAGTACATGCCTGTGAAGGTTGCAAGGTATAGGCAGTATGCATTATAAAGTATGTTGCACAGCTTGAAGTTTCAGGAGGGAAACTGCTGGGCTTCAGTGAGTAAACAGTAGAGGGTCGCCAGAATCTTTGCTTCTTCGGATAAGTATCTTTCTGTCACAACCAGAACAGAGGACTAAGAAATACATTTATTCTAGTACAGAACAGAAGCAGCAGCAGTCAGACAAGATGAGGTAATGCTACTCCCTTAAATAGGCATATAGTAAGACTCCTAAGCTGCACAAACACACATTGCTATTTCTCTGGAATTTGTCACATAAGTATGTGCCAAGGTTTTGTACAGCTTCAAGTACATCTTCTGTATCCTTCTCACTGTTCTTTGTGAATCTCTGGTCTCTGGTCTCTCTGAGAATACTAAGTGTGCTTTTAGATGTTGTCCTTGTCTGACATATTCCAACGGACACCTGTGAATTATAGCTGCATAGGAGTGCAGGTATGCTATATCAATATTCTACATGTAAATCAGTATTTTAGAAGGCCAAAGAAAAATCTATAACTTTGGAACTTGAATTTGGATCAGCAGCAGATTTGGTATGAATGTAGTCAACATTTGGATCACAGGTTTTCTAGCTAAGATTTTTTTTAAAGTGTTCACCATTGCTTACTTTTTTTTGAAAGAGACTATTTTGCCTCAGCTACTTTTTTTGTAATTTGGAAAGAATCCAGGTTGCTGGGATTGAAACACTGATCCTCAAACGGCCAAATGGCAACATTAGTTTACCTGAGAGATTAAACAGTCACCCCTCACCATTTCGCGGTTCAGGTACTGCAGTCCCTCTATATCGCGGCACCTTGGAGCCGCGCCGGGGGGGGGGCGCGGCGGGGAGCGATCATGTCACTCCCTGCCACCTCCCCAGGCCCCTCTGAAAAGCCTCGGAGCCACGCGGGGGGCGGCGGTGGGGAGCAATCGGGTCGCCCCCCGCCGCCCCGGGCCCCTCCGAAAGACCTCGGAGCCGCACGGGCAGGCGGCGGTGGGAGGTCAGATCCTGCAACACCACCTGTGCGCGCCACACCAAGACTTCTCGGACAGGTGTGCGATCGCCCCCCCCCACCCACTTCCGCATATTGCAGATTTTCATGCATCGCGGGTGGGGTGGGTCCCTAACCCCCGCGATCGGCGGGGGGTTACTGTATATATGTATCTCCATGATATGGATTGCACTTACACCTTTTTCTTCCTCATTTCACTAAGTTCAACACATCCCTTCATCATATTTTGGCTCAGACGGACTACAGCCACGTCCCAGCTGTTCTTGCTTCTGCCTTGCCCCAGCAATCATGCTCCTCTTTTGGGATCATCTAGCATTGGTTAATTACGAAGTACAGTACCTGTTATGTTTTTTGTGTAATGTATGCATATTTAAATATCTATTTTAAGAAGCCAGGAAATTCAGTTCTTCAAAAAACCTCTGGTTTATTAACCTCTGGCATATTGTTCCTCTGTACTCATGATTCAAAATGCCAAGAAATGGTGTGATATTGTTGCACACTATCCTGCTAGCATTGCCAGCAGAAAAAAGGATGCCAGGTTTTATGTAGCAAAGAGCAGTCTGAATATTAGAAAGGCCAATCGGAGGAGTCAAGGTAATCTAAAGGATATTCTCACATACTGTATTTACTGCCATTCAAACTTTTTGAATAACAGCCCTGATGATTGCTTGGTGTTTGTGTGAGAAGTGGTTAACTGATGAAAGGAGTCAGCTTCTGATACTTCCCCTTGTGTGGTGTTACTTTGTGAATGGATATAAGCAAAAGAGGGTATCCTGTAGACAATCGTGACTGTTGTCTTTGGTATTATCGACACTCTGATTGCCCTTTGCTGTGTACAGTTTAGTATTCTTTAATCTGTAAACACAATGTTGTGCAGCAGTATCGGGCCATTATCTGGAGTTTTGAATTATGGATACAGAAGCACAATATCCTACATTAATTAATTGAAGGTGTTTTGATGAATTGAATATATTCTGCTCCTGATTGCTTTGTCAGCAATCATTATCATAAAATCCCATTCAGCACATGAAGGTTCTTATTAACTATGGATACTCAGCATTTAACTATGCAATACAAAATGCTGTAGAGGAGCACAAGAATGCTCATAGACTGAAGCTTTGTTCATTCACACATCCCTCTGCTGGCAATTTAAGATATTACAAATCTATTTCTTACCTTGTTCCTTATAGGATAAACCTGGTTAGGATTCTTGACACCTTGTAGCATTCTTTTCTATTGCTGTATATTTATCCTGTGTGGTAAAGGTTTTGCTTACAGTCTGTTTTCAGGCCTCACTGCTCCTCACTGAAAATATTTTTCTGTCCTGATACTCAAAGTTGGCAGTAATTGTGGCACTTGTAAAAGCTGCTATTGTCAGAATAAACCTTTCTCCCGTTTCATTCCAACATCTGCCTGACTTCTGTGCCATTCACTAACAGGGTTTCTTTCGTCGAACAATCCGTATGAAACTGGAGTATGAGAAGTGTGAGCGGAACTGCAAGATTCAAAAAAAGAACAGAAACAAATGCCAGTACTGCCGCTTTCAGAAATGCCTCTCCCTAGGCATGTCGCACAACGGTGAGACGCCCTACTCCTGTAGCTCTAGATAGGGCAAAGGACAAGGAATTAACAGAACTATACACGTACTGTAGGGGAAATATTTTGTATGACTTGGTATGGGATAAAGATTTAGTTTTATCCATTCTGAAAAGCAGCAAGCAGCTCTTACTTTGTTTATATCATTTTTACGCACCTCCTCAGATTTTTTAATGGCTTGCACCCCTTTATTTTGTCTTTATAGGCCAGAATCCTATGGTTGATCTATATTTGTGTAAGAGAAATGATGTAAGCTTTGGCAGCTAATTGCCATTTAGTAATGAGGTGCTGTTTGTGTTCCTAGGTGTGTGCCTGATTGCACCTCCTTCACGATCAGCAATTTGCCAGCAAGGCTTAGCTTTTGAAAGCATAAATCAGCAATAGAATTTCACCCACTATGTTTTACCAATAAAACATAGGAAAACACCTAAAATCAACATTATATTTGTAACAATATACCCGTAATCAACAGTCATAAAAGGCACTGATAGAAATCTTTTTTTGTATCATGGCATTGCACAGTTTAAAATTATGGACTTATATGAAATACAAGTATAATGAAAACAAATTACAGTGGACCCTTGTATAACAAACGGTTTGTATAACATAAAATCTGTACAACAACAAAAAAATTCCGGATATAGGGGAAATTTGCTTAACATAATTTCATTTGGAACGAATTAATTCCTTTATACAAGGGACTACTGTACATTGTTAAGATAATTAGACTATTTTTAATGTGAAGGCAGACATAGAAAGAGCCTTTCCATAGAATGGAAAAGTATGCATCCCGTGGACAACAATGTGCAGCTGGACAATCATTAACTTCCAGAAGTGTTGCTCTGTAAACTTGCTGATGATGAGTGATAAAATAATACAAACAAAATAAAATTTTAAGGGATTTCCTAAAAATATGCATCTAGTTAGCGTAAAGTCTACAAGCTATCCCAGAATAACATTGATATTGAGAACATTACCTAAGAGACTTTATTCTCAGATATTATTTGATGCAAATACCTCATTGTGGGACAAGTAGTGATTTTAAGATAAGATAAAATAAAATAAATCTGTTAATCCCATACTAGGAAACAGACATATTGGCATGCCACTACCCTCAGTAGTTTACAAGCAGGGTGTAGGGTCTGCACCTGCTTTTTGCTGAAAAGAATGGATTTGAGTTGTTTACAAGGCATCCTTAAATTATATAGTTTGCATCTTTTAAATAGGACCTATAGACATAATCTTCAGAATGACATGAAAAACCAATAGCCTCCCCGGTTTATATTTCTGTGTTGTATATGTCGATAGTTTTGAATGTTTTTATTTTTTATTTTACTGTACTAATTAGTTGAGGAGCCAGCGTTGAGTATTAGTTCAAGTGACAGATTAGAACGGGATAATTTAAATCAGCAGTTAGCCACTGATGTGCATGGATTATAATCTAGATCCAGTCACTATTTCTCCTCTCAACCTGGTTTCATCAATAAAATATTGGGGGTGGGAATGCATGCTTTATTTTGCTCCATGATGATGATGATGATGGTATCAAGTCAATTCTGACTTATGGTGACCCTTTCCAGGGTTTTCTGGGTAGAGAATGGTTTACCCTTCCCTTCTTCTGGGGGCATCCTGATACTGTGAGTTTGCCAAGACCATACAGGCTGGCTGTTTTCTCTGGAGGTGGGGAGTTGAACTCCCAACCTCTGGATCCACAGCCAGCTACCTAAACCACTGAGCTGTCCAGCCAGCTTCCTTAGAGTTAGGCTTAATATAATAATATTTTTTTTCATTTCTGTTTTCTCCCTTTCATCTATAATTGTATTTCATGAAAAAAATCTTCAATAAATCCATAACCAAGAAGGCATGTTCTTGCAACTTCAAGCGAAATCATTCCCTGATTTGTTGTACTTCTTCAGCTATTCGTTTTGGACGCATGCCAGAAGCTGAAAAAAGGAAGCTAGTGGCAGGACTGACTGCAACTGAGATCACTTGCCAGAACCAGCAGGTGGCTGACTTGAAAGTTTTTTCCAAGCACATCTATAATGCCTATCTGAAGAATTTCAACATGACCAAAAAGAAAGCACGTGGCATCCTGACTGGGAAAGCCAGCAGCACCCCAGTGAGTATCTCAGTCCCTGAGACCTAGACATGAAGCCAAGTAAGTCTTTTTCAGTCAAAGAGATTTAGTACCGTACAAAAGCTGCCCCAAGGGATCTACCTACTTTGAAGAATTTCATTCAGTAATTTGGCCCTAGTCATAACAGACGTGCGTGATCTAGGTCAGTAGTGGTGAACCTTCGGCACTCCAGATGTTTTGCACCACAATTCGCACAGTCTTGTCACCCATTAACTTTTTTCTTTCTCTTTCACTTTCTTTCTTTTTCTAAATCTTCCATTGATTCTTTCACTTATTGTTGCTTTGTGTTTGTATATGGTTGTTTTAACCCATATTGTTAACTACCCAGAGTTCCGTGGGAAGACGGGCGGTATAAAAATAAATAAAATAATAAATAAATAAAATTGGCAATCTAGGCTCAGAATTCTGGTAATTGTGGTCCAAAAGATTCGCCATCACTGATCTAGGTTGAGTAGTGCCATCTCTGTGCTAAGACACTATCTAAATTGGACTGGAAAGGATCAAGGGCATTGGTTAAATCCAAGTGTATCTGATGTAATTTCAAGTGCCCTGTATTCTGCAAGATTTGAAAGTATTTTTCAAACACCAGGCCCCAAGAGCAATGTTCTCAGCATTACTAACTTTGTTATTATTCATTTGTGATAGATTTTATCCTTAGGTTCTGCAATATTTCAGAGAATGGCAATTGATCCAGTAATCTTGCTACCTCATTACAACTCAGTCCAAATGGCAGATTTTTCTTGTAATTATAACACTAATGTGGAATTCCTGGACTTGTTAATTTTAAAAAAACTTACTGCAAAGGAACATTTAATATACAATTAAAACCCTTGGAAGGGCTAGTTGCTTTGCACTATGACTAAACACATTGCAATGCGACCAAACACATCTTCCACTGACAACACACAAAATACTTTAAAGCTAAGTTAACCGCATTTTCAAAAAAATCAATTACATATTATACAAATGTAAAGTAATATTACAAAATTTAAAATTTGTGGTGATAGATTCTCCATATTGAGTTAGCATTATCAGGTGCTAGAGATTTAAAATGTTCACTTTGGAGAAAAATAGAAAAATTGGGGGGGAAACATTTCCTCCTCCTCTCATTCCCCCACCCCACCCCCAAGTTTCCAGAAATGTCACATCTCCATCAAGTGCACAGACCTGAGAACTCATATGCCTTCTATGAGGAAACCCTCCCACTGCATAAATGATAAAATGTTTGAGCTTAACAATATCTAGTTTTTTGATAGTTATGTGGCGCTGATTAAGGCCAGTAGAATCAGATGGTGAAGAAGCAGTGCTGCATTTTTCTTAAAAGCTCTTCTAGCTGTTATGTATCGTATTTTTATTTATATATCCTATGGCTGGATTGTGCACAACATAATTCTAACAGTGTATGCTTGTTCTTTGTAGCCTTTTGTGATTCATGACATGGATACCCTGTGGCAAGCAGAAAAGGGTCTGGTGTGGAAACAGCTGGTCAATGGGATACCACCGTACAAGGAGATAGGTGTCCATGTTTTTTATCGCTGCCAGTGCACAACAGTGGAGACAGTACGGGAACTCACAGAATTTGCCAAGAGCATCCCTAGTTTCATTAGTCTTTATCTTAATGACCAAGTGACTCTCCTTAAATATGGGGTGCATGAAGCCATCTTTGCCATGCTTGCCTCCATCATGAACAAGGATGGACTCTTGGTGGCCAACGGGAACGGCTTTGTGACACGTGAGTTCCTGCGCAGCTTGCGCAAGCCGTTCAGTGAAATCATGGAGCCTAAATTTGAGTTTGCTGTGAAATTCAATGCCCTGGAGCTGGATGACAGTGACTTGTCTCTTTTTGTAGCTGCCATCATATTATGTGGAGGTGAGACTGGGGAGTCATGGAGATGGTGGGAAGGAAAATTGCTGCCAACACTATAGCTAGTAGATGAGGGCTGGACCATAGTAATATAGAATGCACTCCCTCAGTATGGCTACTTGGTTATGATCTGAGGCTGGCACTGTAGGCAGGATAAAAATTCTTGTGAAATGTCTGAATCATCTAACTTGCTTGCAGTCCATGCACCTGGAAGCACTAGTAAACCCAGTGGGGCTATTCATATTATTATGCTATACATCCTTTTATCTTCCATTTACCCCTGGGTTGTCAACCCAACTATAAACCCTGTCTCTATTTCCCATATTTCCCCAAGGATGACTTAGATTGCTATATCCTTCAACATATGTTGAAGCAATTATATCTAACTATCCAGTTAACTGAAAATTGTTCTTTTCTTCAGTATAGTTACAACTTTCTCATTTTTAATTCTGTTAAACTCTTTGTCACGTCATCTTTTTTGCTTCCTGTGTATTTTTCCTCTCCCACAGCATTCCACAGTTAGCGTTTTATGTCTCAATCCACCATACATGCCACACGCTATTTAGATCTGTCTTTGGCCATTTGATGTAATGTTGCTGGTGAGGAATCTTTGGTACTTGCCAGGAGCTCCATCAAACTTGAACAGTGGTAAGGGCTTGTGCAAGTGGCAATCGAAAATATCTGGAGACCCAAATTCACTATCTACCCCTTGCCTCCTGGGTATCTCTTCTCCAACTATAGGCTTTTTTCCTTTTTCAGAATCTGATGGTATTTTGTCAAACACACTATCCCATCCCCATATTTGTTGAAACAGTGGGAATACTGGGTTGAGAAAGCATAGAATAGTATGAGGAAGGATAGTAACGCCATCCCTTCACTGTCTTGCTTGTGGGTTCTCCATAGGCATCAAATTGGCTGCCCTTGGAACAAAATACTGCACCAGCTGGTTTTGCTACCTGAGGGATTCTGGATGTTAAAATTTGAAAAAGTGACTTTTCCAAGCTCTGGGCTTGTGGTACTTGTTTTGGACCCTCTTGCTTTTCCCATAACCTTTAATTTGATCATTGTGGTTCATACAGATGTAACATATGTGAAATATTTTCCCCTCCCTTGTACCCCCAGTTTAACTTCTGGAGCTGGTTAATTGAACAAATGTAGAGAAGCAGAGTACTATGTCTGCTGTAGGGCAATGCCTTTTCTATCTTTAGAAATACAGTGGTACCTCTACTTACAAGCATCTCTTCTTACAAGCAATTCAACTTAAGAGCAGAAAACCATTGGCGTTTTAACTGCTGCCTTACAAATTTTAGATGTGGTCTGCTCTACTTACAAATTTCTTATTTATTTATTTTTTATTATTTTTATATATGGCTGCTCTACTTACGAGTTGTTCGACTTATGCGCATGCATTCGGAATAGGTTAAACTCGTAAGTAGAGGTACCACTGTACTAAATCAATCTTCCCCCTCCCCTGGTTCTTTCCTTCTCTGTGCATAAAGAACTAATAGATCTAAACAGCACTTCAGTTCAGTTCTGTCCTAGATCTGTTTGAAGGGTGCAGTTAACTATTAAAATATACACACATGTATATGAATGATTTCCAGACAGAAATGTTTAAGCCAAATGTCTTGACTTCTGCCTTCTTCAGTTGCTCTGGTAAAAGTGTGCTTTTGGGTGTGGGTAGGCATGTAAAGAAGAAGATGTTAGTTCCAATGCTACAAAAAGTAGAATGAACTCTCCTAAAGAAAGTAAAGAATAGTCTTTAAAACATGTTCAAATATGGGAATGGTTTTTCTTACTAAAAGATGTATATACATTCATGTATGCACATACTTGTGAGAGAGCAAGAGAGACAGAGTGATGTCATGCCACAGTAGCCCCACGTTTATTGCTGTATTCCAACCTTTTGGCACAGAAAGCTTCCCCGTGCAGTTGAACTGTGGCAGTGAAACTTGCAGAACTGCTTTGATCAGAATCTGCAGCAGCACAGGGAACACATCGTTGCTTTATCGATAGGGGCATCAAACTTCCAACCTTATTCTTAAACTGTTCCTGTCTGTCTTTTCATACTGATTGAGTTGGGAATGCCGTACGTGGCAGTGGAAATAAATGTGTTAAGTTTGCCTACAGCTGATATATCTGTGGCTGTCACCTGGCAGAACACTGAAGGCAAAGGAATGTATAAGATGTCATACGTCTATTCTCGTGTGATTTCTCCTCTAATTTAGTTAATGAACCTTGACATGATTCACAATATATCAGATGATAATTTCATACTATAAATATTTATTTATTAAGAAATGTTTTCACTGCCTTTCAAAATGCAGGAAACATACGGTCCATTTCAAAATCATATATTAAAGATTGCACAGGTGAGCAGAAATACAATAAAATCATACAACTTCACTCACTTTTATTCCACTTTAGCTAGTTCACACTCTGTGCAAGAACCTCTAAGGAAAAAATTGAAATGCAATATGTTGTGTGGTTTCAATAAACTGATGCAGTGGCAATTGATGTCCATGTAAGGTTCACATAACTTGCTACACTACATGTTGCTAGTTGCCAAGTTGCTGGAGCACATCTCACTTTTGCATGACCAAGCCCCTCATCTACTAGTCACAATTATCCACTGCAAGTGATGCAATCCATACACAAGCACCAAAAAGACTCTGGCTGCTGAGTTTTTTATTGTCAGGAAAATGGGTTTAACTAAAATAATTGGATTTTTTTTTACTTGTGCCTTCTAGTGGCCAAAAATATTTTTCTTCTAATTACATTTTTGCTTTATGGGAACCCCTTATGTGCTGGGCCCTCTCAAAACATGGTAAAAAAAAACCATGCCTCTTATAATGGTGGGTGATTAAAAAGGACTTGGGAGCCACATGTGGCTCATTCCTGTACTATTTCATCAGAAACATTTTATGGCCTGTCTGTAAGACAACAGAGAGATACCTGATTAAAAAAATTAAGTTCCATAAAAGTAAAATCACCTCTGAAAAAAGACCTTGTCGCTTATATCTACCACCCTACACTCCATTCCCAGTTCTATGCGATGGGCTTCTGCCATTGATGATAATAACTTTTGAACTGCAGAGCTGGAAGGGACTCTGTGGACTGAATCCAACCCATGTTAAGGACAGAATACAGCAGGGAACTGAACTCCCAATCTTTGTCTCTGCAGCGAGAAACCTAAGCCACTGAGCTATCTAGTAGTTCTCAATTGAGATCTCAAAAACAGATTTTAATGCTTTGGCAATTCATGTGAGCATGAATTTAAATAAATTAAAAGGTAAACAATAACATATCGAAAGAGCAGAAGAATTTTTCTTAACCATTATGCTATCAGAGGCAAATGTTTGGCAAATTTGATTTCTTTCTTGTTTTTTTCTTTAGACCGCCCTGGTTTGATGAATGTTAAACAAGTAGAGGCGATTCAAGACAATATCCTCCAGGCCCTGGAGTTCCACCTGCAGGCCAATCATCCAGACACTCAATACCTCTTCCCTAAACTGCTGCAGAAAATGGCTGACTTGCGACAGTTAGTTACTGAGCATGCACAGTTGGTGCAGAAGATCAAAAAGACAGAGGCAGAGACTTCTCTGCACCCCCTCTTGCAGGAAATCTATAAGGATATGTACTGAGGAGCCTATATTTATGAAATAGATGAAAGCCATGGAATCCAGCAAACTCTTTGTACAGCAAAGAAATCTCCTGTCTTCAGTTCCTTCCACTGGAAGTGCTTTTCTGTATGTGTGCTGCATACTGTTCATAGGTTGTACAGCAAAAGATGTGGCATCTACCACAGAATGGTTAGTGAGTGCTTCCGTTAACATACACTACACAGAGCCACAACATAAGTTAAATATCTGTAGCTGTAGTTCAGTTGTGACACTGTTCCAGAGCAGCTGTTGTTGTGTTTACACACACCTTGCAAATATGCTTGAACTGTGAATTGGATTGTACCATTGGACAATTAAAGCAAGCAGTAGCTTGTCTGGCAGGTACAGGAACAGCACTTACATCATATATCTGTTGAATATTGTTTTTATATTGCACTCTGAATTCTAGCATGGCCCTAAGCCGTAGGTTGCAAGATACTAAAAATAAAAAGGGGGGGATTGTCTATCTTTGTGTCAAAACTTCCCAAAGAGACGTTGAAGTGTTTGATGAAGGGTACGAACACTCCTTTTGGAGACTGCTTGAGAGCAAAGGCCTTTAGTCTTCTTAGTAGGCAAGCACACATATACCTTTTGCATGAAAAGCTGTGTCTTCCATACTCCATTTTATTTCCCCTCCTTTTTCTTTTCTTTATTTGACACTGCAGTTTGTTTGTCCTCTTTTATAGGCAGGTATAGCACTTGCTAACTTAATGAAGAGATGTGGGCTGCTTTTTCTGTTCCTTGTAATGTGCTCCAGGGCTTGCCAAATAAGGGAGCTGGGACTGAAAGAGGATGTTCCTGGGTGGTAGCTGCCAAAAGTCAAACTGGCTCCTTCACCTGAGCCAAAGTAGACTTGACACTCCTTCAAGTTTAGAAAATAATAATATTCTAGGAGAATATAGTGTGGGTTCTGTTCTTCAGAGGGCAACACTCAGACTCCTGTGCAATCAAGGTAATTTGATGATATAAGTGAAGACAGTGATGAGCTCTCTGTTCCTCTTTATCCTGGTCTTCCCAGAACTGCCTAGGAGATCTGAAGATGGCTCCTGATATGTGAACTATATCTGTGCCTTTCCAGTAATGCTTATGGGTCAATGTGCTGCATTTGTCCCATGGTTTTCCTTGCCTTTGTAATAAAAGTGTCAGAAGCAACCACTACAGAAAGAAATAGCATTTCAATATTTCCCCCTCAACATTTCTTCCTTAGATCTCCATAACAGTTTGTTTATATTTTCCAAGGGCTTGGAGCAACCTCTAATAGATAATTAGCTGCTCTTACCCTCCTTACAGTTCATGGGGATCTTGACATTTTTGCCATTATTCTCCAGCTGAAGGAGGGTTATTTTCACAGGAATGTCAATGGGTTTACTGTTAGGTTTCTTTCACCTGTTAGTTCTATATATATTCTCTTAGCAATACCATCAACAAATTAGATTGGCATGATGCTGGAGAATCGCCTAGAAACCTTGGTATTGAGGTTTTAATTCCAGTACTATTCTCTTGTTGTGAAGCCTCAGGCAAGCTTGTTTGTGTCAGTACATTTTCAAATGGATTGCATACTTGTGGGGAGTGGGGGGTCAGAAATTACCGTCAAAAGAACTGCGGAATAGGAGATAGAATATAGTGACCTCACAAGTGTGTCGAGACACACTTTCAAATGGTGCAAATATTACTTTTGTTCACCTACTGCTCTATCATTTCAGTTCAAACTATGCCTCCCCCCCCCCCCGCTTGTCTGGGATCCACCAAATGACAATATTGACAGTAATTGAAGCGTTCAGTATCTTACCTCATGATATTAGAATGTTTATTTTAACAGTTTCCTCTTTTCAAAGTACAACTAATATTCCGAACAGGAAGTATAGCTCAGAAGTAGTGTATCTGCTTTGCGTGAAGGTTCCAGGTTCAGTTCCCAGCATCTCCAGTTAAACAAAGCATATAAAAAGCAATATAAAAGCCTCTGTTTGAGAAACAAGATTACTAAGGAAGACATTAAAGTTCAGGTGAAAAAGATAAATAATCCATTCTTGAAAAACACAATGGAATGTTGGAGGAACTTTAGGGAGATTTTAAGTCCATTGGTTTCACCTTTGATTCAAATAACAGAAATTAAGAGTTTATCAGAAAATTTAAAAGGGAAGTTAAATAAGGTACTGCATGATAAAAAGTTATATACTTGCAGGATTGGTTAAAGCAAATGCAGAGTAGACAAAACATAAACAAAAAATTGGGAGGAAATATTTCCTGGTTGAACATTATACGAATGGAAAAATGGACTAAAGAATGGATAACTAAAGTAGGAGAGTGTAGAAAATTGACAAGATTTGAAGAAATTATAGATAAAAGAAATACGATAGAGAATAAAGAACAGAGGAAAGGAATTGTGAGATATATAGAATATTAATTCATGAGGCTTATTTTTAAAAAAAAGATTACTAATGCCAAATAGAAAAGATGATGCTGGGTTGTCCCAATATGGGGTAGCTTCCCATAGTTTTTGTACTGCATATTGCACCACACATTTTATTTTAGAATTTCCTTGCCCATATAAAGATAAGGGAAATGATAGTTATGACACGAGCTTTTCTCTGAAATTACAGCATGCCATCTGTGCATGTATCAGCTGAGAAAGAAGACTAGTCTCTGACGTCCCCCCCCCCACTCCAGCCCTATTAAGCTATTATAACTGACAATATAACTCTTAATAAAGGGAAAACTACATTAGCAAAAAAATTGCAGCATTACTAACACTGATTTTTGGGTTGGATGTCTGACTATAACCTGACTAAGTTGCTGTCACCTCCAACAATCCCTATACTGCATGTGTCTCTTCTATTGTCTGGTAGCCACAAATGACAAGAGCCATGCAGAAAATAGAGTGGAATGGTAATAGAGAGCAACTGCACCTTTCCCCCTCCACCTGCTTCTTGTCTTTGCTTCCTCTGTAGAGAGGAAGCAATTTTTATGTTGGTGTGCCAGAAGATGCAGCAAGTACTCTTGTACTCCGTGACTACATCAGAAATGCAGGTTACTGACCTCTTAGCATATTTGTTAAATAAACCAAAATTTAGGCCAATATTTTCTGTTGACTTATTTACAAGGTTGTCTGTACTCTATACATCTATACAAATGCAAGATTAGTGGGGATGGGATTACACTCAGGTGCTTACAACTCCAACCTGGTTTTCTGCATCACTTAAGACACTTAGTCTTTTGATACAATATTGAGGTATCTGCTAGAGTGGTTGCCTTATTGCAATATTGAGGAATGGGACCTATTTGTAGCCTAAGCAAGCAACACATCTGCTTCCAAAAGTTCATCTATCCAAAGGGCAGCAATGCTGTTACACCCCAACCTGAGTCCTGATCCACTGTCATATTCAGGTTTTAAAAATGTAGCCATGTTAGTTTTGCTAAAAGAGATGCATGAGTTGGCATCATTTTCCTGTATGCTAAATAATGAGCGAAAATATAGAAAATAGTGATGTTGGTGTGCTCTCATCAAAATCATTTTAGTTCTTATGTCTCCAGTATAAAAAAATTATTCTTCAAATCTAGCACCTGGGGTTGAAAATTTGGGAAATGTGCTTTATTAAGCAGTTCCAGCCTTAAGACCACTGATGCTTTAACAGCAAATTCCATATATATTGCTTTTTCCTGCATTCTCATGTCCATCATGGAATCTTGTGTTGTCTTTGACAAGAAGATAGCTCCATTCACTACCTAAACATGATGGCTACTACATGCAATTAGCTGGAATGCTCTCCCACACTGCTAGGGGAACCAAGAGGGTTAATCCTTGCAGTCTTCACCCAGCTCTGCACTGAATAACTATTTAGTACTTGGCTTTGCTGTGCCTCTATTTCCAGGTTGGAATAACTGGGATGTTTCACATCTACCTTGCTAGAATCATGTACAGCTGGTAGAATGTGTCTTAGTAAAGTAGTTAGGAATATTCATGCACCAGGAGCCAGAGATCCATAACTTACTGAAAACAACATGTTAGAGCACCTGACTTGGGCTTTCATCTTGATCTAATACATTTTGGAGGTCTTTGTTATCCCTCAGAAGGTGCTAGACACATATTTTCAGCACTTCAAGGGAGCACACATTCTCTTTTGGGGAGTGGGTGGACACTGTAGTAATACAAAAATTGAAATGTATATTTTTGCTATATGTTCGAAATCCAAGTGTTTTTCATAATATAAATAGTAACTGATAACTTTAAATAAATTGGAAATATTTAAGAAACCATAACAATGTAACCGTTATTTTTCCCATTTTGTTATTTATGGGTCTCCTTTTTGCCGATCATTTATAAAATTAACAGACACTCAAAATAATTCCTTTCAATAGGATTAACTACCACTGAAAATGGATTCTACAAGTATTACATAGAATCCAAGTTCCAGATGTTGAAAATTAAAGGTAAAGATATTTCTTAGTGAAAGTGTTTTATTGGCCTCTGACTACATTTTCTTTCAGTCTTGATGTGATAATGGATGAGGATCTTACAGATGAAGCATAACTGAACGGTGCCTCAGGCAAAAGTTCTTAGGTTATCCATAAGTATGCTGGGATGCAAAAGCAAGCAGGCAATATCTCTTTGAAAACACAAAACCAAACTGTTGACCTCTTTTGCTTTTTGTTCAACTGGAAAGTCATAAGCATAAACAGGATTCATTTTTTATGTTGCATTGCGTGTTGATGCTATCAAGAGATATAGATGGTTCCATTTTCATGTTATATTGCAGATTTCAGTCTGCATGGTCAGATCAGCCTCCTGTGGCATGGCAGAAGCTGACACTTGTTACTTATAAGCTTGTTCAGACTACAGACCCATGATTGTTTCCATCTCGTGCATTCAGTTTTGATTTGTTTATACCTCTGCCATATCTACAGCTTCATATCACACTAGATACAGTCCAGGCTCAGAGGCAAAACCTGGGATCAGCCTTTACACATGTTGGACAGGAGTTTCTCTTTATGCGAAATAGATCTAAACACTGCAGCATACCCAAATTTGATTTTACTGTATTACTTATGAATAGTTGTGATCCTAAGCAGAAAATGTCCAACAGTTCTGTTGAATATATTTTAAAAGGTATTTTAAACTTCAAATATTGTAGAAAATAAACACAGTTTAGTGGTAGCTCTTTACCCAACATTATGATTGTATCCTGACTATTGACAGATTTGTGTTCTCCTATCTTAAACATAGATGTGATTGGATATAAGGACATAAAGTCAATTTTCATTAAAGTTTTAATCAAGAAGTAGCTACAAACAATAATGCTATTGTTAAGATCTAGAAGAGACTGAATGTTGCTTGTTTGTAACAAAAGCAGGACATAATCTCATGGCTATACAGTATAAAGAATGACAATTTCATGTGCATTCCTGGATTCCACTTCATCTGATGCACCTTATGGAGTTTTTGCTTCGAAAGGCAAAATATTTAATAATTAAATGCTATTTAATGTGTTTGCAATTAAACAGTAATAAATTTCAAAGGAAAATCATATAAAGGCATGAGAGAGACATACATATATTGTCTGTTGTGGCCAAGTTTGCTGATGACATGAAACTTCTGCGTGGTGAAGACCAGAGAAGATTGTGAAGAGCTCCAGAAGGATCTCTCCAAACTGGAAGAATGGGCTGCAACATGGCAAATGTGTTTCAATGTAGGAAAATGTAAAGTAACGCATATCGGGGCAAAAAAATCAAAACATTTATCAACTCATGGGTGAGTTGATCCATGATGGATCAGGCAAAATATCTTGATATGCTGGTGGACAGCTCAATGAAAGTGTCTACCCAGTGTGTGGCAGCGGTGAAGAAGGCCAATTCCATGCTAGGGATCATCAAAAAAGGAACTGAAAATAAAACAGCCAACATTATAATACCATTGTACAAAACGATAGTAAAATACTCCAGGCTGCACCTGGAGTATTGCATACAGTTCCGGTCACCACATCTCAAAAAAGACAGTGGAACTGGAAAATGTGCAGAAGAGAGTGACTAAAATAATGGATGGGCTGAGGCACCTCCCTTATGAGGAAAGGCTACAGCATTTGGGTCTGGAAAAAAGGCACCTGAGGGGGATATGATTGAGACGTACAAAATTAAGCAGGGCATGAGTAAAGTGGATAGACGGAAGCTCTTCTCCCTCTCACAAAATACCAGAACTAGGGGACACCCACTCAAATTGAGGGCTGGGATAGTAAGAACAGATAAAAGAAAATACTTCTTTACCCAGAATGTTGTTATTCTGTGGAACTCCTTGCCACAGGATGTGGTGATGGCATCTGGTCTGGATGCCTTCAAGAGGGGATTCGACAGAGTCCTGGAGGAAACGTCCATCACAGGATACAAACCATGATGGAGATGTATAATCTCCAGGCTTAAAACCAGTGTACTTCAAGGGCCAGATGCAGGTATCAGGAGACAGATATCTAGTCTTGTGTGCTCCAAGTTGCATTTGGTGGGGCCACTGTGAGATACAGGAAGCTGGACCAGATGGGCCTTTGGCTTGATCCAGCATGGCTCATCTTATGTTCTTCTTCCAGGCAATGCTTTTACAATGTAGTTATCACATTTAGGGAATTTTACATTTAGTTCAGACAATATCATCTTTGCCTGAGAATTCTCTTGTGCTTTTGTAATACTTCTAATTTCCTTATCTCTGCCTGAAAATCTGTTGAGGAGGCAAATATGGAACACTTGTGCAAGATCTTGTGATTGGTACTGTAGTCCTAGAAATTCTTTGACTAGAAATCTTTTATCTTAGAACTGCAGAGCTTGAAAGGACCTTCTGGATCATAGTGCCCAGCCCATCAAGGAGGCACAGCGTGGAACTGAAGTCCCAACTTCTGGTTTCACGGATAGGCACCTAAACCACTGTTGATTGTCATGTTATTAAATTTCTCTTTAAATAGTATCATCTGTGTATCAGACTATTGATGTTTCTTCCATCTATTTTCACTCCTCCTGCATATAAATCCATATGATACTTTCTGCATAGATTGGACAAGTAAGGGGATAAAATACACCCTTGTCTGACACCTTTGTCTAGGTCCTATAGGAAGATATTCTGTCCTAATGGTAGCTTCGTGTCTGCAATCCAGCTTACACATCAGGACAATCGACCCATTTCTTTTGGAACAACCTATAGTCTTATGATCCACAAAGCCAAAGGCTTTGCTGTAGTTTGCAAAGCATAGACTGATCTTTTGATATTCTTTGGTGCTCTGCAGTAGAGTCAATACTGTAGTTACAAAATGATTAAGGGCCTCTTCCTTTTTGGAATCCAGCTTGAACATCAGACATTTCTCATTCCATATAACGTAAAAGCCTTTTTTTTTTTTTTTGGCGATACCTTGAGCATTCTGTTGCCTGATTGGGAAAATAGAGTGATGGCTCTATAGTTACTATACTCCTTACATCTCCTTTCTTGCGTATTGGAATGTATAGTATTTGTCCATGTATAAGACTATATTTTTAATTAAACTTTTTAGACTAAACATTTAGGGTTGTCTTATACATGGAAGAAAGCTAATGAGAAAACCACATGGTAGAGAAACTGTTGTTTCGGGCTGGAAATTTGGGAGTCGTCTTATACATGAGGACATTTTGTAGACAGGAAAATGCGGTATCTTGAACGTTTCCAATCTGTGGACCATTTGGGCCAGGAGATTTCAACGTGAACAATGTTACCAATATTTGGTCCATCCCAAATGATATAATTACATATCACTTCATTTCATGTAAATTATCTAGACATCCCAATTAAAAGGATGAGGGTTTTAAAAGTTGTAAGAACCAGTTACCCTTATGTTGCAAGAAACCTACTGTGAGGATCCTTCTATTTGCATGCCTGAAGCTGGACACCAGTGTTATAACATGTGGACCCAGTAGGTCCAAAGACATGACTACACTAGTCACGTCCTTGGAATCCTCAGCATCAAAAGGGCAAATATATTTTCAGCAAAGGAGTGGCTGAATCAGAAAAAAAAAGTCTCCCTGTTTCCTGTATAGCATGAACTCATGCCAATGTCCAGTTCTTCTCAACACCATGTCAATACTGCACTCCTTTTTATAAACATGAATTTCAGTTGCCCAGTGGAGCAAGGATTAAATGAATTCAAGAAATGAATTTTAGAGACATACAGTGAACCCTTGTATAACAAACATTTGTATAACATAAAATCTGTACAACATAAAAATTCCAGAGATAGGGAAAATTTGCTTAACAGAATTGTCTATGGGGCGAATCCATACAACATAAAAATGGTCGCGATTAGGGATTACTCTGTTTTCGATGCATTCCTATGGGAAATTTATATAAAGGAAAATCTGCTTAACATAATTTCATTTGGAACGAATTAATTTCTTTATACCACTTGTATATTTTTACCACCCAGCCCAATGAAGAACTCGAAAGGATGCATACTTTTGTGATATTTTAGTCTGCATAAGGTTATAGCATATCTGCAGATTTCGGATTTATTATGAAAATGGGCTTACACCCTGCCTATCCAAAATTCAGGTGCTTCTCACACATCCACTGGTATTCTGATCAGTATTTACATTCAAGAAACTCCAGCGATGGAAGCTTCTTTGACATTGTAATGAGGTGTTAGCTGTGTGCTTCATTTTACATGACTGGCAACTCATCAGATCAGCACAGCAGCTTCCACAGCTGGTGTTCTGCGTGCACATGAAGATGAACAGGAGACTGGTTATCACTGGAAAGGCTCAGACTTAATTGCAACAATTAGACCAGCATCAGGAGGTGCATGAAAATACAGTGTCAAAATAAAAATGACCTGTCCACAGTGAGTTTGAAATAGGACTACTTCCATAATACTTCCAAAGTTAAAATGAATGAATTTGAAGTGTGGCTTCCAAGACTTTCCAGAGTCTTCCAAATGTCAGAAAACTTGAAACAGCTGGATTCCAGAGGGAGCTGTGCTAGGGCATTTCAGTACAAGGTTTTAATCATGATTCTACCTCAATCGCAGAATTTTACAGAGATGCAGAAAATATCATCTTCCACTTGTGTCTTTGCACCCCTTTCATTTTTTCCCTTTGCACTCCTGCTCCACCCAACAGAGGAGGAAGAGCTGCCCAAGACTGGCCCAAGTTGTTTTACTGCTTGGTCGGCCCTGGTTAGTACTTGGATGGGCGACCACCAGAGAATATTAGGTGCTGTAGGCGCCTGGAGTAGGAACTGGCAAGCCACTCCAGTACTCCTGCCAAGAAAACTCCATGGACATGGAGTCACGAAGAGTCGGTCATGACTGTAAAGACACCACACACACACACACACACAGTAATGTTCACTTCTTCCCTCCTCCATCTCCCAGCTCCTCTCAACCTTTTGACTCCCATGAAGCACTAGCTGCAGCCCTTTGCTAGCCTAATCTGGTTCTTCTGCCCTGCTAAGAAGCACCGCCATTTACATACTCATTGTCTCGTTTTTCTGCACTGCAAATACCATTATGTTGATATTTGTTTACTGAGAACCCAGAAGAGACAAACAAAAAAGTTCCTTTGAACTTCTCATTTACCAAGGTAGGTGGGTATAAAGGTAACTGTCCCAAGTATTACAGCTCATACTGAAGTGTGTATTTTAGAATTACTAGCTCCTCTTTGTCTTCTAAGATGCAGATCTCTATTGTTCCTTCTCCCGCTCTAAATTTGCAGCCACTACCCTCGTAATCCATGCCTTCTGCATCAGGATGAAGACGGTTTTGATCAGCAGGCGGATTATATATTTTCAAAAACGAGGGATAAACACCACCAGCCCTTGGATGGGCCGTGGAGACACCCACCATTTTTCTCCACCACCACCCCAGCATGCACTACAAAGTGGTGTGATCTGACACATGAGCAACTACCAGCCGCTCACGGGTTTGAAACCGCTTCACAATAGGTTTTAATGGCAGACCTCAGGGCTGCAACAACATCTGGCCGAATCTTTCCCTGCTTCTCCCCCACACGCTGTACTTTTTTATACCGTCTTAGTCTAATCCAACAAAGAGGTGGGCACAACATGCAAGTTTGCAAGGCGAGATTGCGCCTGTCTGGAGGTGGGGTGAAAATATTCAAAATAAATACATAAATTGTCAATTTTGTCCAGGTTTTGGGCCAACCACTTTCAGCCTGAAACATCTAAGATCTCTCCACCTCACTGGAGGAAAAGTTGAACCACAACCTAAGAGTTCCTAACAAAACGCGGGGAGAGGAAGAGGAGGAGGAGGAGTCCTAGAGATGGAGGAAGGAGGGCAAGGGATCGCCCCACCTCTGTCCCGCGACGACCGTTCCATCCCCCAAAAATGGGACGAGAGCCTCCCTCGGGCAGCCCCGTTCAAATTCCAGCCACCTCATTCGACGGCCCCGTGAAAAGTCGGGGCGTCGCCGCCATCCCTCCTCCAATCGCCGCCCTCCTCCCAAGCCCCACCCCCTATTATAAATAGTTCTGGAATCAGGGCCGGGCCGAGCAGTGTTGAGCAATTTTTTTTTCCGCGTTTGGCTGAAGGCGAGATGGATCCTTGGTGGTCCGTAGGAGGCGGTGCCGCCGCTGCCCGCCAGGCCACCAAAGGGCCCGGATCCAGCAGAGTCCCGTGCAGGTATACTGAGGGGCAACGAAAGGGAGGTCGCCTGAACCGCTGCCCCCCCACCCCCGACAATCCTGTGCCGCACTCGCTGGGGGTTGGGGGGGTTACATCAGACCCACGTGGCTCGCGAACGGCCGTGCAAGTTGCCGGCGAGAGGCTTCCGCCTTGTTTCGCTGGCTCGCGCGGGGAGGTCGGGTTCGTTGAAGAACTGGGTGGGAGAAAAGCAGGAAAGCCGACCAAAGGGTCTCTTGCAGCGGTGTTGTTGTGCCCGGCTGTAGAGCGATTCCTTCCTAGGCGGGGAAGGAAACTTTTGTGACCTCACTCCTCCTTGCATCACATCCCGCTCCGTGTAGTAGTAGTGGTGGTGGTGGTGGTGGTGGTGGTGGTGGTGGTGGTTGCATTTGGCCCGTGGGACACCTCCCTAAAAGTTTGGGGGCTCCCTTTGTTGCAGCTTCCCGAGACCCCAAATCCGCCTGGGGTGGAGAGGGCAAGAAGTCACTAGGAAAACTGCTTGCATTTAGCTCCAGGGCGTGGCGTTTGTTAATGGTGGCCTGTTCCCGGGGCGGGAGTAGGGGGCGGAGGAAATGTGGCTTCCCTAAACCTTAGACGCTGAGGATCGCCCTCCGTGCGCTTTGTGTACGTGACCAGGCGATGGGTGTTTGTCTCGCTCGCTTTTACACGAGCCCGGGTCGAGGGGGAGCGCAGCCGCTCTGCTTTGTGTGTGTGTGTGGGGTGGGGTGGGGTGGCGAAAACCAATTGTGCAAGTAACTTCCCACCCAGCGGTGATGATGCCCTGGGCAACAGGGAGGGGAGAAGTGCCGATATTCCTTGCAAGTATGCAGAGTGGTGGCCGAGTTGCAGTTCAAACAACCGAGTTACCTGAACAAACGTAGGGGCTTTTGCCTTGGATGGATGTTCTCCAGTGCGTACTTGAACAGGGAGATGGAGCGGCGAGAGTATTGCAATGGGATTCGGCAGATCTAGGCGCACGTTCCTAAATTACTAGGGTCCGTACTAGGCTGGCCTCCTTCGGTTTAATGCTGAGAAGAGGGAGTCTATGCCTTATTGAACTGATGGGAAAGAAGGCTGGATAGAAATGGGACTAGCGAAATGAACCAGGAGATACAGGCACAAACTATTGAAATGAAGATGGGATGTTGATGGAACATGGAAGGCAGAAAGTGGGCAGTTCCAGTTGCTGTAACTGTGCCCTTGTAGTGTTGTGGAATAATACAGCTTGCTGGAGCCTCTTAGGCAGGCTCTCTTATCAGATGGAGGGACTGAAACCAGAAAAGGGCTCTTATCCAACTTTTTTTTCATTTCTTGCCCATCCTGCTATGTTTGTTTTATTGTTTTTGTTTCTGTGTGAATGTGGAGAAGAACAAACTGTCTCATACATGTTGCAGTGCATACAATGCCCTTTGCTTCATTGACTTCATCATCTTCTGTAGCAAAATCCTACAGGCTGGTTGGCCTGTCAGTAAAACTTTTTACAAAGTCAAGATAAAGCCAAATCGTGAGGTTTAAATTGTTAGGGTTTTTTTTCCTGGCCTTCTCAGTTTCACTGGATGCCAAACAAGGGTGGTGGGCAGTGTAGGCAATAACTAGAAATATTAACATAGCCATAGAATCATACAGTTGGAAGAGACCTCAAGGGCCATCCCTGTCATGCAGAAAGCCCCAGCACAGTATTTCTGACGGATGGCCATCCAGCCTCTGCTTAAAAACCTCCAAAGAAGGAGACTCCACCACCCTCCGTGGCAGCATATTCCACTGACAAACAGCTCTAACCATCATGAAGTTCTTCCGAATGTTCAAATGGAATTTATTTTCCTGTAGTTTGAAACCATTGCCCCGAGTCCTAGTCTCTGAAGCCATGGAAAACAAACCTGTTCCATCTTCAATATGACATCCTTTCAAATATTTATCATATCCCCTCTCAGCCTTCTTTTTGAAGTTCTAAACATTCCCAGTTCCCTAAGCCGTTCCTCATAAGACATTTCTTCCAGACCCTCAATCATCTTGGTCGTCCTCCTCTGGACCCGCTCGAGGTTGTCAACATCTTTTTCAAATTGAGGTGCACAAAACTGGACATAGTACTCCAGGTGGGGTCTGAGCAGAGTAGAATGGCACTATCACTTCCCTTGATCCAGGCACTATGGTTCTGTTGATGCAACCAAGATTTGCATTGGCTTTCCTGGCCACCGCGTCACACTGCTGACTTATGTTCAATTTGTGGTCCACCAAGACTCCCAGATTCCTTTCACATGTACTATTTTCCAGCTAGGTATCTCCCATCCTATATCTGCAATTCATGCTTTTTAACCCAGATGCAGCACCTCACATTTCCCTCTGTTGAAAGTCATTCTGTTGGCTTTGGCCCAGCACTCTATAATCTGTCAAGGTACTTTTGGATTTTCATCCTATCCTCTAGGGCAGTGCTGTTCAACTTTAAACAGGCCAATGTCTACTTTTTCCGGCCCAAACTGCCTGAGGGCTACTGCATTAAAACCTCTACTTACGAATTTTATCCGTTCCAAGCACATGCTCATAAGTAAAAACTTTTGTAAGTAGATCAGCGGTTTCCCATAGGAATGCATTGAAAACCAATTAATCAGTTCTGGAAGGAATAGATTTCAATGCGCCATGGCCCTTGAACTGCCCCACTCGGCTGAGACAGTGGGCTGGCAGACCCAGAACTTTGCTGGGGCAGTGGTGGTCCTTGGGATGGGGGAGGAAGGGGTGGAGAACTTATCCCCTCACTTTTTTTTTTATTGATAGCTCGTGGGCTACTTTTGAACCTTTCGCGGGCTACCAGTAGCCCGCGGTCTACCTGTTGGGCAGGCCTGCTCTAGGGAATTAGCAACCCCTCCCAATTTGGTATCCTTATTGAAGGCCTTACTGAAGTCCAGATAAGCAATATCCACAGCATTCCCCTCATCCACCAGGCCTGTAAGAGATCAAATTAGTCTGGCATGACTTGTTTTTAAGAAACCCATGTTGACTTCTTGTAATGACAGCATTGTTTGATAAATAATTACAGACTGCCTGTTTAATAATCTGCTCTAGGATCTTTCCAGGAACTGAAGTCAAGCTGACTGGGCGGTAGTTATTTGGATCCTCCCCCCCTTTTGAAGATAGGGACAACATTAGCCCTCCTCCAGTCAATGAGGACTTATCCTGTTCTCCAGGACTTCTCAAAGATTATTGCCAGTGGTTCTGAAATTTCTTCTGCCAGTTCTTTTAATATCTTCGGGTTTGATTCATCTGGCCCAGGAGACTTAAATTCATTTAATGTTTTCAGGTGTTCCTGTACTAACTCTCTACCAATTCGGTGTTGCAATTTCCACCCTACCTCATCTACTCTTTGTCCCAGTGGATCACTTTTTTCCTTTTTGGAGAAAACTGAGGCAAAGAAGGTGTTGAGTAGTTCTGCCTTTTCCTTGTCTCCTGTTAGTAACTGGTTATCATTGCCATTCAGAGATCCATCTCATGGCAAATACCATACCATCTCATGGCAAAGGAGGAAGATTGGGCTTATTATAGGGATCCAGGTGACTCATGTAAAAGAAGGAAAGAATACCTTTTTCAAATATGTAAAACTCGTATTGGCTGAAAGGTGCCTTTCAGCAAACTGTGATGGCACAGATGATTTCAAATGGTGGGGCTTTGAGACACAGCTGCAGCTTTTCCTCTTACACGGCCACCAGCTTGTTAGAACAAATTTCGGTTTCTTTTTCCTGCATGTGCATACCAGAAGTATTAAAGTAGTGTGCATTAGATTTGTTGTGGCATCGGACATTAGCAGCATGTTATTTCAGGTTTTTCTCCGAAAGCAGAAATGCTATGAAGATTTTTCTGCCTTCCAGATATTTAGTTTGTGGTAGTCCATACCATAGTTAGCTAATTGTTGTGACCATTTACTTTACCCTTATTTATTTATATATTCTCCAAGGCGTTATAAGGTATTTTGGGAGGAAGAATGTTGCTGATCCTCTTCTTGCTCAGGCTTGTTTTAGATATGTTCAGAATGTCCCTGGGGACCTTCTATGTCTTGCGCCGATATCCTCCTTCTGCTTGTTCTGTGGCTGTCATTTAACTTAGTGACATAGTGGGACATAGCTTGTGGCTAGTTGCCCCCTTCTATCCCTTCTTTAAAAAGCATTGAATTCTCCCCCCATGAACAATAAGCTAATTGGCAGAATGCTGCCTATATCTTTAATTTTTAAATTTTTAGAATCTAAAATCCAAACATTTAAGCACTTTGTAATTGTTAGTGGAAGACTAATGAGTTGATATTCTCCATGGAGATGTTTGCCTAATCCGATATATCTCAGTGACTGACATCCTGAGTGGGTTTTTTTTTAATGGATTATTCTATTTTAGTGTTTTGAATATGTTTTTGGTGTTGCTTTTGTTTACTTTGTTTAGTAATTGCCTGATTTAGTTATTTATTTTATGCAAGCCTTCCTACTACTCATCTGCCAGAGAGATTGAAGCATATACTTTCTACCATTTTTAGGATTACTATGTTATCCTGCCAACCTAGCAGTTTGAGAGCATGTAAAAAAAATGCAAGTAGATAAATAGGTACTGCCATAAAAAGCGGGAAGGTAAACTGTTCCGTGCGCAGAAATGCATTCGGCCATGCCGGCTACGTGGCCACGGACTTGCACGACACTGGCTATTTGGATTGAAAATGGAGATGAGTGCTGTCCCTAGAGTCGGATACGACTAGCACGCATGCGGGGGGGGGGGGCTTTAGCTATTTTTACTCTGTTAAGGCAGCAAAGATTGCCATCTCATTTTAATTAACAGCGTTCTGGCCTCATTCCCAACTTCCAAGAGGTGAGAGGAGTGCTTTCCTGATTGTGTGCAAAGGGGGAGTGATATGAGTGCCTGTTCTCATGGAAGTAAATGCAAGCGTATCTCCTGAATCCACAGAGCTTAAATCTAGACATTTCGCTTAATTTAGCTGAGATACAAGGATATTTCGTGGCTCTTGAGTTGATTAGGAAAACAGTACTTCCATGCAAATAAAGGTAGTTTGTTTATTCCATTCAAACAAATTTAAATCCATAGGTAGACCGTACAATGCTTTAAATAGGAATATCTCAATTTCCCAAAGAGTGTTGCAGATTTTTGAGTTGCTCAGAACTCATACTCAGATTATGCTGTTAAGGGGGAGGAGAGATTGTATTCAGCCTCAAGATGGAGATTATATTATCACATAGTATCAGATTTCACCCAGCATCATTTAGCAATTAGCACAGTAAATTGCAAGTAGAGTAAGCCCGTTGAATCGGTAGATTTAGTGAATCAGTTCTTCTCTGAGTCCCATTGATCCAATGGGCCTACTCTAGTTATGTTTTATGGTGGTAAACAACAGGATTTCAGCAGTACTGTTCGAGGCCGGGGAGGAAATGGTTGATGCCCATCTATGAAAAGGCAAGGTAAGCTGCAACATGGAGATGTGTATCTTACTATAGGTGAAATACAACTGTTCCTGAGGTAGAGTAGAATACAAGGACATGGAAAGAGTGTCATTCTTGTAGAAGCAAAGATGAAAAGTAAATTGGAGATAGCACACTAGTAAAAACACCTGTTGTGAATACAGTAGGACCCCCATATCTACTTATTCAGTTATCCACGGTTGGCAGAGGATAAATAAATAAATAATTCAGCAGTGGCAAAGCAAGCTACTGTCATGAAACAGCAGCCGTAAAGCAAGCTGCCGTCACAAACAGCAGCTGAAAAGCAAGCTACCATTGCAAAACAGCAGCGGCAAAGCAAGTTACTATCACAAAACAGCAGTTTTGGAGAACATTTTGCCATTCTCTCTTCACGGTTTTCATTATCCACGGGAAGGCTTGGAACCAATCCCCAGCGGATACTGGGGTCCTACTGTATTACCAATTTCTAATTCTTAATAACTGAATATTACTTGGTGTTTGGAGGAGATGGAACATTGGTGAGTTGTTTATGTGGCAGAAACCTTGTTTTCCTCTAGTGGCAGATTCTTCCTGGAACAGTATGTTTCAGAGGAAATACTGAAACAAAGATATTTACGTTGGACAATGAGGGCATGAGAAAATTAAGCATTTCTGTTACAGTCCAGTCCAGGTTTAGCCAGTGAATGTTTTATTCCCATTATATGCAACGCCTCCCTTCTTTTCTGCCTATTAAGCTGTTATTTAATAAAACAGAATAATTTGGAAATTTGGGCTGGATGGGATTCATAGGTTTCAAAGGGGATTAAAAGCTCTGCCGCTCATGATGTCTAGGCCACTTGAGCTTCTCCAGGCTTTGAAGCTAACTAAAAGTAAAAAGTGAAGTATGGGCTGGGGTAAGTGCCTGAAAAGAGCTTAGGTTGCATCCCATATTAATGAGTAAATATGTCATGGAGCAGGGAATGTAGACTTGCTTCTGACATTGGACTAGTAAAAGTGCCCAGTGTCATCAGGTGAAGAATGCCAGTGGTCACCATTTACCACTGCCAGTTCTTATATGACACACTCACTTTTTAAAACAAATAGTCAAACCCAGCCCTGGATTTATGTTTATATGTTCCATTTCTCATGCTGCTTTTCTTTCCCTATCCTGAAACCTGTGGATAATGGCATTTTGACTCCTATTGTAAATTTACCTTCTACTTTGTTTTCAGGAATTTTGCCCGTGGAGCCTGCAGATGGGGTCAGAACTGTCGATTCTCCCATGACAGAAAGGTGACCCAGATCTGCAGATTTTTCCAGAATGGAAACTGTGGCTATGGAGACCGTTGCAGGTAAAGGCTCTTAAATATCAACCCTTCTTTGCTGCCCACTCCCATACCTGCTAGTCATCTTGTTTCAGAAGTTTTTGTGCTGGGTGTCCTATTCTTAAAGTTAGGTTTGTGGAAAATCTAATGAGGTGTAGACTTGACAAAAATGTAACAGGGCAAATCCATCAGCAATGGCAGTGTCTCCAACCAACTGTATCTCTTTGGCTTTGTGCAACACAAACTTTTGGGTAGAGACAGACTTGTCCCCTTAAGGATCTCTCAGTGGGATTTACTGTAATAATTTGATGACGTTCAAAAGTGGCATAACTTGACCAAATGCAAGTTACCAATGCGTGATGGTGATCCCATTCATACTTTTCTTAGAAGCGTACATTCTATGTAGATCAGTGATCTGATCCATTAAGGCAATTCACAAATCTTTATCAGTAGGAAACATACCTAAAATTATCAGCCATCTTGAACATCTTGTGTACAGCGTATTTTAGTGTCTGCTGCATAACAAGTAGAGGGACTAAGAAACTAAAGAAAAGTGTGAGCGATCTATAGCAGGGTGAGACAGCTTCTGGTGTCAGAGGCCACAGAACATGGAAAAGAACATTCACCTTTTTTGCACTTCCCCATTTATATTTGGAAGGAGATGGACCTTTCTCAAAATCACAAGTAATTTAGAACCACTGCATTAAAGGATACACTTTTTTTCCCAGTATGCCTGTTGAAGCCAAAAGTTGTAATCCCTAAATAATAGTTTGGGTCTTCTGTAAAAACGTCATGTTGCTATTCCCCTGCCCACCATGCCGAGTGGCACGCTTTTAAAATAGTCCTTCATCCAGCAGGTGGGCTTCAACTGTTGTTGGTCTCAACACAGTATCCCTCCCAAGTAGCAGTTTGCTAGTTCAACCTCGGGGAGCCTAGGTAAGCCATTTACCAAGATATGTAAGCTTGGATCCAGCAAAGGCTTGAGTGGATGGGTGATGGATCTCTAGCAGGTCTGCATCACCTTATGCTTTTTTAGAGAGTCCCCTAATCCTCAAAAGCTGCAATTCAGGATGCGGAAGGAGGAATGGCAAAGATAATTTGGGGTGAGCTAAACATCAAATGAGCACTAACCTACATCCTTCCTGTACAGTTCTAGTGATTGTGTCTGAATTGCTTTTGAAGGTGTATCTACTACTTCTAGAAAGGTCCGTTCTTTCATTTCAAGGGTTACTTCTCAAACAGGCCTTCCTTGTTTGACATATTAAGACGTGAGATATTGGGATTAAACTTTTTTCAGGATGACAGAGTACACCTGATTGCTATGCCATGCGCTGAATTAAATGTGTCCACTCTCCAATCTCTCAGCTACCAGCATATCTTAGAAGCACCAACCCTGAACAGGTGTAACTCAGAGTTGGCCTACCATGGACTGCAGGGAAGCACATTGTCTTTGAACCGCCGGGGCTCAGAGCCAGCCATCTTGCCAGAAACATCGATAAGGAGCTGGGGAGGAGCCCGCCGTGACTCTGAACCAGCTTTCTCAAACATGGCACAGCTACAGACAAACTTCGGAAACATGAGTGTATCATTTGACGAAGAAGATGAAGATGTGGGAAAACATGTGGAAAAACAGCTACAGACAAACTTCGGAAACATGAGTGTATCATTTGATGAAGAAGATGAAGATGTGAAGAAACATGTCACTCTGTGGCATCCTCCTAACTGGGCTCTTAGTAAAGAATTTGTCCCCAGGGAGGCCACTTCTGGTAAGCTCCTGGGAGGGAATAATGTAGAGCTAACTCAGGCAGCCTTGCCTGTGGCTCCAAAAGACAAGGCAGTAAATTTGAGAGCACTGAAAAGTCAGACTGATGGGACAAGGTACACACCTGGCTCTTCAGTTGTTTTGGCTGATCGTTCCTAGGATTATCACTCTAAATGATGGGTGTTATGGGGTTGTGGGAACTGTAGACTCAAATAGCTGAAGAATCAAATTTTCCTACCACTGCATTAGATGTAGCATGGCTTGGGCTCCACTACCTTCAGTTCATCTATAGGCTGATTTACCATTCCACTCTGAGTGTTTTACACAGACACTTCAAGACTCCATCCCAATCTGTCATTTGGCAGCCAATATATTCTACCAAAAACGTCTCTTGTAAAAAAGGAGAGGATTTCCGTTTGTCATTATTCTAGTGACACACAATTACAGTGTGTGCCATTTTCCATCCCAAGTGCATTTAGAGGTCCTTACTGTAGTGGGGAACTAATCTTCTACGAGTGGCTTCTGTATGTCTGAGGTACTGTTTTGTCAGTCAGGGGCAACATGAGGTAGTAAAACTGAACAGGCGAGTTCTCTATGATTAGACAGAAAAGATCGACTGGCATGGAGGAAAAGACTGGGGAGAGAGCAAAGCTCTTTTTGTCAGTCTTCAGAACCAGGTTGTCATCTCGTTCAACCAGACTACTTCCTCTCCCAGTTGGTAGCATAAACTTCACTTAGAATAAAAATGGTCACAAACATGCCGCAGACAATTGGCATGTTTTGACAGCTCCTCATTCTGGCTTTTCTTCTATTACTTATAATTTTTCCTACCTGCTCTGTTGTGCATTATCTCATTTTAATGACCTTCAGTGTGGGAACAAGGTCTTTGATTCTGGTCTTGGTTTCTGGAAAAGCACTTAACATTTTTAGAACTGTTGTAAACATAATGCATTACTGGTCTGCCTGGTATCAGAATAAACTATTGGCTAACTGCATCTCTGTTGATTAGATTTTAGATCTCAGGAAGTAAAACCTAACACCACGTCCTTGAGGCCAGAAGGAGCATCTCCCAAGGTGTCTGTTCCAACTTCTCTGGACCCAGAGGAACCGCAGGTAGGTGCGACATCTGAAAGACTAAAATGGCTACATATAATATTTTGATGAAGACTATTGTCTTAGAACAGTTAATACCAACTGTGGCTGTCCAAGTGTTGTTTTTTCCCATAATCCTAATGGGAGTTGTAGGACAGAAACATCTGGGGGGCCACAAGTGCCCTTAGAATTTTGATGTTATCCTAAATGTTAGAGTTACTGACCTCATGAAACTCTTGGCTTGGAATCCTGTTGAAAATACATAGTGCAACGGGGCATCGAATATGTGGTTCCCCATCTGACAGGCTGCCCTTTTGCATGCCGAGTTTTACAAAAGTTGTGAAATTAGGTGTGGAACCACTTGTACCAAAGATAAGGGACTCCTGGGGGGTGCTGTTGCGTGCATAGTTTTTGCAGCGAGATTTTGGTTGCAAAGTGGAATTTGTAGAATATTCTGTTAGTGTTACATATATCTGGTATTGCCTCCTCTGGAGTATGCTTTAAAATGATACCCACAGTGTGAAATGCATAAAAGATTAGATTGTTTAACGTGAACAGTGCAATGTTTGTATTGTGGAGTTAGGTGAATATGAAGATAGGATAATAAGTTTTCTGGAGAAATTCTACACACCACCCACTCACAAATGTGCACATATGTTCTTCTCATCCTTAAGTGAAGAATGCAGAACAGCAAGCCCCACTTCTGTTTTACTGTCACCTACGTCTGTCTGTAAAGCAAACTGACAGGCTGTACTTGCAGTCCCAGAACAAGCTGAATCTTCCAGTCTTACAGGAGGCAACCGGGGAATGGAAGAAGAAAGAGATCATTAGGAAGGGTGGAAGGGTGAAGGTAGGGAGAAGGGGGGAAATGTGGAGGAGTAGAGGACAAGTGAATGAAAAGAAATTGGAAGGACTAGAGGAGTGTGAGATAATAGGCAATCAGCTGAAGAAGGAATTGGATAGGGGAGCTAATATGGGAAAAGAAATTGAAAGTTAAACAAGTAAAATTCTTGTTCAAATAATTCTTGCAATTCTTTTCCTGACCCAGATCATTATTTTAAGATCCAGCTTTTAGAAAACGAATTGTAGCTTCTAAAATAGATTTAGGGGCTAGTGCTGGGTATTTTCAGGTTCTGAAACAGATTTGTAAAGTTGCTTTCTTAAGTGTTGCTGTGCAACCTCTCCTAGTGACTGGTTTTAAATATCTGGTGCTAAACCTCTGAGCACTAGAGCTGTAGCTCCACAAAGAGTAAATGAGGCAACAGTTTAACGTAATTTGCTTGTTTGTAGCATATGGCTGTCCTCTATGGTTTACTTTAGCAACATCTGGACAGGAAAGAGGTGCGTTTTGGAAGACAGCAAAAGATAACGAAAGCTGCATTTGAGACAAGGAAGGATACAGGATACTGTAGATTTGTATTTTTATCCAGCTTTTCATACATTGGTTGCATAATGATACAAAGCCTCAGCAGGTATAAACTACTGAAAGGTGAACTGAAAGAAAGCCAATACTCATGGAAACGTGGACTAAGAACAGGCCATAGATCAGGGGTGTCCAAACTTTTTGCAAGGAGGGCCAGATTTGGTGAGGGGAAAATGTGTGGGAGGCCAACCATTCAGCTGCATTTGGCCCCTGGGCTGGACTTTAGACAAGCCTCTAGGACATGCAAGGAGGCGGGGGGATGCTGCAGCAACGGAGCCAGGGGGCAGGTAGGCTGGGCGGGTGGCTGGGGGGACAGACAGGCAGGGAGGGCAGGCAAACCATAAAACTTTATAAGCTGACAACTCTATCCAGCATGGGGAGGGGCCAGCTGGCAGGGATGCATGAGAAGCTAAGCCAGTGGGGAGAAGAGACATACAAAATAATGCAGGGCATGAGTCAAGTTGATAGAGGGACACTCTTCTCTCACAAAATACCAAAACTAGGGGACATCCACTCAAACTGTGGGTTGGGAGAGTGAGAACAGACAAAAGATTTTTTTTTTGCCCAGCGTGTTGTTAGTCTGTGGAACTCGTTGCCACAAGATGTGGTAATGGCATCTAGCCTGGATGCCTTCAGAAGGGGATTGGACAGATTCCTGGAGGAAAAGTCCATCACAGATTACAAACCATGATGGAGATGTGTAATCTCCAGGCTTAAAACCAGGGTACTTCAAAGGCCAGATGCAGGGGAGTGGTATCAGGAGACAGATACCTAGTCTTGTGTGCTCCCAGACGCATTTGGTGGGGCCACTGTGAGATACAGGAAGCTGGACTCGATGGGTCTTTGGCCTGATCCAGCATGGCTCTTCTTATGTTCTTAAGAGGGTGCAGGCCACTCGAAATTTGAAAACGGACAGCATTTGTCCCCCGGGCCGGACTTTGGACATGCCTGCCATAGATGAATAAACTAAGAGTTTTCAGAGGTTGAAGTAGTCAATGCAGTTTTAGAAATCCTAACCAATGGTGATGATCTTTTTCAGGCAGCTGGTGGTTCTGGAGCGGCTGCAAGTGCTGCAGTGGCACAGAGTGAGGATGTGGTATGTGGCATCTGCATGGACAAAGTTTCTCAAAAGACCTTACCTGAGGAACGTCTCTTTGGTATTCTTCCCAACTGCACCCATGCTTATTGTGTTGGCTGTATCCGGAAGTGGCGGAAGAGCCGGGACTTTCACAGTGCGGTGATCAAGTAAGCATTCTGTGGCAGTCCGTTGCTTCATGCTTGTGTAAAGTAGCCTGTCTGCTGGTTGCCATCGAGAATATGTGGAATTGTTGTGTTGCCTTCCTGTTGCATACTCACTTCTCTTTAGAAATGTTGGTTCTTTGTGAATGAGACAGAGTTGTGGGCCAGAGATAATAAAAGCAGAGTGGTCCTAGCAACACACTTACTCATGAATCTGGCAGCCTGAACAAAGATAAAATTAACTATAAAGGGATTCTGGGCACCACAACTGTAATAATAATAATAATAACTTTATTTTTATGCCACCTTTCTCCCCAGAGGGAGTCAAGGCGGCTTACAACAAATTCATAAAAGTTCAATAAAAGAAGTACAATGAAAAAACAACACAATACCTATAAAATACTATAAAAATACTATACAATATAATACAATAAAAACAAGATTAAAAAAAACAATAGCTGCAGCAGAGTTTAAAAAGCTCCCCAGCCAATGAGACTAAAAAAGTAAGATGTTATAAAAGTTGGTGAAGGCTGGAGGCTCAAAAGACCTGCCTAAATAAGTAAGTCTTAAGGCCTCGCTTGAATATTTCAAGGGAGGAGGCGGTTCTGCAGACTGAGTAAATGAAAATAATGCAAGGCAAGTGACAAATTGAGTTATGTTCTTAGATGCTAAGGACTCAAGTGGTGTAGGGTGATGCCTAGAGAGAATCCACTGTCTGACAATTTTAAGAAGGTGGTTAGCATCACTTTCCTTAGGACAAAAATGTGACGCTTAAAAATGGCTCCATGCAGTTGTGTAGGGAAGACTAAGGATCTATTGAAATTCTTGTGACCTGTCATAGTATGTCTGAAGCAGGCTTGAATGTCCTGTTAAATCATTACTGCAATTGTATCTTGTCCCAAGAATGAAGTGTTTGGAGTCATCTGGTCTTGATTTGATGTCCAGAAACTGCTGGTAATGAAGAGACTTGCTGGATTAAAGAGTCCAATGAATTATGCATGTATGTTCATTCTACAGGGGCTGCCCAGAGTGTAGAGTCACTTCAACTTACTTTATTCCCAACAAGTACTGGGTCTTTGAGTCAGAAGAGAAGGAAAAACTGATTGAATCTTTCAAGGCACGGACCAGGTAAGTGGCTGCCTTATCAGCAATAAGTGTCCATTACCAGTGCTGCTAAACTACATGTATAAAGCTTCTCCAATTTCTTGCTCTTTAGATGTTTTGAACTACAGCTCTCATTATCTCCAGCTAGGGTGTCATCCATTGGGTTGGGAAAGATAAATATTACAATCTTATACTGGAAGACAGTGCAAAAACTAGAGGAAAACAGAGCCAGCTATAAATTTCTTGAATTGGAGCATGCCCTATGTGGTCAAATATTTCACTTAAGACTTGAAGGATGTTTGTTGAGACTTGTTGAAGGATTAGCTACAGACTCTCCCATTACTGCTTGTTGAATGAGAACATCCTGCCCGAGTGCATGCAGTGTGATAGTCCCTTCACAGTAAAATTTGTTCTGTCATGGTTGACCCTGTGACAAAGCAGTTTTTGTTTTGCCTAACAATATTGATCTACAAAAGAGTTGTGACTTTCTTCATGTTGGACTGCACGTCCAGTGGGCCCTCGTGTATGTGATACTGTTTCCATTTCTGCTGGTAAAACAATTCTCCTATACTTGGAACATGAGCATAGTGTAGTAGGGCCTAGCTGCCATTATGCTTTAAAGCTGAAATGTACCACCCCACTTTATCCTTGTAATTGAAAAGTCTATTGTTGGAAGATTTAGGGCTGGGGATTAGACTGGTAATCTTGTAACATCTTTTTTTTTTTTTTTGCAAACCCACATATTTTGCTTACATTGTGGTCTAATCATTATCTTAACTTCTCTGTAGCAAAATAAGATGCAAATTCTTTGTCAGAGGCAATGGCCATTGCCCCTTTAAATCAGAATGCATCTACCTCCACGAGCTTCCTCCAGGCCAGCTGCCTGCTGCAAGGCCAAGACAGAGATCTGACCGACGGAGGCGGCAACCTGTTGTAAGTGATACTCCTTTGTTACACTTAAAATAAAGTGAGCCATGAAAGCTGGTCACTAATATGCTAATTTTCAGCCCCACTGCGGGAAGCTCTTTCTTGGTGTATATGTGACTCCACCCCACCCATGCCCCACACAAATATACACCCTCAGTGTGGTCTCCATTGCAATCAAAACAAAAATGGTCACTTCAGGTGGGCAGGGGAGGAAAATCCCTGCTTGGGGGTGGGGGGCTATGATAGAGAAAGTGACCAATATTTTTGGACAGTGACTCTCATGGTTCTTCGCAATTGACTGTAGTGGCTGGGTTGATGGAAAGAAAGTTAACAGTCCAACACTGTCCTAGATGGTGAAAGGTTCCTTGCGCCTGCTACGGAGGATGCAGTGTTGAAAGGCACACACATAATGCATAATATTGCCTTTCTCTATTGATGATCCACAGTTGGTATATCAAGTTCCCTTGATCGTGTCTAATAAAACCTATCCATCTTTGCAACTTGAGGTGCTGGCTGACTGACTAATGGTGTAATTTCACCTCCTGCTTTTCTTGGTGTCCCCATGTACAGGTTTTCACCCTGTCTGACAGCTCAGACGAGGACGATGAGGACGACATGTACCTTGTCCAATGGGCTCTCACCTTTGCCCTGTTACACAGAGATTCGGATCTTGATCTGTCAGATTTTCTCTGGGATTCGAGTGATTCTTCAGACTAGATGATGATGCCTTCACTGGAGGCTGTGTTCAGCTGGCTCTGAGAACAGTTGAAATGGCCTATGAAACTGTGTCTAGGAGGAAGTGTGTATGATGAGAGACATCCCAACTTTTGATCAGCTTAGTGGGTCTTTCAGTGCTTTGACTGGTATCAATTAATTAAGAGTAGATAATGCAGAATTCATACTATTGGCACGAAGGCCTCCTGATCCAAAGGGAAAGATAGTGCTTTCACCATTGTCACCATGTGATATTTTATATCTCACCAATTGCACTGCCATCTTCCTACCCTTTGCTTGCCTAGTTAGTTACATTTCTTCCCTCCATGCCCTTATAATTAAATCATGTCTTGGGTCTCCCAGCATGGAAGAGCTTCCCAGTTGCCCCTCTTCTAGAAAGGTTTTTCTGGCAAAAGGTTTTTCTGGGTTTTCTGGGGCTCCAACAATCTGTGTATTCTGGAGAGGCTGAGTGATTGGATGCATGCATCCTGCTGCATATTTTCCTCAGGAAGGCAGGTTTGCCTAAACAATGCTCTCTGTTCTAGAGTAGGCATAACCTTGCACCTTACTGTTGTATAGCAGTCCTGGTATTTTGTGTCTGTATAGGAGGCTGTGGAGGTAAGGTAGAAGCTAAACCTTGAATTTTTATTGATCCAATGATCAATTAGTGTCATAGGCTTAGAACTCAAAATTAAATCCTTAGGATCAGGGATCAGTAAGGCCTTATATTGTATTTTTTAATTCTAGAAGGATGAGGAGAACATGAAATAAAATGAGCTTTAAAAATATAATCATGCCAAATTGCTTCTTCTTTCTTACACAGCAGTAAATTCTAGCACGAAAATGGACACAAGTACATTCAGAACAATTTCTGTGTAGTAACTAAGAGAGGAGGGTCATGTAGTCAAGTGAAAGATACTGCAGGCCAAAAGGAAATAATAGAACTAGGCAGAGAGTGGTCACTTTCCCAACAGAGCAGAAACAAATCCACAGAAGGGTAGCACAATTCCTACAACAATCTTCAGTGTGTAAACTTGCCAGTGACACTGAAGTAAATTTCTGAATAAACATGACTTTGTGTTGGTACATCATGACAGGAGGAGACCGCAAGCAATGAGGATACTGAAATTATTGTAAATCACAAGCTGAATATGAGGCAACAGTGTGATGTGGCTACAAAGCAGGTCAATGATATTTTAGGCTTGCAAGAACAGAAAATCAAGACAAGGCCTCATGGTCCTCGAAACAATATGAATGCAAAAACAGGTGGTACCTTTATTGGACCATTACGAAAATACAGCAAAAAACAAACAGCAAGCTTTCAGTGATAATTCATCTTCAGACTAGGCACCATGTTTTGGTGGGTAGTTGCAAAATTATATACTGTACTTTTAAAAAAAAGTCCCAAAGTCTCATGACCAGCGTGGAAATGGCTGCAGTCTACAAGAGGCCTGTGGGTGGTGGCGGCTTCAAACACCTCTCCACAGCTTGTATTTTGGAAATTTATCATCCAACACATTGAAAACCAAAAGCCTCCAAGCAATCTGAGCCCTCCTTATCTTCCCCTACTGCCTTCAGACTGCCTTCCACTACTGCAGTCCTGAGAATTTTCAGACTGAAAATAAAGCTCTGCTAGAAAAGGCTGTAGGAACTGGGCATGTTTAGCCTTTAGAAAAGAAGACGGAAGGGAGCGATAATAGCACTCCTCAGATACTTGAAATACTGTACTGAGGAGGGGCGGGATCGTTCTTCTGTCAACCCCGAATGCAGGACATGTAATAATAATGGGCTCAAGTTACAAGAAGCCAGATTTCATTTGACAGCAGCTGGAACCAAAAGAACCAGTTACCTCAGGAGGTGGTGAGTGACCATTTTTGGAGGTAATATATTTTAAAAGAAAATTAGGCAACCATCTGTCAGATCTGCTTTGATTTTTCTTTCTGCATTGACGATAGGATTGATTTTGATGGCCCCTTCCAATTCCTTTATTCCATGAATAAAAACTCTTGAGCCTTCGCTGTTAAATGTGATATAGATATCTCATCTGTCTAGTTTACTCCACCCAAACTGGTCAGACTTGAGTGCTCTCCTACAATATATCCAGCTCTAGATCAGAATAGGGGAACATGTAGCCCTTTATGTGAACTGCTACTCCCATCTACTAGGCAATTAGCCAGGCTGAAAAAGTCTAATAGGAAACACAGTTCAGCATTGCTTGGGCACACATTTCCCAGCGCTGGCATAGATTATGTGAGGCAGAGGAAGCCTATAATTCTATCTGCACAGACAAAAGTTATCTAATAGAGAAGTATTACAAAACCCATTGTTACAGTGACCAAAAAACAAGCTCAAGTAGTCTAGTCTGCTTTTTGCAGTGCAACAACCCTCGGTGTGCATGCAGAAAAGTAAGTCCCACTGAATTCAAGTATAAAGCAGAGGCACACCTACTAGCCCAATGGATACTGTTTGTGAACATAATCTGGCTGCAGTATATAGCTGCTCTGTACCTTGTAATAAGTTGCTCTGCACAGTTGAGTGGGTTTAGGTGGATGGTGTAGGCAATTATCAAATTTAGTACTTGGTTGAATTTCCATAAAATCTGCACGGGGAGGGGCTCTGAAACTAATCGAGTTCAATCCCTACTTGACAAAAACTACAATGAACGTTGAAGCTAAAGAACATAATTGCTTCATATGAAATTAGAGATAAATGCCACATCTCTAGAAGGAAATGTGGGCATACAGGTCTTGATCTGCTTCTGAAAGTATGATCAGGGCTTCTGCGGCATCAGTAATTGCAGAAAAGCAAATTTCAGCAAATGAAACAACTATCTTGGCTGAAATTGCAACATTTATGCAACTATTAAACGATCTTGGAATGTGCTTGAACAATGGAATGTTAGATATGCAATAAAAGTTACAATAGGGATGGCCTGGAGCAGCAGCTTCTTATTGAAGAATATAATATGTAGCAAAAACAACTGCCTTTGAAAGTGCATTGCATGTTGATGGTAGGTAGGTAGGTAGGTAATAGTTTATTGCTAAAAACCATTGGTCATCACAATCTCGATTTAAAAAAAGACTTATAAAGTTACATCCGCTACAAATATAATTAAAACTTTTAAAAAACCGTGTGACATTTGCAGAGCAATATAGTCCTCCCAAAGTTAGAGGTTGATCCAAATTTTCATAGCTGCCAGTGCAAACTTTGCAACTTGCTGTGTAACAAAACTGTCTGTACCAACAAGTAGCATACTAACTTGGGCTCCAGGGGACCTATCGAGTATCAACCAGTGAACTAATAATCCCACCAAGGAATTTGCCTCTGGGTTGGTCGTGGAGGGGGCACCTGAGCAAGTAATGGGGCACGTCATCGACTTCACCTGAGCCACAAGGGCAAAGTCTGTCCCGAACAGGGATATTATCACGTCTCCCCTCTAAAAAGGCAGAAGGCATGGTCTGAAAGCGCAGGGCTGTGAAAGCTGTCCTCAAGGGAGCTGAGGTTAAATTGTGGAAATAGCTTTCCAGCCCGAAAGATGTTTTATACAAAGGATAATAAAGGGAGAATGACGATAATGAAATCGCAGCCAATTCCTTCCATTTGGAACATAAATCTTGTCTTTGACCAATTTTTTGATACTGGGGGAGACAAAAGAGGGGATAGATTCAGTATTGATCCCATAAAGTTGTAATATGAGTCTGACTAGCTTTGCCCAGGACTCCCGCAAGGGGTGTTGGAGTTGTTCTCTATAGCACTTCTTTGGCAAGTGGGAGTCGCTCATGGCGGCCAGCTTCAACCAGTACATTGCCAAGGCAATGTGTACGTGTGTTTCAATAGGAGTTAGCCCTACTTCAGCTCTTACATATGCAGAGGGTGTGCCACGGGGTACAGCAAGGAGAGATCGGATAAAAGAATTTTGAACCACATCAAAGTGTGGTATTTTTGTATACCCCCAGATTTCGGCCCCATATGTTAATTGGGGGACTATCTTTCTTGAAAACACTTTGACTGCAGGAGCAACCAGCTTACCACATTGGGTTGAAAAGAATCTCAAAAGGGATTGAGTGGAGTGGGAGGCTTTCAAAACTGTTGCTTTCAGATGATATTTCCAAGAGAGCAGGGCATTTTTAAACCGAATTTGCCGCCTGTCAAGCCTCCTTTAGCCCACATACTGTTGGGCCAGGAGCCTCCACCTGCTGCTAACAGACCTCAACAACCAAATCTATTGGGCTCTGCTCAGCTCATTCAACCCTCTGTAACCTCTGGCCCTCCAATTGGACACCCCATTCCTGTACTTATCAGAAATAGAATCCCAACTCAGATGTAAGAAAAGTGGCAGAAACCATCACCGCCTACAGTATACCTTTAACCCAGGATATCAACCTTTTCAAGTTTGATAGCATGAAAGTACTAGAGCCATCGGCCTCGGTATGTGATGCTCCAGTTCGGGTTCCATGTTATTCCAATATATGATGTAAGCTGCTTTTGGGCCTTTTATGGAGAACGATGGGGTAAAAATATTTTGAATAAATGCATGTTAATCTGTTCCTATCCCTACTGCAAGGCATGGAACTGAACTTGTGTCTCCTTGTGTTAGAAGCATCTGAAACGTGGATTGTCTTACAAGATACAGAATTTCCTGGTTTGAGAAGATCAATACAATAAAGTAATACTAAGCTAAATAAACCAAAGTCATGTGTGATAAGATTCTCAGTCATCCAGGTGAGTTTATCTGTAAGTTGAGTCATAGCAACTTGGACTGACAAAGCTGTTTGGATGAGCAGCGAAACGTTTCAATCTTTCAAGAAAAAAGTCCAGTTGCCATGACTCAACTTCCAGAAAAACTAAAGTCATAAAATATTCAATGCAAAAAGCTAGGTTTTTTTTAACAATAGAGAGCAACAAAGAGTACCCAGTGTCAACCTTCCTAACTAAAGATAATATTAAAAGGGAAATATGTGCAGAAAGGAGAATGTCTGGCCTGGGGGGGAAACAAGTCTTATGGACCTATTTGCATGCATGACTGCATCATTATTTTAAAGCTGCAGCTGCATCCCAAGTTAGACTTGAAGCCTTGATCATTCTCCTTTTCAGGTAGGAAAGGAAGAAGCATCCGCCGCCGGATATCTTGCATAGACCCTGCTCCGCGGAGGGTCGAAGCCTAGCCCGTCTAATTAAACGGTCCCCTCCAAGATTGCATCCCCCTTTTCGTTGCCCGTTAAGCATCGGCACTTAAAGGCACCGTGCAAAAGGGCTAGAACAGGTAGCCGTGCTCGTCTGTGCAATCATATTAGGCCACTTTGGGATGAAAGAAAAGTATTTTTAAAGCCCGGGTTAAAAAAAAAGAACAGCCTCTGCCTTCTCCGGGGTTCAAAGACGTGCTTTTGGCCAATCAAAGCTCGTACAAAACCATTTTCACTTCATCGATTTCTAGCGGCAGCTCTTGGTTTTTTCGTCTTGCAAAAAGTTAGGCAAAAGCCGGAAGTTCGTCTCGCCCTTCGGTCTGTGGACGGCCTCGCCGCAAGTCCACTGCGTCGCCTTGAGTCGATCCTGCACAAACCCGTCGCGCAACTTTTCTTCAGCCGCTGGGCTCACGTGCATTGTCAGAGACTGCCGTGGGCTCGCTTCCCCAATGTGTGCGATTAAATTTAAAAAATACAATAAACACACGCTATTTTGCTTATGGAATAAATCCTGAGGGAGAGACGAGAAAACTGTTTCTTTTTCCGGCTGGTGAGAGAAAAAGCCAAGGAAGAAGCAGGAAGAAACTCCCAAAACAATTCATCTACGTTCTGTAGGGTGAGCTCTTCTATCTTATTCTATCTCTCATGTTGTAAGACGCTTGCTAGCCCCGCCTGCTTTTGCCTGATTGGACGTTACGGCTGAACGTAGAGCGCGGGAAAGGAATAAAACGAGAGTCTGGGCCTGGCTGCGGTAAAGCGAGAGGGACGAGGTGAGTGATTTTATCCCCCCTTCAATATAGTCCTTTAGTCGTTCAGCTGTTCTGTGGTGTGGTTCGCTTTGCGGAGCGAGGCTTGGATTATGTTGAGGGGTTCTGCCTTTCTGAATAATACAGAAAACGAATTTGATCCATGACAGCTGGCACTGAGATTTGTCAAGTGCTACAATGTTTTGCTTCCTTCCCCCCTTTTTTTGGTTCCAACAAAGAAAACAAAGTTAACGGTAATGTTGTCCTGGGAGTTTGTGTTGTCTTAATATGGCAACATTTGTAATTCTTTGATTGCAAAGCAAGTACTAACTTGGATTATTTCGTTACCTGTGTTGAAAAGGGACTCCAAGAAGTGGAAGGGTATTTCTTCCATTACTTACAAAAGATAGAGATGAGAAACAAATTGCTGTCAACTTTTTAAGCCATAGAACTAATTCTGCTTTCTCCGTCATCTAAATACTCTTTGATACAATTATTTCAGCCATGAAAAAGCTCATTTTAATCAGATATTCCCTACCTTGAGGTTTACAAAAACAAATGGATTCACTTATAGATTGGCAGCTACAAGGTGAACATTAATGGCAGAAAGAGCTTCATTTTGTCCCCTGGTCTTGAGAAATCAAAACTTATTGAATGTTTGACAAAATCCTAAGCACGCGGGGAACAATCAGGTGGCTAGGAATTCATTGACCTACTTTTGTCCCAAGCAGAGGTAAAATCAGAACATGGCAAAATAGAAGTATATGTGGTTCCCTTGCCCTGTTTTGATACTTCTCTTTTTCAGTGATTACTTATGGCTTACCTTATTTTAATTGGGGGAATATAATTTGTAATATTTAACACTAATAGAGCACTTGACATTTCCTGGGTGGTAGGCAGAGATTAAAAAACAGACTACAAATAATACGTGGGCTGACTTCCTGGAGCAAAAACAAAATGCATCTGTAATGCATTCTGCCTCTACATTTGATTTACTCATTTGTGTCTTTGAATTTGATCAGTAGTGCTCGTAACATGGATAGCCTCACTTCTCCTTGGTCAGAGCGACTTGATAAATCATCTCGTCTTCTACTCAGTACATTGATGTCTGGGCCCTGGGGGGCCTTGTCTGCCCTCCGAGCACTTCAGCGCTCTCAGTCTGGGGAGGAAGCAAGGCACGGCTTCAACTGGCAGATCTTCACACAGAATTTGTGTTCTCAAGAGCCTGTGCTGGAAGGACCCAAGAACACCCTGACATTGTAAGTTACTTAGGTCTGTCACATTAATAAGCTTTGGTTAGCATCATTTTCACATGCAAGAATCACATTTCGGTGTGATAGTACAACCATGATGGAGATGTGTAATCTCCAGGCTTAAAACCAAAGTACTTCAAGGAGCAGGTGCAGGGGAGTGGTATCAGGAGACAGATATCTAGTCTCGTGCACTCCCAGATGCATCTGGTGGGGCCACTGTGAGATACAGGAAGCTGGACTAGATGGGCCTTTGGCCTGATCCAGCATGGCTCTTCTTATGTTCTTATGTTCTTATGCTGGTGACATCATGGTGGATGATAGGTGCTGATCAGCCACAGGAAGGATTATCTTGTGATGCGTACTCTTTTCCTGTAGAGCTCAGACTGAGTAGGCAGTTTGGGCTGTGGAAAGCAGTAGAGTTGAATGAAGAATTGGCATATGTAGTAAAAATATGAGGTGCATACTGAGGCCTGTACCCAATGGTATCTTTTGATCAGCAGAACAGGCACCGTTAATAGATCAAATTTTTCCTCCCCTTTCTGCTGCTGCTACACATCCAAAATCTTCTCAAAGTGCAAGTACTATGTGATTATTTAGGGCATCATAGCATTGAGGAGAAGGGAAACTCCTCGAGAGATTGAAATATGCTGGCATAATGTAGAAATTAATTTTTTAATTCTAGTTTATATAAAACAACAGATGTTCTTTTTTTAGTGGTAGTCAACAATACATTAAACTAAAACCTTTTATTATTGGGATTTGAGTCCACTAATTTTTAAATTTGCAAACTGTCCAGTGCACTGCTTGCAGTAATTGAGAGGTATATGAATTGAATAAATAAAACTGAATTTTCATTCTCAGATTAATGTTTTCTAGTACCCCAGCTGCAAAGCTAAATTTGAGACCCAGTGACAACCTGAATACATTCTAATAAATTATGTGATATGGCCTTTCAGGGAAGGTTATAACTAGGTTTCAACCCATATCCCTGCTAGGTAGAACAGCCCTACAAATGGCCTTTCAAGATAAAATCACATGTTACAGGGGATGCAGAATAGCAGGTGAAAACATCATTGCCAAATCCTGTTCTTTTTTGCCTTCTCCTCTGTTATGTGTCATAGCTCAGTACTAGAGTAAACGGTATCTATTGTGGTAGAATATAACCATAGAGAAGACGTTAGCTTCAGTTCCTAGCAGCTCCAACTAAACAAGATCTTTGTGTTTTTAAAATCCAACATGCAAAGTATCCCAACAAGCACGGCCAGTGGCTGTGTTAACTGGGGTGTTCTAGGATTGTAGTGCTGGAAAATGACATTTCCAAGTGAATATGGCAGGACAATATCCAATAGAAGGGTATAATGGAAAGTTGCCACATTTTGGAGAGGGTCTTCTCAGCACAAGTATTAGATTTTTGAAGTGTTCTGTGTCTTCTTTGGTATGGAGTTCCGGAGCTGTGCTTGTGCAGTGAGTTTCATTGCCTGTGTTTATTGGCTGATGCCTTGGTGATGCAATAAGCTTATGTCTGCTTTTCCACTTCCGTGTTGTCATTTCAGAAAACCATTACTTCTGCTTCTTCCAGTGTTGTGCCAGAGAAACCTCTTTTCCCTGCTGCTCATTCAACAGTCTGTCGTGCCAAAAGACTGCCTCAGCCGTCTACTTCAGGCCTCAAGACATGACCCCTGCCCAGATCTTTGGGTGCAGAGACTAAGAGATTTACTTCAAGTGGGGCTGCAAGAGAAAAGCTCCGTGACACCAGTCCTACTATCCGATGCATGTCAGCAGGAGCTGAAAGGTCTGTGCCAGAAGGTTATGGCCTCTCGTTGCAGCAATCCTAGTTCAGAAAGAAAACTAAGCTGGTATGTTAAACCAACAGATCCCTGCTTAGTGCCATCTGGAGCTGCTCCTGTCACTGGGTCCCAGAGTAGAAAAACCAAGAAGGTTTCTCAGGAACATCTGGATCCTGAAGAAGGCGAGCGAGAGAGGAAGAGGTCCCGGGTAGATGAAGAATTGGATGTTCATCATCTTGGTGTACATGCTGTTCTAGAGGACTTTAACTGGGCTGCCACGGGGAATGAGCTCATGATGGAGGTTTCTGGAAATGAAGGTGTTGACAGCCTAAGCAGCAATATCTGTCAACTCTCTCCAAAGGAAAATGCAATAGAGAAGAAAGATCCCAGCCTGAGTCCGGAAAAGGACATTGCAGCTGACGTTCCTGATCATATCAAGGTATGAAAAAAATCCAACAGTATAGATCGGGCTGAGGAACCTTCGGCCCTCCAGATGTTTTGGGCTGCAACCCCCAGTATTCTGAACCTATATAACCAATGCTAAAGGCCTGTGGGACTTATGGGCCAAAATATTTGGTGGACTGAAGGTTCCCCAGTCCTGGTGTAGATGTAATGGAAGGGCCCTCATTACCAGCAAGTTCTTGCAGGTCTTCTTTTCCCTTGGTTAATGTGCACTAGGCTATAGTGCCTTCTTTGGCCATAAACTAATCTGCTGAAGTGCTGGAGCATGTTCTGCATCTGCAGAATGGGTGCTGGAGGCTTTGGTGGAAGAAGTAAGAAGAGATTGCAGAATCAAGGCACATTTAGTTTAACATAACTTTTATAAGGAGCTAGCCATGGTGGGATGGATGTTTATTCCCATAGCATTTATACTTCCCCCTACTGCCATAGATTATCTGAGCAGTTTACCTGTCAGTATATGAAACCAAGATACGGTACCTCCTGCTGTCAGATTTACAGTTTTTAAAAAAGCAAGGTAATTAGAGTTAAAGCTGGGGTATCAGAGAAAGATGATGCTATGTTATTTGTTGGCAAAATGTATGTATGAGAAAGAGAGAGCTGGGAGAGTTGGAGGAGTACAATTAGAATAGGGTGGAAAAGGTAAAAAGCACCAGCTGTTTATATTTTCAGGATTTAATGTTAATAACGAGTAAAATAGATTGTTGGCTGACATATGTGTTTATTTAATTCTTCAATAATTATTAACATGATTGATCAGTCAGCTTTCTTTTCCACCACAAACGCAATTAGGAAGCTGGAACTAAAGTAAGAATAAACATAAGTGAATGTGAGAGCAAGTCTGCATGCCTGTATTAACTCATTTCTCTATGCCATATTACTTTGATGCTCTTCACATGTTGAAATGTTCAGGCACCTTAACACTAACATGTGTTGTCTACTTCAGTCACTTGACTAGCACACCCACCCTCCACCCAAATTAAATGCTTTTGCTAGATGCAAGTTCAGGTAGGTTTGTTGGAAGGTGCTACCCCTGAGAAGGGAAGACTATGACATGAAGAAAAACAGCAGCAACCCAAACTACCAACCTCTTCATGTGACTGAGGTAAAACATCTACGTGCACATTATGATGGCCAATCTGAATTTAAGCAAAAATGTGTGTGCTTCAAGGCATCATATAAATATATCAGATATAAGTGTAATGTAGTATGTAAGCTGCCTAGATGCCTTAAGCACATCCGATCTCACCTGATTTCGGAAGCTAAGCAGAGTTGGCCCTGGTTAGTGTACTTGGATGGGAGACCACCAGGGAATACCAAGTGCTCTAGGCACCTGGAGTAGGAAGTGGCAAACCACTCCGGTTTTCCTGCCAAGAAACCCCATGGACATGGAGTCTGGGTCAGTCATGATTGTAATGACACAATACACACAATGTAATATGTGAATGACACATTTTTATGATTGTTCCCTCTTTCTTGTTTCTTGTTCTAGGAACACAAGAGTTCATGCCAGCATCAACCTGAAAGTGTTGATATTTGACTTCTACTTACTTTATTAACTACTTCACTTTAGAATGTGTATTTCAGAGCAACTTAAAGAATATAGGGCTTGGGTGTCAGAGTGATTCAACTGGTGTTTCCCTCTGTATTTTAGGTTCTTGTACCAAAACTTAAAGAATGGCTAGAGATGCAGTTGGATGTAAGTATTTGTTTTTGCATCTCTACTTGTGATGGATATCTTGCCACTTTGGGCACTTGCTTACAGAAGAAATGTCCATGCTGTTGGGATTATTTTTTATTTTACAGATAGGTATGCTTATTTTCCATCTTGCCATGCACTTTAAACTCCATCCCCCCAAAATAGTTTGGAGCATTCACAGTAATATATTTCCAAAAAAGCCTCAGTTGTCTTTGTTTTGTGAGCCCATCCTCTGTTCTGAAGATTTTAAGGTTCTCTGTGTTTCTCTTCTTACTTTTAGCATCCTGATGGAACTGCCCCTCCTGAGCTGCAGATTCTGAATGATTGTACTCCGAGACAGGTTAGCAGGATGAAAATAATGTGTATGTAGGTGATGTACAGCTCAACCTTTAGCTAAGTCCTGCATCTTCCTACAGAGTTCGGGCAGTTTTAAAAAGAATGAATATAACAAATACTCATGAATTGTATTCTTTTTTGCAGCAGCATCCTATCACAGCCCAACTGTGGACAGATTCAACATGTCATTTTATTAATTATTCAAAGTAAAATATAGAACTGAAAATTAAGGACTAACAGATCTATTACAGTGGCCAAAATCTTGTTGCCCAAATATACAACTGAGCATCAAACAGGTGTCTCTAGTTAAGAGGTCCTTGTTTAGATTGTTAATTGCACACCAACTGGATGACTTTTTTGTGCAATCAGGAGGAATCCAAATGATAATTTGATGCAGTTTGTTGACACAATTTCCTTACAGATGATGTAGTTATGAAACAGGATTTTGGCTAGTATGTTTCCAGGCATCTGTGGAACCGGGCTGCATTTCACAAATGTTTTTGTCAAATAAACCTTTGTTAGAACTCTTGGTTGTTTTTGCTGTAGAAGACTTAACTTTATGCCCCCTTTTTTGTGGGGGGGGGGAGGACTGTAAGCATGTTCAGTTGAAGTTAAGTAGTAGATGTGTATTTCAAAGTCTTGATTCTAGGTGTTGTTGGTTGGGCTCAGAGGTACTTATCTTATGATGGCCTAGATATTAGTGATATAGTCGTCCTCCGCCATTTCGCAGTTCATATTCTGTGGTTCCAGTATATCTCAGGACCGCAGTATATGAAGGCAAGAACCCATGGGGTAAGCTGTATGGACCTGTTTGGGCCTCCTACACTTACTCCAGGCCTGGCACTGCCCCAAACAGGCCTCCCGTGGGCTCCCAGGCCTGTGGGAGGCCCCAGAAGTGGTTTCTTGCGAACCAGGAGTCACTTCCAAAAAACTGGAAGTGCCTTCCAGATAATCCAAAACCACTTCCGGAGCCTCACCTGTTGGAGGCCCCAGAAGTGGTTTCCGGTGAACTGGAAGTCACTTCCAAAAACCGGAAGTGCCTTCAGGATTGCCCAAAACCACTTCTGGGGCCTCCCACAGGCCTGGGAAGCCTGTCGGAGACCCGCTTGGGGCAGTGCCAGGCCTGGAGTAAGTGCAGGAGGCCCCAGACAGCGCCCCCCAGTCCTGACCCAACTCAGCATCCGCATATCGTGGATTTTCCTTTATCACTGTTTGGGTCAGGTCAGGTCCCTAACCCCCATGATAAACAGGGGGATTACTGTATCTGGAAAACAGGTTACTCGTACTGACTTATGTGTCCTCTTTCACCTTTCCTACAGTTAGAAGCCTTGTGCTCATTACTGCAGCTGTCAGACTGTCCAGACAATGGACTCCTGCAGTTCTGCTCGTGGCTGATGGCACTTTCACCTGATCTTGGTTACAGTAATGCAGCCGTACTTGCTGCCAAGCTTTTTCTGCCTCGGGTATGTATGAAGAATCTGAACTAGATGAGTACTCCTCTCTGTTACAAATGTTAGTGTTTCAGTGATTGATATAATGCAACTTTATGGATGGTAGAGTTTTTTCTAGCATGTTAAGATGTAGGTTTCTAGGCCCACTAAGCCCACTAAGCTTTTTCAGATGTAGGTTTCCAGGCCTACTAAGATTAGTTTTGAAAACACAACTCAGACCATACAGCTGAAGAAAAAAAGTGCTATTGCATTATTTTTCATTTGCACGATATTTTAAGCACATTTTAAAAATATATAAAAATGATCAAAACTTGCCCAGAATGATGCTCCTCTCAGAAACGGCTTTCTACAGATGATGAAAAAAAATGCTATTTGTTACAATTGCAAAATTATATATACATATATACACACATGCATGCACACATGCACACATTGCAAATCATTATGATGTTTTGTCTTTGTGATCTCAAACTGCAACATAGTATAGTATATAGGTAATTGTAACCTGCAGTGCATAATTCCCAAACATTGCCTTTACTAAAAAGAGGTGGGTGTTCACTGGATTTCTTCTTCAGATTTAGCAAGGACTATCAATTTCACTTGCACAGTTCCCATTTGTTTGTGCTCCATTCTAAGATACACCAGTAAGAAATCTGACTGAGTGCCAAACTGTGTTATATGGAAGAGGTACAGGTATCTGTTACCATATTTTAGCTGAAGAAGTGGGGGGGGAATAAAATAAAAGCACTGATGGAATTCTAGGGTTGTGAATGAATGGGCAAGGTGGCAGGAGGAGGGTGTTGTTGACCATTTTTCTCCAAATATGGTTCTACTCAAAATTGTCCCCACTTGAACTTCTGTGTTTGGAGAGAAAATATTTTCTCCACTGCAGAATGAAAAACATCTGGGAAGGATTTTGAATGAGAGAACATCTGAGGTAACGAAATTAGCCATCCAAACTCTCATTCTTGATTGTTCTTCCTCAATTTCTGATTGCAGTCTTCTGTAGCTACTTTTCTGTCTCTTGTATAATGCCCAGTTTGCCATTAAAGGTCATTGTGTTCCCTTTGTGTGTCCCCACTCTCTGAAGCCTTCCTCTTATAAATATTCATATTAGCTTTAATTTAAACATTAATGTCCTTATTACCACAAGAGCTTGTGATAAAGTTGGTTTTGGGGAAAAGAGATATATAATCCAGGAAATAAATTGTGTAGAAAAGAAATTTGGGAAGTTGAAAGCAAATAATGAAACCTTTTGGAAGTGATTTAGATCAGGATTAAAGGTCAGGATTAAAAGCACATACTGTACAAACAAGACCAAGTGGGTGGATGGAAGGAAGCAGTCATTTGATGGATGGATAGAAGCAGTCCTAATCATAAAAGTTTCCCCAGATGGTGGTATAGGGAATAGGCCATTAAATCTCTCAAGGAGTCTCTGCCATATTCTACGTTAGAGGAAGAGCAGTCACTTAAGTAAGTAAATACATTTACTGGTATTGATTTGGAAATAAACTGCAACAGCATTAAACCATTAATATAATGACATATGGAAAGTTTAACCTGTGACAGTCCACAAATCACCGTGCCATATTAAAAATCCAGAGCAGTTGATTTAATTATTCCAGGCCCAGTGCTTTGAGTATCTTAGACCACCGAAATATCATTAGTGCTACTGACTATGAAATGTAGGTGATGGAAGACCTATCACTGACTAATATTCTGTTCATGCCAGTGTAACATCATAATCTTTGTCATACTCGCAATTTGGAACAATCTATATCTGCTTCTCCATATCCAAATACTGTATAGGGTGTCTTGGCATTACTGAGGCTGTGTATTTCTGTCTTTGGCCCTCCCTCAGCATGTAAATGTGTTGATTGAGAGTGTCTGAGGCTCTTCTGTCTCTCTCATGCTGTTTCTCTTGCTGACTGTAGATTCTGTCACTGACTGAACCAACCTCCTGGCCTCTCACAACTGCCCTGATGATGTTCTCTTCCAAGTATCCACGGCCAATCTGTTGCACCTTGATTTCTTCAATTGTGCAGTTTCCAGAGAAGGGTGAGTTCATCATCATAATAAGCAATACTGTGTTGCATCAAGCCCAGCTTTTTTTTTTTTTGGTGGTGGTGGGGATATAAATAATTATTACCAATAATATATTTATATATGAGTGAATGATTTAAATAAGTAAAAATAAAATAGTATGTTTGGAAATGAATAAGCTAATGAAGGAAATATAATAAAACTATTCAAGTATTTTTAGGTCCTTCTGGCTCCTTCAGTCCAATTCAGTTGCAAAGCTTCCTCTCTGTTATATGGAGATGAAGAGTTGGTTTACTAACTGGTTTATTAATTTGAATGTATGTGTAACTATGGCTGTATGTTTGCATTCCTCTTGTATGGGTTTTTATAATGTGCTAGAGTTTGTCTTTCTTTCTCTCCCCCTCCCTTTTCCCATGTACCCACTGCCTATTGGCCTTACAACACGCCCGGAGTAGATAGGTGTAAAGTAATGCTGTACCTTCCTCTGTGATTGTACCAAGCCAGCCTTTGCTAGGTCTTTTTCTTTCCTTTTGACCATAGAGAACAACCTGGGCTGAGACTGCTATAGTGGGGGGCAGAGAATTCTTTGCTTTGAAGCAGGGCAGAATGTCTTGGGCCAGGATAAGCTTTACGCACTGGCCAGCACGTGTGATCAGGGTCCACGGAGACTCGGGGTGTAAGGGGGCTTTTTATTTTCTTTGGAGGATGGGCTTATGGCGAGCCGGCTGCAGGTAATTTCATTTGCGGTCCGGTTTGCCTCTGCCTTTGTTGAGCGCCCACCGTCCCCTTCCCTCCCCCTGTTTATTTTATTTTCCCTCTTTTATTCTTTTATCATTTCTGCTGTTACCCACCTCCGCGCTGCCACTTGAGTCCCCGAGGGGTTTCCCCACGGTCCGGGGAGGACCCGTTGGCGATACGGGTCGGCCCCCCCGACGGTCCTGAGGGCTCGTGAGGGGTCGGTTCGGCTGCCGCTCGTCGGACTCGGACCTGGCTAAGGGAACTGCGGCTTTTTCGGTCGGCCTCCCCCCGGCGCACGGGGGCTTTTCCTACCAGCCGGCCCGGTTCTCCGCCCCATCTTGGCTGCCGGTCTTGGCCCGGGCGTCCGCCGCCTTGGGTTCCATCATGGCGGCGCCCGGAGTTTTCCCCGGCAGCTCTCTTTTGTGGCCTGGCTGTCTGCCCTTTGTTTGGGGGTTGGCGTTCTTTTTCTATCTGCCCCCCCTCAGGCCGCCGCTGCTTGTTCTTTGTTGCGGCGTGCCGATTGCCGGGGCGCCTCTGGGGGTTGGCGTTTTTCTCTTCGCCTCTCTGGGGGTTGGCGTTTTTCTCTTCGCCTCGCCTCACCTCCGGCCGCCGTTGGGGAGCTATTGGGACTCTCTCTAGCTTTGGGGGTAGGCTTTTTTCCATCCGCCTCCCCCCCTCCCCGGTCGCCGCGGGGTCTCATCTTGGATGGGACCCGCTGGCGATGGCGTTTTTCCAGCTGCCTCCCCTCCGGTTAGTTTTAGCTAGCCGGCGGCGCCCGGCTTGGGATCCAACATGGCGGCGCCGGCGTTTCTCCCGGCGGTCCTCCCACTATGGCCTGTGGCGGTTCGCCTAGGGCGGGCCTGCCATTGGGGGCTGGGGTTTTTCCATCTGCCTCCCCCCCCTGGCCGCTTAGGAGCCGGTGGATCCACCCCGGTCCGCACCCCAGCCTAATCATTTAGGCGGCTGGTCGGCCGCGGGCCAATCCGGTCCCGGGCGGCAGGTCGGCCGCCGGCGAACTGGTTTCGGGCGGCAGGTCGGCCGCCGGCGTACCGCTGTCATCTGTTGCCGGCCATTAACTCGGGCGGCTGGTCGGCCGCTGGCGATTTGGGCTGTTACCATCTCGGCCGGCTGGTCGGCTGGTCGGCCGTCGGCAAATTGGTCTCGGGCGGCAGGTCGGCCGCCGGCGAACCGGTCTCGGGTGGCAGGTCGGCCGCCGGCGAATTGGTTTCGGGCGGCAGGTCGGCCGCCGGTGTACCGCTGTCATCTCTTGCTGGTCATTATTTCGGGTGGCTGGTCGGCCGCCGGCGATTTGTGTCGTTACTATCTCGGGCGGCTGGGCGGCTGCCGGCGATCTGCTGTCGTTACCTTCTCGAGCGGCCGGTCGGCCGCCGGCGTGTTGCCAATTTGAACGCCTGGTCGGCCGCCAGCGAATTTCTACTGTTTCCATCTTGGCTGGCGGGTCGACCGCCGTTGGGGCGCCTTTGGTTCCACCTTCCACCATCTCGGGCGGCAGGGCGGCCGCCGGGGTATTGCCGCCGTCTATTAACTCAGAGGGCAGTTTGGTCGCCAACGGACGGCCGAAGTGACCTTAGGGCGACAGGTTGAGTCGCGGATGGTTGGCTGTCTTTCCCTTCCCTTCCTAGTTCCCTTATTCACGCCCGTAGTCTCCTGTTCCATCTTCCTTGCCTTGTCTCCCCTACGATCTCATCTTCTCCTAGGCGGATGTATGTTGTATTTTTTATTGTTTTTCTTTGTATTGTATTTCTTTTTATTGTAATTTCATTGCACCTTTATTGTTGTTTTATCGTTTTTGTTGGGTTTCAATTGTATTGTTTGTAGTAATTTTATTTGATTTTGTATTGTTAGGTGCGATAGATTTAGTGGTTATCGTATCTTGTATACTGTATTTTTTTTTTTTTTTTTTTTTTTTTTTTAA
>JAHTLZ010000129.1:58555191-58566821 GCA_023846285.1 Phrynocephalus versicolor
TTTCTGGGAGGGTTCATAGCAAGTCCTTTGAGGGCAGGCAGGGGAAACCACACTAATAGCAATTCTTCCAGTTGTGTTTGCGTAAAATTTCTTGCAAAAAGGGATACTTGATCCTGTATGCTAGAAGCTATATTTCGAACTTTATGTGTCTTCTAAAACTTGTTTTCTTCTCTTCTACCACACTGAAGGGCTCCTGCTGGTTGCACTGGGTTTACTGTTTGAGAGGAAGGGAAGGGCTGTGTTGCTGGTTGAACGTAGTCACTTTGGTCCTCTTAGGATGTAGTGACGTGTCTAAGCACAGTTATTTACCTTTTGTGTGTGTGGAAAGGACCAGCAAAGAAGCACAATGCTTTCCTGGCTTTGTGGTCTCTAATTCAACAGTTTCTTCAAATTCATGGTCTAGAGCTGAACAAAGCTGGCAAGTCCCTCTCCTCTGAAGTAGGAAATGGCAAACCACTCCAGTATTCCTGCCAAGAAAACTCCATGGATGTGGGGTCATGAAGAGTCCGTCTCGACTGTAACAACACAACTCTCTCTCTCTCTCTCTCTCTCTCTCTCTCTCCCCTCTGCTAGAATAAGAAGATGATGGCCAATGCTGGCAAGGTCACACCCACTATCAGGTTTCAAATGAAAAAGGTAAACAGAGTATAAAGACTGGAGATTGTGTAGCCGTCCTTCTTATGGCTTACTGTAATCATCACTGTCCAGGACCTTATTACTATTCATGGAATGTAACTACCTCCCACATGGAGCATTCCATGATCGTTCCAGCAATTTTTAGTTTTCAGTTATGCAAGCCGGAAACTGCCCTGTTTCAAAAGGGGGTTACACATGTGAAATCCCAGTTGTACTAATGGCATTTAAAAAAACAACTGTGCATCCAACACAGTTTCAAGTGTGCACAGGAAAACAAAACACAACAGGCTTTGGGTCACTGTCTGCTATAAGTATCTAAATCATAACCATATGCTGCCCACTCAGTTCTGATTTATGCTGACCCTTTTTAATGTTTTCCATGTCTACTCAGAAGTGCCTTAACACTCCATCTTCTGAGGGCTCCCTGGAATTGTGCAGCATGCCCAATGCCACACAGGCTGGCTTGTCTCTTGGGAAACACAGTGCAAAATTCAGCTCCCAACCTCTCCACCGCCAACTATCTGTGATTGCTGAATGTTACCTGACTGAGCCTCTTATATATCTGTATCTCTCTGATCCAGATATTCAACACCTTTTTGCTTCATTTTGCAATGAAGCAAAATTTTGAATTAGAGACCACGAAGCCAGGAAAGCATTGTGCTTCTTTGCTGGTTTCCCATATCTTTGAAGGAATGCATTCTATCTAGACTATAACTGGAAGTGATGCAAAAGTAGGGACCCTAGATAGTTACAAAATTGGGATTGTTAGAAATGTTGTTGTTCAGTCATTCAGTTGTATCTGACTCTTCGTGACCCCATGGACCAGAGCTCGCCAGGCCTTCCTGTCCTCCACTGCCTCCCGGAGTTTGGTCAAATACATGTTGGTCGCATCGATGACACCGTCCAACCATCTCATTCTCTGCCGTCCTCTTTTCCTTTTGCCTTCAATCTTTCCCAACATCAGGGACTTTTCCAAGGAGTCCTCTCTCCTCATGAGGTGGCCAAAGTACCGGAGCCTCAGCTTCAAAATCTCATTCCAGTGAACATTTGGGGTTGATTTCTTCCATTACATTATTCCATTTGTTGAATCTCCATCTTATCCTATCTGTTTTAGCAAACTGATTGGCATAATTCCCCCATGCTGAAATTTTTTAGAAAGGAAGTCTGTTATGCACTGGTGTGCTTAGTGCTAGCAAATCAGAACTAGAATAGGCCCACTGAATCGAAAGCCCAAATCCCCATAGATTCAGTGGGTCTACCGGGGTTGAAACTCACTACATACAACTGGATTTCAGCCACTTGTTGGTTTTTATCCAAAGCCCACAAATGTCCTTGGCAATAAGACTAGTGGCCTTCAATGTACCACAAGTCATTTGGTTGTTTTTACTGCAGCTAACCAACAGAGTTGCTGTTTTGAGACTTGTGAAGGATTCTCATCAGAGTAAATGTTTTCTTACAGTCCAGTAGAGGGAGTGCAAAGACATTGTATGTTTCTTTCACATGTCCTGATTGATAAACAACTGTTTCTCATTTGAGTTTATTGATGAAGAGTTTGTTCTAGTTTAGTCACAATAGGTCTATCATTGGTTGGTATATGAGAGTGAGCAATAAACATTTTTCTCAGCCTTTAACTACTATAAAGGTTCATGCTGATTTGGTGTACTTCTCATCTTTACTGCTTTCTAATGTCAGGGAAGTACCATCTTCAGCTAAGGGAAGAAGGAGAATTTTTCAGCTCCTGGGACTGAAAATGAAGATGCCTTTAGTTTAGCCACTTGTATGAATAGTTACATTTCCCCAACCATTATTATTATTTTTTTTTGCATATGTGTGAATGTAATACAACCTAGCCCGACCATTTATCATGCAGAGCGAAAGATCCATAAATAAATGGTTCATGGTATAACTGCATGTAGCTAAGGAGCTGCTCTCTCTTTTGCATTATACGAATTTGAATGCATGGGAGAATGGATGTATGTGTACATGAAGAAATTATTTCTCTGGCAAGCTTTATTGGATCATGGGCTGTTTCAGAATAATTGGTGGGAAAAGCCCCACAATTTAAGTTATGAAGAGATTGGTTTCAGAATTTCTCAACCATGGCCTGTATTTAGGGTAGATACTAGGAACCATCCAAAAACTTCCCCTTTTTAAGTGGGCACCAGTAAAGGCAAAAAATGAGTCATCGACACAAGAATTAACACACCCTGAGGTAGAAAAGGGCATGAGAGCCTTAAGACTTTGATATGTGTCATCATTTAATTCCATTATCGTCAAGCACTGCATTTGAAATACAAGTTGAATTGCTTTCTGTGAGTCTGTTCTACACATATTTCTTAGGAATGAGATTTATACAAGATGCAACAGCATGGGGTTCTGCTCCAGTCACTTCCAAAGTGTGGTAAGTTCTGATCTTAAATGTGCGGAGGGAGATCTTGGTGATAGATGCTTTGCTTATGCCTACTATAGGCCTCCCCATAGCTCTTGTCAAGTGGCTTTCAAGAGCTCATAGATATCTTGGGTGGTAGAGCTCAATTAAGAAAAAATGCACAGTATGCTGTGTGTGAGGAATGGTGGACAGAAAGACTCAGCAGGCACCACCTGAAAATAATTTTTGCTCTTAAATTTGCACCCACCTGTTCTTTCCCCCACCATTATTTTAATGCCTGCATGTTACGTTTTCCTTTAAATATGTACTACATAAATGCAACAACAGTAACACTACAATATCTTTGTTCCTTTCCAGATTCTTATACAAAAAAAGTTTCCATCCTGCTATTCCCCTCTCTCACTCTCTCTCTTTCTCTCTCTGTTTGTGTGTGTATGTGTTTAACAAATTTAAACAGCCCTTATCCACTATGTACTATGCTTGAATTACATTTACAGTACATTTAAATAAGTTCAAAACATTAATAGCAGTACCACAGAATCAGCAGTACACCTCCACTTGAAGGACAAAAGGCACTCATTCAAAGATGAGGATGTACACATATTAGACAGAGAAGATAGGTGGTTTGAAAGAGGGGTCAGGGAAGCCATTCATGTCAGCATTGAAACCTCCTCCCTCAACAGAGGTGGCGGCCTCAGGCATAGTCTATCTGCTTCTTATCAGGGTGTGCCTTCAACAATACCCAGACAAATCAAAAAGCCTTCACCACCAAGGCCATAGCTAACAACCCTTACTTTATAGGTTTCAGCACCCTAGGCCATTGTTCACCTTAAGACTGCTACTATTGTCTACCTAACAAGCCTATTCAAGCCATTGTTCATCTTATGAGCCTATTTCAGATCAGGGTTACAAGAGGTCAAAGCTGACTATAGGATGGAGGACTCACACTACCTGTATTCAGACTGATGAAGCTGTTTGGATGAGCAGCAAAACATTTCTCTCTCAAGAAAAAGAAGTCCAGTAGCCATGACTCAACTTCCAAATAGCACCAATGAGACATGAGCTTGAAGTGTTCAAAAGCAAACCCCTCCAAAAAAAAAAATCACACACACAACCCCAAAACTGCTTCTACGTGTTTAATAGGCTATGGTCTCCATTTGGACATAAGAATGGAGAACTTGCTTCAAACTTTTCCCCTGTTGTAATGACAGAACCTTGGTTGCTCTTATTGTGGCTGTCCTGGCATATTTTGCTTTTTCATGAGCAAAGGCGTGCTTGGTGCTCAATCACATGGACAGAAACAATTCGAATTGGGAGTTGAATTGTACTTCACAACAGATAATGGACAGTGGCACAGACAGACCTGTCCTCAAATGGATGGAAATGGATGGTGAACTGCGGTGCTCTCCCCCCACCCCCACCCCGCACACACACACCTACCAGCCTGAGATGGTTGCTTCATTTGGTATAATTAGGGCTGGCTTGGCATTTAAAGGAGGATCATTGGACTGTATGGCTTGGCCCGTGCCCAGATTGGATGAAAAAACAGCAGGTTCATTGGGATGTGGGATGACACGTGACCCCAGTTGAAACTTGCTGTTGACATATGTAGCATCTATTGTTGATTTGGGCTTCTTTGGTGTGGCATAGACTGCATTCATTTCTTTGCCTGAAGGATTATTGTTAGGATTTATTTCATGTATCTGAAAAGTAAAATAAAAGAAGAATGTTTGAGTTGGGGCTGGGTGGTATTTTGCTTGCTTGTTTCTTTGTTTAAATAATCAGTTCTTAAATTCAGTCCCATTTCACCCCCAAGGCCTAGGTATATCATAAGATGTTGTGAATGAAATGCACTTCTTGCAGTCCACTTATTCAGGATGAATTACTTGCTCTGCATTACTCCTTTTAGCTTTATGTCACTCTGCAACTTAATGCAGGATAATGGGACATTGCTTATATAAGAAAATATTGAAGACAACTGGGAGATAAGAAATAGAATTCTTCTCTTGCCAGAGGTAGAACTAGATGCATTAATAGAGATAACCTAGCTAAACCTTATCTAAATATTTATGTGTCTATGCAAATTGATGATGCACACATAGCTATGTCGTGATTTCTCGAATTTTTTAAAGGAGATTTTACCTGTAATTTTATTATTGTCTGTTTTGGCTTGCCATCAACATTTGGACCATGTGCTGCTATGAAAAAGAGAGTTTTATTTCAGTACATATATGTTATCTCCCATGTTCTGTTTTATATTGCAGGCAAAATCAAAGAAAAAGAAAAGAAAAGAAAAGACACAACCCATGTGGCACCTTAAAGACTTAACTTTCATATTTTAATGTAACGTTTCATGGACTACAAGTCCACTTCTGCAGTCTGAGAACAGTGGGGATTTGGTGAGTCAACTTCTCCACAAGTTCCATTTATTCAAATGAGTGTACTTAACTGAAACTTATACTAATGTAAGTCACAACTAGAATAGGCCCATTTGAATCAATTTAACTTTCAGAGGCGATGACACACTAATTCCTCATTAATTAGTGCTTTAATAGGATTTTGTTAACTATGCTGGTTTTCTTTGGGCCTTGAAGAGGTGCAGATATGTCTGAAAGCCATCATGTGTTTTAGAAATAGATGGCTACAAAAATATAAAATACATGGACCTAATCCTGAGATAAGTCACATGCAATAAAATGTAGAACAGTAATGGTGGCCTGAGACAAGATGGGCCAGCGCAACTATTTTTCAAGATAAGCATCCCTATATCTGCTGTGCCAATGGTGGTAAATCTTCAACACTCCAGATGTTGTGGACCACAACTCCCAGAATTCTGAGCCTAGATTGCCAATGACAAAGGACAGTGGGAGTTGTGGTCCAAAACATCTGGAGCGCTGAAGGTTTGCCGCCACTGTCCTATGTCATGAATGAGAGACATTAAATATTTCACATCGAGAGTTGTGTCAGAATATGTATCTACACCCAGTATCCACATGTAGCTGCTTAATAAGAGGACCAGGAAATGAAGCTCATTCTCAGTGTGTTGGCATCCTTTCTGATTCATTATAAGGAGTTACTTAAAGGGTATCTATCAGTTCAACTTTTATGCTACCTGATAAGTACAAGGCACTACTATGGGCAGTTAACAAACAAATAATGCAAATATATTAACAATAAAAATAAACATTAAACCATAAAGAGATAGCATAATAAAGGCAAAACAAATCTACACATACATCCCTTCATCAAGCTATCTAGCAAGTTTACCAAAACTCCATATGCTACTCAAATAATTCAGTCCTGCTCCTGTCATTTAAAAAAAATAAACCAAACCAGCACATTCCTATCTACCAATGCTTCTTCAGTTGTTTTTTCAAGTAAAGTATTAAACAATGAAGTAAAAATAAAACAAAAGCCACTCAAACATACCTCTTATTTTCTTCCTGGTGAGCACTGTGACTACTAACATAAAAGTGGCAATAATTGTTATGCCAACCACAACGGAACCCAGAACCAAGATAAGTTGATAAACTCTGAAACAATCCACAATATATTAATTAAAATTGGCCTTGCGCAAACAGGTGTCTGATAAATTTTGCAAGATACCTTTTATACCTCCAGTACATAATTAAGCTTTATCTTGATTTGAGAAGTTGCTGGAAGCATGCAATTTGCTTGATAAAGGATAGCAGTGCAACACACATTAATGTAACATGCACACCATCTTGTTAGATAGAGTGAACTGTAGTCTTCTCAGGGCTTAAAAATGACACTGAAATTGTTAGTTTTCTGTGAGTGAAAAATCAAACCCTAAAGATTTGCATTATTTAATTTGTAGTGAGGTGAGCATGGTGGATCAGGCAGTTCCTGAAATGAGGACAAATCTCTAATCCAGGTGTTCTTGGCTTTTAAATGCAAGGTTGCCATTTCCAGAAAAGATAAGTGTATTAGTCTGTTTCAGAAACTTGAAAAGCTGAACTATTGCAGCCCCTTATGACTAACACAGACATTTCAGCACTTGCATTTCAGGTTTACCATCTACTTCTTCAGAAAAAAAAATTACAAAGTCAGTACCTTTGGCCATCTTCCCTGGTTGTTGACCCAAAGTCATTATTTTGCTGTCCTGAAAATCAAATTATATCATAAAGGAGAATTAGAATCTTGGTGGTTTTTCCCCATTCTTTACAGATGATTTTGGCTCTCGTGATTTTCATTTTCTTGCTTACAACATTGTGAATTACATCAATTACATGAACAAAGTTGGTCTCAAGACAGGCTGTTTGAGTGATCTGTATAGGATCTTCCTGTTCCAACAATATGAGTTCCTTGGTGGCACTTTTCAAACTGTTCTTGGACCTCTCACTATGTCTGCAGATGTAGAAAGAAAGAAAAATAAGCCCTCTTGGGCTTCAATTACTTCAGGAGACGTTAAGAACTCCAGCACTGGAGCCATTCAAGAGAAAATTGGTCCACCGTCTGTCAGATCTGCCTGTCATGGATTCTTGCACTGAACAGGGGGTTGGAACTGATGGCCTTAGAGGCCCCTTCCAACTCAATTATTCTATGATTTATGTAGCTTGAGGCTGTTGTTGAGAAGGCAATGGATCAGAAAGCTTTCACATGAGATTAAAAATGCCTGGACAGTTTTTTTTTAATATGGCAAGTTAAGGGTAAAGTGCTAGATATGTATTCCTAACTTGCATATCCTCTCCATTTTTCTCTCTCCAAGCTATCTTCAGGCTAAAGTAGTGCATTCCTAGGAAGACAGAACCATGGTACTTTTTCATTATGTGTAGACTCAGCCTGGATTCCTACAGAAACCCCCTTTTTATGTGGAAGGCATTCACCCAACTATCTGTAGGTACTCACCCGTTTGGACTTCATCCTTTCCCACTGGAGGCTGTACAGCATCAGGGCTATGCTGACTTTGGACTTTCACTTCAATTTTTCTTAAAGGAATAATATGCAGATCCTCCAAAATCCCAATCCAGTAAATCCCTGAATCTTCTGACTGAAGAACTGATATGAAAAAGTCCAGGCAGCCATTTTCTGATTCTCTTAGTCCGACCCTTTGGTCAGGATCATTGATGAGATACCTCCATCCTGGTCTTGAGAGACTGAAAGGCTCTCCAGGGTTACATTCTCCAAGGAGATCTCCTTTGCACCAGACTTTTTTTGCTTGTATAGACGACATGGAACAAAACCCCTTTACACTGAGGGACTCTCCTTGGACCTTTGTCAATGTTCTCCTCCCTGGCTCAGGAGGCCTTTCAGAGGAAGAAATCATAGATGATGGAAGTGGGAAAGTCTTGTTAGGCATTATAGGAGCTGCTGGAGATGAGGAAGTGTTACATGGCCCCAAAATACCTGGGAAAATACATCAGTATATTATGTATATTATTGTGTAATAGTGGTCTTAATAGGAATGATATGCAACTGCTAATCTGTCTACCCACAGAATCATAAATTGACCCTCGTGTGTTTTCCAGGTATAAGTGAAGTATAACAAGCAGAACAATTCCAGAAAGTTTGATATTTGTTAATTTTTTTATTCATAAAAACCTCAAGATGAATGCATAAGATAAAGCAATGTATTATGTTGTACTGTGCTTTAGACACGTTTACAGTATATGGAGTTAATGTGGGTGCACTCAGCCCAGCCTGAGATTTTTGGCAGGTGAGGTGAGAGAGGCTTTGGTTTACCAAGCAATAGCACCTCCAGACCTAATGCGTAGAGAAAGGTTTAACCTTCGCAGTCCCTACATATTGAGATACATGTGCTTTTGTAGTCCCTGCTACCCCATATTTCAGCACTTTATAAAACCTTCACAGCCCAAAAGGCTGGACATTCTTGCTCTGGTCTGATGGTATTGCTCACAGGCTGATTATTTTCACCTTCTTACCAAAATACTGCAGACACATCACTGCCACAGATTCAAAGTATTTAAATAGTAATTTTCCTGGAACCTCTGGCAACTGTTACTCTATTCAGTAGAGGGAAGGCACATTGGGCCTTTTCACACGACCCCTAAGATCCGCTGGCCACTTAAACTCAGACCAGAGATCTTGGGGGTTCCTTGCTCTTCCTGCGTCCCCACCCCTCCGCACTTCCTTGCTCCTGTCTGCGTGAGGGGAGGGAGAAAAAAAGAGAGGGAAAAATGCAGGCTCACCTCTGAAGCCGCCCGGAGCCCCGTTGTCGTCCTGATTCCTTCTCTTCTGTTTGTTTTTTTTTGCCTCCTGCCCCTTCTCTTAAAGTGGTGGGAGGCAAAAAAAAAAAAAACCAGAAGTGAGGAGAGCCCCGCACTCACCAGATTAAATCCGGACCTGGGGATTTTCACCCTCCTAGAGCAGGTACCTGAAAAGTGCGCTGGGTCGCGCTTAGGTGGGCGGGGTCGCACTTAATTTCCTGTAAACTCCGGAGCTGGTGGGGAAACATTTTTAAGCTCCAGAGCTGGGAGCCATTTGCCTCGGAGTTTAGGGGTTGTGTATAAGCGCCCATAGTGAAAAGGGAAAATTCTCTTCAGAAGTCTGTAACACTTGGAAAGATTGAAGGGAGCAGGAAAAGAAGAACACCAAACAGACGATAATTTGACTTGCTAAAGGAAGCCACAGGTTTGTGTTTATAAGAGTTGAGCACGGTTGCTAGGAACAGGACATATTGGAGATCTCTCATTCATAGGGTCAGCCTAAATCAAAGGTGACATTACAGCACATGGCGACAACGTCTTTGAATCCGTGGATAGGGCAGACCTGAACCAAACTAGAATGGAATAAAATATCCAAAGTATCTTTCTCTTTGGCAGTAAAAATACAACAGTAATAAATTAATACTTAACAGTTTCCTGCCTTTTTATGACACCACAGAACTGCTGCCTGGAGCAGCTGCCTCAATCTATCTAATAGTAGAAGCTATGGATCTTGGACCATCCCCTTTACTATTGCTTCTTCATAGGAATGCATTGGTTTGCTCCATAAATAACAAGGGTCAGAATCCCATTGAGGAAGCATGAAGGGGAAGGCCAGTTGCAGATATGGGGTCTCCCCACCAGAGACTGTCTGAATCGCTGGTTGTGTATTGGTCGAGAAATCAGGCACCTGACTAATCATGCAAAGGAGAGTTTGCAGCTGGAGACAGACTGAGGGGAGAGGAGAATTACTTGTGCAATTGGACTTCCCCCAACAGGATGCTGGCTAAGAAACCTTGCTCTTGTCTCCCCATGGGAGAAGGGAGCAGGGAGGAACATTGTCTATTTCTGGACTAATCTGATGTTTTTAAATCATCACCATGCTACGTATTCTATAACCATGAGAGGAACAAGTATTTCCCTACCTGTTAGTATGGACATCATAAGCAGCAGATATGAGAGCTTCTCCATCTTGCAGCTATGCATAGTTTAGACAGCAAAATAATACATGTAACAGTTGTCCTTTTGCAGGAAGGAAGCAAATTTCCTTTGTCATTGTCTGTCATTTACTGCTGTGGATCAGCACATGCTAATGCCAACAGACTGCCCCACTAGAGCTGACAAAATACTGGGCTGACTAGTGACTGATAAGGCCAGTTCTTCCTCTTGCATCATCCCACCCAATGTGATCGTACCATGCAGTGGCTGTGCATGCATGTGTTGTGCTGTATATATCTGTGTGCATGCATGGATGGTGTTTGGACACAAGAGTGCACCCAGAGAGCTTATCATTTAGGATAAGGTCAGGCAGATCTCACACTTCTGGGATCTAGTTTGTTTTAATTAGTGAACCCCAAGACAGGGTGGCTGGACTTAGGTGCATAAAACACACTTAGAACTAAAGAATTCTGAATGTAATAACTTGTTTCAAGTCCTAGTGTTGAATAGAGCTTTCAGTATTTCCAACAAAAAGTATACTTGTAGTTTAATATATACACCTCAGTTGTGGAATTTAGTTGTTTGTTCCTCCCATTTATGAAACAGGAGTAAAAAAAATCCTACCCAATTAACTGCAAATCACATAGAGATCTATCTATAGATCCTGATTTACCTTATGCCTCCACTGATTTAGAGATATTTCAATAGACAGAAGCCATCATATTAAAAGCAAGTGAGTTGATGATATGTCCCAAATTTCTTGATGATGCACCCAAGAAGTCAGATTAGTATTGGCCTTGCTCCCTTCCAATAGTAGTTGTCTTTGTTTATGGGTCCCAAAAGATTACCAGTCAGTGTGAGAACCTGGGGTGTTGGAAGTGATGTTGATTTTGAAATTTTCTTCTATCACTTGACCAATTTTGAGGTCCCCATCAATGGCCCTTAAAGCATTCTTATTGATGGTCATTGTAAATGCCAGAAGCTGGAAAACATATATTTCAAATATATTTTGAAATATATTTCCAGGGCCACTGCTCGTGCTAGCTTGGATGTTTTTGGAAATATAGTCCCAAAATAACTATTCACAAAACTAGATTTTCTGCATTCGTGTTGATGAATGTGTATAAGATTTGGATGGGTGTATGTTAATTTGGATGGGTGACATGACTTGTCATTGAGGTATCAAAACACACACACACACACACACACACACACAGAGAGAGAGAGAGAGAGAGAGAGAGAGAGAGAGAGAGAGAGAGAGA
>JAHTLZ010000129.1:58566831-58619129 GCA_023846285.1 Phrynocephalus versicolor
AGAGAGAGAGAGAGAGAGAGAGAGAGAGAGAGAGAGAGAGAGAGAGAGAGAGAGAGAGAGAGTTTAATTGTGCTGAGTGCAGATCAGAATCCAGTCTTAGAAATACTATACATCGTAGTCTGCAACATCAAGTTCCCGGATGTCTTTCCTCACGCTATTTTGCATATCAAGAAAAAGCATGCCGTCAAAATGTTTAGAATATAGCAAGAAGAAACCATTGTTTTCTTTCTATATACCATCCCACCAGAGCCTGTGATGAGTAGTAATGATACTGCAATGAACGGAGGAAGTATAAAACACAACAAAGAATATATACTGGGTAGACCAATTTTTGTCACAAGCTGATTATACAGCTTACAGCAGTCATAATGCCTTGGCAGCATATATTGTTAACTATGGGCATGTCTAAATGGTGTGAAAGGATTGGGCTGGATCAGGCTAAAAGTTAGGCTATGAGGTCTGCAGTTCAGATCACTAGCGTAGTCATCAATCTGGAAGTGCAGGAGACATCTGTCAGACTTACAGACAGGCACACAGGCATACACATGGGAAATCCAGTGGAGGAGAAAGAGAAGCAAGGTTTTCCAAGCAACTCAAGACGTGTGCTACAGGATGGCTCCTTTTCTGGGTTTTAGTTGACATTTCAGAGAGGGTAGCCATGTTGGTGTTTTCAAGAATTGCAGGCAAAAATCAAAGAAAAAAGAAAAGAAAAGGCACAAAACATGTGGCACCTTAAAGCCTAACTTTCATATTTTAATGTAACGTTTCGTGGACATGTCCACTTCTTCAGACATATAGCAGCAGAATGAGGGGTATCATATAATGTGTGATGAGATATACCTTTCATACTAGCTGTTCATTGGTGGATAGGAGAGGGGGGAGAGGAGGGAGAGATGATTAGTTTTAGAAGTGGTGGAAGCATTAGGTCAGGGGTCGTAGATACGTTAAGCATTGTTAATGGGTCTGTGGAGAAGGGGGAGATGATTAGTTATACAAATAGTGGGAAGGAAGATTTGGCTAGGGGTCATAGATATGTAAAGTATTGTTAATGGCTCTGGGGCCAGGGTCTGTAGAAATGTTAAGTGTGGTTTTCGGGTAAATCCCTCAAGAGTCAGAAACCAGAACCAGATAGAGTGGGGTGGGGTGGGGTGGAAGAGATGGGTGAGAGGGGGAGTTTTTACCTTAGGGTCCAGGTGGGAAATAAACTTCCATGAAAAAAGTGGCAATATAGTAATATTGAGTTGGAAAATGACTCAAGAAACCCAGACTTATGTTTAATCCATTCTTGTGTGTGTCCATCATGCATATGAATTTTATCTCAGCCGTTTCTCTTTGTAATGATTCTGTTCCAAACCGGTGACCTTCAAATCCTTCAAGGAATGTCCTGTTAGTTGACACCTTGCCCTTACTTGCACCTGGAGACAAAGACTGCGACACAGAAAGCCAAGCAGTACCCAAGACATCCTAATTAGGAAGGAAAGCAGGCAACACAAAGTATATCCCTATGAACCACAAGAGGAGAGTGGTTTTGAAGAACGGGCCATTCTGAAGAGACATGAGCTACCTGATGGGAAGGGATGGATGGGGTGACCTGACACAGCCACCTGACAGGTGGTGGCATGACTACACAACTGGTTCAGACTCAGTCTTAGGATGGAGAGTTAGTCATGGCATGTGCCAGACATTTAAGATTATGTCTAGCATTGAGGCACAAAGAAACCAAGTTCTTTTTGTTTGATTTGCAGGCAACATCTGGTTTCACAAATGAAATCACAGTCGTCCTTGAAGAGTGCAGGATAAAGCAAGATGGTCCTTCTTGTCCCATTTGTTGAAGCCACTTCCTTGCACCTCTCTATGAATCCTTGCTATTCTTCTCCTTTCTCCAACTATATTCAGTTATGCCAGTCATTTCCTGTTATGGTGGAAACAAGAACAGAGGTATCATAAAATGAAACGAAACAAGGCAATTTAACGCTCATGACCATTACTGCTGTGTGAGGGTGTTTCCCAGATTTAGTAAGATACCCCACTAGTTTATGACTACAGAGAAGGTGGAAAAATTCAAAACAATATATTCTAACAGTTCAGAAATAAAATATAACACTTCCCCCACTTTTGCACACCTATTTCATAACTTCAAAGTCCTGATTCAGTGTTTAATTGTTTGAGTAAACAATGACAGAAATTCTTTCAGGAAAGCACAATTGGCCTTCACTGTTACAGACTGTGCAGTTCTGTAATGTAATTCCCCAGCACTTTTACAGAAATCTGGTTACTAGGATTTATGACAGAGAGCCATAAATTTGAATTGTGAATGCATCTGCCATCACCGCTGTCTCAGAAGCAGACTGAATATGTGTGAGGATAAAATTCAAGGGGCATTATTCATTCTATATGAGGGCTGAGCTGCATAATATATTAAATATGTACCATGACCATAGTAGAGGTTTAAATCTTTGCCCCAAAGGTGTACCTATCCTAAAATTATCCTGTTGCCCTCCAAGAGCATTGAAAAGGAAGGAAAGAAGCATTCAGGGGCGCTGAATTAGGATACTGCGCATTTACTTGTAAATAAAATAAAAAATGAGTAACATGCTGAGCTTTATGCTTTGTGCACTTAAATATACTGTCTACTTCAGCCTTGAGGCCTTTTACTGCTTCCAGAGTGATCAGCTTCCCCATAAGACTTTTGTGATGTTTTAGGATTTCTTTGCAGCATTATGTATGCATCGGTTTAGCAGCAGCCCAAACATACAAATAGACTAGGTGGCTGCTCAGAAGAGCACAAGTCAAGGGCATTAAGTGTGTTGAAAGAGTAGGTAGTAGGTACAGAAAGTGGAGGATTTTGGTAATTGTAGCTCTGAAGGTAACTTTTCCAAACTCTTAATTTGCCAACACACGATTCATTGATGACTGCTAACCTGGACAGCTATAGAATCTGATTAGACAAATTCAAGGAGAACATCAATAACCTAATAACCCAAGGACTAGTATCCATGTGTCTTTTGAACTGAAGCTGCCAGGGAGCACCCCTGCAATCCTGTTCTGCTTGTTGACCTCAAAAATATTCACTGGGGAATGAGCTGGTAAACAAAATCAGTCAGTTTTCCCAACCCAATGTCCTCCAGGCTTTTGAATTCAAGTTCCCACCTGTCTCTATTAACATGGCTGGTGGAGAGAGACCAAGGGAACTCATTTCAAATCATTAAGAATGCACCTGTTGGAGAAAGCTAAGATAGGCATTTGCTCTGATCCTGCAAGGGATCCTCTCCCATTCTCAAAATGTAATGAAATGACATCACCTGAGATTGAGCAAGGTTGAAGCTCAACTTGTCTTCTGCTCCTGTCCCTTGTTATATTGTTCTTCTTGCTCCAGGCAATAAGTAAGATGGTTACAGCAACTAGGAATTTGAAACTCAGGAATCCAGCCGCAAGGATATGAACCTTGATTTCAGGATTTGACAGGCTGCTTTAAGAAAACACAAATGCATGAAGGTGGTGACTTTGGTAAGAAAATATTTATTATAGTCAACTGGGGTGGGGAAGCAAGTCTTCTGCAGAGCCCTTGGTGACTATCACCAGCTTGCTTCACATGGCTGCTATCCTTTTTACACTGCCTATAGTTCAATGAGTTGAAGTGCCTTGCTGTGAAAGTGCAGTTCTGCACAATTCCTCCCAGGAATCTCAAGAAAGACATATATTGGAACTGGAAAAGGTGCAGAAGAGAGCGACTAAAATGATTACTGGGATGGAGGAACCTCCCTTATGAGGAAAGGCTAAAACATTTGGGTCTCTTTAGTCTGGAAAAAAGGCGCCTGAGGGGGGATATGATTGAGACATACAAAATAATGCAGGACATGAGTAAAGTCGATAGAGGGACACTCTTCTCCCTCTCACAAAATACCAGAACTAGGGGACATCCACTCAAATTGAGGGCTGGGAGAGTAAGAACAGACAAAAGAAAATATTTTTTCACCCAGCGCATTGTTAGTCTGTGGAACTCCCTGCCACAGGATGTGGTGATGGTATCTGGCTGGATGCCTTCAAAAGGGGATTGGACAGATTCCTGGAGGAAAGGTCCATCACAGGTTACAAACCATAATGGAGATGTATCATCTCCAGGCTTAAACCCGGGATACTTCAAGGCCCAGATGCATGGGAATGGTATCAGGAGACTAATATCTAGTCTCAGGTGCTGTGAGATGCAGAAAGCTGCACTAGATGGGCCTTTGGCCTGATCCAGCATGGCTCTTCTTATGTTCTTATTTAGAAGAGGATTTGTGCCCCTCTCTAAAAGGCCTTGGACAGTAGCTCCCTGCATTCTTCACAGCTGGCTAGAGTGGCTGGAACTAACAGGAATCCAAGAATATCTGAGGGACCAGCCTTGGAAGCAAGTTATGACAAAGAAATAAGAAGGTATAGCAGGATCTTTGCTGTGCAGGTGCTAATTATTTCTGGGCAATTTCAGAATGATCTTATGTGTTGTTTATCTGGTTTAAATATTCTGCACAATGTCACATTCACTGTATTTCTATCCACATTGTAGTCATTATTTCTAAATTTGAAGCTCGCTCTCTCTCTCTCTCTCTCTCTCTCTCTCTCTCTCTCTCTCTCTCTGTGTGTGTGTGTGTGTGTGTGTGTGTGTGTGTGTGTGTACTTCACGTTAAAAATGGATGAAAAACATGGCAAGAAGCTGCTGTAGATCAGTTGAGGTGTTGAGTTGGGAGATGAGGGTACATACTACCTCTCAGTATGAACAGTTATGCAGCTGGTGATACTCCTTAATCCTACTTGTATACAGTATCTGAGGACTGTATTGATTCCCCCAAACTGGCTGTTTGTTTTTCTTTTTAGCTGAAAGTGTCTAGAAGTGGTGTTGTGTCAATTTTGCTGAAGCTAAGCGAATCTGAATATGATTGCTGCTTATCTCTTGGAAATCATTTGGGAACCATAAGCTCTGTATAGAACTGGGATATAGGGTTGAGGGTCAATGTAGTATTTTTTTTTTTGGAGGGGGGAGGAAAGCTAGGTTTTTTTCCACTTTTGGAGTTAAAAATTTGGATTACTGAAGTGTTTTCCCCTCCCTTCACAGCTCATTGTGTTTTTGAAAATGTTTCTACTGTTAAAATTGTATTTTTTTAACATGGCTTTTGGCAAAGGCAAAAGAGCCTTCATTGCCAAGTGTTTGCATTCCACATGAAAGCTTAACAGAGGGTGGAAAATCTTCCTGTTTTGGAGACTGAAAAATGCTCCCTCCTCTCTTGGCCAAAGAAACATTATGCCATCAGACTTAATGGTCTGGAGTAGGTTTCTGTCAGATCTCTATAGTCCCAAACTCTTTCTGGAAGCTCTTTCCTGATGGGGCTTCATGAAGAAAAATGACAGAAAAACAGCTTTGAAAAAGCATTTTGAACAGGAAAGCTCATACAAAGAATGTAGTCGGCTTCCTCCCCATTCCTCCCTTGTATTTGATGAGAGAGAGAAAACAGTATTGTTAGGCCTCTTCGTATGTGGCCACCTAGTTTTCCTTTTAAAAAAACACCTGTAATGCAGAAGGGTTCACTGCTGTCTGAGGTGTCTTGCTTTCATGCAAAGACTGCTGTCCAGTTTCCTGAAGTGGCACATTTGTTCAAAGCCAGGATTTGTGAGAAAGGGAAGGAAGGTGGCATCAAGTACGGCTGGGAAGGGGAAGTAGCAGAGGCAGAGAAAGAGAGAGGGGCAAACTAGGTGTTTGGGTGGAAGGGGAGAAAAAAGCAGCCAATCTCCATTTAAAAGCCAAAAGACACCCATCTGCTCTTTGCACTCAAGAGAAAATGGAGGAGCACACAGAGAAAAGGTATGTGTGATCTCCTGAGTGGAGAGAAAATAAGGGTCTTCTACCTTTTTTTGTACCTTGTATTGTCCACACATAGGCATATATGCACAGAAGAAGAGGCAAGGTTGCTTAGAGGATACAAAGCAGATTAAAAAGGAAAGGACTGTTGCACATCCAAACAAGAGGACTTCAAGAGAACCTTTGTGTCCTTGTTAAGGTAAAAGAAACTTGTAACACTCTGTTGCAGATGCACACAGAGTAAGGGGGAGAAAAAGAGAAAAAAGGGGTCTTTCTTTGCTGTTTTATCCTCAAGCAGCCTGTTTATTAAGCCACTTCACAGTACCAGGAATTCACGTCAGAAGGAGCCTTGATATGTTTGCCAACTGCAAAGATTGATTTTAGTCTGATCCCAGCAACTGCATGCGCATTGTCAACAGACTAAATTCAGGTGAACAAAAAATAAAATAAAATAAGCTCAGAAAGATGCAGGTTGTAGTGCCTTGGGGACACATTGGGAAAAGTTGGCCTGCTCATCATGTAGGCACCAGAAGAAAAACCAGTTTTCCCCAATAATGCACCAAATAGGGTGACAAATGCTTGGCCGGGTATGCCCCCAAGTCTTGGATTACTCCCTGTAGTTGCAGTTTCATCATATTAAGGGATAGAAAATCCTTAGCAAATCCCATTTGTTTCATTGTCAGCCTTAAAAGATGACATGTAAGTTGGGATATTTGCTAAAGAAGGAGACTTTGAGATTTTTATTTCACTATTTTTCTAATGATACTAAAAGTCTTACTAATTCTATTAGCCTTTCTTAGGGATGGGAGAGTTAAGGGAATGAAAGCTATTGCCTGGCAACAGGATCAACAGTAAACTAAATGACAAAGGCCCAACTCCCACCAGCTCTTTTGGAATGCTGCCAAGCCAGTTCATGCAATTTACAGGGTTGATTGCCTTAGTTTTAAATATATATATTATACCCTGCTCCCACAATTTTTACAATATTTGTAAAAATAAGGGCCCATATTAATGAAACCAGACATTTCTTTATATCTCATAAAATGTGGACTTCGAAAACTTGTAGAGACCTCCAAAATCAATGTGAAATAAAGACCAAAATGATTCCTCCTTTACTGTGCAAACAAACTTTGTCACAAATAGACACTCCTCCAAATGTTCCAAGTTACTAAAACTAGATCCACATTCAAATTAAGTGACATAAGTGTGGATTCATCTTGAAATCTCAGTTTGATATGGGAGTTCAGCTGTGAACATGTGGAAGGTAGGCATGAGTAGGGCAGGGTATCAGAAGGAGGCTTGGAAGTGCCAGGCTCAAGTCCCCACAAAGCCGTGGTTGACTCTATGGCCTTCAGTCAATTCCTCTCTTCCAGCCTGACCTTCTAGTCAGAAAAACAAAATAATTAAAGCAGAATTAGTAAATGCAACTGTTCAAAATAGAACGCTAGCAGGACTGGACATTGCAGATCTTCTAGGAGTAGGACATAAAAATCTAAGACATCCAGGTTAGATGTTGAAATTAGAGGATCTAATAAATATAGGATAAGGTGGATGTCTAGTGTGTCTCAAAAAAGGATTGCCATGGTTTCCAGCACCATAGAAGCCAAAAGACAGCAGAGACTCTTTGTTGCTTTTCAGCAGCTGGCAGTCTTTTGTCTATAGAGACGGAAAGAGAGATAATTGATTCCATATTCCCTGAGGTGAATACTGGTATTTTTACTTCTCAAATTAATTTTTCGAGTCTGCAGTTTTCATCCTAGAACTTTAGTTTAAGTTCAGATGCTGCCACTTCAACATCTCACTAGGATTATTCTTCTGGTCTTCCTCCTACTCTGAGGTCTTTCAGCACAGCTTGAAAAAGGAAACTATGTAAAAAGGAAGGCTGGCTGGGCAGCTCAGTGGTTTATATTCAGTAATACCTTGGTTTACGAGCATAACTCATTCCAGAAACATGCTTATAAACCAAAACACTCTTATATTAAAGCAAATTTCTCCATAGGAAATAATGGACACTCATACAATTCATTCTGGGGTCCCAAATAGACCATATACTATACTCACAACATGCCAAAGCTCACAAAAGGAGTCTTTGCCATCCTCCTTTGGAAACATTTTGCTTTGCTTTTGCTTTAAATCTCTCCCACAGCTGTGTTTTATAGTGATTCAGCACAGCCTGGTCTGAATCATCCCACTGACTTGTAAAGATGGTGGAATGATCCAAACCTTGACCCAAATACAGCAAATAATAACTGGCTGAAATACAGTAAATGGCAGTCATATTGCCCCTGAGATGTCAATTGAAAAGCTCCAGTGGGTTACACTTAAAGCAACTGATTAAATCTTATTGCAGCTTTTTGATTTGTCCCCACCCTATGTAACGAGATAGCAAATGTGGGGGAGCTGTAATAAGACCTGGTAATTTCTTTGTCAGGATAAGCCTTTGTATCCCTAGTGAGATGTTAAGAAGTAGGGAGGATGTGTAGAATCAGAATGTCTCCAAGGAAACACAGGATACTACAGGCCTGAGAATTCAGCCAGTTTCTCTTCTGTTGTTCTGTAGTTGAGAAATGTATTAGACAACATCCAAGAAAACCCAGAGGTGATTCCATAGCAGCATTCAGATTATGGGGAGGTTAGATTGTCCCCCTGTTTACTTTGTTTCAAATGGACAGTGAAGATGTGTATCTCTAATTCTAATAGTGCATCCTGTTCATATTAATTTTGTGGTGCAGAAAGGTTATTATTCTTTGCCTCTGTAATCTGAGGATGGTTTGAAAAAAAACAAACCACGCTTGTTGCTGCAAGATGATGTTGACCTGGCTTGGCCTGCCCTAGTCTTTAGCTTCAATACATCTTCTTTTGGCTTAGAATTCCCAGATCCATCAGCCAACAAGACTGTGGGTCATTCTGGGGCCTGTGGTTCAGAAATGTAACTTTCTCCAGCTTCCCCCGAGGTGCAATTCTGCAAAGCTGCCCTATAGCAAGGATGTGGCTTGACTTGCCATTGCTTTCATTGGAGTTAAAGCCTGGTTCTCCTGTATTTAACTAAAAGCCTCCAACCAGACAACAGTGCTTTCCTGGGATAGTGTCACTTCTAATTATTTTAGCTCTTTTCCTTAGATGCAACATGTGTCTAGTCCAGCATGTTGTATCCAACACTGCACAAACATTTCCTGAAGACAACAATTCTTCATCCTCTTTGTTGGCCTTTAAAATTGTTATTCAGAGCCTTAATGCCTGTAAGCATAGAGAAACATGATAGACCCATTTTGTGATAGCTTTTAAGAATTTGCAGTTTTACAGCACACTGCCTTTAATTGCAAAGGAGGCAGGATTCCTCGAAATGCAGGATTATGTGACTCTAGGATTCCTTTACTGTCATCCACGTAGGTGACTGGAGGCAGCAACATTCAAGACTTGGCAACGGACAGACAGCAGCAGTAATCATTTTGGGTTGTGTTTCCATGGGATGGGCAGCAGTAATTGCTCATTTAACTTCTCCTTAGCTAAACAAAAGGAGGAGAGTGGTGCATGCTTTGGGTATAACAGGAAAACAGGCAGGGAACTAGGTCTATAAAAGAGGTAGAAAGTGGATACTGCTGTCTGCCAGAAATGGTATGGTAGTGTGAGTTCAGTTAAAATGTATGGGGAGACCTGGGGGCATTCTGCCTAGTGCAGAAATGCTATACAGTAACTCTTCAAAGTCTTCCTCCTTATGGAACTCACCCTTGACTGAGTATTGGTAATGTCTCATCAAGTTAATTTGGAGTTACAGTGATCAAAGTATGTCTGTGAAGATGCTCATTCATCTGAGGTTATCTGGAAGTTGAGTCATGCCAACTGGACTTCTTTTCTTGTGAACTTGAAACATTTGCCATGACTCAACTTCCATTGATCAAAATAGAGTTACCAAGATACTGTACATAAGATGCTCGAGGAGTGGTTCACCAAAGCTATCTCCAAGTGTGTTCCCATGGCCAAATAGGGATTTAAACCGAGGTTTTCTCAGCCTTAATCCAACAGGATCCCTAGTCCACTACACTGCCTCATGATAACATTATTGCAGTCTTCAATAACAAATGGAATGTGTGCCCAAGGATTAGAATGCCAAGACATCTAGACAGAGAACCCTTGGCGTTCTCTGTCTAGATGTCTTGGATATTTTCTATTTAAAATGGATTTTAAAATGCTCGTGAATTGAAATCTATCTCTAGCATCCAGTACCACATTCAGGCAGTTGGTGGTAGATTTTTCTCATCCTTCCCAAACCCAGAGGTGAAGTTGGAGGCAGTTCTGGGAACATTAATTTCCTCTGGCAGATCTATATGTCTCTTCATTCTGCAGGGCCTCCAAAGTCTTCAAACTGTTAACAGCTAGGGATAAAGTCCTGCTTCTGGGTAAGATTTCAGGAGAGTTGGGGGGGGGAGTGAAGAAGCATAGGGATGGAGACATAGAAAGACCAACAAGCAAGAACAATAGTGCATTCTAGGTGACCTTAAATCTTGATTGTCACAGTGAAGCAAGGTAACAAGATCCAAATACGCCCCAGGCTTTTACAGTATAGTGGGACAGAGTGTTAACTAAAAATAAATAGGTGGATTTACCTGGAGATGCTGTGTTCTGCTCTGGGCTCTACTGATGCTTCAGTTTCCAGAATCCCTTGTGACAGAAACACAGCAATTTAGCTTGTACAAATTATCAAATTAAGGCAGTGATAAAGAACAGGTTGTTGTCACAGTTTCTGGTGCACAGATGAAGGATATTTGTAGGACTAGGACTAATTGTTCAGACCTATATCTGTTGATTCAGGAAAAAGCCTGGTGTTTGTAGTGGCACGTGTGCATATAATTTCCACGTTAAATGTATCAACTTGTGGCCTAGAAATTTCTGTCTCACACAAGTTGTTCATGGCCATGTCTCCGCCATGTCTTTATACAGAAGAGTTAAAGCCTTAAGAACTATCATAGCAATGTACCAAATGCCCTCTCAGTTTTGAGATATAATTTCCACCTGGAAACCTACCTGCCAGAACATTCACCTTCACCTTCTGAAGGGTATGCACAACCCCCAAAAATTCTGTCTTGCATTGATACAAACCAGCATCTTGCTTTCTGAGAGGGTTGATGGTGACAGTGAGTATCCCCTCATGGATGTTGTCAGCAATGGCAGTAGTGCCATTCCTTCTTTTGAGGAACGGCATCCAAAACCGCCGGGCACTGACAATGTGCTGGCACTCCATCTCACTGACATGTTTGCACCAACTCTTTTCTCGCCACTGGTTTTCCTCTCGTCTGTAGGTGCAGTTGATGGAGATGGGCTCCCCTTCGACACCATACACTATCGTAACATCCTCGGTTGCGTACGCTTCTAGAGAGAAGACAATGGATGTGCTGTAGTCATCCATCTTTGTACTGAGAGGTGATCAAATTATAAGGCTTAGATGGATACCACCCAGACCTACAGCCCCATGTGACCCTACGACTAGTGTCTTCCTTTAAAGAGGAGAGTCCTCTATCTTAAGAGCTGTCTTGTTCCAGGTCAAGTTTAAGATGAAGTAACTGTACGCTCATGTACCAACCCTTAGTGCTTAAAGCTCTATCTAGGGAGATGATGATTTTAATTATGTGGGTTACACATGGCCCTCAGCCCCCCCCACCATTCCAGAGAGCAGGGTACTCAATTTACCAACCTCAGAAGGATAGACAGTTGAATCAACCTTTAGCCAGGTACCTGAGCCCTGGATCAGACTCAGGTGGTGAGCAGAGTCTTTGGCAGGAGTTTCAGAAAAACCATCAGCATTATACTTGGAATTGAGCCCTCACCCTTGCCTAAGAACATTCTGTACTACCTCTTTAATAAATAGAAAGTTGAACAGTTGACAGCCTCCAAAGGCCATTTTCCTTTAGCTGGCCTTTCACAACTGTTATTCTTGATGGGTGTAATTTAATAATTTAAACAAATAAATAAACCATGCTCCATCTTTAAAAGTAGATTTTATGCTTTTTCCTTTGTTTTATTGAGTCTTTTTTATACCTTAGCCTGTTTGGTTTAATTAGGTTGTGAACCGCCTGGTAGCCAATAGGATTAAAATTTGAGAAAGGGAGTGGAATTGTCAAGGTGGTGGAGTAGTAGAAGATATAATCAAATGTATAGGCACAGTGATGGTTGCAGAAAAACACCAAGGATATCAGGACATTATCTCTGCTATTAGGACTCAAGTTTTCACCGTCTTTTGTCTTGCAGTGAAAACAGAACTGCAGAATTTTAAGTCTATCTGGTTGGAAGGATCATTAAGGTTACTAAGTTTTTCAGACATCATATCTCAAAGAGATTATTCCAGTTGATGCAGACTAGAAAGTGTCATAAGGAGACTGGGGAGACAAGAGAGGTGCTTAGCAAAGAAAGACTTTGGTGATAAATAATAATAATAATTTTGTTTACCAGATGTCCTGTCTTTAGTATCATGCAGCCATATTGGTCTACTCTAGGCCTTATTTGAGCCATTTGTACTGTGTACCACACACTACACTCCCAGAGCTAGTTAATCATCCCAGCCCAGCCATCATAAAAGGATTCTAGTTATTTCATACCTGACAAAGAGACCAAGAAGATGAGATGCACCAATCTCTCCATCTCTCTCTGGCAGATCAAGGGAGAAAAGTGCCCAGCTAGAAATAAAAAGATGATCTTGCACAAGAGTAGCTCTTTTGTCTTTCTAGACACAAAGAAGAGGAACTTCCACTGCTCCCTATTCTGGATTAAGCAATATGCCAGCCAATAGCCTCTCGCTTGCTGAGGCAGTAATCATAGAATTGTAAAGCTGGAAGGGAATCCAAGGGTCACTGAGTCCAGCTTCCTCCCAATGCAGGGAATCTACACCCTAAAGCATCCCTGACAGTTGGCCAAACTTGCTTGAAGATCACCAGTAAAGACTGTCCACCGGCTTCTGAGGCAGTCACTTCCCATTCTCAAATGGCTCCCACTGTTAGTCCTTTCTATTGTTTAGTTGAAATCTCCTTTCTTGTCAATTCTCATCCTAAAAAACAAGGCCACTTCATCTTTCATGCAGTAACCTTTCAAATGTGTGAACATGGCTATTGCATTTCTTCTCAGCCTTTGCTTTTCCAGGATGAATATGCCAAGTTCCCTCAACTTTTCCTAAAAGTGCTTGGCTTCCAAACCAATGTGAGTATTCTGGCTGCCATCCTCTGGACATGTTCCACCTTCTCAATATCCCTCATCAATTATCATGCCCACAACTGGACACAGTATTTTATGTGAGATCTGATCAAAGCAGAATAGATTGGTACAATCATTTCAATTTTCAAGCCAGCTTCCACCCATCCTATCTTCTAATTTCTCTGCCTAAGTGCAGCATTTTACTCACACACACACCCCGCTCCAACTCATTCTCTTTGTACTAGCCCAGTTCTTCAAATTTTGCCTTCTGGGGTATTAGCAACCGCTCTAAGATTGGTATCATCTGCAAATGTGATGAGCCTCCCCTCCATGTCTTTATCCAATTCCTAAATAAAGATAAAGAACAACCTAGGACAGAATCCTAAGGAATCCTCCACGTCACTCACTTCCAGGTGATGAGAAGCCATAAGACAGGCATGAACTGCAGTTCTGTGATTTGGGCCAGTTTGGTGCAGAACCCACACAGGTGTTCTTTGGGCACTGTGCACTCCCCTCTCCCCCCCTTCTCTGCACGCTCACCGATTCCGTGCCCAAATTGTGCTTTCGCCACCTGCCACCACCTCTGTGTGTTTGCCCACTCAGAAAAGGAGGCAGGGCAGGGAAGCCTGCACCCCTGTCTTCGAGTGGGCAGACAAATGCCTCTGCTGGTGCTGCACAAGACTGGTCCATCATAACCACGAGTAGACCTAGCCATCATATCTCTTAACCCCCTTTTTTACCCCTTTGGCTTCAAAAAGCTATTGCGAGGAAGCCTTGTTGAAAAACCCATAGAAGACTGGCATGGCAGGAAAGGAAAATGTTGCTTTAGGCATCAATGGCCTGCCACAACTATGCACAGCCAATGCTGCTGGCATGTGCTGCAAAACACCACTGAAGGATGTGCAAGCTTTTGAGTTCTCTAGAGCTCTTCATCAGGCTAGTTAGGTGGTGCAATAAACAAAGGACTGAAGAAGAGACAAGAGGCAGAGAATGTTCCAAACAGGAGATGTAGCTACATCACATGATAGGGGAGGCTGGCACAGTTATGCCCCTCTTTTCACAACCAATCAGATTGTTTCCATATATTTAAGTCCCTTTCAATGTCTGTAGCAAAAAAAAAAAAATCTCTATCTGATTCCAGAATTTAAATGTGCACTCCTTCCCCAATTATATACTGTTCTAGCAATTACTATCCAAACGATACATGCCTACAATTAAGGATAAAACTTCATGCATCCGGTGGAATGGAATGTAGTCTGTGGAAGCTTATGCCAGAATAATACATTTGATTTGGCAGTGGTATTGTTGGGCTTCTGGAGGTGAAGTGCTGGTACTTTTTAATGAGCAGGGAGGATGACATCACACCCCGCCATCCTCAGGCTCCCTCTCAGAGTGTAGCTGCAGTCCTCAGAGAAAACACTATATGCTTATTTAATTTTAATGGGTTTTTTTGTGTGGGGGGGTTGCTTTATTTTATAGCTGAATTTAGTTTTGCATAAGAAGATAAGAACAGCCTTGCTGGAACAGGCCACAGCCCATCCAGTCCAGTATTCTATCTCACACAGTGGCTTCTGGGTATTCCCAGCCAGATGTCTTCACCTGCTTACGATTCCCTGCAAATGACATTGAGAATTAGAAATATCCTGCCTATCTCTCCAACCCGGAGGTTGTCCTTAAGCATCCATAATGATAGCCATTGATACCCTTGTTCTCCATGAACTTGTCTAATCCTTTCTTAAAGCTGTCAAGTTTGACAGCTGTCACCACTTCTTCTGGCAGGGAGTTCTATAGACCAGTGATCCTCTGGGTGAAAAAGTACTTTCTCTTATTTGTTTGAGATCTAGCACCCAAAAGTTTCATGGAGTGCCCCCTAGTTTTAGAGTTGTGCAATAGGGAAAACAGCTTTTCCTTATTTACTTTGACCACACCGTGTATGATTTTATAAACTTCAATCAGGTCACCTCTTAGGCACCGTCATTCAAGAGTGAAAAGGCCCAGCCGTTGCAACCTCAGAGGGTAAGGAAGGTGTTCCAGCCCCCTAATCATTCTGGTTGCCCTCCTCTGCAACTTTCCCCATTTCCATAATATCCTTCTGGAGGTACGGTGACCAGAATTGTACACAGTACTCCAGATGGGGCCTCACCATAGCAACGAGGCAAAATGTTACTTGTTTTTATTATTTTGGGAAGTTTTAAAGTCTCATTGGTTGCTGGTTTTGTTTTGTGAAAAGATAAGGTATAAATAAATAAATAGCGGCCTGTCTATTGTAATTTATGTGTTGGTTTGTTATTGAGTAGGTGATTGGGAACAATTTGCATGGGCAAAATCCAGCACCTGGGGGAAATGAATCTGCTAGACTTGGACCACTACCACACTTCCGCAAGCAGCTGCTTCCTATTTTGGATCACCTTTTCTCCTCCTGTGGTCACGTGGTTGTTATAGCAGTTCTGCTGTTTGCACTTCCGCGGGTAGCTAGCCATTGGCTTTCCAGTTCTCACTTTATTGAACCAGAACCAAGAAAATGAAATTAAGTGACAATGAGCTAAAACTTTTGCATAACGAAGTTGGTAAACATCCTGGCATGGTAGGATTCTGTTTTCTGTGTTTTCTGAAAGCAAAAAAGGCTAAGAACAGAGGGCAAGGAGGGGGAAAGCGAATTAGTATGTCCGCAAGTTCAACCAAATCAAAAGGGAGACACAGGAAGTGATGTAAAAACACACACACACCCAGTGGCCGTTGCAAGAAAAAGCGTCACAGCGGACAAAAATGGGCGTGGCTGAGGGGGTTCTTCAGATAAATCATTTTGAAAACCAACAGTGGTCTTTAAGGTGCTTTGTTTTTAAGGAAAAGGAGTTTTAAATTGGAAGTGTGGTAGCGGTCTTGTGTTTCTGGATACCATGCTTCATGACAGGAGTCTGAATTTATGGATTCTCATTTGGAGTATGACTATGAGGACTCTTAAAATGACTACCTACACTCTATTAAGTTTTAGAATGTCATGAGACTCCATGTTGTTCTTGTCGCAATACAGATAGGCATGGCTACTCCTACCTACAGTAATTTGAAATCAGATTGGTGCTAGAGTCCCTGTTTTAGTGTTGCTGCCCTAGGAACAGTAAGTAGCAACAAGATGGGCACTTTATTGATATTTTGGTACATTTTGGGGAGCTGGATGAGGGATCATTTGGGGGAAGGGGGCTATATAAGCCCAGCTCGCTCTATCTACAAAATGGCATTTCAAATACAGGGTAGATTTATTCCAACAATCCAGCTGTTTCAGAAAAAAAGAACAAATAACTCCCACTACCAGGAGATAATGCCCTGCGCCACTCTGTTTGCCAATAGTCGGGCCAACAGCCACTTCCTCTGTATATTTTTGTCTGCCACCTGATCTTGACATCCACCCTTGGTGAGCAGAGAGTACTTTCAGTTCCTCTTCTCCCCACAGCCTCTATTCCTTCTCCTTGGTTTGCTTAGTTTAGCAGTTCCTCCTGTCTGCTTGGATCTGCAAATATTTTCTGCCTTCCTACCACTACGTCTTGGCTGTCTCTTCTCATGGCTGTTTTGTGTGGGTGTACTCAGTGGAAAGTTTTAATGCCTCACGCTTCATGGCAAGGGCTTATGCTGATTTCTCAACTGTGACATCCTGTGCTTTAAGTGGTCCCATCTACCCTACTTTTTGTTTTGTTTTGTTTTTAATGACATTGCTACTTGGGAGGAACAGACGGATGGCTCCAATGTGCTGAAATGCTCACATATTATGTCTGGTTTGCACAATCCTAGATTGAATTAAACACCTACCTACCTACCTACCTACCTACCTACCTACCTACCTACCTACCTACCTACCTACACTACTCTGAGTGGTTTACAAGTTAAAAGTAAAAAAAAGTCCACACAATACCAAATACTGTAAAAAAAAAGTACTGTACATTCATCTATAGGGTGATTCACAAGACTGGTTCTTAAACTCATACAAAAAGAGAAAGAACAAGAAATAACATAAAATAAAATAAACAGTATCCAGGATAATCATTTTGCTACTTTTGTTAGTTTTCAGTCCCTAACAACATAGTTTAATTCCTATTACTGTAAGTGTTTCTTCACTTTAAAACATTCTTGAAATGCACAAGAGTTTTGTGTAGCTAAAAGCACAAAAAGAATCATTTCAAAGGAACAGTTAATTCAACATGGCAGAAAGTGCTGAAGATAAAAACATCCAAATATGGAATATAAAATAAACAACAGCAAACCACTATTAGCAGACTATGAAATGGTCCCTGTGCCTTAAAAACTATACACCACTTTCTAGATGTGTAAGAGTGTTTAAAAAACTGGTGTATGATACAAAAATTAATTTTACAAACTATCTTAATTAATCTTGAGTGAAAACCAGAGAAATATTGGTGATGGGATGGCAAAAATTGTAATAATCTACATGATTATGGCAGCTAGAATGTTGTATGCAAAACTATGGAAAACAAACAAGATTCCTGACAAAGACCAGTTAATTATGAAGGTGTAGAAATAGATATCAGCATTACTGAAGCCAAATGGACATTATGAAGATTTCAGTGAAAGATTACATGATTTCTATAAATTTTAGATCAATATTATGTCAAATTAAGTTCTCTATTTAATCTATGTGTTACTGAAATACTTAATAATCAGATGTGTGAGTATGTGTGTAGTATTGTTATGATAGGATGCAAATTTTGTTTGAGAAGACTAGTATCATTCCATGATTTTTCTCTTTTTCACACTATCCTTTTTTGTTTGAAAACTATAATCAAATCCGAAAATGTAATTGAAAAAAAAAAGTATACACCACTTTCCATATCACAGTGGAGGCTTCTCAGATGGAACATTCTTATCAATGCAATTCTGAAAGAGCAGAGTCTGTGGCCTTCCAGGTGTTGTTACTCTCATCAGCCCTGACCACTGATCCAATGATGAGGGACAATGGGATTGGGAGTTTAGCAGCATCTGGAGGACCAGGTCTTTTGCAAAATTGGCTTTCAAAGCTTCTCTGCTGGAGCGTTACACGTAATTCACATATGCACTAAGTCTGGCTTATAATGATGATCACCACCATTCTAAATTAAATGACATATTGATGTGATATAAAGATTGTTCAGAGTATGGTTTGGATTGAAGTACCTTACGCAGGACTGATGTTACTGGACTTTACCTGCCATCTGCACCATGTTTGCCTTGCCTTGATTAGTTCAGTGATAAAATATCTAACTAGCTTGGTTCAACGAAGTGCAATATACTGTAGTACAATGGCACTTCCCACTGAAGTTCAATTCAACAGAACGAACCTACTGGTCAGAAGCCTTCAATTAGGGATGAACATGTTGAACTAATTGGTCTGGACAAGAAACGTGGTCAGGGGAGGGGATTTTTTTTTAAAAAAATACATTTTAAGAATATTTCAAGATTTCCTGAGGACCAGCCTTTTTCGTAGACATGCCCTTTGTAAACAAATGTTTGGACACATGTCCAGATGAGTCATGTGATCCTTCACAGCCAAGCCAAAGAAAGTGGAATGTTTCTCCTGTTTGGAAAAGCCCCAAGTGTAAGGCCACGCGTAGCTGGTCTTGAAGGCTTCATAGCCCTGAGGGATTTATCTATTTTGACATGTAACCTTAGCAATACCATATTCCAAAGAATTGGATAAGCTTCGACAACAGAATGCATTGCCTCTTGTGATTAACAGACCCTGTTTCCATGCCTTTAATAACCATTTGTTTACAGCTCTCTCGTTCCCTGCAGCACATTACCAGCAACTGCAAGTACTCCACTTGCTTCTCTTGGAACGGTTTCAGATTCCTCCAGATGGTCCTTTCTGATTTTCACTCTCACCTCTGCACTAAATATTGGTTCAGTTTAACCAGCAGAAGACTGTCCAGGAGATCAGCGTACAGAAGATATATGGCCTTGTAAGTTAGAGGAAAACCTTGAGATCTTTCACTTTGCTGTATGAGCCCAGGTATTAATATTTTCACTTTTAGGAAAGCCATTGTGACTTGGGCCACCACAGAAGATGGTCGTTCATTTGGAAGGGAACTTGTGTGTGTGTGTGGGGGGGGGAGAGATAGAAAAATTGGTTTGGAGAGGGGGGAGGAGGAGATCAATGCACAATATACTGACTCTCAAAGTTGACATCTCCTTTTTTTTTTTGAAAAAGTGGCCAAGAAGCCCCACCCTCTGTCAAAGAGTCTCCTGTTTTGTAATCCTGTACCCACTTTGATTAAATCAACTAGATTTGCCTTCAAGTAGACAACTACAAATCATATTGTTTAGGGAAATAAACCCTTATGTCTGCATCAGGATTTTTTTTAAAAAAAATCAAGGACTTGGTCCCTCTGCCGAAGCGTCATCCAGGCTTTTCCACAACTGATGTTTTAAGATATCTGAATAAGGAGAAGCTTCTACGGATATCCTAAGAGACAAACAACCCAAATGAGTGAAAACAGCATGGAATGGAAGTTGAAGTCACTTCCTCACTTCCTCCTCAGCATTCTGTAATGGGGTGGGGTCAAAAGTCATGTGGCTTTAAAATATCAATTATATATTGCATTACTTCTAACTAGGGATGGGCACCAAATGAAAAATGAAATGCTGATTTGTCGGTTCGTTATGTAATTAAACAAAATGAATCGAAATGAACCAGGGAAGCAGTGTTTTGTTAGTAACGAAATGAACCAACATTTTTTTTAGTTTATACCAAAGCAATCCATTTCTCTGTAAAATGGCTCCCCTGGGCCCTAGAGGCACCAAATTTGGTGTGAACCTTCCCTCTTAGGGTTTCAGGGAGCTGAATTATTCAACTTCAGAGGGGGTGCCCCCCAAAAAATTAGAATTGCAATTTTATTTGTTTGAAAGTAGAGATCCCAGGCAGCTAGCAACATGGAAATTACAGTGGAGCTTCCTCAAGCTCTCCCCTTGAAGCACCCACAATTTGGAGAGGTGATCTCAGGTACGTGAATGGCATGCTTCTCTTCCCCAGGTGATTTTAGGGGATCCCTTGAAATTTGGAAAAGTTAGGGTTTCTGGGAGCAGAGATATTAAGCTCCAAAGGAGGTGGGGGTGCTTATGCTTAATGGAAGGAATGTGTCCTGTGTGCTTTACCAATTTAAGGATTAATGACAATTTCCCTTCTATTGTAAAGCTCACCAAAGACATTCCATTCAATTAGGTAACCCCCTCCTTTGGAGTTTAATATTTCTGCCCCCAGAAATATTTGTGGAAATATTAAATGGAAAACTACTGATCTCAGGCATGTGACTAGCAGAGGTATTAAGCTCCGAAGGAGATTGGGAGGGGGGGTACTTAATAGAAGGAGTCAGTGTCTTCGGCATGCTTTACCATTATAGAGTGAATTGACAGATCCCCCTCAGAGCACCGATCCACACTCCTTCAATTAAGTTTTCCCCACAGCCCCTTTAGAGCTCAATAACTTCATCCCCTGTACCCCAAACCTCTCCAAATTGTGGGTGCTTCAAGGGGAGAGCTTTAGGAAGCTCCATTGTAATTTCCATGCTTCTAGCTGCCTAGGATCACTATTTTCAAGCACATAAAATTACAATTCTAAATGTGTTTTTTTTCTGGGGCACCCACTTTGAAGTTGAATAACTCAACCCCCTGAACCCCAATCTCTCCAAATTTGGACTGGTTAAAGGGGAAAGTTCAAGGAAGTTACCCACCAAATTTGGTGCATCTAGTACCTAGGGGACTTGTTTTAGAGTGTAATGAATCGGTTCATTACTGGTTCATTTTTTATATATATATATATTTTACAAAAAACCATTTCTAACAAAACAAAATGAATCACGGGGGGGGAGACGAAATGAAATGAAACAAATCTCAATTTTTCTGTTTCGTGCCTATCCCTGCTTCTAACACAGAGAAAACTAACCTGCCAATTAGACATGGGCACGGAGCGGCGAAATTGTCGTTTCCGTTTTCGGTTATCGTTTCCGTTATGTAACAGAAACGGTAACGATAATTACACCGCTCCAGCTCAAACCCAACCCGAAAAAAGAAAAATTGGGTCGGGTTTTTCGTTGTTGTTATTGGCATTGTGTCGATCGCGCGATGCCAAGCAGCACAGAAAAAAGTTTTAAAAAGTAAAAAAAAAAAAACCCAACTCCCGGCCAAAAAAGCAGGCGAAAATATGCCTGCCTGAGGACACCCACCAGAGGGGTGGTTTCTGGGGGGGGGTCCCCGGCCTTCCCCCCCTCTCCTGTCCTGGGCTGCTTGCACCAGGCTGGGGGGGGTCATCCTCGTCGTCTGTCTCGCATGCCATGCGGTGGGGGGATTCAAAATGGCGACCACAATTTTTCTTTAGAAATCGTGGTCAAAAAACACACCAAATCACCACAGAAACATGTGAAATTTATTTATTTTAAATGCCTGATTTTTAATAGTAGCAGCAGTGGGTTTTTTATAGCAATAAAATGTTGCATTGATTTTATTTTATTTTATTTTATTTTTTATTTTTTTAGACCTGCCCATTTGGGCAGGGCATGGGATGGGACCATGCAAATTTTTTGAACCATTCCACCAATGGCATGGCCAGGTTTTGACTGACACTTCTGGATGTGCCAGAGGGCATAAAAAGCCGAGGCACCTTCCAGAAGTCGCAGTCGGGTCTTGGATGTGGAGGGTGGAGGGCTGTGTGGCTGGCTGCTGCTGGCTGATTGGAGGGAGGCTGGAGGCTTTAGATTTAAGTTAGGCAGGCAGGGAGGGAATTGAATTTAGAAAATAATTTCTTTGATTCTCTGCAGCTTTGTCTGCTGAAGGAAATAGCAGTTTATTCTTTTTTTTTCCCTCTGGCAGTTTGTGAGGATTTGTTTTTCTGATATTAGGTAAAGGGGGAGGTTCGACTGGGAGGAGGTGTGGATTTATTTTAAAAATATATTACATTGGTGCTAAATCGCGGTGGAAACCACAAATGAAATGACGAAACGACAAATTTTTGAAAAATTTCGCGACAAACGGAAACGACCCGAAACGGACCCGTTCCAACAAACGAAAACTCGAAACGTCATTTTTTTCTGGTCGTGCCCATGTCTACTGCCAATAGGAGAAAGTACTTCTGTTTTCATTAGTCCAGCAACAATTATGTGCAACTGATGGCAATCCTTCCTGGGTTTTTACTTGTAAACAACTTAGCAGTGATTTATCTTTCCCTCTTTCTGGTGCCATACTGAGTCCATGCAGCTTGTCCAATACTACACAGCTGGCCTGGCACTATCCCTTTTTTTAAAGTGGTGCAGTGGGGTTTTGAACTCAGAGGTGCTGACTCTGCAGCCAGGCACTCTCGCCTGGCAATCTTCCAATACTATAGAAGTAAAAACAGATGAATTCAGTTTTTTAACTGATCACAAAACGCAAAGGCCAATTAAATTCAGCCAGGATCCTTCTAATTGTATTTTTGGTGCCTGATAATGGGGGCTTTTACTTTTTTTGTTTGCTTGTTTGTTTTTGTTAAGATGGAGCAATTTGAATGGTGTTTTCTCTAGGCGATCAATTGTTTTATTCTCCAAAAGGATGGAGGGTATGACTGTGGGTGATATTCTGGTGATGGGCTAAGCTGGGCATGACATTTTGGACAGGAGGAGCACTCACCCCTGTCATCTTTTCCCCTAGTAGTTGCTCTAAAGTTGTTTTTAAATTATAAATCAAACCAGCGGAGTGCTAGATCACCTCTGTGCAGTGAAAAATAAAGAAATAAAAATCAACACGAAGTAGTTGCATATTGCTATATTTCTGCTGTGTGTGTGTGTGTGTGTGTGTGTGTGTGTGTGTGTGTGTGTGTGTGTGTGTGTGTGTTATAGAGAATTGTGTCTTTTCCCTAGGGCCACCCAACACTTTAAACAGCCCACCACCTTTACATAAAAGGAGAGTCTGGGATCGTCTGAAGGTGGGATCAAAGGAACAGGGTCTGAGAGCTAGGGTGAGGTTGAAACCACAGGAGACTGAGGCTCTGGTGTGGACACGCTGGCACTGAAAGAATTTGCTGTCTCTGTTTGATCACTGAACCTGAACGGAAGTGTAAAATAGGCTGGGAATCAATAAGTCGCTCTGATTCAGTTCGCCAGTGTAGTTGCAGCCTGAATGAGCTCTACCAGCTCCCTCTAGCATAGGAATAAGCCAAGGGGGCCCCTCCCTACTTAGATGAAGAGCCACCCTGTCAGCCCTAGTCAGCCTCCCCAATGGCAAGGAATGCTGGGAGTTATATATAACACAGGGAGCCACATTCACTGCATTTCCCGGGATTTATCACTAGCACTTCTTGGAGAGGGTGTGGCAACTGAGACTGTTTCGGGAACGAAAATGATGTTTTTGGAAACAAAAACCATTATCCTTGTCTTCCTAAAGCCAGTGATTGCTTTCCGGCCTCTAGAGGGCAGACAAAGATGGGGGGGGGCAATAAGTGGACACAGGCTTCTTAGCAAAGACCCAAGGTGGGATGGTAAGTATCGATGACAATTAAGTCTTAATGTCTCTTTTATTTTATGTCTTCAAATATTTCCATCTTACCCTGTACAGTTGATCGGAGGGCAATAAGATTAAATTTAAAGCCAACTGCATATACTCTGGGCAGTGAGAACCTCTTCTCCCCCTCTGGCTTTTTTATTTTATGTTCTGATTTTTTGTTTTTATTTTCAAGAACAATAACAAACAAGAATTACTCAGAATCATAATGATTATATAAGAGGTCATGTGATCTACACTTCATTGTACTGTCCAGGTGTGATAATAGCATACCCCACCAGCAGCAGCAAGAAAGGTGCAATATAAGCAGCAACCAATAGATGGCACTCCATTCCCACGCTTTGATAATCTGCACACCATTAATTTAATTTTTCTTTTTCAGAACTTAGACTCGCACCTGCCAACTGAACGATTTTGCCCCCCATAAATTAATCTTGCTGATTTATGGGAAGTAGAAGAAACCTCCACCTGGTATGAGTGGGCATATTCATATGGTTCAAAACTGATTTGCCAGGGCCTCATTTCTCACCATAGCAGAACCAGAGACTAGAGGGAAATATTAAAAATTGACATCTATGTCTGAAGTAAGACATGGAAACCTTCCATAAAGGGAATGGAGATTCAGACAGGAAGAATCTGGTCAGGACAGTTTTCCCTTTATCTTAGAGAATTGCATGAATGGTTTTTTTTTTGTCTCTGTATTCTGACTCATTTGTCTAACAAAGTAAACATGTTCCACAAAAGTTTACATTAAAATACAGCAGTTAGTCTTTCAGGTGTTACAATGTCCTTTTTCTTTTTCTTTTGTTCTTTTTTATGATTCTTGTTGAAATACATTTTCTAAGCAATGCAAAGAACCTGCATAGTAGAAGGATCCGAACAATTAAACAAGGGACAATGCTGGATCACAGGAAAATCCGCATCCAAAATAGATCAGGTGGTGTGAAAGGCCAGATCCCTTGGAGTGGGAAATACTGGGCTAAATAGACAAATTGTTGGACCCCATATAAGGCAACTTCCTATCATGCAGTTATTCTAATTTAGAGGGAAAACCCCCAAAGGGGGAGGGGACTGGCACTTCTCAAAAGCTTGGATACTTCTAGGAGAGTAGTTTTCACTTACAATTACAGTGGACTCTCGTATAACAAACGGTTTGTATAACATAAGATCTTTACAACATAAAAAATTCCATAGATAGGGGAAATTTGCCTAACAGAATCGCCTCTGGGGCAAATCCGTACAACATAAAATGGTTGCATTAGGGATTACTCTGTTTTCAATGCATTCCTATGGGAAATTTGTACAAAGGAACAAATTAATTCCTTTATACAAGGTACCACTGTAGTCCTAAACCAAATAGGGGCTTTGGCTGGAATATACTCAGGATCATGCTCAGAGGTGGGGAAAGGTGGCCTTTTGGCCCAGAATATCCCAGCCCAGCCCAGCAGCTGGCAACAGGGAGCTGTAATTAGAACTGGTTCTTATCTCGGGGCCTGTTTCGTGTCAGGACAGACACAAGGGAAGGGGTGTTTGTGGCATCAGGTAACTTGGGTACAATGAAAGGGAAACCATTTGTTTAGTTTTGTTATTGTGGTGTGTGTTTTTTAAACCAGAAATGGCAAAAGATTGTTGAGCGATTTTGGCTTCCGGTGCCAAAACAATTAACTTTTGATGCTTTACACGTTGATGTAGTTTTCCTTTGGTTTGCTTTTTATGGAGAGGGCACTGCTTCTAGTACTCGCTACCCCCTCCCTTTTTCCTTTGTGTATCTGTCCCTTAAGACTTGTCCTCAATGGGCCCTTCACCTGTTTGGAATGAACATCAAAATGGAGTAAGTTGCAAGACATTTACTAGCTCGATATGTATTTATCCTGCTTATCTTTCAAGACTGAGGCTCAAGGTGGCTCTCACAAAAAGATGAACTAAAAATGAAGAAAAATAATAGTATTAGTACAATTAAATACACTGTAATGGTAAAGTGCAATTGGATTAAAAGTAACTGAAACACACACATACACACTCTTTAAATACCTCCTTTAATAGGGGATCTTGATGACTGGTTCAAGAGTTGATTTGGGGTCCAAAGGGTTTTAGCAGGGCATTGATTGCTCTGTCCTTGAGAACCAGACAAAGGAAAAGAAATTGAGAGAGGCATCGTCAAGGTGCAACGGGCAGGAGAAGACTTTCCTACGTAGCAGGGTAGCCCTGTGTCTTTGATGGTTACTTCACATCCACTCTTGTCCCGGGACGAAGTTTGTTGCATGTTGATTTCAGTCACGGTCACATGGTCTTCTTGCAGTTCTGTCTCTGTTCCCGTGTATGCATGGGCGTGATTGATGATGCCGGCATGACTGTTTCCGCACGTCCTCATTCTGTGATGAGATGTGAAATTCCATGCCTTTGTTCTCTGGGTTTTCTTCGGCCCGACCTTCCATTTTCCGATGTTTTGATTCTGCGAAGCCTTGCCTTCAATGCATTACAGAGCTAAGTTTGAGGCATTTGTCTTCTAATCTCTCTGCACTGCATTGCTGACTCCATAGGGAATGTACTGGCGAATGGCACTTTGCACTCCTGCCACTAGATGGAGAATGGCACATTGCGTGATGAGCCTTACCTCACGGGCACTCATATCGGAATGAGAAGTGAGATGAGGAGATTCCCGAGGCCAGTGAGGGGAATCTCTCATCCCACTTAGATTGCAGTTCAGGGGGCATGGTCGGGACAAACTCCCCTTGTCCCGCAATGGACGTGCGGTTAGATTTCTTCGTACTGGTCCCCACGGGACCGCAAACAGTGATGGGATGGACGTGAAGTATCAGCCTTTGTCATTGAAGGAGAATAGCCTTCCTTTGGAAGGGCTGCCAGATGACCCTCTTCCTTTTTTGAAAGTCTCCCATGTGTGAAGGGTTGTTTAGTGCTTGGATGGTGGACTCAGCAAGCTTGAACATCACCTCTTTTTTTTTTGTCTGAGTGAGAAAGATGGTCTTTCTATTTAAATTCTAAAAATCATTTCTGATTTGGCCTCTGTACCTATGCAGCAACATATGCAGTGCTAGGCAAACCAGTGTCCACTTTTCTTCTGCTTTTTTTGGGGGGGGGGTACATCCAAGTGACCTCAAGGGGTTGGCTAGAGGGGGGAAAGATTTATACCCCACTGTTCTGAACTGAAGAGGGAGAACTGGCCACGTACAGCTGCAGGTACAGGTGGGCGCAGGAGAGGGTTGCTACACACCAGAGCGATGGAGTAGGTTCTGCTAAGTGAGCTCGGCTGGAGATGTGAGCAGTGCTCTCGGCTGCATTGTAAACCAAGAGAGGCCCCCACATCAGCCGGCAGCAGCAACAACAGCAGCTTAGTGAGAAGCCTGGTGTTTGGTCTGTTCCACATCAATGGGGTGTCCAGCTGTGGCTGAGGATGAAAGAGAAAGAGGGGATTAAAGGCTCCCAGGGTCGTCTCTAACCCGCCTAAGACTCACCAACAGGGCAGCGTGTAGCTTCAGGAAGATTTCTTCATATGGAAAATATTAGGAGATTGGGTGGGAGGCGGAGAGGGGAAAAGAGTCTTCCACCCAAAGAGGGGGAGATGCTTACTCGGCAGAGCCCTAGAATTTCAGAGCCGTGTTTAAAAGGCATGTCCTGAGACTCGATTCCCTGTGCCGTTTGAGGGAGGGATTACGACTTCAGTCGGTTTACGTTCCAGTTGCCATTTTAAGCGTCGAGTAAGGGTGGGTTTGCACAGCCTGAGGTTTACATCGGCATTTCCTTAAGATGAGGTGTAATGTGGATTAAAATCAATACCAAATCATTGTACATTTGATTTCTCTTCCCATTTCTAGCCCACATGAGCAGTCTTCGCCTGTGGGGCCCAAACCACATGACAGAAGCCCACAGTTTTCTTTTAAGTGTTTGGGCCTAATAAAGGGAATGGCCCCAGAATGGATTTAGGAATTTAGTTCCAAAGAAGCGTGCCTGGAATCACAGCCACAGAGACTGAGGGTGAACATACCATTGAGAAACAGGAGATGGTGGTGGACAGAAGTCTCTCCTGTCTTCGTGGCTGTTTTGACTTTGGATGCAGCAGCTCTAAACAAGGATCATGGGCAGACACCTTCAAAGCTATGCCCAACGTTCTTCACCCACTAGGCACTTCTTCCTGAACTTTGTTTCCCATGTAGTTTTGCCTAGAATGGTCACCAGTAACAATCTGTCCATTTTGTTTCTAGGCAAAAATATTATAGGGAGGTGGTGGTTTTTTTTGTTTTGTTTGCATTTTATGTGCTTTATAATTTCATGCTCTGCTCCTTCAGTTTAGTGCTTCTTCATTGATCGCCATCTTTATTCCAATAGAACTTTGCTGTCCTACACCCTTTGGGGTGCAGTAAATAGAATGGCAGACAAAGAGAACTGGGTTCAAATCCCTGTTCAGCCTTGGAAACTCACTGGAACAGCGGAACTTGTAAAACCACTTCTTGTCTATATCACCAACCTTGAAAGCCTCATTAGGATTGCTTTAATTTGGTTCCAAATTAAATTTGGCACATTTTAAATGCTTCCGTCTCCCATGAATCCACACCATACAGGAGAACTGCGAATACACAGCAGTACTGGAAAAGGTGCATTTGCAAAACAATTTCAAGTTTTTGTTGCATGCTTCTTTGTTCACCTTAAAAATAAAAACTGCCCTGGGCCACTTCTGTTCCGACAATCAGTGCTCAGTCATGCAAAAACAAACAAACACCCTCCCTGATAAAGAATGACAAAAAAAAGAAACCGGAGAAGGTCAAAATGGAGAGAGAGGAGGGATAACTACCAAAGGGTTGGGGGTGGGCCACAAATGAAGGAAAGAGATTCAGAAAGGGAGAGAATGAGTGAAGCCAAGGGATGAGGGTGGGGGGGGGAGGAAGGCTGACCAGCTCCATTGTGTTACCAGACAGGCCACCCAATGGGAGTGCCCTGCCTGCAGGAATTGAGGAAGCTCTTCCTGATGGTCCACTCCCAGAAAAGGAAGTTTGCTCCTGGCAACAAATTGCTAACAGAAGTGAGAACTGTTGTGCTCTAATCAGTGGAAGGCATGTTTGTCTCTGGCAGGCTGCGTTTGAAGGGTGTGGAACAGTTCTCTGCCTGGTAAGGGAGCCAGCATGTAGCCCATAGGTTAGAGTTTAGAATAAATAATCTGAAAAGCTAGCGTTTCCTGTCTCCTGTTTTGGCTTCAGCGATCTGGCTGGTTTCATTTAAAGTTATTTTCTGTCTTTTTTTGGCCTTCTCGAGACTATTTCCATCTCGTTATAAGCCCTGCTCCCTCCCTCCCCCCCCCCACGCACACACACATCCCACCCTTCCCTGCCTACCCACTGGGTGAGACCTCCAGAGGTCTTTTCTCCCCGACAGCTCTCTTCCCTCCGCTTGATTTATGTCACAGAACGGAGCAACCTTTCTTGACCCTGTTTTCATGACAGCAAGAGTGCATATGTATAGCTATGATGAGAACATAAACAGCCATGCCGGCACCCGCTTCAGAGCCTGGAAATGTTCCTTAGATGGACTACAGCTTCCAAAATCCCACAGCCAGCATTAACCATCCTTGGTAAGGGGATGCTGGGAGTTGTAATGGAAAAAAAGTCCTAATTGTGCAGTGCTTTATTCCTTTTTCTTCATTTCTCTCTTTTCCCTCTCTCTCTCTCTCTCTCTCTCTCTCTCTCTCTCTCTCTCTCTCTCCTCACACACACACACACACACACACACACACACACACATGTGCCAAGAAGGGTTTTCTTCTGGGTTGACTGGCACCTGCGCCTTCACACTGTGGCACTGGCTACTCACCCTGAGGAAGAAAATCCTCATTCAGTCCCCTCATGCAGCAAATCAGGTGTGTTATTGGATCTTCTTTTTCTTCCCAGTACAGGGAGATCTCCATGTGTGTGCGTGTGGGGGGGAGGGGACTGCACATGACTGAGCCAACTACCAAGCTTTAGATAATGTGCAAAAAGCGTGGTACAGATACCTTGGTTTCAGGTAGAAGAGCACATGTCACTATGAAAAACTTAACAACAGGTATGTGAAATCAGAGCTTGTAGTATTGGAACAGTGGAGATGGGGACATTTACATTTTTGGATGATAATTCCCAGAATATTCTAGCTACTGGTTGTGCTGCCTTGTGTATTTAAAATAATCCCAAACACCTTCTCCCATCACTGGTGAAGAAGTGGGCCATGAATATTGCAGTAGCTTTAATGGTGTGGCTAAGAGACTAGACTTTCTAAACCTGAGCTTGGAGATCTCCTAGTCTGGTCTTACTCTCTAGGGCTGTGGTCACACCTGGGCTTCGATCCTGATCTTCTGAAGGTCCGGCTTTTCCTCTTCGTCCCATCACGTGATTTAAATGTGGGAGAAGAGGTCTCACGTCAAAATCTGTTTTTTCAATTTTAAAGTGCAGTTCAGTCCCCTTGGCCAGCAGGTGGTGCTAGCATTTGAAAAAAAACGGAAGACTTTTCTGGGGGGAATTAATGTTTGTCGCACAGATAGAGTTTCCTGTTACTCCGATATGCAGGCAAATTAAAAAAAAAAAAAAAAACCCGATCGACCCCAGGAACAGCCGGTGGGTGCTATGTAAAAAGAAAGAAAAAGAAACCCGGATCATCAGCGGGGTCACACAGCGTCTGCCTCCTTAAAAGCTGGATTTTCAAAGCGAGGCAAAAAATGCCCAGCCTGGAAAGGTGAGTCACAGAAACCTCGCTTAAGGGAGCATTACCGGGTTTTCTTGTTTCTTTTTTTTCAAAAAGTCCGGAGGCCATGAGGACGGCATTTTGGGGCACGATTTATTTAGTAATTTAAACTGTTTTTAAAGGGACATGTGACCGAGCCCTAAGTGGCCTTAGGTATGCTTTCATTTCTCACCCTTGACCTTCTTACAGTAATATGGGGATAGTAATACTAATCTACTTTAAAGGCTTGTTGTAAGGATTATTGAGATAGCAGGCAACCTTAAACATATTTATATGCAGAAGTAAAACCCATTTTAATATGACTGAAGTGCCCTAATCTTTGGTTGTTGTTTTGTTAAGGGCCTTTTCACACGACCCCTAAGATCCTCTGGCCACTTAAATTCGGACCAGAGATCTTGGGGGCCCGTTGCTCTTCCTGTGTCCCCACCCCTCTGCACTTCCTTGCTCCTGTCTGCGTGAGGGGAGGGAGAAAAAAAGAGAGGAAAAATGCAGGCTCACCTCCGAAGCCGCCCGGAACCCCGTCGTCATCCTGATTCCTTCTCTTAAAGGGGCGGGAGGCAAAAAAAAACCCCAACAAACAGAAGTGAGGAGAGCTGGGCACTTTAGGTTACATCCGGATCTGGGGATTTTCACCCTCCGAGAGCAGGTACATGGAAAGTGCGCTGGGACACGCTTAGGTGGGCGTGGTCGCACTTAATTTTCTGCAAACTCCGGAGCTGGTGGGGAAACAATTGTAAGCTCCGGAGCTGGCAGCCATTTGCGGCGGAGTTTAGAGGTTGTGTACAAATACCCTAACTTGGCAGTGCAACTTATTCAACTCAGTGAGGTTTTCTTATTTATTTATTTATTTATTTGTTGCATTTATACCCCGCTTATCTACAATGTGTACTCTAAGCGGCTTACAGAACATCAGGCTTCAATAGCCACACAAATTACAAAAAAGTTACAAAAAAGCACAAATAAAGACAAATAATAAAAACGCTAGACAAGGTTAAAACCTAATAGCACCTCAATAGCTGAACAATGGTAGGCAAATAGGTTGCGATGGCGGAGGGGGAAAAAAAAAGAATCAGTTAAGGATCGCCAAAGGCCTCCCGGAAAAGGTAGGTCTTTAACGCCTTCCGGAAGGCCAGCAGGGACTCTGCAGAGCACACTTCACTGGGGATGGAATTCCAGAGGCTAGGGGCCGCCACTGAGAAAGCCCGGGTCCGAGTACTCGTCCTCCGGGCTTCACGAGGAGTGGCGACCCGAAGCAAGTGCGCTCGCGCCTGCCGAACGGGACGGGCCGAGGTTGATCGCTGAGCGATACGCTCTGCCAAGTAGTCCAGTCCCAAGCCATGGAGGGTTTTATAAACTAAAACCAAGACCTTGAATCTAATCCGGGCTGCAACGGGCAACCAGTGCAGGCAGGCCAGGACTGGGGGGGTGGTCATAACGACGCACACCAACCACCAGCCTGGCCGCTGCGTTCTGAACCCGCTGCAGACGCCGGAGAAGAGTCAAGGGCAACCCCATGTAGAGGGCGTTACAGTAGTCCAGCCTCGAGATCACCAGAGCTTGGACCACTGTTCTCAGAGAGCTCGCATCGAGGTACGGGCGGATCTGGGTGATCTGACGGAGATGGTAATAGGCGGACCTGGTCACCGACGCCACCTGGGCCTCCATGGCGAGCGCCGGGTCCAGGAGCACACCCAGATTCCGCGCCTTCTCCGCGAGCTGCAGGGAAACTCCCCCCAGACAGGGGAGTGGGCCACCGTACCCCGACGGCGAGCTCCCGAAGAACATAACCTCCGTCTTCTCGGGGTTGAGCTTAAGCCTGTTCACCCCGGTCCAAGCCAGTACGGCCTCCAGGCACCCGTCGAGAACTTCCACAGCTTCCACAGCAGAGGTGTTAAAGGAGAGATAGAGCTGCGTGTCATCAGCGTACTGATGACAGCAGACTCCAAAACTCCTGATGACCCCCGCCAACGGCCTTACGTAGATGTTAAACAGCATGGGGGACAGAGACGACCCCTGTGGAACCCCACAAGGGAGGATCCAAGGGGCCGATAACTCCCCCCCCCCATGCTGCACGTACTGTGGACGGCCCTCCAGGAAGGAATGGAGCCAACTGCGAGCAGTGCCTCTGATTCCAACCTCAGAGAGCCGGTCCAACAGGATACCGTGGTCGACGGTATCAAAGGCCGCTGACAGATCCAGGAGGACCAACAGGGTAGAGCAACCCCTGTCGGCCGCCCGGAGAAGGTCATCTTGCAGGGCGACCAAAGCTGTTTCGGTACCCCGGCGAGGCCTGAACCCGGACTGGCATGGATCGAGGCACTGCCGATCCTCCAGGTATGACTGCAGCTGGACTGCCGCCACCCTCTCGATCACCTTGCCCATAAACGGGACGTTGGCGATTGGGCGATAATTTGTTAAATCGTCCACCGCCAGGCCAGGTTTTTTCAGAATGGGCTTTACCACCGTCTCCTTCAGACTAGAGGGAAAAACCCCCTCGCTGAAGGAGGCGGTGGCGATGGCAGAAGCCCATTCGGCCATGGTCCCTCTGGCAGCTCTAATTAGCCAGGCAGGGCAAGGGTCGAAAGGGGTGGAGGCAGGCCGGCAATGCGCCATAGCTCTGGAGACCTCGACAGCAGAAACAGGCCCAAGCGCATCCAACCGAGGCGACGAAGGCGGACCAGCAACTGGAGATGGCGGAGCGGGACCACTGCAACCGGAGTCAAAACCAGCACGGATGGCCTCTATTTTAGTTCGAAAAAAGGCTGCAAATTGCTCGCTACTGAACTCAGTAGGAGGAGGCCTAGCCAGACTAGGATTGCCGAGGTCCCGAAGAGCTCCGCCTGGCGGTTCGAGGCCTCAGCAATTCTCAGGGAGTTAAAAGATGACCTAGCCTCCCTGATCGCGTTGATATAGCGACTAGTCTGGACGTCTACCGCAGCCTTACTTGATGCCGTCTGGTCTCTTCTCCAGCTGCGCTCTAGCCTCCTCCTCTCCTGCTTCATTACCCTAAGCTCCCCCGTGAACCAAGGGGAAGACCGGGCTCGGCAACGGAGAAGGCGCTTGGGGGCGATCCGGTCTATGGTATGGGCAGCTGTTTCATACCAGAGGTTAGCCACATCCTCGACCGGAGCGCCAGTCATACCATCAGGTAGCCCCCTGAAGAGCTCACCAAACCGCTGAGGGTCCATGAGCCTCCGGGGGCGGGCCAAGATGGAAGGCCGGTGGTCCCCGCGGGGAGGGGCCAGAATCGACAGGGAAAATGAGAGCAGGTGGTGGTCTGTCCATGACACAGGGAGGGCAGCAATGTCCCCCACCTCCAGACACGAATCCCCCGACATGGAGGTAAACACCAGATCCAGGGTGTGACCAGACCTATGGGTGGGGCATAAAACATGCTGGGACAGACCCATGGAAGCCATGGATTCCATGAACTCCAGAGCTACACCGGAGAGTCCACCTTCCGCATGCACGTTGAAGTCACCCGCAACCAAAAGGCGCGGGGACCTCAACAGGGCAGCGGCGATGAACTCCGTGAGCTCTGGGAGGGATTGTGCAGGGTTGCGGGGAGCTCGGTAGCCCAGCACAATGCCAAATCTGTCCCGCTGTCCCACCAACAGGTGAAGGACTTCTAACCCCTGGCTAACCAATGTCGAGGCCCTGCTAACGTGAAAAGAGTCCCTGTACATGATTGCGGCCCCTCCCCCCTTTCGACCCCCCAACCTTCCCACTTCTTGTAGTTATGTACAGGATTCTTTTGTAAATCCTTAATTAATGGGCTTAGGCTAAAACTAAGAAATAAAGATTGTTGCATTTAACTTTATAGCTGCATCTGAGGAATGAAGAACAGTTCTCTGTCCAGATGCTCTTGGACAAGACCTCCCATGCACCCTCACTGGCTGTGTTGGCTAGCACTGCTGGGAACTGTAATCCTCTAGCATACGGTTGCTCACAAAATATTCATATCTACCATGTGTGATTGGACAAATACTACTATACATAGAGATGGACACAAAATGAATTTTTTTCATTTTGTTTATTATTTCATTTCAGAACAAAATGAAAAAATGAACTGATTTTTAAAGAAAAATGAAACAAACTGGAAATTTTCCATTTGTTCCGTTTCATTTTTCATTAATAGCAAGGTTTCCTGTAGGAATGCATTGAAAAGCAATGTATTCCTATGGGAAACTGCTTTAAACAACCCATACCTCCCCCCTCCAATTGGTTGCATTGGGGGAAAAGCACAGGTCCTTTAAAATGTCTTTAACCACTGAGGCAAGTGCTTCCCTCCCTGGCTAAAGGCATTTTAAAGGACCCACCGCTCCCCCCTAATCGGTTGTGTTGGGGGAGAAGTGCGGGTCCTTTAAAATGTCTTTAGCCACTGAGGCAAGCTAAAGACATTTTAAGCACTTGCCTCGGTGGCTAAAGACATTTTAAAGGACCCGCTGCTTCCCCCTTTTCAATTGGACATGGCCGCCACCTCCTTTTGTGGCTTAAAAAAAAAAAATCATCCCTGCGCTCCCTCCTATCAGGCACATTGGGGGGAATGGTGTGGTGTTTTAAAACACAACGAAAAATGAAATGAAAAATGAAATGATTTTTTAAAAAAAACATTTCAAATGAAATAAAAAGAAAAAACGAAACAGAAAAAGAAAAAGAAACAAAACACCATTTTGACGTTTCGTGCCCATCTCTATATGTAAAGCATGGAGGAACAGAGTAATTATCAGATAATTTAGTCCAGTTTCCATAAAAGGTCCGTGAAGAGAACACTTTGAGTAGATTTATCCTTTCTCATAATTTACACTTTCTTGTAATTCGAGCCCTAAGTACAAAGGCAGCACTGTACGTCACAGGGTGGGTGTCATCTGTCGAGTTATTGAACACTTGCCTTTCGGTTAGCCAGCAGAAATCCAGAAGTTCCTTTTTTCAACTGTAACTCCCCAAATCATTAAGCCAGCATGGCTTCTGGAAGTTGTAATCCAAAAACTTAGCTTTTCCACGTTGTACCTTTTGCAAAGTAGCCTCATGAAGGCTAATGCTCTTGGATTATATATATATATAATATGCAGGGGACATGAAGGTAGTGGTTTTGCCTTTTTCCTTCTGGGTTGCCCGGCTGCTTTCCTTCCACCTCCCTGGAAAGGATTTTATGGAAGCTTTGCCCCCTCCTCAGGTCCAGTCATAACAGAAATCCCTTTGTGCCCCTATCTTGGAAAGTTGCCTTGCCTCTGATCCCCTCCCTGGGAAGTCCATGTGGATGTGAGCCTGCCAGGGCTGCCTGTCTGAGCTGCTGAGTTAAGAACAATAAACAAACTCCTAAATGGAAGGATATTCATTTAAACCTGACTTTCTGTTGCCTGCCAGGGAAATGCAAACAGCCCAGCAGAGCCCACCTCCTGTCCCCCCTGAAGCCCTGGCTTCTCCATGTGTCTTTCTTGAAACCTGATCTCCTTCGCTTTGGAGAAGCCAAGCTGCCTGGCCTCTAAGTGCACCTTAGCCCCTGACCCTGTCTGGGCCCTCCTGTCCTTTTCCTGACATATGCCAGCACGATGTACTCACCCGAGTGCACTTACCACTTATGCATCCTCCAATAAACTTGCTTCGTCACACTGGGCCCTCTCTACCCCCACCATGTCGAGAATGGACATTCCCTCACAGAGATGAATCATAGAGAAAAGGCACACTGTGAGCGCCGGAGCTTGTGAAAAGTTACATTTTTGTTAACAACTCAGTCCAACACGGAGATTTTTCACAGCTCGGCTTGGAACATGCACTTCTCTACTGTGACCTTAGCATACTTTGTTCTTCATGACTCAACACTCATATCCCTGTGTTACACCTTTAGGCCACGTATATATTCCTTGAATTACTCTGTGTTAATGTAATCAAAATAGCTTCCATTTTCTGATTCTGCACTCATGATGAACTGCTGTGAATTGAAGTGGGCTCTTTCTGAACTAGCATGCATTTGAAAGAACCGAAGAGGGAACAGCTCCAGCTGAAGGTCTTACCGAGTTGCCCCTCTTCTCTGTACGTTGCCTGAGTGTGCGTGTGGGAGGTACCTTTTGATGCTCTGGCTCAGGCTGCAAAATCTCCTAGGGTGGCCTTGTAAGGTATTGGGGGGGGGGATTTATGCAGAGGCATAGCCAGGATTGGGAGCACCTGGGTACAATGTTTGTTTTTGTTCCCTTCCTGCTGCCCTCCCCCCCACATCGCACCCACCCAGCAATGGGAGGGCCAGCCCCTGTGGGTGTGGGGTGGGTCTGTATGTGCTCATGCATGTGTGCACATGTGCATGGGCTAATGAGTGGACAGGCGTGCACACATATGTGTCTGTGCACATGCGGTAATGCGAGTGCACCTTACACCTCTCCCACAAAGGCAAGGAAGAAGAGGAGGAGGGCACCACAGCCACTGCACTCCTGCCTACCTGCCTGCTTCACCGCTTGCCTGGCATGCAGAGGCGGAGGAGGAGGAGGAGAGGTGCCCTCACCAAGCTTTAGAGGAAAGGAGGACTGCTGGGTGGCACAAGGGTGCACAGCTTCCTCCTCCTGTTCTCCCTCCAGGTGCCCCCAGATTGCTGCACCCAGGGCAGATGTACCCTTCTGCCCTCCCTAGATAGGACCCTGGGTTTATGGAGCAAGTATTGTATTACTGTGCCCAGAAGTCTAACTTTGTTTCAAAGAGGTTAACAAGAGCACTGGCATTGAATTAAGAATACATTCAGCTTGGTTGGGATTTCAACCCAGTTGCTCAGGCTATGTTCAAGACAAGTTACAATGATTCCCTCACAGATTGACCCAGCATTGTCTGAAGGACATTTTTTTGTCTCTGAAATCATATGCTAAGCCTCAGAAATTCCAAAGGCCTCAAGGACCTCTGTACTGTGCTACGTGGCATCAAGTTAAAACCAAATACAGTAATACCTTGGTTTACAAGCATAATTCATTCCGGAAGCATGCTTGTAAACCAAAACACTCTTATATCAAAGCAAATTTCCTTATAAGAAATCATGGCAACTCAGATGACTCATTCTGGGGTCCTGTAGACCACATATTGTACAGACAAAATGACAAAACCCACAAAAGAAGTTGGCTAAAAGTCCATCTCCACACCATGGTTTAGGTACCTGGCTGCAGAATCTGCTCTGCTTGGGACTAACAACTGGATTTTACTCTGTTTTTTTTAATGTGACAATAATAAAGTGTAATTTGTAACCCTATGTGCACTTGACTAGCTGCCTCATAACTAGACATGGTTTGAAAAAATAAGATGTTGAAAACAAATTAAATACAAAGAAAAATATAAAGAAAAATAAAACCCTAACCTCTACTCCCCTTTCAAAATGTTTCTGGCTGGTGCAAAGGAGACCTCTATTCCTCTCTCATTCCTCTGCCTTGGAGGCTGCCAGAGATGGAATGTTCTAGACAGTCACCCACAATCCACCAAGGGGGGAGGGAGAGAGGGCCATCACTGGCTCACATGACCATGTGACCTGCTCCAGTGCTTGTATATCAAGACATTGCTTGTTGATCAAGGCAAAATTTAGAAGAAATGTTTGCTTGTCTTGCAAAACACTCTTAAACCAAGTTACTCTTAAACCAAGGTATTACTGTAGGGTGAAATATTTAAGGAACGTTTTTGGCATTGTCACCCACAGTGAGTTTCTCTGACTGAGCAGGGATTTGAAACCAGGGTCCAAGTTCTAGCCTTACAGAAAAGATACTAGGTTACAGAAAAGTAGCACATGAATGTAGGATTCTGTACTTATGTGTTATTTTTCTGTAATCTTTTGACTTTGGCTTTTGACTTTTGTAATTTTTCATTCTTGGATATCTGTACTAACGTTGCATTGGAATTTTGATGCATTTTTCTTGGTTTCTCTGGGATATTATAATACTGTAGAATAGTGGGAGGTGGCTATCTTTCAATCTGAAATCCATGTGGTAACTTCTCTCTTTCCAGTTTTAAAAAACAATGTAACAGAAGTTGCTAAGTTGTAGATATGTCTGTCAAATAATAATAAAAAGGGTACAAATGCAGTGGACATCAAGTAGCCACTTCACCCAGAAACTGGACCCTTTTGTAAAGTAAGTAAATTGATAGGCGCATGCATATGTGTTAAACCAGAAAGGAATGAATTGATACATCATTGATATGTTTTAAAACAATCATGTTGGTGAGGGTAAAATTAACCAGAAGTAAACCACTGGCTGGGAAAATGAATCAGTGTTGGCTGTGCATTATGTGCTCAGGAATTTATGAAATGATATAAAAACCAGACATGTTGATATAACTTAGGTTCTTTTGCCAGGTGTGATCAGACCCAAATGGAGTATTAGATAGATAGATACTTAATGGGCATTGGGAAGGGTTGCATAGGTGGGAATTTCACACACTCCAGGCCATTGCACATCTAATGAGGCCATTGTCCACCTAATGAGCCTATTCAGGCCACTATCCACCTAATGAGCCTATTCAGATCAGGGTGATGTGAAACCAAGGTGAACTATGGAGTCCTCGCACCAATTTTTCTTAGACTGATGAAGCTATTTGAATGAGTAGTGAAACATTTCAATCTCATAAGAAAAGAAGTCCAGTTGCCATGACTCAACTTCTGGATAACTCCTACTCACATTAGTCACCTTAACTAAAAAGCCAAACTACACACCAGAGTGAGAGACTATATAGTTTGAATGGGAATACAAAATTATATTAATTTGCTATGAAAAAGATTGGAAAGCATGCACCTGGCATGTTTCTATTGGGGGCTCTTGCCAAAGCAAGTACACAGTGGCAGTCTTATTTTTTGCCGTTTTCTAGCATATCTCTATTGTAAGGAACACACTTGTTGTAGGACAGGGGCCATAAACCCTCTGCCTTAAAGATGTTGGAGTGGATTTTCCTTTGATCCATAATGGCTAATTATCACTGACTAGGGGATCTACAGGTTCCTCATCCTTGGAGTAAGGCAGTACCAGATCCTCAAGTGCTAGGCTACAGCCGCACCCTTCAAATATTATGAGAAAGTCATAAGGCCAGCATGTCATTGAAATGTGGGAAGCCATTTTGCTCTCAATTGTGAAGTGGCCCTCAGCTGAACCTGAATCAGTTACCTTCTCAGGGTCATTTCATACAACTCTTGCAGTGTAAATGATTATAAATTGCCAGTGAAATGTGATGTGCTAGGCATACCAGAGAGACCCACAAAGAAGGTGAAGCTGTGGAAATGCTTCACTTGTACAGTATCCATATATTTTAAATGGCTTCCTATTTCATTACAAATACTGTAGATAGAAATTGTGTTCTCATGTCTTTACCAGTGGGTTTGGTTAGAGTGCTAAATATGCGCACAGAGCATTAGATCCTATTTTCCCTGAAAACCAAGCAGACTTGTTCATTATTGCCTTAGGTGATATAGACCAATGCAGTTAGTTTTGTGTAGCTGCAAAGCTTGGAAATGTTCATTTTTAAACTACAATTCCCGAAATTCCTTGGCTGGCAGGGCAAAAAGGTAACCTTTCCAAGCCCTGTGCTGCAGGAAAGGTTCTTACATATTACTTTTGGCTCTGAAATAATTTTAGATGTGCAGCATAATGTCTGTGGACAAGGAAGTCTGTGGATGTGTTTATGTTTTCAGATTTGGAGACAGCGTGAGAAATGTGTTCCAATACTTTCCTCAAAACATTACAAATCCACCTTCCCTTTCTCTTGGCTCTCTGAAGAAAATCATTCTCTATAACACAGTCCCATGTGTCAGTGTTTTACACTAAACTGTTTGCCATATGCCATTGCCAAATATAAGGCAAAGGTTTTATTTGAGCCACTAATGAGCAGTAATAATTTTATACATTGCTTGATTGGAATAATAAAACAAAGTCTAACTATTCACTGTAGCTTAATCAGTGCATGCCCACTGTAAGTATGTTTTGCTATGCAAAACCACTATTATTAACATAAAGTCACTCCCCCCCCCAAAAGGTCAGTTACTGTAAGTTAAGAGAAATAGGCCTGGATCCATTATTAGTCATACTTTCAGTAAACCCATTGTAATAATTACAGCTTTGGATAGTCATGATGAATTTTAAGTTCTACTGATTTCAATGAATATGTTCTGATGATGTCTGGATTTAGCCCATGGTGTTAAGGCCACTAACAGACCTGAGTTGCAGGTCTTGAGGATATGATTGCTTAAATCACTGCATTCTTCCATGAAAAACCAAAGGCATCTTTGGACACAAGCAATCTATGTCTACATATTCATGGAAGAATGTGTGAAGACTGTTCAAGGCACCTGCTGTTTTAAGGGCTGGGTTTTCTAAGTACAGTTCAGCAGCAAAAAGCTAGGAAAAGTAAAAAGACTTGGAAGCTGCTCACCAGTAGTCAACATTGGTCAGTAGGCATGCCTGTCTCTTGGCTGACAGCAATGGATGCTGACAGTGATGGAGGCACCAGCTTCAGGAAGGCACATTAGATATTGTGGACAGGGGTCTTACTCAAACTACTGTAGGTCAATAGGAGAGGAATCTGCTGACACAGCAGTATTCCCCGTCGTCTGATTCATCTAGACCTTGCATAACATCCTGAAGTAGCCTTGGGCTTTACAAGAAAACACTGAGCTGTGTTTCAGTGTTGCACCTTTGTTCTTGTCTCTTCCCTTACTCTTGGACATTGTGAGTCTCTCCATGGCTCTGGGCTACCATGAGTCCTCCTGTTAAATGTTGTTTTTCTTCAGGCATCTCTGCTACTCAGGTGGCCTTTCAGGAACTGACCTTTTCCCTGGGATCCTTTATGACCAAGTTTTGCCCTTGGAAGAGGTCTGATCCCGCCAAGGCTGCAAGTGATTTTGATGTCTCTTAGAGAGCATTGCCTGCCAGAAAGCCTCTGGTAGTTAAACATCTCCTGTCCAGCCACTGGGCCATGGTCTTTTTCTAGATTATGCCTTGAGCAAGAAGTTAAGTTGGAATGGCTCTGGTTTCCACCAGTTAACTCTCCCTTACTCATAATTCTCTGTGGTGGTGGCCTCTTTCAAGGCAGAGGCAAGGGTGACATCTTCCTTTGCCACAATGCGCCTTCGGGCTTTTTTGCTGCTGAGCCCCCCAACAAATCGATTCAAGAGAGTGTCTTCAAGATTTGGGAAGCCACAGTGCTGAGCAAGCTCCCGGAGTCCTGCCAGGAATGCAGCCACAGATTCTCCGGCTTGCTGCTGCCTTTTCTGGAACTCCATCCGCCAGGCCATCTTGGTTTTGGTAGGTGCCAAGTGGCTTGTCAGCCGGGCGAAAATGTTTGTGAGTGATGTCTCACTCAGCTTTGCTGGGGCAAGCAGTGCCTTGGCCAACCGGAAGGTCTCATGCCCACAGCAACTCAGGAACGTGGCCCTTCTTTTGCTGGCACCAGTGATTCCTTGAGCCTCCACGAAGAACTCGAAGCGTTCAACCTAGTCCTCCCAAGTGTGGGGTTCCAATGGCTGGAAGGGCTCCAATACCTGTGGACTTTCCATTCTCCAGGCGGGCAGGGTCGTCTTCTAAGCCGGCTGGTGAGTCTTGTTCTCCACTGCGATCCGGACTCTGAGTCAGCGTGATGATCCTCTGCTTCTCAGTATTCCGAATCCCATCCTCGTCGCCAGTGTTGTGACATGGGGTTTAGTGATTTCAGCAGTGATTTCAGCTCTTAGACATAGCAGTCTGGAGACAGCTTCTAGTGTAACAGCTCTTTATTCAGGGAGAGAACAAGACTCGGAACTGGGGAGAGGGAGCTACATTTATAGGAGCCAGGACTGGCTAGGAAAAGATACATTTTGGAGGGAACAATTACAACCAATCACAAAGCTGCCTTTTGGCAGAGACCAATAGGATTGAGGATCCAAATGCAGCAACTTGAATAAATCAATAGGCCTGTTCCCTTTGGAACAGGAAGGCAGTTACTTCAACAAAAGCAAGTACAGATAATAGGGATACAGATCAATACACAACACCACCAGCCTGGTGCTGCCCCAAATGGGAATGCAAGGGCCTTCCCAGGCCTTTGGGGGCCTCCAGAAGGCTCGAGAAGGCCCTCGCAGGCCCTCTTGGGGCAGCACCAGTAAGTAAGGGGGGGCTTTTTTGATATATTGTGGTCCCATGATATAGCGGGACCACAGTATATGAACCACGAAAGGGCGGGGGACCACTGTACCCTGAAGCATACGGTGTGCCGCTGTGTGAGACAGACTGCTGGACTGGATGGGCTGTGGCCTGTTTCAGCAAGGCTGTTCTTATGTTATGTTCTTATGTATGCATATATGCTCAATTTGCATTTATTCCAGTCACAGTCTTTGCATTTCTGTATTGGTGTAGCTGAGGATTTTAACAATGTAAGCCGTTACCTAAATATGATGAGACTTGAGGTATAGTTCTCATGATGCCACTTCTGTATAGAATGAATGTGTGCTTTGTGGTGAATCAAGTTTATTTACATGGACTGGACTCTATGAACACTGACTACCACAGCATGCCATGAGACAAAGCAGAAAGATTGATAAAGGCTGCCTGACTTTGTCTCAGTGGTGTTTGAATGTGCATGACATGTCGCCCCCACAAGAACAAAAAATTGGGGGTGTCAACTAAAAAGGATGGAGTTCAACAAGCTCTGGGATTGATTGATTGATTTGATCAAGCCATTTCTTTGTTATGTCTTCTTCTTCATCTTCATCTAAGAGCTGGAAGAGACCCTATATGGATAATCAAGTCTAGCCCCTGTTAAGGAGGCACGGGGGAATTGAACTCCGTTCTTTTGGTTCCATAGCCAGATGCTGATTTTGAGGGGAAGAAGTACATGTATAACAAAAAATTAAATGCTAACACCTTCAGAAAATCATCCATATCCTGAAGAATCCATAGTCTTACATTCCTGTATTGAAACATTCTGTTGGGTGCTGAGAAGGAGAGGTTTTTCTAGGCCTAGGAATTCTCTAACAGATTCTGATAGATGCATATATTGTTATTTCTTGTATTTTCTTTTCAGTGCTCTTTGCCTTCATTTTACTATTGATCAGCTTCCACAGGGCAGTCTGTCATTATTGTTGTTGTACATTGGCTTCCTTTGTCTTGAGGTGTCTTATGGATTCCTGAGGTGATTTTGGCTTCCACTCACCCACTGTCTCTCACACCACAGGTTGAAGAGCTTCAAAATACAGTGGACCCTTGTATCACAAACGGGTTGTATAACATAAAATATGTACAACATAAAAAATTCAGGAGATAGGGGAAATTTGCTTAACATAATCACCTATGGGGAGAATCCGTACAACATAAAAATGGGATTACTCCGTTTTCAATGCATTCCTATGGGAATTTGTATAAAGCAAAATTTGCTTAACATAATTTCATTTGGAACGAATTAATTCCTTTATACAAGGTACCACTGTACTATAAAGAATGCAATAGTCCTCTTTCTGTGTACTAGCTTGGCAGGACATTCTCATTCTCATTCTTCTCTTGTGAGATTGGAAATAATTTCTTTCTTTCCCTTTTTTTAGAAGGAAAAGAAGGTTGAGGAAAACAACGAGTTTGAAACCGTCTCGCAAGGCATAGTAGAGTTGTCAGCGCTTGTCTCCCTTCCCATTCTTTGCTTCTGTGTGCTTCCGAGGATTGTTCTTTTCCTGACACTCAGCTCCACCTTGTAAATTCTGACAACCAAAACATTACTCAGTGTCCTCAGAGTTCTTCTTCCATTGAAAAGGGAGATTTTATTTCATATATATTTAAAAGAGCAGAATTAATGTGATTCTAATGTGCTTCTTTTTGATCTTTGGGGAATTGTACATTGATGATCCCTAATTCTGAAATGAGTCTCTCTTACTTTTAATTGTTTAAAATGCTTTCATGAGAAGGGAAGAAATTGTCCTACGTCTATTGCAGATTTTTAACCTTTAAGTACCTCCTCAAAAATATTTAACATATATTATACATTTTTAAACAGGGTGCATTTGACAGGTCAGTTTCAATCCTCTCCCTCTCTCTTTCTGTCTCTCCCCCCACACTATTCTTTCTTATTCTGTGTTGGAATAAGACAATTTTGCAGCTTGGATTTTTTTGACAGTTAAATTGCAATGTAGGCAGAGAGTGGAATGGGGATCCTGTCTCTTTAACTCTGTAACTAGACAAAGACTTTTTCCCCTTTGAGAGCTGAGCCCGGGATCAGAACTGTCAGATGATCTTCCAGCACTTGGGAGAGTTTGCAAAGTCATAATTATATCTTTTAACCTGTCTTGCTCTTTGCAAAAGAAAGGTCCTATTATATTGAAATGAGATTATTAGCCATCAAATACTTTCTTTCTTGGGATTCTTTCCTATTTCTTTAAAAATTCAAATACCATAACTACTTTGCAATTGAATTTTGATAAGATTTACTTTATATAAATAAATGTTCTATTGCATCTATTTTTTTAATTTGGTATTTTCATTGTATAAAAATACCCCAACAAAAAACAAAAACAAACTCCAAAACCTGAAATGTTGCCCATATAATTAAAAAAGGTGAAGTTTTTTTAGTACAAGGTTTTTTCCTGCTTACTGGGCAAGGGTTTGTTATTTTGTTAAAAAAATCTGTCAAAACTCTTTTTTAATCCTCTCCTTTTCCATATTGTGCTTATTTTCCCACACCCCTGGATATCTGTTTCAGACATTATTAAAGCAAAGCCAAGATAACCTTGGGTGAGGGAAAAAATGAAAATCCACACAATTAAAATAAATATACATTGCAGATTAAATGTGTGTGTTATAAGGGTGACACCTGAAAGAGGAATGTACAAGAAGAAATAATAAAAAAGATTCAGATTACTGAAAAATAATGGCCAATGTAGGTCAATTTATCTAAGACTTAACTACTAGTTCATCCTGAATACAAATAGGCTTCTTGAATAGCCCGATGGAGCCATTAAGGGTCTTGGATCTTGCACTACAGTGCAGAAGGTCTTCAGCTAAATCCAGGGCTGACCTGGATAATGTAATAGACTTGCTTCAGGTGGAAGGGGAAAGATTTTGAGGCACAATTGTTTGTATTGAAATTGTCCATTTTCGATTATATTTCCACCATTGTGGGGAGTGGCACCAACAGGCTTTTCTATACAGTGCAGACTCTGTCTGGAGTGGTCAGCAGTGGGCCAGCCCGCCATTTTGGACCCCTATGAATCTGCTTTGGACAGTGATGATGGACATCTTCCTTGAAGGTAAGAAGTTGATTCCACTTCTTTCTGTTCCTTTCCCGAATGGATCATGAGCACATGTACACATTGCTAAGTTTTGTGCTTGTACAGAGCTTTGAGAAGTTCTGTTTTAGCCAGTTACCACATTTAGGGGTATTTTGGGAACCCTGGTCTAAAAGTTTCCCCTGTCTCTAAATATAAAACATTACATCCTAGGATTTTCTCAGTATGCTAACTATATACAGGATTCAGAGCACTGACTGTAGCAATTTGCTGTACCATTAGTTTGACAGAAGGTTTATAGGTGAAAGATTGGTTAACAGATATTTGTAATTATTAGCTCCTATAATGTTTTTTCTTCTTCATGACTGATGAGCAATATCTAATCTGTGGTAGAGTGTTCACCATTAAGCATAACATTCTGCACAAATCCAGTTGAAATTATTTGATCTATTATTCTTTGGCTGGTGGGCTAGGAATCAGATAGGTCAGGCCTTTGCTCTAGGTGGACTGAAAAGTTTTAAACCCATGTTCTTTTGTGTATGTATGTATATTTTATTTAAAAGAAGAGCAAAGGAGATGCCAAGCGTGGCCAGATAAAAGGGAAAACAAAGATCCTTTGATTTTATTTCATCAGGATGAAAAATTTTAGCAGGTGCAACACCTGAGCAGATGTACTGATCTGAGAAATTCTACAACTGTTAAGGAAGAGGAATCTAGTCTATTCGCTCAGAAAAGGTTCAAATGAAAAGTGGGTTCTTCGTGAAAGGGTGAGGTCAAAACTGGTTCCTTTATCCAAAAGTGATAAAGAATCGTAAAGACCATGTTTTCTCATGTAGTACCTCTACCAAGTGGTTTTCCCCTCTCCATTATTCTTTTTTTGTTTTGCATGTCCTGGCTCACATTAATGCATTGTTTTTCATACTCTGCATGTCTGTCCTAGGCACACACTTTTCTTGGCTATTATTATTAGTAGATAAATTTATAACAATATTTGCCAGCACAGAACTAGCATGCTGGGTGTTATAATCCAAAAGAAATAACTTTTCACATCTCTGTATAAAATCTACTGTTATAGTTATCTTTATCAAAATACTGTCTTTGCCCCCTCTCTCTGTATAGATTACAAGAATAGTGGAATTTTAGCTTTCATCTGTGAAATCTCCAGAGTGTGAAATACAAGCATTACTCTAGTTCATCAGAACGGCTTGGAAGAATTCTGAGTACGCAGAAGGACCATTTTCATGGCTGTACTGTCTTGGAACTCTAGGAAACCAAGGAATATGCAATAACACTGAATAATTAATACTGGAGAGAGAAATGACTGAAGTTCAGAAAATTAAATGACTTTTTTACTTTGTTGTGTAACCGGCAGCACAAAGAACAGAACAGAAAGGCAAGGACTGATCATGTGTACAACTAACTTGATCTGCTGAGCTGAATCATTTCATTCAATATGTTTCCAGGAGATATAGTTGTAATAAGCTGTTTCTGGAAAAACAGTAAATAAGTATTTTGGAAAGTTATTTATTTATTTATTTATTTATTTATTTATTTATTTATTTGAATTGCCATTCTCAGATATAGGGACAGTCAGAATTGCATTAGTTTTCATTGACTATATGATGTACAAGTCAATGTGTATCACCCTGGAGTTTTTCTTCAAAAACTAATCTGATATTTCCCCCTCCAACACTGGGGTTTTGACTTTGAGTGCATTCTGGTCACTTGAGTTTATGTGGAGGGAATTTGTAGCCAACTAGCCATTCTCCTTGAAGCCATTCCACGAGCCTACAGCAGCACTGAGAGAAGCAGGGCGGTAGGGAAACTAACTGTTGTTTGAGTCCTCTCCTCCGCTGGGTCTGCTTGTTTTCCTCTTCCTTGCCTTAAAAAGCTCCAAACAAGGCTGAGTGTAAATTTCCTCCATCTCTCCTCTGACCTCCTGTGTGGGTTAGCTGAACATAATTTTCTTCCAGGTGTAACCCTACTATGTTTGCCCACTGCTGCTTCTGCATTTTTCCCTTCCACGAACAGTTATTGGAGCCTGCATGGTTAGAGGATCCTGGGACTTGTCAAAATATAAAATAAGGAGATCTGTTTGGCAGGAAAAAAAGAGAGGAAGATTTCAAAACATATTGCATTTGGAGAAAGTTATACAAACTGCTTGTTAATGAGCACCTTTATACCCTGTAAGACAATTATATCTAAATTTACCAGACTGTCCTACTGGTCACAGGATTTGTTCAAAACCTTTTGGGTCTGAACATCAGTATACCTGGCCTAAAGGCAACAGTAAGGGAAATGGAAAGAAATCAAGTCATGGCTTTTAGTATATCCAGAGTTCAGAGTATGTGTAAAGCACGTGCTCTGACTTCATTTCAGAATAGGCAACTCTAGTTCAATTCTACACATTAAATTTCACTTTAATATATGTGTTGTAAATGCTGCTGAAAATTGCTCAGTGCTAGTTGTATTTGAGTTATTGGTAAAATGTGTCAGAATGTCACCTTCCCAACCTGGTACTTTCCAAATGTGTTAAAGCATAATTACTGGAATTTTTGGAATTACTCTTGAGTTACTGGAAAGTTCTGTCAAGATTTGTGTTTTCTGGCCTTTGGACAAAAAGTGAAAGTTGCCTTTCATTCTTCCCCCCTCTGAAGGGAAGGACTTGGAATGGAGTTCATAAAGTCCCCAAATAGCTGGACAGACTTGAAGTGGGAGTATCTTCATCCTCACTGGAGAAAGCCTAACAGCACTCCTGTGTTGGGGTTCTAGTTAAGTTGTCCAATTTTAATAGAGGAAATCGTCCCCCAGTGCTTGGAAACATTGTGCTCTAGACCAAAGCTCCCATTATTACACATCATGGACTGAGGGAAAATTGAGAGCAGGTCCTGTCCCTCCTCTGTATCACCACCTTTCAAATAATCAAAAAGCACTATCATATCTCTTTTGAGTCTTCTTTTCTCAAGGCTAAACATGCCCAGTTCTTTCAGTCTTTCCTCATAGGGCTTGGTTTTCAATCTCCCGATCATCCTCGTTGCCCTCTGAATTTGTTCCAATTTGTTGGCATCCTTTTTAAAAGTGTAGTTCCAGAACTAGACAGAGTACTCAAGATGAGACCTAACCAATGCCAAATAAAGGAGAACTAGTACTTCACAGGATTTGGAGACTTATAGGCCTGCTAATGCAGCCTTAAATTGCATTTGCATTTTTTGCAGTCACTTGTACATGTTCGGCTTGTGGTCTATAACAGTTCCAAGATCCTTCTCATTTGTAGTATTATTGAATCAAATAGCCCCCATCCCGTAACTGAGTTTGGGTTTCTTTCCCCTAGGTATAGATCTTTGCATTTATTCCTGCTAAATTTCATTCAGTTGTTTTCAGCTCTGTGCTCAAGCCCATCTAGAAAAGCTTTGTGGCACAGTTGTTAAACTGCTGTATTGCAGCTGTAAATTTGCTCCTGACCTAGGGTTCAATTCCAGGTAGCAGACTCAAGGTTCACTCAGCCTTCCATCCTTCCGAAGTCAGTAAAATGTGTCATCTCCAAATCTGATGAGCATTCCTTGCATCTTCTTATCTAAATTACTAAAAAAAATGTTGAAGAGCTCTGAGCCAACGGCTGAGCTTGTTACTTGCTCCCAATTTGAATATGAGCCATTTATAAGCACACTCTGAGTCTGCTTCTACAACTGTGTATTCTCCTGAGAGTTATTCTTGCAGCCCACACCCAGTCACCTTGCTAATCAGAATATTATGAGGCATTTTGCCAAAACTTTGCTATCCTAGAACCAGTCACATAGCTTTCTTGTGTTTGGTTTATACAAGTTGCCAAAGTGGCCTGCTGTAGTTATAATATTTCTTGGGCATATGTCAGTTATTAATTTTATTGGCATGTTTTCCACTAAATTAAGACTTATTTTGACTTCCTATTATTGGATTGTTAGTCATTTTATGGCAATTAGAGATTCTGTATGCTGATACTGACAGTTTGCATGGTTACTTTTGCAGTAGCACGGAACAGAAGAACACCTGGAGATATTCCATGAAGTTAGAAAGTCATACAGATGCCTGTACAGTCTGTTGAAGGAAGGACAGGGTGTGAGAATCCTAAGGAGAAAGCTACTCTCCCATGATTAAAAGGAGTGATCTTACACTCGACAGATTCCAGCAATAACCTTCTATGCTTCGCCTATTGCAGAGAAAGCCAGCATAAATTAATGTCATTTGAATATTAAGCATAATTAAGTTTACTCCAGATTTTTTTTTGTCTTGGAAATGGCTACATGTTTGAATTGGAGGTTCACCGTGTATAAAGGGGTGGGTGGGGATGGGCGGGTGGATAAAACCCCATCTGGTCTGATATTTATGCTAAGGTAAAAATAACACATGGACCCCACCTATTCTGAAGACATCCTTTCATATCCTTAATTAAAACAGCCATCAATTATTTTCACTTCAGCCATACTGTAAAAATCTACTTTAACTGGGGATTTTTGCCCAAAACATCGTTTCAGGAAGTCTTTCTTCTTTTATGCCTTTTAAAATCCTTCCTCAATTCACGCAGGGTTCCTCTAATGTTGGATAACAAACAAAGTCCCATTTTCAGTATCATTATTGTTTCATGACCACAACAAAATTGTAATAGCCAATATTATTTTTAAGAATGATGAAATTGCAACTTAAATTTAAGGGGAGGGGGCAGTGTGGAGAGTGTACTCTTTCAGAAAGAAAGGCACTTCCCAGAAAGTACACATACTTCATATTCTCTCACACAATGTGCTTGTTTTCGTTAGATTCTAGTTCCATATAAGTTATCTTTAATGCAGTTACCCTGTACAAATCTTTCTTTCTCTCTCTCCCACTCCTCTGTCTTCATCTCCCTCCCCCCCCCACCGCTTCTTGCTTTCAATAGCAGATGGGATATTTCATGTGGAATAAATATTTGGAATGTGCCTCTGTGTTTATAGCATTTGCTGATAGTGTAACTAGAGTACGGCTGGTCTCGACAGCGGCACCTGATGCTGATGAAAATGTTTTCCATCACCTCATAGGGGCCAAGCGGCCACAGCACAACAATTAGAGCAGGCATGTGGGATCAGTAGCAATGTCTGCCTTGCGCCTGTCTGAAGAAAAAAAAATTAATAATAGTGAAAAAAACCCTTGTATATAAAAGTGGCTCAGATTTTCCTTCATTGTCCCTCAGGAACCTGTTATACTTGCAGAAAAGGGGGAGGATCTATGGCCCTGACTGAGTTTTGCTGAGGCAGGTTTACTGGCTTTTCACTTTGCAAATGGGGCTGGGTGATGGATCATCCTATATATACAGAGGATGGAGAAGGACTTTCAGCAAATCTACCCTTAGTGCCATGTCTGAAAGGGAAACTAGGTCTCAGTCTATGGCCATTTTGTTTGTATTGCCCCATGTCAAGGAAACAGCTCAACATATATGAGACGCTTCATACCTATTACTATTTCCCCTATATTTTTCAATTTTCTGCAGAGGACCTTTTCATTACTGCATAGTCTCCTTAGAATACTTTTGAACTACTGTCTAATGACTGGGATTCTACCTGAAAGGAAGCCCAGTAAATGCATAGGAATGTACTCTAAAACCTGGGGCAGTGACAGCAAACCTTTTAGAGACTGAGTGCCCAAACTGCCATTGAAAACCCACTAATTAGCCATTTAACCTAAGTACAGGTGGCTGTGAAGGGGCTCCGAGTGCCACCTTTGGCACCCGTGCCATAGGTTTGCCAACACCGACCTGGGGAAAACCCCCCTCCCAACAAACCTGAGTTTCCTCCTGAGTTAAATTGTAGAGGATTGCATGGTAAATAGATTTCATGATCAAGAAGGGATGAAATAATTGGTTTTATCTCTTCCCTGAGATGTATTCCTTTCTTCTTTTGTTCTTTCCAGGAACTACCCCCATGTTTTGATCTTGCACAGAGTTTAGAACAGATTTGGAGAGGAACCAGGATACTGTGGTTCATTCTTGGGGAAACAGAGCATAAAAGTTGTCTGATAATCTAAGATGGGAATGGGAAGGGGAGGAGAGGGTTGGCAGAACGGCCCTTACCACCTGCTTTTATGACAACTGGCCTAAAAGGCCTAAAAGGGCCTGTGTTATCCACCCATGGGTCAGTGCGTAGCAGACTTTTGACTATTCTGAAAAGCTGCCCTGGGCAATTTTGTGCCAAATCAATGGTAGTAGAGAAAAATGATTTCTTTGCTGCCTCCACTGCCTTGGAGTAAGCCTTCCAAAGGCCTTCCACTGGTTTTTTTGTCTGTTTCAATCTGGGTTTTCCACCAAAGCCTTTCAGCTCTATAGGCCACCCGTTTCAATTGTGCCAGCTCCCCAGAAAACCAAGTGGCCAATTTGCCTCTATTTTGAGGAAGGAGACATTTAGGAGCTATCTGGTCAAGCGCTTTGCTCATTTCCCCATTCGTGAGTTCAACCAAGGATTCAATAGAATCAACCATTGGAGAGGTAGGGAACTCCCCAAGGGTGGTTTAAAAAAAATCTGGATTCATCAACCTTCTGGGATGAATTGTTTTGCCTGACTCCCCACCACCCCCACCCCCGACCAGGCTGTGTGAGTTATAGCAAGCCTAAAACACACCGTATAGTGGTTTGTCTAGGACAATGGGACTACAGAAAGTTCCTTTACCTCAATGTCCCCATTACTAAATAATATCAGGACTGACATGTTGTGTCAGATCAATGTTCTCTTTCTAAATGTCATCTGAACAAGATTTTATCTCATTCCTCCTATAATTCTGCTTTTCTGCAAAATGGGATCCTGTGATAATCCACTACATCTATCTATCTATCTATCTATCTATCTATCTATCTATCTATCTATC
>JAHTLZ010000129.1:58627782-58654979 GCA_023846285.1 Phrynocephalus versicolor
GGGTAGACGGGGAGTCTACAGAGCGGGAGCTGAGGACTGTTGCAGCTTAGCTCACCTCAGGGCCTTAAAACTGGACGAGAACCAGGCCTCTGTCTGGCAGGATGGAAGCTTTTCTGTCTCTTTGTACAGTCACCCAAAAGGAGCCAAGCAGGATCTCAGTGATTGCATGAGCTGGGCTTGTTCTGCAATTAGAGGGGAGATCCTAGCTAATCCCTTTCTAAATGACGGCTAATTCCTAGTGTAAAAACCTGTCAGCTGCTTGTTAACAGTTCCTTGGACCCTTGGTCAACTGCAGAAGGAACTGCAGCTGGACTTCTTTTTAAAATGGGAACATAAATATAAATTGTTGCTAAAGCCATGTCTGCTGGGTTAATAATACAAAACTTAAATAAGATGGCTAGAAGGGGAAAATATAGTGGTAGTACTGGTGGCAGGGGGATATTTAATATTGAATTTGCTTTTTTTCCCCTTTCTTTTTCCTCCCTTTTTTTCTTTTGCAAACGTGGAAACTTTTAGACACAATCCCGGCTCTGTGTTTAAGTCATTAAAACATCTTTAAACATTTTCTGGTTTTAGTTTTCGTAGCAGCAGTCCTTTTCCTGGAATGTATTTTATTTTTCTTTTAAGTCTGTTTTTTTAAAGCCCTTTGCATTTCCAACAGTTTTTTTTTAAAAGAGGGGAAGTAAAACAGGGTGGGGAAGGCAAGAGAACAGGGCCCTTTCTGTGTTTTATTTCTAATCCACAGGAATCCATTTTAGCCTTTTATGGCTGCTGCACTTGCTGAGAGGATTTACATTCTCTTTACGTTATCTTCCACATCGCTAGCCACGGCAGAGGAACTGTTTCATACCTGGACTCAAAAAAAAAAAAAACAAAAAAAAAAAACACCCTGGTGCTTCTGGGATGAGGTGCCCGGTGGCAAAGAAAGAGAGGAGGCAACCAGATGAAGGAAGAGGGGGCGTAGATTAAAACAAGGAATAAGAACAAACCATTTTGTAGGCACTGTAACGTGTAGAGTTCATGCCCCAGACAGACGTATGTTTAAATGTACCAGAGAGGGTATTAGAAGAACCTTTGATTCCAGCAGAGAAGCACAGCCCTTGTCTAGAGAGCAATCTCTGCAAAGCAAAATAAAAACGGCCCAGTCATTGCCAAGGCAAATCTTTCCTTTGAGCTCCATCTTTTGACTTCACTTGCAAACGAATGACGCTTAGGTTGCGTTATAGCTTACGTTCCGGTCTTGTGCAATCATTACACATGTGTTTCATTTCAACCACTGCTGCTTCATATGACCAAACGTCACAGCCTGATCACAAGTGAATCGATATTCCTTCCTTACTTTATACTTCTGTAAAACATAATGGCCATTCCTTATTTTAGGCAATCCAATCAGGCAGCGGCTAGATAGAGGGCTGAAGTCCAGATTTTACAGCATAAGTTTCACCACCATTTAAAATAAATAAAACCAGATTGCCACTGTTTGGAAAATTTGTTTGCCAATATATTTTGACTGATGAAAGGTGATCTTTTTAAAAACAACAACACTAACTTTGATTTATTGAAAACATTATTTATTGCACCATTCCACAAACATAACTCCCTTAGACTTACAACAGTTGAAACAGTCCATTAAAATAAAAGTAACCTAAGAATAAAATTCAAATAAGAAACGAAAGCTAACCTAATCAGCAACCAAACGCTGCTTAATACAAGCAACTCATTATGAGCCATCTAAATCTTTAATCAATAAAAATGTTCACCTGAAAGATAACTATGTAGTGGGTCCAGTATATGCGTTTGAGGAGAAAAATCTGTAAGCCACCCACAAAAAGAGAATGTTTTTTCCTAGTTGTATTCTTTGTATATTTCAGAAACGGAGGACATCTGGAGCAGAGTTTTAAAAACAAATGCAATATACAGGGATTAGGAGCCCCCTCCAGCATTTCAGTGAAAGCAACAATTTGCTTATTGTATACACATTTTGGGCAGCTGAACAGAAAATTATACACAAGCTGAATATGTAATTGGAAACAGATGATAGAGAAGCTCCATTCTTTCTGTAAATACAAGACCAGGAGTGGACTGTGGCAGTAATACCAAACTGTTAATATAAGGTATTAGAGAAAGTTGTAGAAGACAAATAAAAGTCTTATAGTCAGAAGAGAAGAAAAGCCCAGATGGATTACTAATGAAACTCTTAAAGCATTAACACCAGATGAGAAGCAAAAATTAAAGGTGACAGAAGCAGGGTTAGGATCTAAATGCAGTTTTTCCAGGTGGGGACAAAGAACTATGAGGATAATCACTGCAAATAAATAGGAGAGAACCACTAAAAGGGAAACAACAAAGGCAACATGCTCTATCTCTTCTGTAAGATCCAAGACATCAAAATGAAATTTAAATCAGAATGCTGAAAGAATATTGTAGAAAAATATTATTTGTGTAGGAGAGAATAAATAAAAAAGACAGAAACAATTAACTGACCAAAATCCTATTGTGTAGTTAGGCCGATAAAAGATAAATGGTCCAACTTGCAGCAGCTTCTCATTGGCAGTGAAGAAGTCCCTATTTGTATTTTCATGCACTCATTAGCCCACTGGATTTGCACATACCTAGAAATCCAAGAAACTGCTGCAAATTATATAATCTGCAGGCATATGGGATTTTGAACAAGGACGAATTACACAAAAGAGATGTAAGGATGGCTGAGTGTTTCAAAAAATAGTCCTTTGAAGAAGAATTTGCAATTTTGGGAAGTGAAATAAAAGCTGTTCTCAACATACTTGGAAGAAATAAATCACCAGGAATAGACGCGATACTTGTAGTGCTGTTTCATCCTCCAGAGTTTGAAGCTATCAGGATCCAAACCAAAATATGTCATCAAATGCTAAAATGAAAAAGTGGTGCACAGGCTGGAAATGTTTAATATAAATTCAAAACCTGAAGAAAGAAGACATTAAAGATTGCATTTACTTTAGAACCAATGCATTAATTCCCCATGCAGGCAAACAAATGTCAAGATTTTATAACAAAACCTTTTACCATATATAGATTGAGACATTGGAGAAGGAGCAGGCACCACAAAACACATTTATGAATACGCCTCACCCGTATTTGGAGAATACCAAAGAATTTCAGAAGAAAATCCATTTTTAGCATTAGAGATTGCAGTAAAGCCTTTGATTGTATGGATTGTAAAAAGCTATGGATTATTTTAAAAGGACTGGGTTCTTGAGGTGACTATTAGAAGAAAAATATAGAGAAACAAAACTATTCCTAATTAACAAAAGTGCCAGAGAGACTGAAGGCATTTATACACGACCCCTAAACTCCAGGGCAAATGGCTCCCAGCTCCGGAGCTTAAAAATGTTTTCCCACCAGCTCCTGAGCTTACAGAAAATTAAGTGTGACCACACCCCCATAAGCGTGTCCCAGCGCAACTTTCAAGTACCTGCTCTCAGAAGGTGACAATTCCTTTATGCGGATCTGCCCAGCTCTCCTCCCTTCTTTTTGTTGTTGCTTTTTGCCTCCCGCCACTTTAAGAGGAACCAGGAAGTGACCGGGGCTCGGAGCAGCTTCCACCGGCACCCGGAGGTAAGCCTTTATTCTTTTGTCCCCTTTTAAGGCTTTTTCCCCTCCCTCCCCTCACGCAGACAGAAGCAAGGAAGTGTGGAGGGGTGGGGAAGCAGGAAGAGCAACGAACCCCCAAGATCTCTGGTCTGAATTTAAGGGCCCAGTGGATCTTAGGGGTCGTGTGAAAAGGTCCTAAGATCCTTCAGACCAACTTAACAGGTTCTGTATGTGAAATCGTAGCATTGGTTGGGATGGTGTCTGCCATTTTCTCTATGTTGCCAAAGCCTCTTGTGAGACTGTCCCTGGTGGCGAATTTGTGCAGAGGAATAGATATAAACTGGTGAGGGTAGGGGCCTTTGGGCCTCTCTTTGTGATTGGGAATCCTTTCACAGGATATTCAAGTGGAGACTAACAATGGTAGGCCCAGCTCTAGAAGGCCTCAGCAATTGGTTGGGAATTGCAATGGGTCCTCCTGATGATTTGACACCTGGGAGGAAAGCTGAGAGATAGTAATCAGATGGCAATTGCATCTCCCAATGAGGGGAACTTTCTGTGCCAAAACTATTCTGCTGCATCCAATGAAATGTTGGTCCTCATTTTCTTCGTTCTCTTCTCTTGTAAGATCATATGATTCTTCTATGGTATGGGGTTGATGCCTATACCTGCAAGGATGTCTGTTATCTCTTTGTTTGTTCAAGCTATGCACTAAACCACTTTAAAACTTGGATAGGATTCAGATGGAGGCAGAGAGAAAGTTATTCAAAGAAACAACCCTAATTTATGAGATGCAGATGGTACCATATTACTGGCAGAAAAAAACCAACAATTGACTAGTGATGAAGATTAAAGAGGAAAGTGCAAACGTAGGGTTATAGCTGAGCATTAATAATGACCACAAAGGCATTATGTATGTAATGTTGACAATAAACAAATTAAAATTGTTAAGAATTTTTTAAAAATATGTTGCTTCTACTATAAATCTAAATGGAGATTTACTGCAATAAATCAGAAGGAGAATGAGACTTGGAAGGACAGCAATGATGGAACTAGAAAAGCTTCTGTGATATAAGGATATGTGCTGGATACTAAGGCCAAGATAATTCATTCTATGGCCTTCCCAATTCTTATATACAGTTTGGAAACCTGTACTTGTACAATGAAGAAAACAGATGCGGGGGGGGGGGGCCCAGGGTCATTCAAAATATGGTATTGCGGAAGAACTTGAAGGTTAACATCTACTGTCAGAAAAGGAAATAAGTGTACTGTAGAGCAAACCAATCCTGCATTGTCACTACTGTAGCAACTTTAATCAGCTTTAAGCCTTTGATCAGTGGCAATTGGCTGCAGGTAGTTGCACAACAGGATTTCAGCCAATGAATTTGCAGTAGGAGGTGCATGTAAGTGTCTTTGATCTGCCTTCAGACCTATGACCTCAATTCAGTGCTGCACCATTATTGAACTTACTGTCTTGTGTTCCCAGTCTAAAATCCTGCTCTAGAGGGCTTCCGGTTATCTTATTTGTTAAATGAAAAGGGGTTGCACATGAAAAGAGGGAGGTTAAATGAAAAGTCTCTTCACTCCCCCCTAGTAGGTCTTTTAAAAACATTTGGGCAGTGGGAGAATCTCAGGGGTGCCAGAAGTTGCTCAAAACATGGCAAAATTGCCCCATGCCCCTCGGATGGCACAAGGGATCTTTTTGAGCAATATTATTTTTCTTTTCTTTTTTTAAATGGGGGTATAAGAGTGCTGGGGAGGGGGGGAGGCAGCATCATGACATTACCTCCAAAAGATAGCCAGACACATACATCTGTTGTGCTGAACACCCTGATTCTACCCATATGTTTAGTGTCTGACGTGTATATGCAACAACACGCTCTGCTATGTGTGTGTTTGTCGATATGAGCACCTGGCAATCTTTTGGAGGTAGAGTTGGATTATTCTCTCTCAGCACAGTGTAGATGTGTGTGTGCTACAGTATATACAGTTTGTCTGAGAGATGTACAGCCACTTTAGGATGCTATATTTGTACACATATTGGTCCCACTCCTTAGTTTTCTTGCTTGCACTCTGTTGACAGAGAAGGAGAGGGGAGAGCACACTGAGCATCACACTGCCCAGCAAAGCCTTTGTTTGGAGGCCTCCTAATAAATCAGCTGGGATGCAAGCAGACCCACCACACCCTATTTGCACAGTGTAAATTCTGGCTGGGTTTCTGCCTCCTGTCATCTCCTCTGGCTGGTGTCAGGTTGCTCTCTCCCTCCCTGTGAATGAAACAACCCACCTGTGCCTGAGGGGCCTGTTTTGGATTCCTGGGAAACTTTAACCTCTATTAATACCACTAAATTATTTGTTCATATGGTAGAGCACTTATGTAAACTGATCTTCCATGCCCTCCCCCTTTCCCTCCACTGCTTGGAAGAGGTAGAGCCCTTATACAGATGGCTCTACCTGCCCTCCAGAGGCTTTCACCCCCTTCCACATTCTTCTGTGCTGCAGCTTTTTCTTCCTTTTTTCTTTATTAGCAACCAAGATGAGTGAGGAGCACTTTTCTACTGTCTTCTGAAGCACCTGGAATGGCCACAACTTGCTTAGCTGACAACTGTCACAAATTAACTAGGACCATAAAATATATATATCTGCTAATTCCAATTTAATTATAACATATAGCCTGCATGACAGAGTGAGTGACGTACTCACAGTCATTGGGTTTTTTTAAAAACCCACATGTGCATGCTTCAATTTCAATAACCATAGCCTCATTTCATTAAAGTCACTGATGTTTGGAAGTGCCTTCCTTTGGTGTTGTGGTAGAAATTACAGCTTCAGAACTCAGTTCTAACAGGAGCTTGTGAAGACAAGGAGAGAGCTTCAAAGTAACTAGTTATAACTAATATATTCCTTGTAATGTTCCATTTGTTCTTCTTTAGGCAACCAGGGTGCAAAACATGTAACTGACTAGTTTTGGGGCAATGAAGTGCAACTGAACTACATATTAAAAGTAATTATCAGTAATTATAAGGTTTTTTTTAATAATATTTTCTCATTAATTTCAAAGATTAGGAGGACATTTTAGGATATTTAATGGCATTTTGACAAGACCATGTTTTATCTCATTATATCAGTTCTAAGTTCCAAGGGAAATATTTCTATATACTGTATTTGTTTAGTCTTTTCTTTTGTGCTCATAGTTCAACATCAAGAATGGCCACTAGAGGGAACTACAGAATATTACTGTGTGCATCTGTAAGTTCACTGCAACATAAATAATAATGATGTACTTTTGCAACCAGAGCAAGCTGCCTGACGATATTGAGAAATGCAGTGAGTAGAGATGGGCACGAATAAAAAAAATTGCATTTTGTTTTTTCGTTTGTCGTTGAGAGGTCCATTTCGTTTTGTTTCCTTTTTTCGTGAATTTTTGGAAAAATTTCATTTTCGTTTTTTGTTTTTCCATTTTTCATTTCTACCCACTTTTTGTGCGATTTTTAAAGCATTTCCATGTGGAGGCATCCAGCAACGCCCCAGACCAGAGGGAAAACACTAAAAAAATTGATGCTGGCAGAGACACAGTATAGACTAGGTACGCAGGGAGGCTGCAAAGGCAGCGGTAGGCGTTGCCCAGGGTGCAAGGCAGCCGCAGAGTGACTGCACTGCGGGGGAAGGGAGGGTACTCACCAAGAGGTATGCACACACGCACACAGGGAAGCTACAGGACTGAAGTTAGAGTTCGCAGAGACAGCAATCCCACCCTAACTCCCACAGGGGACTGCAAGGAGGACGGGGGCTGCCAGAGCTTTTTATGCCCTCTGTGGCTGCCAGACCTGCCCAGTCTGCAACCTGGGCATGCTATTGGTTGAAGTTGTCCAAGAATTTACATGATCCCATCACATGGCTTGCCTCCATGTTGTGGCTGGAGTGGCGACATCCATTTTGTCATCCTTAAAGGGAAAAGAAAAATACATTGCGATGAGTGAAGACAAAAACAAACGTTTTAAGGACCCCAGCCCCCTGGTAGGTAATAATTTCAAATAATTATCCCATTATCGCTGCATTTTTATGGATGTCCAGGGCGTTTTAATACCCAAGAAATCAATATTAGGCATCTGGGAGCCATTTTGGGTCGATGTCCCCTAACTCCCTTTAAAGGAAAAAAATAGTGATCTGAGAAAAGACATAAATGCACGTTTTAAGGACCCACCCACCCCCGGTAGGTATTATCAGACATTATAAATAATTATCGCTGGGTTTTATGGATGTCCATGGCGTTTTTTAACATTTAAAACAGCTCATTTTATTGCGCATCACCATTAACGAAAACAAAACGTAACGAACACAATTTTCGTGGTTCTGTTCATTTTGTTCCATTTTGATCACAATGTTCATTTGTCATTTCGTTATGTAACGAAATGAATAACGAATAACGGAAACGAAAAAATGTTTGTTTCATGCCCATCTCTAGCAGTGAGTTCTTTTAGAAGAATAAAAATATCCAAGAGATGGTGGAAGATTCATTCTAGAACCTTGTATACTGGAGTTTACCCAAGAGGACTTACTTCTCAGTAGACATGAATGCAACTGCCACATCAATTTTCCTGGTCATGTACACGTTTCTACTTGGGTGGGAGAATGAATGAAACATGTAAATGTTCCACATGGAAAAGAGCCATTGTTCATCCCATGTGTGTGAAAAGAATCCTGCATTTGACATTCAGATTTGTTCAGCAGTTGGAGAAAAGGCAAGTGTACTAGCAAGTATAAATTTTCCCCTGTCCCCCACTGGGATGAAAACAAAGCTTCTTTAGAGATTAATCCTTTCACATTTTATTAGGAGTAAGGCCCATTAAGGTCTGTCCCTGTTGGGAGGCATGGCAAGCCTCTTGTCTCAAATATCAGATCGTGGTGACAATAAACTGAGCTCACATGCCGTTCTCCTTTCTCAATCCTTGCTGTGGCAGAAATGCCACACCGGAACAGCAGTGACCTCCCCATCTTTGCCAGATATTCCTTCTCCACTTTGCACTGCCAGCAACCATCTGGCCAGGTGTCCTGGGACCGACTGGTATCCGCCAGGCTTCAGGGTCTTGCTATGAGCCAGGTGCTCCAGAAACAAACCATTCTGGCACTTTGATGGACTTTAGGAGACCAACAGATAGCCAGGGGGCACCAGAGGCAGTCTGGCTCCATGTCGCACCTCTGGAGATCCACCATTGGTGAGATCTTTCACAAAATAACTGATTCCATCCATCCATCCATCCATCCATCCATCCATCCATCCATCCATCCATCCATCCATCCATCCAGTTCTGTCCCACTCTATTCCATTCCATTCCTAGGCTGCCTTTCCCTTCACGAGATGACCCAAGATAGCTTCTTATCATGGCACACTCTTGTGATAAGGCTAGTTCCATGTTGGGTCACTGAGCACCACTAATATTCAATTTCTTCTTTGTTTGAAAAGTGGTAGATGTTTCCCCTTTGGACAAAGGAGAAAGCAAGCAGTAGAAGCTACCTGGTCAGGCCCTTCATGGCTGCTTGTATCCTGCTGACCTCTACAGTACCTAGAGCAGGTATGTCCAAACTTCAGCCCTCCAGATGTTTTGGACCACAACCCCCAGAGTCCTTTGTTATTGGCATTACAGGCTTGGAATTCTGGGAGTTATGGTCCAAAACATCAGGAGGGCCAAAGTTTGGACATGCCTGACCTAGAGGATGAGACTGGAGAGTTAACACCCCACTTTAGGAAAGATCTTGCCTCACTTTAGGAAAGAACTTATATACTCTTTCAATTCTCCTTCAGCAAAACATCATGAGAAGTTTCTGAGTCTTTCAACATTAATTACTATTGGAGTTTTTATAGTCTCACCTGCCACCTGGAGAATGTGTGCCTAGGAGGAACCTTTCTGGGCTGCAATGACTGTGAATCACTAACAACACTAACCAGTAATTCTTCCTGCCTCTGCCCCGCTACTCTGCAGAGTCTTCTTTCCCCTCTCTTTAGTCTGTTGAATTCTATTATTAAAGGCAGCCATGTGGTTAGTTTGTTTGTTCATCTGTTCACTGGAAATAAATGAAACATCTTTATTCTTTCTCTTGCAAATGTCTCAGACTGAGTTACCGATACAGTGAAAGCCAAGGGATGAACTACTCTGGGGAAACTGAAGCCATTCTGCTCTGTGAATCCTTGTGCTTCTGCTGCACAACTAGAGGATCATTCAAAACTCTGCAATAGTAACATCTAGAGATGGGCACGAAATGCCAAAATGGCGTCCGTTTCCGTTATTCGGCCCCCTGCGGCCCTCTTTGGTTCTTTACCGTTATTCGGGTCCGTGGGCCCCGATTCGTTGTGGGTTTTTTTAATTCAGACCCGGCGGCATGCAGGCTGGGAGAGTGTTCCTGCGGCCGCGGGGAGCCCTCCCGGGCCGGGCGCCACCAGAACCGGTGGCAAGCCTCCTGGGAGAGCCGTCCTGCAGCTGCGGGGAGCTCTCCCAGGGCCAGGCGCCATCTCTTTGACACCTCCCTTTGCCCCTCTGAGTACAGAGGGGCGAAGGGGGGACTCGGCTTCCCCATGCAGGTCGTGACAGCGCCTGGTGCTGTCATGACTCCCATGGAGAAGATCCCTTTGACACCCCACTTCGCCCCTCTGCATGCATGCAGAGGGGGGAAGGGGGAACTCAGCTTCCCTGTGCGGGTCATGACAGTGCTGGGCGCTGTCATGACCCGCGTGGGGAAGATCCTCCTCTGCCCGGGTGGAGGCAAGACCACGGCCGAAGCTCAGCTGATCTCCTCCGCCTGGGATGACAGCTGTGCCAGCCGTCACCCGGAGCGGAGGAGATCGAGCCGCGGTCTCGCAGCCCCTTCCTTCCTGACTCCGCCCCACAGCCTGACAGCCCACCGGGCTGTCAGGATGTGGAGCGGGGGGTGGCGAGAGGGGGCTCTGATCTGGCCTCCGTGCAGCCCCTTCCTTCCCGACTCAGCCCCAGAGCCTGCAGCTCACCAGGCTGTCAGGCTGTGGGGCGGAGGGTGGCGAGAGGGGGCTCTGATCTGGCCTCCGCGCACAGAGACCGGATGGCAGCCCCTTCTTGACTCTGCCCCCGACTAGACCAGGAAGCCGGAAGCTGGAATACTGGACCAGGAAGGCCAGCAGCAGCAGGTAAGTCATTCTCATTCATCGTGTGGCCATTAGCGAAAACGAACAGAACCGAAGAAAATTTTCTTGATTCTGTTCGGTTCGAGCCTGGCCCGTCCAAATGGTCATTATTCATACCGTTACGTAACGGTACGAATAACGGATAACGGTAACAAAAAAATGTCATTTCGTGCCCATCTCTAGTAACATCTCATAAGAGTTAAACATTTTTGGGGGGAGATCTGTGCAATTTCAGTGAAGCTTCTCAAGACTTGTAGCAGCTTCTGGTGCCCAAAGTACATAACTGTTGTTACCACGTCTATGATAAGGTGACTTGGCTCAACTGAACTGAATGGGACCTACTTCTGAATAGGCCTGTTAGAGTAATGTGAGATTAGGAGGTGTACGATCTGAGCAAGAAGAGGTGCCTTACCTCAAAATTTCAGACTAGGGCACCTAAAACATCCTCGTCCTTACGGTGCCAAAAGACTTTTGTTGTCTTTTTTCTGCAGAAACTGACCCAGTTACCTCCCTCAAAACTTATGAGCAAATCCTTTTGTATTGTGTGATCTAGCAGATACTCACTAGCACACATTTGGGCAATCTAAGTGTCTGCAGTTTAGTTCCTGAGGAAAGTAAACACAAGGCTATATTGAGAGGAATCTATCCCATATTAAGTCTTGCTAAACTAAACCCCAGCCCCAATCTCCCCTCCATCACTTAAGGCACAATGGTACATATCCTAGGTATCCTTGAATGACTGTGTTCCTACTTTGGAGTCATCCATCTCAATCTGAAGGGCTAGTAGAGAGTTCTGCATTATTTGAAGGCATTATCTATTGGAAAGCAGTCTAATCCAAACTGAATTAAAGAAAGAGACGCTTAAGAGGACAGAGATCTTGTATTTCTACCTAATGTATAGTAAGGATTCTATTTCTAGATTTATACGCATATATATGCACACCTGTATATTGGCTGTGACAAAGAGTTATGTTCTTATAAAGTCCAACAGTGTCCCTAGACCATCCCAGGAAGACTTTTGTTTTCCAAAATGCATCCAAAACTTAAGCTCTTCTTTATAATAATCTGGTTCAAACTAGTTAACTCTTTTGAAATGTAAGATCATTGACCTCAGATAGAAAGGGTACTGTCTGTGTTATTAAACCAAAAAGAAAAAAGAAAAAAAAAAGACAGACAGTATCCATGAACAGCTGTCTTGTCCAGAACGCCAGTTTCCTTGTCAGTCTTTATCTGTTCCTCATGTCTTCTTAATAACAACTAATTGGAAGCTAAGGTGATCTGTCTTAGCCGTTTCGTTCACAAGGAACTCCACATATGGTCTGAAAACTAAATCTTTGTGCAAACAAATAGTACATGATTGGTAATTTACACTGAGTTTATTTTAATTGACAAAATCAAAGCAACAAAACAAAAGACAAAAAAAAATGTGACACTGCAAAGACTTTTATATTTTAATGTAAGCTTTCATGGATCAATTCCACTTCTTCAGGCATATGGCAACTGAATGAAATGTTGAATGAATGATCAGTTTCATACAAAATAGTCCTTGGCTCTTGGGTTGTTATGGTACATTTGCATGCAGTGATTTGGCTTTAAGTTTTTTAAGGCTTTGTTGTAAATTCTCAGGAGACACAAAATAGACACCAGACCTGGGCAAAGATGAGCAGGGAGAGAGAAGAGAGAGTGTGTGTATGTACTGTTGAGGTCTGGAGAATGACTTGAAGCTTAAAAGAAAAAGAAAAAGTGGATGTTCAGTATAGAGGTAAAGGAACATGGCAGAGGAATCCCAAGTGTGAATGCAGGGAATATTGATACAGTAGTTTTTACCCTAGTGCTTTGTGGTAAGAGATGGGCTTGGTAGTAGTGAAGAAAAGAACAGTGGCAGTACAGATACATTAAATTTAGTAATGACTTAAGAAACCCTGACATATATTCAATCTATTTCCATGGGTGTCCACCATGAATATGCATTTTATTATTTATTATTTATTATTTATTTGTATCATTTCTATACCGCGCCATCTGCCGAATCGGAACTCTGGGCAGTTAACAGGTTAAAAAAGTATACACTTTATCTCAACTGTTTCCTTCCATAGTCTTGATTTGTGATGACTCTGTTCTAAAATGGTGACCTTTAAATCTAGGAAGGGAAATAGGATAGGACTTTTCAAATACTCAAATGGCTGTCATACAGAGAAGGGGCAGGATCTGTTCTTGATCAACCCAGGAGACAGGACATGTGACAACAGGCTCAAATTGCAGGAAGCCAGATTTCAGTTGAATATCATGAAAAACTTCCAAACTGTTAGAACAGTATGGCATGGAACCAATTACCTTGGGAGGGGGTGAGTGTGCTCCAACAGTGGAGGCATTCAAGAAAAATTTAGACAACTTAAATTATTAAGTTATTCAAGAAAAATTCAGACAACAACCTGGCAGATTTCCTATGATTTGTATTTCTGCCTTGAGCAGCGGGTTGGACTTGATGCCCTCGTAGGCCCCTTCCAACTTCATTGTCCTATCCTATCCTATCACAGAGTGTCCTGGTGGATTGAGACAGTTGGAGTTAGTTTTCTGGTGTAGAGTATTGTGGTTTCTGAGGTCAGATTTGTGACTGTTGACCCATTTCTGTAGATATTGTCCTATACTGTATATCCTATGTAGACTGCATTGTTGGCAAAATATAGCATTGATCACATTGGCTGAGAAGCAAGTGACTCTGTGATACTAGATAAACAATGTCTGGCAAGAATACAGCACCACAATCCTATAGAGGTCTCTTTCTCTCTCTCTCTCTCTCTCTCTCTCTCTCTCTCTCTCTCTCTCACACACACACACACACACACACACACGTACATATGTAAGTATGTGTGGGGCCATCGCTAAAAGGCCTAAAATGGTGGAAGTAGCAGCAGGGCCTTATGACAGCAAGCAGTAGGGTTTTTTCATTGTTGGGGAACAGCTTTATCAGAGATGTTACATTCTGGGAGAGGAGATCGTGCCATTTTACAGAGAGACCAATTATTTATTTATTACACTTATATATACCGCTCCATCTAGCTACATGGCTACTCTGGGCGGTTTACAAAACTGAACAGATATCAAACCAAGAAACAATACAATAGATAAATAATCCAATAAGTAAAAACATAACAACTTAATAAACAATATATATCAAAGCATTGAACAGGAGCAAGATGAAGTAGAGACAAAATGAAAAAATAAAATGCATAATAGCAAATCATTAGTAAAATAGATTAATACCCAGGGAAAGCCTTTTTAAATAGCCACATCTTTAGATGGTCCTTAAAGACCAGGATGAAAGATGCCAGGCAAACTTAAGGGGAATTTGGTTCCAGAGATGAGGGGCCGCCACTGAGAAAGCCCAATTTCTCATCAAAGATTTATGGGTGTCTTTCAGCCATGGCACCCTCAAATGCCCTGCCTGAGATGATTGGGTGTTATGGGCAGTATTTTGTGGCAGGAGACGTTTTGCCAGATAGCAAGGTCCTAAACCATTTAGGGCTTTGTATGTCATCATTAAAAACTTGAAATCAGTGCAGAAGCTAATCGGCAGCCAGTGCAGCACAGCCAGCATGGGGATGATATGTTGATATTTCCTTAACCCCATAACTAATCTTCTGCACTACAGGAATTCTGCACTAGCTGGAGCCTCCATATTAACTTACAAAGCAGCCTCACATAGAGTGCATTGCAGTACTGCAATCTCAAGACTACGAGTGCCTGGACCAACATAGTGAGAGCGCTAGGGTCCAGCAAGGCGTGCAGCTGAGCGATTCGCCTAAGTTAAAAAAATGGGCAGCACGGAACACTGATGCCACCTGGGCTTCCATGAAAAGCATAGGGTCTAATATTACACCCAGACTACTCAATTCATCCTACTTGGAGAGAGACCCCCCCCCAAAAAAAAACTTGAGAGAGCTTACCAAACCACATCCAAACAGAGATCAAGGGGCAAAACGACATCCACTGCAGATGGGAAAAAAGGAGACATAGAGCTGGGTGTCATCAGCATATTGATGACACAAAACCCCATACCTCCTGATGACCTCCCCCAGCAGTCTCATATAAATTAAAAAGCATGTGGGAGATTACTGACCCCTGTGGCACCCCACAATTGAGGGACCAAGGGGCAATTTCCTCTAGCTGTACTTTCTGGGGATGGTCCTCCAAGAAGGAACAGAACCATCACAAAGCAGTGCCTCCAGTTCCTAACTCAGAGAGCCTCCCCAGGAGGATACTGTGGTTGACGGTATTGAAAGCTGCTGAGAGATTGAGGAGGACCAGCAAGGACAATTTGCCTATGTCGGCCTCCCTCAAAAGATCGCCATGCAGGGTGACCAGTGCCGATTCTGTTCCATGACATAGCTTGAAACCCAACTGGAATGGATCAAGAGAGTCAGTTTCATCCAGGAGCTCCTGAAGTTGGTCAGCCACCAATCTCTCCACAACCTTGCTAATGGTAAATGCCGCAAATAGGTTGCTGGAAATACTAGGGGAGGCCTATCACTCCCCTGCAACCAACCCCAGATAGAACACAAACTATACAGAAAAGCTTGGCATGATGGTTTTGTGCTTCGCTTATCTAGATAGCGAAGTGAGATCTTCTTGAGGCCCTAATCTTGGCTGAGTACATAGGTGATGCACTTTAGATGGCTGATAAATTACATACCATTGGGGTCTGATTCAAAATAGACCCCTTCTATTCCGCTTTAGCACCTGAAAGTCCTGATTAAACGAAGGTGCTCCATGGACTCGGTGGCAAAGTGGGCATTCAAGATCAAGCATGTCAATTGCCTGGAGACAGCGGAGTACCACCCTTCCACTGAGGCATCGACAGGCACGCCAACCAGTTCATCAGGAATCCTATTCATGGCCTCCTGAAATCACAAAGTATCCATAAGCCTGTGTGGGTGGACCATCTTAATGGTCCAGGCTCCCTGTAGAGAGGAGGCTGCATTTCAACAGGAGGTGTTCTGACCATGACAAGGGGACCGATGCAAGACTGTTCACCATTGGGCCACTCTCTCTCTACACACATTAGAAAACACCAGGTCTAGAGTATGACCCTCCCTCCAATGTGTGTGAGACCATTGACAATTTGAGGTAAGTCCAGGGAGGCCATGGTCTCCAAGAACTCAAGACCTGGCCCTGTGATCTGCGTGGAGCACGATACACCAGCACAATCCCAATTCCATCCTTATCCCCTATTGACACATGGAGGGCCTCTAGGCCTAGTATGATGAGAGCCTTCAGAACATTCTTATATACAATGATCCAACCCTCCAATTGACCCTGGGGCCAGATAGCATACCCAGGTGGGCAGATGAAAAAGAGGGTAGGACCACCCTCCACACCCAGGTCTCAATGAAACACGCCATCCTGGATCAAGTCCTGGATGATCTGAGATTCTGAGCCTTATTAGCAGCAAACCTGGCATTCAACGGCACCAAGGATAGAGTGGAGGGCCGATTGAACTGATTACCTTGCATCTGATAGGTGGCGACAGGTCACAGCTTTCACACATCTGTACTCCGTTCTTGAAAATCTCATAGGTGGAGCCCCAACAGAATACTTGCCTCTGTCTTGTATAGATTACCCAATACGTCTACATGCAGTATACTTTTTCTTTTCTTATATTAACACCATTCCTTTGTCCCTGCTGCATTGAAGTTGGCCTGAAATCCACACATTATTTTGTACTTTTGATTTATTCAGCCCTCCTAGGGCAGGTTTGTCATTTTGCTTTGGATTTGGGCAAGTATAGAACCCAGTCAGCCCCTGTATATCACCATTAGTTTAAAGTAGAGATGGGCACGACTCAAAAAAATAATTTTTCGTTTTTCGTTTGTCGTTTTGGGGTCCGTTTCGGTTTGTTTTCGTTTTTCGGGGTTTTTTGTGCATTTTTCGTTTTCGTTTTCGTTACGAAACGAATAAAACAAAACGAAAATGAAAATTTTTCGTTTTCGTTAGCATTCTTTCCGTTGGAATGTGTCTGCCATAACGAAAATGAAAACCAGGGCAAAATTTTTTGTTTCGTTTTCGTTTTGTTTTCTGGAAAATTTTCATTTTCGTTTTCATTGCGTAATGGAAACGAAAAATGAAAACGAAAATTTTGCTGAGTCGTGCCCATCTCTAGTTTAAAGTGAATTCTGGGTGACACAGGGAAAGCAGGAACTACCTCCCTGGATATTAAAGGAATCAGGATTTTTATTCTGTTGTTTTCACTTTACTGGGAAATAACTACATAGGCCTGTCTCTGCATGAAATATTAGCAACAGAAAATACAAGGTACAAGGTGCATTTAATGAGGGACAAAGAGTTTGGTCTTGAATTTAAATTCTTCATATTAAATAAGTGAATGCTTGAATCTCCTAAATGCCTTCTCCCTCCCTCTCCTCTCTGACTGTCTTGAACTTCCAATCAAGGGCTTTCTGGGAGCAATTTGGTGTTGGAAATTGTTGCCACACGAACAGCTGAAGGCTGGCAGGGTCACCTGCCCTCTATGTCACACCCTGTCATTTTAGATTAAGATATGCAAAGGCGACATGGCTGTGAACTTTCCCTTTGCTGTGGTGGCTGTGGCCATCCCCTTGGCTTTAATGAGAGGAAGGCGTAATTGGAGTCAACTGCTTGATTATGATAATTGCTACTGTCTGGGGGAAGATGCATTCGAGGCCCACAGTTCGATCAATAGTGCACCTTTTAGGGTGGCTGTTATCTTTACATGGGCAGATGGGTCGGGGAGGGGGTGGTGGCTCTCTTTGGCCCCATACTGGCCTTTGACCTTTGGATGACCACTTGTTCACTTCAGGATTTCTGCTTGTTGAGGAAAGGGTCAATAGGTTTCTGGTTGTTTCCTGGTTCCCTTAGATGATCCTTTAGAAGGATTTATCCCCTTAGAGGAAAAGGGTCTTCTTAAAATTTATCTCCTTGCTACAAGCAGAGTGAGATGCTATATATTTTCCATTGGGAAGCTAACTGTTCTCATTGTGTTTTTCAGCAAGGCCTCGACAAGACATGGTGGGAAAAAATCTTCCTCTTTATGTGTCCAGTTGGGTGTAGGACTTGCTGGTTAGGTTGGGGCTGAAGAAATACGAGTTCAGCTCTGAATTAGCTGAGTGACAGCCGGTCCTTTTACAGTAGTGAAATTTACCATTCAGGTCCTCCTGATGGCAAGCATCGTACAGACCTGCTGCTGAGAGCAACGTATGTACAATCTGGCTGAAATGAGTATCTTCACAATGTTAGATACCTAATAAACCACCTATCCTCTTCATTTGGGAAACTCTACCAAAACATACATGCTATGTTGTGGTGCTTATCTTTCCTTTTTTAAAAAAAAGAATGCAAAACACATAGAAAGCTTTGAAATGTTACACCTGTTTGGAGGATTCGCATAACTGTGATCACTGCAAGTAATTTTCCATGTTCTGGCTTGTGTACAGGTTGAAATGGAAAAATGACAAAGGACAGGCCCAATTGCTCATTCCAGCCTCCTGCTTGGATGTTTTGCTCTTCGTGGAGAAAAAAATATGAAATGTATTGGCAAATATTTTGGGTTTGAGGTTTATATCAAGTGTAACTGAATCTTTTCAACCAGAGAAAGCACTTCACTTGCACACTGGATCTGCCCCTATCCCTAGTGTAGCGAGCATTCAGCCTAGATTGGATTTCCTTGCCAGAGATGTCCTTAATTTCAATTTGTTCAACATTCTTTACTTTTTTGTTCCTTTTCAATGAGATACTTCACATCATGCACGGAGAAAGTTGGAAGATTAAAACATTCCTAAATCTTTTTATCTTCTGATCTGACCCTTGCAGGCAGAGATACTGCAGGAAGCCTAGTTCACAAGAGGCACATACACAGCATGGCCAGGAAGTAGGTCTGAGCTTACCTTCAAGTAGAGCAGGCATGTCCAAACTTTGGCCCTCCAGATGTTTTGGACCACAACTCCCACAGTCTTTTGCCATTGGAAATACAGGCTTGGAATTCTAGGAGTTGTGGTCCAAAACATCAGGAGGGCTGAAGTTTGGGTATGTCTGAAGTAGAGGGACACAATCAGCCAAGGCAGCAGATTCTGGGCAGAGCAGTAGTGAGAACTCATCCCACTATTCCTTCTGGGATGCCAGTGTGCCACATTGCCAGCCCACTACACACTGCTCTACTAGTCAACTCCACTATCTATACTAGCTTGCTTCAATGGAGCACTTTGTCCCTGTAACCTATGTTGAAACAAAATTTAGCTACCAGTCAGGGATCTTTCTATATGTGGAATAGGAACAAGAGGCACCATCTTGTCCCTTGGCTCAGCCAACAAAACATATTGAAAAATAACCCTGCCTCAGGGGGCTGTGTAATGTACAAACCCCCATTGAGGGGGCCATTAGCTAGTCACAGACCATCTACTGAATTCAAACGGAAACAAGCTGCAACCCAATTACCTCACTGCATTTTGGGGTGTCTTTTTACTGACAGGTATCTTAGAAAGTGACTAAATAAACAAGCAAACACATTGAATACATCTTGATACTCATCTTGCTTTAAGTGAACGAGAATATAAAGCACTGTGCGTGCTATTCATTTGTTCCAGAACTGCCTCTATCATAATCCTAAAGCAGAAAGCTGTATCAGAGGTGCAGAATAATAATTTACTAAACAGAATCTCCCTGCAAAGAACCATTTGATTAGCCAGAGCACTTTACCTAAAAATTGAGGTAAACATGTATAATAGCCAACCTAATGGTAAAGCACACAGTAACAAGACCAAAGGGTGCTGAACTTAACGCCGGTTGAACTGATCCTGCCCCCGCCTTGGCTAGTGTCGGGCCGCCCCGGTCACCCCAGTTCGTTGAGTTTGGGCCTGTTATACCTGTGGACTCCTCCAGGGCCCTGGGACATTGCAGGCCTGCGGGTTCTCCGTTCGACCCTTGCCCTTCCTGGCTGATTAAGATCGCAGGGGGGAGCATGCCGAAATGGGCTTCACTAATTGCCTCAGCCTCCTTCAGAGACGGGATTTTTCCCAGCCTTCTGAAGGAGACGGTGGTGAAGCCCATTATTAAAAGACCCGGCCTGGCGGTGGACGATTTATCCAACTATTGTCCCATAGCCAATGTTCCCTTTTTGGGCAAGGTGATTGAGCGAGTCGCCGCCCTGCATCTCCAGTCGTTCCTGGAGGAGAACCATGTCCTGGATCCCTTCCAATCCGGGTTCAGGCCGCGTCATGGGACCAAGACGGCTCTGGTCGCACTGCATGATGATCTGTTGAGGAGGGCTGACAGGGGTTGCTCTACCCTGCTGGTCCTTCTCGACGTGTCAGCGGCTTTTGATACCGTCAACCACGGTATCCTGCTGGAGCGGCTTTCGGAGGTGGGGATCGGGGGGCAGGCCTTGTGCTGGCTCCAGTCCTTCCTAGAGGGCCGCACCCAGCGAGTGAGCTTGGGGGGGGGGTGAGTTGTCGGCTTCCTGGACACTCTCTTGTGGGGTGCCTCAGGGGTCGTCCCTCTCCCCAATGCTCTTTAACATCTATATGAAGCCGCTGGCTGAGATCATCCGGAGTTATGGAGTTTGCGGTCACCAGTACGCTGATGACACGCAGCTCTATCTCTCCTTTTCCACCTGTGCAGTGGAGGCCGTCCGGACGCTTGATCGTTGCCTGGCTGCGGTTTTGGACTGGACCAGGACTCACAGACTCAGGCTCAACCCTGGTAAGACCGAGGTTATGTTCTTCGGGGGCACCTCGGAGGGGTATTGTGGCCCTCTTCCCAGTCTGGGCGGGTCCGCCCTCCAGCTGGCGCAAAGAGTGAGGAATCTGGGGGTTGTCCTGGATCCGGATCTGACCCTGGAATCTCAGGTGTCAGCCGTGACCAGGTCGGCCTTTTACCACCTGAGACTTATCGCCCAGATTCGCCCGTACCTCGATGAGGGCTCCCTGAGGACAGTGGTTCAGGCACTGGTCATGTCGAGGCTGGACTATTGCAACGCTCTCTACATGGGGCTCCCCTTGAACCTTGTTCGGCGATTGCAGCGGGTCCAGAATGCGGTGGCCAGGCTGGTGGTTGGTGCGTGTCGCTATGACCACGCCACCCCCATCCTGGCCCGCCTACACTGGTTACCTCTTGCCTCCCGAATAAGGTTCAAGGTGTTGGTTTTGGCTTACAAAACCCTCCATGGCTTGGCCCCTGCTTATCTGGCGGAGCGTCTCCCCCGACAATTAGTCTTAGCCCGACCCACCCGATCCTCTCTGGCCCTCTCGCTGCGGACCGTCACTCCGAGGGAGGCCCGCAAAACGAGCACCCGCGGACGGGCCTTCTCGGTAGTGGCGCCAACCCTCTGGAACAAGCTTCCCAGTGAGTTACGGCAGGCTCCGTCGTTGGCGTCGTTTAAGAAAAATCTAAAGACTCTTCTTTTTCGGGATGCCTTCGGCGACGTCTAGGGACCCAGTTCAATTTTTTTTTTTTTTTGCTACGGCCCGCTAATCTAATCTTGGATACTACTGTTTTAGATGTTTTATCTGTTTTACCTGTTTGATCTTCCCTTGTTGTAAACCGCCCTGAGTCCCCTATGTGGGAAATAGGTGCGGTATATAAGTGTGGAAAATAAATAAATAAATAAATAAACTGTGCTTATGTTTGTGGATTTCAATGGCTTCTCTGTGTAGTCTGACATAGTGATTGGTAGTGTTGTTCAGTACTTCTGTGTCCTGGAAGAGGATTTCATATCCATTTTGTTTCAGGGTGTGTTCAGATACTGCTGATTTTTCAGGTTGTTTTAGCCTGCAGTGTCTTTCATGTTCTTTGATTCTGGTATGGATGCTGCGCTTTGTGGTCCCACAACTGGCCACAACTACAAGGTATCCAGCATACTTCTGCAGTGGCAAGTGGGTTCATTTTGTCCTTTGCTGACCGTAGCATATATTGTATTTTTGTGGTGGGTCTAAATACTGTTTGTAGGTTGTGTTTTTTTCAGCACTTGGTCCATGTGGTCCATGACTCCTTTTATATTTGTTGGTGGCTGTTTTTCTTCTTCAGTTTGTTGTTGTTGTTGTTGTTGTTGAGTTCAGTGTTGAGGAATTCAGCTTCACGGTTTTGGTTTGCATGGTCAAGAAGTGCCTTGGTTATTCCTCTTTTTTTTTCCTTCGGTGGTGGTAGGAATTTTTATGTAGGTACCGATCTCTGTGTGTGGGTTTTCTGTAGACCTTGTGTCCTAATTGGAGGTCTGGTTTGTGTATGACCATTACATCTAAGAATGAGAGTTCCCCCTCTATTTCTTTTTCCATGGTATGTTTGGGTGGATATTGTTCAGGTAGTTTGGAAATTCTTCCAGTTTATCTTCACCATGGCTCCAAATTACGAATGTGTCATCCATGTATCGGAACCAGACTGTGGGTGCAAAGAGTGCCAAATCCAGAGCTTGTTTTTCAAAATGTTCCATGTAAAAGTTTGCTATTACTGGGCTGAAGAGGAAACTCCATCTATCTGTTCATAGAAGTCATTATCCCAATTGAAGCAGCTGGTCACTGGGCAATGTTGGAATAGGGCCATAATGTCTTCTGGGAAGATCTGCTGGATGAGTGCTAAAGTGTCCTTTATTGGTGCTTTGGTAAAAAGGGATACTACATCAAAGCTGATCCGTCTGTCTCTGGGGTTGAATTTTGGGGTGCTAATCTTGTCTATGAAATGTCCTGAGTCCTTGATGTGAGATGAGGTCTGTCCAACGTGGGCCTGTAGGAGGGTAGCTAGGTGTTTTGCTAATTCATATGTTGGGGAGCCAATGGTGCTAACAATGGGTCTGAGTATATATTTCTTATATATTTCTTTACCCAGTCTCTTGGTAGTTTATGGAAAACCTTGCTGCAGGATCTGGTGATGGCATCTGGCCTGGATGCCTCTAAAAGGGGATTGGACAGATTTCTGGGAGAGAAGTCCATCACAGGTTACAAGCCATGATGGGGATATGTGATATCTTTAAGCTTAAAAGGAGAGTACCTCAAAATGCCAGATGTAGGGGAGTGGTTTCAGCAGACAGGTATCTAGGTGCCTCATGTGCTCCCAGAGGCATCTGGTGGGGCCACTGTGAGATACAGGAAGATGGATTAGATGTTCTTTTTATATTCTGAACTGAACTGAGTGCCAGGGAAATTTTGCATAATACAGTCAAATCCCCAATACTTTAAAGCAGCTGTCCCCAAATGTTTTGGAAACTGGGACCAGTTTTCTTGGTGCATGGGGCTTTTTCCTGGTGTGTGCATGCACAAACACCAACTACCATTGCACTGCTTTCCATCACAACCAAACAAGGGGGAGGAGAAGCCCCATGTGGAGGTGAGGAAAGAAGTGTGTGCATTTACTTGTGCATGTACCTTATGAATCCAGCAGAGGCTGGATGGCCATATGTCGGAAATATTGTGATGGGGTTCCTGCATGGTAGGGGGTTGGACTGGATGACCCTTGAGGTCTTTTCCAACTCTATGATTCTATGATTCTTACGGAGAACATTAGGCATTATGAAGTTGTATTTCAAAAATAATAGGAATGAAAATGCTGTTACTATTTTAGCTCATTAGTAATGTTTTGTGGTTTCATTTTAAGATTTTTTTAAAAATGGTAATTCTAAGTATTTTAAAGTATTTTAAGAAAATCTTAACAACAGTGATGATAATGAATTACTTTCTAGGGCTTTGCATTGAATTACATAGTGCACTGAGTTTACATTGTGGTCTGAGGAATAACTTTTTGAGCCAGCTTACCTATGTTCCATTAAGATGTACTGTACTTTCAAATGCACTGGGGTTGTACATTTCCAAAAGGTTGTTCTATATAATTAACTGTTTCAAATGTTATGTGACGATCCTTGCAGGTAGGTGTCTCAAACTGTGAATGAACATACTATAAAGATTCTACCACCTTGTTTGGCAGTCTAACCCACAGCTAAAGGGATTGCATTAACTGAGATTAAATCTGAAAAGAGATCTGGTGAACATTATATGGTTATCATAAAACTTACAAATAAGGTAGAAGAAGGCTTATTTTAACTAATTGGGTAGTTCAACAACTCAAGGTGAAGCTTGGGAAACATATTTTGATTTAATTAAAAATTGGCACACCTGATTTACATTAAAAATACAACTTCCCAATTTTACCTTTAATACTCTTTTATGTGTTTTCCAGGAATCTACTGCTCTCCTGAAAGAAAAAAAGTAAGAAAACATATTTAAGAAATATTCAAAAGATTTCTGACTCATATTAAGTATTTCTTCTTCACTAACATAATTTGTGTAAATGCATTCAACTTAAAAATAAATTTAGCTTCGAATGTAAGATGTTTAATATAGTAATCTAAATACCTCAAACCATTAATATTTTGAACGTAAAGGTAGCTATAGTGAGAAAACTGATGCATAATTCTTACAATCATGAATATCGGCACAAGTCTTGATAGTGTGGAAAAAAAGGAAGTGTCAAGTCCAAGTACAGTAAATTATTGTAATATACAGTATAATGGGCTAACTAGAGATTTTCCAAACATATTAATTAGTTTAGAATACTAATGGCTACCTGTCTCCTGCCAGATGTATTTCAAAGTGCTAATGCTTATCTTTAAATCCCCAAATGGTTTAGATCCTAGATATTTTCTACGTTAGTCGGGTCAACAACAGCATCCCGTTCCTGGAGATTTCAGGGCTAAAACCTGAGATCACGGGGCAGGTTTTTAAAAATATCATAGGATAGGTCTGTTATGTCACAGAGGCGAGCCAGGCTAAGGTTGAAAGGGATGGTTTCTTGCAAAGTTCTGCATTGTTGCTACTGGGATTATGGAATGAGATCACTTGTGAGCTATGGTACTGGTGTTTCACTGTCTCCCTTGCTTCCAATGGTATGGTAGGAGAATGCCCCTCCAAGAATTAAAACATGCACATGCATGCACACACACTGTAGGAGCCAAAGTGGAGATCTGAGAAGCAAACCAGCAGATGCATACACTTGGGTCCACCACATCCTTTGGATGTGATAGATGCCCTCACCGTGAACCCATGCACCCTGCAGCCAGTTGAGAATGGCTGGAGATGAATGCTCAGGCCTGAACACCATCACTCACGTAAAAATCGAAGTGCCTCCTGCTCCTCCAGCATACCTGCCCTAAAGATTTGTTTCCTTGTTTGGAGACGTATAGCAATTCCTTGAGATAGTTAGTACCTTGAGAAACCTGACACCTTCTCCTGAATATGTTTCTTTCTGTCTTAACATTGTAGGCAGGTGGCAACTTTTAAAGGTTCTTTTAATTTGTGGCACCCATTAATTTCAGCATCTGGTTCAGACTGTTTGTTCCAGTCCTTTTTTTGAGGCTATCCACGTTATTTATTCTGTTACCTGAAAGTGATTTTATTAGCGGTTTTTATCAATGTTGTTTTATTGTTTTATTGTGCTTTATTTTCATTGATAGCTGTTCTGATAGTTTTTGATATGTAAGGGTTGAATGTAAATTGTTTCATAATTAAATCTGATTTTGTTCTAAAACAGTATCATGCCAGTTTATCTTGCTTGAAGCCAAATTCTTTGTTTTATGGTAGCTGCCAATGAACTCAATGGTATCGTTCCCAACTGGGCACTCATTTCCAGAAAAATAACGGGAAGTGTGTGTGTGTCTGTATGCACACCTGTGGTCCAGTTGTTTTCTCAAGAAAATCTTGGTAATTGTATGGGGGTTTTGGAAACGTGCTTTTCAAATGTACACTATGATGCTCTGTTCATTTGAAAGTAAGAAGGTTTGACTTGAGTAGAAAACCATGACATTTTGTGATGTAACTTACTCCCAGAAGGACAGGGAGGAGATTTTGGAACATAGTGACAAATTTCTGCTATCCCAGGAGACACAGAACATTGCATGCTGATGATGGTGAGGTGGAGTCAGCAATAGTTCTGTCCTCTGGAACAATTTTTGTAGAGCCTGAAAGCTAAATTGGAAATGTGGAGAGCAGTGCCAGTCAAACATCTCTAATGCATTTTGCTCCTCTTGCCACTTCTGCTTTCTGAATGTTTTTCACAAGTTCACATTCACTTCAATTACTACACACAAGTAAGTGTGCAACTAAATGGCCAAATTGTCCGCTTAGTCCATTCCTAAGCAGGGTCAATTTGAGTATGTCATTTGGCATTATCCTTGCACCCACATGCAAGGATCAATGGTTTCTGGTAGGAAACTATACCACAGCTCAAGTCACCCTTTTAAGCCCATTCCTCCCTTTAAAATGGAAAGAAGAAAAAGAAAGAACAACAAAAATGCCACCTGCATATTCTTCCCCAATGGGGAAGTAGGAGGAAGGTTTCAATTAAAAAAATATTTCCAAGTGACATGCTGCTGAATCGGCTTGCTGATCAACCAGTTCAGTGCTGGCTGGATTACAAGGACTTCTTTTTTTTTTTTTTTTTTAAAAAGCAACCTTTGAATCCTCTTCTATGTCCCTCTCCATGGGGGAGCTAGAGGAAGCTTATTATTTACTAATACTTCGTTAGATCCTGCAGCAGTTAAGCAAAGTGACAGCCAGCCATCTGCTTTTGTTCATTCCTGGTGATCACCAATACTGGAAATGAATCAAAATAGGGCAATCCTATTCACACTAAAAATACAGTGGACCCTTGGCAGAGAACCAGAAAGGTGTAGGTAGGCATGGGTAAGAGATGGGCTGGCTCATAAGTCATGTGGTCACCAGAAACACCTGGCTAGTTTTAGTAGATGTGTGTGTGTGTGCATGTGCATTTGTATGTGCATCTTCATATAGCTGGAGGTTTTCCTGTTCACAAACTTAAACATTAGAAAAGAGAAAATTGCTTTAGAACAACTAAAGGACAGGAGAGGCTTCTCTGCAATTTTGATGTCTCTAGGTGCCTCGGGGTGGGTGGGGGGACTTTCCTTAGGAGGCTTTCTTTGGGGATATATAATAACTTGGACATCTGAAACCCAATTGTCACCGAACTTGGAGGGGCTGAAAGGGAGTGTCAAGGGAAAGTTCGCTACAATATTCTGTCTCTAGGTGACTGGGGATGTACAGTATTTTAAAACCTGACAAAGGGACAAATCAAAAATAGCTAAAAATTCATTGATTTGCATTTATTGGGACATCAATTTGGATGAATAGGAATTTACAAATTTGCAATTTTTAAATGCATTTTGCAAATCTTTTTTACATTTGTACCCATCTCTTGGCAGCTGTCTGAAATTTTGGGGTGAGGCACCCTGCCCTCCTGCTGAAAAAAACACCCACCAATGTTTTTTATTTGCTTGCTTATCTCTCTCTCTCTCTCTCTCTCTCTCTCTCTATCTATTTATTCATGCATGCATGCATACATGAATACATGCATGCATGCATGCATACATACATACATACATACATACATACATACATACATACATACATACATACATACATACATACATACATACATACATACATACATA
>JAHTLZ010000129.1:58666685-58735547 GCA_023846285.1 Phrynocephalus versicolor
CTTTCTTTCTTTCTTTCTTTCTTTCTTTCTTTCTTTCTTTCTTTCTTGAATCATAAAAAAGATGAGGGTAGGAACTGTTTACACAGTGAGATCATGAGTAAAGCATCCTCCCAGAGAGTTAACCCTTATGAAATAACCCTTTGCAAAGCAAGTTAGACAGACAGAGAGCCTCTGTGAACACAGAGAGGAAAACCAGCCCAAAAGACAAGTGCTTTTAACCCTTTACAGCTCAGAGCATGACAAAAGGCCCTTCCTTCATACTGGAATGAAGAATCCTGTTTTACAGAACTTCTTATTTTAAGGCAGCAAGTCTCACAGCTTTATTTTCAAGCGGGGCAGGGCCCGTTGGTAGAAGCCAGCTGGCTTGATATATTACTAACAAAGCAAATGGCTGGGTTTCACTGGCTTAGGTAGAGAGGAACTGATTTCCCTCCTCTTGGGATTTTATGGCGATTGCTGTGTTTTGACTCTGTGTCTCTTTTTTAGCTCTCAGGCTGAAGCTCTGCTTCATTCCCTGGATGCTATTCAGCTTTGCTACTCACCTACTTCCTACTGGAGTGTTACAGAATGTGAGATATTTGTCATCACTTGGGTTCCTCCCCTCCCTTTCCAGAACTGGGATTTCCAAGGCGCTCCCTCTGCTATAATGAATTCTAGCCGAGAAGGCAGAGGACATGATCTAAAGATGGATCATGAAGCTGCCAGTGAGCTGGAGGGAATGTAGCAAACCCCAGGGAGGAGTGAGAGGAATTATTAGCTGTCCACTTGGCTCCCAAAGAAGTCAGGAGCTGTCTGAAAAGCAGCAGGTTGAAGGGAATCGGCGGTAGGGCCTGTGGGGAAAGTGGCTGCCCAAGAGCACACCAACAGGCCGTGCGCACATGGAGTTCATCTCTCCGGAGATCTGGGTTTCTTCTTTCTCAACGCTTTCACTCATTTCCTTCAGCTGCAGTCAGATATTTATTTAACCTCGCAAGTGAACTGCACAGAGAATGCCAAGTACTGGAGCTGTGTAAGTGCTCTTACCGATGGGGTGTTTACATATGCAGGAGTATATTTGTTACTCTATGGCATGTGTGTCTGTGTGTGCACACATATGCACATGTACATGTCTGTGTGCATGTGTGCCACACACACACACACACACACACACACACACAGAAAGTTGGCGAGATTGGGAGATACCTTTTATTAGACCACTAAAAATCAAACCAGTTGCCGTCTTTCATAGAGGAACTTTTATGTCTTTAGCATTAGTGTAGCCCAGGGGTGTCCAAGCGTTTTGCAAGGAGGGCCAGATTTGGTGAGGTAAAAATGTAGAGGGGGGCAACCATTCAGCCTGAAGGGGGGAGGGGAGAATCTGCAACAGCCACAAATGCTCCAGTTTCAAGGTACCCAAGGGCCCAGCAGCTGTTGCATGGCCTGGGAATCGGCTCACATGCACCCAAGACGCACCACTGCTCACATATGCTGCCCTCCCTCGCAAGGAGGTGGGGAAGACGCTGCAGCAATGGAGCCAGGAGTGGGTAAGGTGGGTGGGTGGCTGTGGGGGTGGACGGAGGCAGGGAGGGCAGGCAAACCATAAAACTGCAAGCTGACATCTCTAGCCAGCATAGGGAAGGGCCGGCCTGCGAGGATGAGTGACAGCCTGAGCCGGCAGGGAGAAGAGGCTGAGGGCCACTCAGAATTTTAAATCGGGCTGCATTTGGCCTCCGGGCCAGACTTTGGACATGCCTGGCATAGCCTCTTTATGGATAGTGTAGAAAAAGGTACAAGTATCCAAAAGTGGGTGGTACATGTCCCTGAGAGTTGTTGAAAGGATCATGTGTTTCACAGGTTGCATTCCTTTGAAGTGAAATGCTAAGCTTGTGGAGCTAAAACCTGCAACTTAAATTTGGGCCAGATCAACTAGTGACCAGAACAACTTGCAGTATTTTCCAATCAATGCAATGCATCCCAGGGAACTGATTTTTATTAAAAGAGTGGTAGCATTATTCTGTACTGTAGTAGCAATTTTTTTCCTGAATTGTGCTTAAAAAAAAAAAACAGGCCGAAGAACCCACTAGCCATGAACGCTGGCACCTAGGTCTTTATTTTTTATCCATAAGACAAGGCCCATGAAACTAGTAAATATCTTTCCTACGTTCAGGCAAGAACTATGATTCTAGGAGCAAAGCTGGAACTTGAATTATTTCCAGCCTCTCAATCTGCCCCTGCCTCCAAATGGAAAGTGTGATCTCACCAACGATAGGGATTTCCCAAACAATTCAGCCCTCCTATTACTTCATTTATTTTGTCCTACTGACACATAAGATGAAGGAGTACAGATTGAACTGGTTATCTGTAAATTTAAATGCAGATTATGTGAAAACCAAGTGAGGCAGAGAAATCCTGAGTATTGACTAGAGAAAAGAAGTTGCATGCACTCCTTTCTGAACATCTTGTAATATCTTTCCAAGCACTCAAGTTAAAAAATTACAACAACTGGTTATTGTTGGAAGAGAAAGATCCTCCTTTTACTTAATCAGATAGATTATTATCTGGAGCAGTGGAGTCAGACACAATGGAAAGTATTCTTTTCATAATCACAGCAAAACTTTCCCCTAACAGCCAGAAGTTGCATGTGACTTCAAACAGCTTTCACCTGCAAGAGTCAAAAACAAACATTTCAGATTTACTGGATGGGGGCCATCAGAACATTCTCCATCCTGTCCGATGCAAGGGGGGGGGGAGAGAGAAGGATTCCTTTTCTCCTCAAGGGCCTGGAACAAACTGCTGCTGTAAACAGAGACATCCAATAAAGAAAGAGCTCCAAGGGTCAGCCAAGCAAAAGTTGCCCAGGACTTTTAGACAGCTGCCCAAGGGTAAAAGGAGCATGCCAGCCCAAAAGCTGGTGGTGCCTGGCTGCTTCTGTATATATTTCACAGATATTATGTAAGTACTACAAATAAACAAAACAAATTTAGAAAATGTGATTCAGGCCAAACAAATGTAAGTGGGAAAAGGTACTTGATGGGACTACAGCTCCCAGAATCCTCATGCCGACATGGTTGTGAGAGCTAAACTGTGTATTACCAGAAGCACATCATTAGAAGGGAAGATTCATTAATGTTTGAGATATGATTCCAGCAGATTTGTGTGATAAAGTGACCGTGGTGACCAATGAAGCCTGTGCTTACCTCTCAACACCATACACAAATCAAAGCAAGCTAATCGAGAAATGATGGGGGACCAGACATTTTCTGCACTTGAGGAACTCCCATTTAAAATGACATGGCATCGGCAACATGTTGTTTGGCCAGAACCCTTGTGGTGAACAAAGAACAAAATGTTGGATGTAGACCAGCAAGACTTGGCTTCAAGTCCCTGCCCAACCCTGAAGCTGACTGGGCGATTGTTGGCCCACTCACTATCATTCTCAAACTATCCAAACTTTCAGAATTGTTGTGAAAACAATAAAAGAGTGAGGTTACAGTCGCCTTCCTGAACTGTTCAAAGCATTCAACAGACAGCAGATAGATACAGGGAAGAAAGGCTAAAGAAAATGGGGCATTTTAAGAAAGAGGGATTTCTGCACAGAAGAAAGTGCAGGTATTTCAATCTTTCATGCAATTCCTCCCTTTAAAAAGGTTAGAAAATGCACTGAAAAAAAAACAAGGGAGGGTTGTAAGTGGAGGAGGACATCATCTGAAGCACTCCTAAAATTTAGTGAATGTGAGACAGGGTGATGGCAGGATAAAAGCCGCGTCTTGAACCACTTTGGGACTACTTAGTTGAGATAAAAGGGAATTAAGAGAAGGAGAGAAGGATGTGGAGATATTTAAAAGGCCCATAGAAAGATAAATAGTGGTAACTGGGTGGCTGCTTTGGATCTGGAAAAAAATGCAGTTCACTTTTTTTGATTCACTGCTTTGCTTAAAGTTGTGTGTGTTTGTAGGGGTTCAGTGGCTGCACTCCTGAAGCAGATAAAAGGAGAGGAGCTATAGGGCTTTGAGGAGGAGGAGCAGTCCACTGGATTGAGTGTGACACTTCTGGCTGGCATTTGCTGGGCTGCATCAGTCAGTTCATGGGTGGCATTTACTGTACTTAGCTATAGCTCCCTCAAGTAATATGGGAGCTCTCTGGTTTTATTTGCTTTCTATGGAGGATATTAGGTTGAGCCAGACATTTGGATGAGAGGGAAGAGTGGGTGCTGTTGTACGTGATTCAAGCTATGAAGAAGAAAAGGAAGGAGACATCTTGTAGATGTTCCTCCTTCTAGGTTGTTGTCCAACTGGCAAATTCAAGGTGGTGCAAATAGAGCTTTGGGTCAAAAGTGTTGCCACTTAATGATAGGTTCGTAACCACAAAGAGTTATATGATCCAGGATGTACAAGCTGAAGTGGGTGATGGTAGAAGAATTACAGTAAGCAGTTTGTTTTATGTACCAAGTCCTTCTTCTTGTTGTTATGCCCTGTCAAGTCAGAATCGATTTACAGCAACCCTCATAGGGTTTTCAAGGTAAGTGAGATTTTTAAGGAAGGGTCAGTTTCCGTGGCTGAGTGAGGATTTGAACTCTGGTCTCCAGAGTCCTAGTCTGTTACTCTGTCCACTGCAACACACTGGAAACCAAGTACTTACTGTAAAGTGAACTCTTCATGATGAACAATTGCATTCAGGCGTCTGCGCTAGCAAGGAAAATGAGTCAAATCTTTGTGGTATCAAAAATTGTCCTGATGCAACTCTGGTAAGTGAAACTGTTCCAGTCGTTTTTTCAAACAGATTTTAGATCAAGCTCTGCATTTCAAAAAACTGTGGAAAACCATTTTGATACATGCAACTGAAATAAGAAAAATTCTGTCCAGGTGCTAAAAGTTTCTTAAATAGGGAACGAATGTTATTTCCCTTGGGCCTAAAGCAACAATAGTGCTTTTATTTTAAGCACTTTCTGCACCAAGCTGGCAGGTTTTTTTTTAAAGCTATTATTATTATAGGCCTGTTAACAATCCATTTGAAGTCAGAGGTGGTCACTTTACAAAGTGTCTGTATAGAACATCTGGGGCCAATGCCTCATTGCGATTAACCCATGATCTGCCCCAAAACAAAGCTGTATAAGTATTTGATCTCATAAATGCTTTGCTCAAGAATGTAGATAAGAGCACAAGAGAAATGCGAATGCTGTAAATTACAATGTACGCTCCAAGGTACTTCGGTTCTGAAATCTACGTTTTTGGAGTTTATCCAGTTTGGATCTTCCTCTAGACCAAGATACTAGACTAATTGAAAAGAAGCAATTCAGCCAATTCTTAAAAGGAAGACTGCCTGTGAAATCGGTGGACGAAAAGGATGGGATAAAATATAACAATAAAAACAGTTCTCACACAGGAGGGGCAAGTGGGGAACCGGTCAAAAAGAGAGACGGAGGATGTATTTTCTAGATGAGAACCACAAGAATCCTCCCAGCCAGATTTTTTTTTTAAAAAAAATGCTGTTTTGACTGCAACCCCCCAAATCCCCAGCCATACAGGTTGGGGAATCTGGGAGAGGTAGTTTTAAAAAGGTAACATTCCCAGTTGGCAACATTAAAATAAACAACGCAGTGTTTCTCTGCCTGCTTGTCTGTCTCCCATTGTGGGAGTTCACGGCTTTTCATAAAAAGGACTGTTGAATGCCAGCACTTCTCTCACCAGTGACCTCTAAAACAGTAAGAGTGAAATGCAGGCTCCATTGACTCTCTGGATACCTTACTTTCTTTTTTGTTACCATGAAAACTGAGTAGGGCCTATGGTTGTTGGTGATATTTTTCTTGGTGTAGTCCTTTAGTAAAAAAGAGTGAGGTCACCAGCCTTTTTTCTTGGCTTCTATACCACACCCTTAGCCTCCATGCCTAGGCGCTGGATTTAAAACCCTCCCGTGCCCAGCAGCACTTCTCTAGGCAGGCCTGCTCTGCTGAGTTTATGATTCTTTACCTCTAGAATGGCCTTCCAGGAAGCCTGGTTTCCAGATTCAGCATTTCTGGGAATGTGGTCACATGATAGCGGACAGTGGAGACTTGTTAATAGGTCATTGCTCCAGTAGGCTAACCCATTCATTGCCAAAGCAGTTCAACATTGACTTTGGTAGAAAGTGAACTATGAGTATTGAGCCCACAAAGTGGGGAGGGCAAACCTTCTCTGAGATATAGCTGTTTTGGGAGGAGGGGGTGAAGAGTCTCAGATGGCCCAGAAAATACGTCTGATGCTTGTCTGCTGCCCGGACCTTACAGGTTAAGCCATGAGCCAAGGGAACTGTTTTCTAAGGTCAAGAAAAGCTGCACCTGCCCACAGGCTCTTGTGTTCAGCAGCCGCAGCACAATCAGTGGCTTGTTCCTTTCATAAGTGCTGTTGAAGCTCGATGGCCAGGCCTTGAGCCAAACTGCTGATCGCATAAAATATTATTTGTGTTTAAAAATTCCAGTAATTGACTACGCACCCCTTTTTTCCAAGCCCTCTGCCAACAACAGTAAAATCAAAATCCTGTCCCAGGTTATTTTCATCATGCAAATTCCTATTTCTGTAAATAGGAGTAAATGACAAGGCCCGCTGCTCCTGGGAGCAGGAAGGCTCATTGCCAGCATCTAGCATACGGCAGAAAATGTGTCTGCATGAATGGACACAGCAGACAGTCATGTTCCTGCAGCTGGGATGGGGAAGAGGCGGAGTGAAGCTCTGTTTCTAGCCCTCCTTTCTAGAGGCTCTAGAGCAGTGATGGCAAACCTACGGCACGGGTGCCAAAGCTGGCACTTGGAGCCCTTTCTGTAGGCACCTGACATTGCCCCTTCATAGTCACCTGTATACAGGTTAAATTACTGCATTGGCACTTTGCAAAAAAATTAGTGGGTTTTGAATTGCAGTTTGGGCACTCGGTCTCTAAAAGGTTCGCCATCACTGCTCTAGAGCATCTCACCACTTGATTTTACTAGGTGTAAAGATCCAGTTGAGCCTAGGAAAAGGACAAACAGACAAACAGCAAATACCTTGGGCTGCAAAGGAAAGACTGGATATAGAATGAAGTATTTATTTTAGAGGATTTTTACCCCGCCTTTCTCCTTGGAAAAGGACCCAAGGCGGCTTACAGTAATGAGGGATAATATACAGTCCAGTACAATTAAGACATGTTCAAGTATTTGAGAACAAGGAATTGACGGACATCTTACAGCATTAATAGACAACATTACATTAAAGCAACACGGTTATAAGTAGTCATAAACACAAAGTCTATGTGAACTCACAGATTCATGTAAAATACACATGGTAGTCCATAATTTAGGGAAAGCTTGCCTGAAGAGAAAGGTCTTTGCCTGTTTCTGGAAGGACAACAGAGATGAGGGAGTCCTGGCCTCTAGTGGGAGGGAGTTCCAGAGTCTGGGCGCAGCAGTCGAGAAGGCCCTTTCATGGGTTCCCACAAGATGCACCTGTGAGGGTGGCGGGATGGAGAGAAGGGCCTCTCCTGGTGACATTAACACCCGGCTTGGTATCGGACGATTTGGCCAACTATCACCCGATTGCCATTGTTCTCTTCATGGGCAAGGTTGTTGAGAGGGTGGCCGCTGTCCGGCTCCAGTCATTCCTGGAGGAAAATCATATCCTTGACCCATTCCAGTCCGGGTTCAGGCCGCTTCGTGGGACCGAGACTGCCCTGGTCGCTCTGCAGGATGACCTCCTCAGGGAAGCTGACAGGGGATGCTCCACCCTGTTGGTCCTCCTTGACTTGTCAGCGGCCTTTGATACCATCAACCATAGTATCCTGCTGGATCGGTTTGCTGAGGCGGGAATCAGGGGCTAAGCATTCTTCTGGCTCTGATGATGATCCTTCCTCTGTGGCCGGTCTCAGTGAGTCCAGCTGGGGGATGAGGTGTCGGCTCCTTGGATGCTCCCTTGTGGGGTGCCCCAGGGGTCAGCAATCTCCCCTATGCTGTTTAACATTTATATGAGGCCGCTGGCTGTGGTCATCAGGAGATTTAGAGTTTGCTGCCATCATCTCTCCTTTTCTACCTCTGCAGTGGAGGCAGTACGCTCCCTTGATCTGTGCCTGGATGCGGTCTTCGAATGGACCAACCCGGAGAAGACCGAGGTTCTGTTCTTCAGGGCACCCTCCTCTTAGTAAATGGCCCCCTCCCTAGCCTGGGGGGAGTTTCCCTCCAGCCTACAGACAGGGCCAGGAATCTGGGTGTGGTCTTTGACTCAGCCCTCTCCCTGGAAGCTCAGGTGATGGCTGTTTCTAAGGCCGCTTTCTTCCATCTCCGCAGGATTGCCCAGATCTGCCCATACCTTGATGAGTCCTCCCTGAGGACAGTTGTGCAGGCCCTCGTGATCTCGAGGATTGATTATTGCAACACCCTCTATGTGGGGTTGCCCTTGACCCTTATCTGGAGGCTCCAACGGATGCAAAATGCAGCGGCCAGACTGGTGGTGGGTGCTCGTAGATTCGATCACATCACCCCAGTTCTGGCACACCTGCATTGGAAGCCTGTGGCCCTCTGGATAAGGTTCAAGGTCCTGGTTCTGATTTACAAAACCCTCCACGGCTTGGGTCCTGAATACCTGTCGGAGTGTATCTCCCAGAGGTCAGCTGAGGCCAGGCCCACCAGAATGTTAGGTGTGCTCACTCAGGGTGGCCATACCCAGGAAGGCGTGGAAGTTGCTCACGCGCAACCACACCTTCTCTGTGGTGGGCCCCACGTTGTGGAACTATCTTAGCACAGTCCCTGCCCGCCTTCAAAAAAGCGCTCAAAACCTTGCTTTTTAGGGAGGCATTTGGCGACCTTTAATTTAATTTATCTTAGGCTCCCCGCCCCCCCCCGCCCCTGACACCTCTTGCTGAGGGTTTTCCCTCTCTTCTTTTTTAGTACTGTGGATTTGTTATCTATTGTTGATTTTAACCTTGCTGTAAACCACCCAGAGTTCCTGCTGGAAGATGGGTGGTATAGAAATAAAACAAATAATAAATAATAAATAAATAAGTCAATTTTGACTTGTGACAACTCTTTCCACACTTTTCTGGGTAGACAGTACTCAAAAGTGGTTTATCGTTCTCCTTTTCTAGGGGCACCCTGGGACTATACAGCTTGCCCATGGCTCCACAGGCTGGCTCTTCTCCTGAGAGACACAAAGGGGGACTGAAATCATGAACTCTGGCTCCACAGTAGGACCCCAGTATCCGCTGGGGATTTGTTCCAAGCCTTCCCATGGATAATGAAAACCATGGATAAGAGAGAATGCCAAAATGTCCCCAAAACTGCTGTTTTATGATAGTAACTTGCTTTACAGCTGCTGTTTTTCAACATTAGCTTGCTTTACAGCTGCTGTTTTATGACAGTAGCTTGCTTTACAGCTTCTCTTTGTGACAATGGCTTGCTTTGAAGCCGCTGAATTATTTATTTCTTTTTTCCTCTGCCAACGGTGGATAACTGAATCGGTGGATAATGAATCAGTGGATACAGGGGTCCTACTGTACTCAGTTTGCTGAGCTGTCCAGCAAGACAATGAAAGCAAACACAGCACAAACTAGCCACAGATCTACTAGAATTATGTCCAATCTGAACCATAGGCTCAGATTGCAATCCTGTACCAGCCCGTTTGCCAGGTGAAAAATCCTCCTCTGTGGGACCTACACCTGGGTGAATATGCATTGGATTGTACCATGTGATCCCAGGTGGCAGTAAACAAGCCTGCTTGCTTGTTTGCTTGCTTGCCTGTGCATCCGTTTGTTCAAAACTGGGCAGCAAGAACTTTCCAAAAGGTGAGATGATGAGCCTCGAATATGCTTAGAAGCAACATCTACTGGCCAGAGGTTTTGTTCCCTGATATCTGAAATGTGAAAATGTCTCTCACGATGTGTTAGTAATAGAACCACATTTTGCACGTGCTCGGATAATTTATTCCCCCATATATTCCAGAGCTGAGGCTTATAATCAAACTATGTTCCTTTAGCTGAACTCTTCGTTTGAATCCTTCCTTAGATTACACATAGTTGTGAGAACATGGATATGGCTCGTGTCACAATGAACCCTGTAGCTTTCATAACCTTGTGGAAAAAGACATATTACACAATTTTATGTACAGAGCTACTTCTCTCCTAATCATAAGATTAGAAACAAGCAAACACTATTTGCATGTATTATGCAATGCTGACACACCATTTGCTGTTACTATCATTCAGAAAACAATTCCATTGAATTGCAGAAGAAACTCAATTGAATGAGGATTTAGAAATTCATTTTCAGCTCCTTCTAAAGAAGGAAAGCAGGTTGTCTTGTTGCTTAGATTATGCCATTACATTCTTTTTCAGTTACCTTTTGACTGGAACTCATCACAACTATCTACATAGGTTTAAGTTAATGAAAAAGAAGGGTTGAAAGAACAATTGAACAGCAGCAGAATAGGTACTGAATCTGATGCAGCACAGCCATGGTATAAATAAACAAAACATTGTTTGAGCAGTGCGGCCACTCTGGAAACACAATCCCTGTGCTCTGTACAAACTGTTCACTCCCAGCCCTTACTGCCCACTCCAGGGCATAGCTGACGAAAATCCAGTCTTGCAAACAGGCACCAAAAGCAGTCTGTAGATGGAACATGGATTAACATAGACTTGTGGTGTCATGGATCCTTCCCTTCGGAGCAATTTTGTCATTCTTTAGGGCTCATATTGTTTTCTCCTATGTGCCATGAAGTATATATGCTGAAGAGTGAATGGTTATTGGATGCATAACAGTGTTTTTGCTTCTCAAAAAAAAAAAAAAAAAAAAAAAAGGAGAGCCTTCCTGAAATGCAGCAGAAGAGGCAAGAAAGACTGATTGATTGGCTGGTATCTACATATTTCTTGATGGTATGAAAAATGTAGGAAACTGGCATCAGCCTAAGGGGCACAGATCTACTCAGACTTCTGCTTTGAGTGCTAACATCTCTATGTGCTGCAGAGATAAGATATTATTATTATTATTATTATTATTATTATTATTATTATTATTATTATTATTATTATTATTAAATAATAATAATAATAATTTATTTATTTATTTATTTATTTATTTATTTATTTATTTGCTTGTACTTATCTCCCACCATTTCCCCAATGAGCTTGGCAGTATACCCTCTGCTTTCCTAGTTTATCATCACAACAGCAGTCCTGTGGAATAGGGGACAGAGAAAGAGAGAAAGAATGGGTTTCATGGCTCGGTATGGACTGGAGCCTAGAAGCCCTAAGTCCTTGTCCAGCATTGTTTGAAAAGTTATGCATTTCTAGTAAAACTCTCATTTTGCTACACAACAGAAGTACAGAGACTCAAAAGTGAGAATAGCATCAAATTGCCTAGAATCCACCCAGTTCTCATTAAATGACAAGTGACACATTCGAATAACAATCGTTTCTTTACTTTCAATAGCTTGAAATTACAGACATGTGTATGCTGCTTTCTTTACTGTGTACACACACTTAGCAACCAACTGAACAGATCAACAGCAAACAGACATCTTCAACTGACTATACAGAGGGAAAGAGGCATTCAGTGGAGAGTCAGGCCTGTTTTTCAATTCAAAGGATGGAACAATTGGTAAGTGTTGAAAATTATTCCAGCCCAGAAAAGTTTCGCCCTTTCACACAAACTAAAGACAGCATGCATGGATGCAAATAAAACTCCAGCATGTATCAAACTGGCACTATGTGGCAACCAATTCCCACAGGTTGAAAAAACATTCACACCTGATGAATTGAAGTATGTCTCATGATGCTATTGGCTTCATCATGCTTCTGGCTCAGAGCTGGCCCCAAGTTTGAGTCACTACCCCCAACACCACTCTTTCCTGTAAGCACCCAAAATTTGGAGAGGGTTCCCGTAGTTAATTGAAAGAGTGTGTATAGCACGTGCCACCAATAACAGTGCACACTGTACACACTTTTTCAATTAACTACCAGGACCCCGTTTGGAGCTTAATAACTCACCCCACTGAACACCAAACCTCTCCAGATTTTGGGGGCTTAGAGGAAAAAGTCCAAACTTGCTCCAAGGTGATTTTGATGCCAAAAACATGGCTGCAATCCATATATTTCGAGTACAGTAACTGACTATCACAGGGGTTAGGGACTGACCCGACCCACGTTCATTGAAAAATCTATGATATGCGGATGCACGTTGGCTCGAGCTTGGGGGGCACAATGTTTAAAATGTCTTTAAGCAACAGAGCCAGCTTGGCTCTGCTGCTTAAACAAATTTTAAACATCTCTTGCCACCCCCCCATGCCGGGGGGGGGGTTGCTAGGAAGTGGCACACGATGCTTAAAATGCTTTCAGCAAGGGTGCCAAGCACTTGTCGTCTCCCTTGCTGAAAGCCATTTTAAACATCACACACTGCTCCCGCGCACCTCAGGGGATGGGGTGGGGAGAAGTAGCATGCAATGCCTCCATGGAGGCAGGCCCCAGGCTCCAGCTGATTGGTGCTGGGGTGGGGGAGAAAAAACTTTTGTTTCCCCACCCCAGCGCCAATCAGCTGGATCCCGGGGCTTGGGTTTTAAACCTTCCCCCTCCCTCGTCCTTTCAGGGTACTGTAGTCCCGCGATATAGTGGGACCACAGTACATGGACTGCAAAAGGGTGGGGGACCACTGTACATAATAATTGTTATGTTTAGGTACTCAAAATACAGATCACAGCCATGTATCAGCACTGAAACCACTGGGGAGCTTCCTCAAGCTCTTCTCTGTAAGCCCTTGAAGTTTGGAGAGGTTTGGGGCTCAGGGTGCTGAGTTCTTAAGCTCCACAGGGGATGCCACTAGAAAAAAAATCTTTCTATTTTATTGAACTGGGATTTGGAAGCCAAGCTGTGGCAGCACTAATTGCATGCCAGCGGGGGGTGCTACTGTGGTTTCCCAATTCAATTAGAAAGATTTTACCCTAGGGGCACCCCCTGTGGAGCTTAATAACTCGGCCCCTGAGCCCCAAACCTCTCCAAATGTCAAGGGCTTACAGAGAAGAGCTTGAGGAAGCTCCCCTGACATTTCCTCTAGGACGAATCATTTTGTTCCTAGAGGGAAAAATGGCATTTCATTTCATTTTGTGACAAAACGTATCCTGCCATTTCATTACGTAATGAAGCAATCCATTACGTAACGAAACAACACAACAGTGATTTGTTTTTCATTTTGTGCCCATCTCTAGTTAGCAGACATGTCTCTTTACTTCTATAATTCAAGGAAAGGCGCAGGGAGCCCTGCTCAGGAGTCATGTCTGTCTCAGAAACAAATCAAGGGAAAGCTCCACATATGGCGAAGCAATATGGTTTTGATTGTGACATACTGTATAAAATGTATGGCGCACACATATTTAAAATATATTAGACCATACAATCATAGTTTGCATTCTAGCTGCCTTTAATCTGAATGTGATTTACAAGCTTCACAGATGTGCACAAATCTCTATGCTTGCCACCAAACAGCAGCTACTTATGAGTTGGTGCTGCTCTCCTTTTAACATTGCCCTGCCTGTAACTGTGGGAAATGCCATATTGGGAAAACTGGAATCCTTTCTGCTATGGAGGATGGTGCTCTGCCAGCCCCTGAAGCCTGGAAGATCCATCAAGATATACAATGACTCAACACAAGGGAAGAGATGGGGTGAAAGCCCAAGAAATAGCAACTATAGCTTTGTGCCTATTATTTCATGTTCTATTTGTTTGCAATACTTCTGCAATTTTTTCTACTTTTTTTTGGGGGGGGGAGGGAAACCAGTGTGTGCACTGACTTGTAGAGAGCTGCCCTGTGCACTTTAGCAACATATAACTCCCCCGCCCCTGGCCAAACCAAATGACTTAAGTTGGAAAGCTTATCCAAGGAAGAATAAAACTTTGTTTTGTTTTGTTTTCACCTTAGCATGGTTAAACGTTGAAGAGGCAGATGGGAAAGGAATATATCTAGTCTAATTCTATTGCAAAATTATCTAATGCCTCCCCTTTAGACCACAAGACCTTAAGAAGAGACCTCCCTGATCAGGCTGTAATAATATAAGTGCTTCCAAAATGTGTACGTTAGGGAAAATTGCTTATAAAAATGCATGTACTAGGAAAATCTCAGACAACTACTTGTGCAATCTTGTTTAAAAACTCAGCATTCAGAATGAACCAAGTTTAGGTTTGGAAAAATGAGCAAGTGAGGGGGGAAATGAAACTGACAGATTTATCCAATCTTTCTTGAGAAAAAAGTTGGCATGCCTAGCAAATAGAGTTTTTAGATCAGGCATGTCCAAACTTCAGCCCTCCAGATGTTTCAGAATGCAACTCCCACAGTCCTTTGACATTGGAAATCTAAGCTCAGAATTCTGGGAGTTGTGGTCCAAAACATCAGGAGGGCTGAAGTTTGGACATGCCTGTTTTAGATCTATTACTGCAGACCCAAAATGTTCTGTCACCTATTCTTTCTTGAATGAATTACTGTTTTAAGAGAAAAGAAGCGGCAGCAGGAAGAAAGGTTAGAGGCTGAAGACATTGTGAGAAAGTAACAAGTAGGTGTCATTAAGACCTTCTGTAACTTTCATCCATGGGGTAGGGTGAATGTAGACAACAGCCTTATCTAGCAGCAGCAACAATGTGTTTTCAACATAAAAAATGGTAGGTCTATTAATAAAGGATCACAAGGAACAACAATCAAAGCAAAGCATCCTCCCATCAATCCTCTTGACAAATGATTCACAGGTAGAGGAACAAGGTCTGGCTTGTTCAGTTGACACAGCGGAAAGACACAAACAACCGGATGCCTCAAGAATCTATGCAAGGACATGTACTTAGCAAATTACTTAATTGCCAGTGAAAGGTTATGAACATTCAAGTTACAACAATTGCAGATGATACACAATAATTCAAGTTAATTAAATCTAAAACAGATGTGAAGGTTTATAAGAAAGCTTCCCCAGCTACTGGGATACCAGGATGGGAAATGGCAGTTAAAAATTGGTACTGAAAGTGATGCTCAAGGAAAATAAAAGTGAGTCACGAAAGATCTCATTGTGTCACTGTAGTTAGTTCCCTGGAAATGTCAATTCAATGTTCTTCTGTCACCCAAATACAAATCTATATATATCATCCTCAACTTTAGAGTCCTGTGTGGATGCTAAGTTAGGCTGCTTATTATTTCCTACGTAGATGGTTGAAAGGAAGTTGAGTTTTGCCCAAAAAGAGTCCATTGCAAAGTTCATATCACTCTTCTTGAAACACCTGGAATGAAGAGGTTTAATCTATCTTCCTCCTACCTATTAAAGGTAGCCATTGTGGTGTAGTGGATACAGCTAGGACTCTGGAGACCAGGGTTCAAATTCCCACTTGGCCATGGAAATTCACGCACCACTCTTTCAATATGTCATTTACATTGAAAGCCCTATTAAGATTGCTATGAGTCAGTTCCAACTTGTTGGCACATACCGTATTTTTCTATCTAAAAGACACCCCCACATATAAGACAACTCCCACTTTTCCAACCCAAAATTACAGTTTCTATCCTCAGCTTACTTCCGTGTATAAGACCACCTTCAATTTTTAGTGTATCAATTTTAGATAAAAATACAGTCTTATATGTGGGAAAATACTGTTAACTACGTACCTATCTACTTATTTGACTTACATCCTAGCCCCCCCCCCACCTCCAAATGAGACTCAAGGCCACTGACAAGACTATAGTAGGTACAGCTTTATAACTTTTTTAAAGGATAGCAAAATTTGTTTAAATGCCTTCTCTTAACAGCCAGAAGTTTCCAGGAGCTTGCCTGCTGGTAGAAGGACAACAGGAAGACCATCCAACCTAATCTGCTTTAGGAGGGAGCTCCATAATCTGGAGAAACCAGTGAAAAGGCCTTCTTTTCCTACCAAATATTCTTGTAAGAGCAGTAAGGCCAAATGGAGATCTCACAGCTTGGGCAGGGACATACAGGTCTTAAGACAGACCAATATTTCATGTTCTTATGAGACAAAGGGTTGAATGAGACGTGTTTTTGTGGGGGGGGGGGACATAAGCCAAATGTAAATGGGTTGGGTCAACTGAGTGAGGACATTTGTTTGAATGGGGTAGGATCCAGTACTGTCATTATACAACAGAAACCTATTGCAAAGAAGAGGAGGTATTTCCCCTTCTATTTCCCTTCCTGTCCTCTCTCAACACATGCAGTGGAGGTTTGGGAAATAATCCATAACAGACTAATCAGACTAGAGGAACATATTTACACCCTGTTAGCAGATGTCCCCAAATGAATGATTTGTGAGGAAATGGAGATTCGGAAGGAGTATTTTGAAGAAAATATTGCTCGTGCACTTCCACTGGTTTTTGTAATAATAGCAGGAATCAAAGTGTTCCCTGGATACATGCATGGAGAGTAAACACTTCCCGGGAACTGTAGGTTTCAGAGAACTGAAACAGAGGGTAGCAGTAATTTTGAGCTGTTGGGTAGGGATTGGGCAATATTAAATAAAAATGTCTTTGTCCCACACTCCAGACCCTAATGACATCATTTGTAAAGCTTCCACGTATATAATATAAAAGCCAGTTAGTACAATCATAGGCGATAACTAGAGATGGGTACACAAACTCATAAACTGGTAGTTCATGGTGGCTTGCGATCTGTGACTAAGTACAGGCCATGAACTACCACCCTCCACCAAACTCAACTGGTTTATGATTCATTTTTCAGGTTAATGCTGGACAACAGGGGCTGCAGGCCCAGCTCCTTGTAAGAAGCTCAGCTTGCTGCTTCTCAGGTGGCTGTGGCGGCAGCTTCAAGACAAGGTAAGTAGGTGACAGGGCCAGGAGGAGGGGGAGAGGCAGCGATCATATTTTGCTGAAGCAAAGTGGAGTGCCAAGTGGGGGGAATGTTCAGCACTTCATTTTGAACCAAAACTCAAGCCTAACCACAAACCAGCTCAGTTTGTGTCCCCAAGAACCGAACCCATGGTTTGGTTCTTGCCCATCGCTAGAGGTAACAGAGCAGAAACTAATTACATCGGCAACAAGAAATGTAACAAAGTAGAGATGTGACAGTACATGTACTGAATTACACGTACTTGGCAATTTTGGAACCTTTCTATGATGGATCCTCCCTGCATCAGTAAGATTTCTCAGCTATCTGAAAAACAGAGAGCCTGGCATCATTCCCCTTCCAGACTTTCTGCACATAAATGGTAAAAAATGCTATACAATTCCGATCTACAAAGTGAATATGAACATTTTTAAGTCCTCCTGTGAAACTTCCCATAATATTCCCTGGATTGAAAAAATTATTGTACAGAAAAATCTCACTGTGATGAGAAAAAAATGTACCCCCTCCCCAATATTTCTCCCCCTTATCCTGGCTATTTCTAACAAACTTTTATTTCACATTGCGGAGGCTAACTTTTATTGTATACCGCCAGGGGCACAATTAAGAGGAAGGCAATTAATAAATGTTAAAAATAAATTATGTACTAAGCAATAAAATGTTAGGAATTTAGAGAAATTATGAGGAGTTCCAGATGGATGGGAGGCTATGTTACAAGATACAGTGCAGAAAAGTTAACTAGAATAAGCTTCTGAAGGTTTCCATGAGGTTATCTCTTGATGTTTCCACTTCCAGGTGGAATTTCTCTGCCACAACCTTGTAAATAAATCTGCAAAAATAATTAGCTAGTGTTATTCATTTGTAGCACAGACAAAGGAAAAGACCAACTTTCCTGCATTATACAAAATCTTTCGAGACTGATAACTCGGGGATAATTCTTATCAGCCCAAGCATCTGTTTTTGTAAACTCCCTTTGGCATCTTTTTTTTTCATTGCTCTCCTTTCCCTAAGAAGAAGAATGCAGGAGTATGCAACAGTGTAGGCACAGCAGGCCAATGGGTCCAATCATTCCCGTTTTGCCCCCTTTATAGAGAAGGAGCAGAGGAGAGTCATACACTCAGCCAATGCTTCTAGAATCCAGCAGAGTCCTGGACCATGATTCTGCTGCTTCTGGCAATATGATGTGGTCCCTAAACTTCTTGCAAGAAATCCCCACTGTTATATCTGATCTCTAAGGCGGTTACTTCATGTCCTGTTTGTCCCTCCTTGTTGTCCTGCTTGGGACCGGTACAAAAAAACCTTACTTCACGTCCATAGCGTGACAGCAAAAAGTTGTCTCGACCACGCCCCCAGAACCGGGAACAGAGCGTGACAAGCCGTACCTGCCCCTGGGCTGGGGAATTCTCTTGTCACAGTTAGTTCCCGGTTCCTGTTCCGAGACAAGGGACTGCGTGGTAACAACTGTCACGCAACAACCAGTGTCCACCTAGTGGTCAGCGGCTGAACCGGCACTCAACATTAGTTTCCCTATTGGAAACACCATGCAGTGCAAATCTTTATTAAAGAAAGTACTGAAAAATCTGTAGCATTGTCATGTAAATCCTGGAAGGCCAGTAAATCAAAATATTGAAAATGTTTTATTTATCATATTTTAAAAAAGGGTTAACAAAGCAAGACAAATTCAGAATTTATCACGGAACAAGACTGTGAAGTAACAGTTGTGAGACAAGCAATCAGGTCCGTGGGTAAATGGAAAGAGGAACTGAACCGGGACAAAACCATGTGACTGTGAACAGCACTGTCACGGTACAAACGTAATCACAGAACAAAGTAGGACGTGAAGTAACCGCCTAAGGGGCTCCTGTTTGTCTGGAAGGGAGTGAGACTTAATGGAAGGAGGCCACTGGGTAGTTTCCAAAGTGCCACATTAGACTTGCTGAATAGAGGTTCCCCTTTCCTGGGATAGAGTCCTGGAGTGAGGCTTGGCAGATCATAGTTATATTTGGGGGCCTGGTTTACCAAACAGAGCTGTTTGGAACATCAACTGGGAAAGAGGCTCAGTCTCGTTTGAGGAAATGTGAAATGGGCAAGAATCACAACAAAACAACAACAAATAAATTGCAACAACAAAACCTACAACAAACACAACAAATATTGTTTTATTTCAAGTTTGGGAAGATGGGCAGTAAATAAATAAATAAATAAATTGCACTGGCAGTAAGCCAGATCATGGGCATATAAACCAGTAGCATCCCTTTGCTGTGATGGGATGAAGTGAGTTGTGTTTTTGTACAGTCCCGGCTGATGTGAAGGGAGCTGGGCTTTTGCAATTAATTATTAAAGTGCTGGTCACATTCTGTCAAAGAGAATGGCGCTAATCTAACCACAATCCATCTAGCAGTGCCACATCTGTCCAACACCTCCACCTCTTCATTTCCAATAAGCCTTAAATAGTACATAATTATTAATGCCTACCAGCCTGTCAGATGGGGAAGCAGATTCAGTTATTTTTCCATATCAAAGGGAGGCAGTGCCTGATTTCTCAGCCATAGTTAGAATCAGACATTGGGGACCGTGAAGCAACAGAAGCTAGCTACATCACCTTATCTGCGGCCACTAAGGATAAATGGCCACAGTCAGGTAAGTGGCACCTGGACAACAGAAGCCAAGCATGGAAGTATGAGAACAGATCAAAGATCAATTGCAGAGCACATGTTTCAGCACTGCTAGCAAGCCAAGTCTCTAGTGACTTGTGAAGCTGAGAATCAATTCACTACTTTGCCATACATTTCCCTGTTGAACCAAAAGCAGGTCATTCACACTTAAGAGCCCACATGCAGGAGATGCTACCTACATTTCCTGGCAGCTTTGGGTAAGGCTGGGGGGAGGGGGAGCCTATATGGGCCCTACTAATAGTTGATGGAGATAATTCTAAGCTAGACAGAGGACTGGTCTGATTTAGAACAAGGTAGGTTGCTGTGTTCCTAGGGTATCTTTGCACATCTATATTTGGACCTGTTGTAGTATGCACCATGGAAAAGGTGTGTATATTTATAGACGTGGGAGTGAGTGGCGAGGAGGGAAGTAAAAGTTGCTTAGACAGAATGGGGGCGAGTGGAACATTATTGCTGACTTTACAAAAGCCCCGTGCCCATACAAAACCCTCCATGGCCTAGGACCTGACTGCCTGACAGAGCGGATTGACCAGCGGTCAACATCAGCCCGACCGACTAGGTTGTTGCAGGCGCACATGCTGCGTGTGGCCACACCCAGGGAGGCTCGGAGAACATCCACCCATGCCCGAGCCTTCTCTGTGGCTGGCCCCACTATGTGGAACCATCTCCCAGCAGAAGTGCGCCTAGCAGAGTCCCTGCCAGCCTTCCGGAAAGCTTTGAAAACTCTCCTCTTCCAGGAGGCATTGGGTTGATTCAATTAAAGTTTTTTTTTCCTGACCCGCCATCTGCAACTTTGGTTTTATTGTTCTGTTATTTGGTTAACTCTGTGTTATTTAACTGTTATTTTGTTATATTGTTTGTTGTAAACTGCCCGGAGTTCCTTTGGGAAGACGGGCGGTATATAAGCTTAATAAATAAATAAATAAATAATAAATAAATAAATAAATAAATAAATAAATAAATAGTAATTATCCCCAGTAGGGGAAGCATTATTGTTAAATGTTGTCCAGCCATATGTGGGAATATCATATGCCAAGGCTGGTATGCATCCTCTGCACATCATTTGGTGACATAAAAGCACCTTTGCCAGTGGTGGATGAGATGGCATCCCCTCCCCATCTGCTCACAGACTAGACTAGGCTAGACTCGACTTGACTGGCATGTGGATCTTACTTCAAGCCTGGCAGTGTAGCGACATGCTTCTGCACCAGGCATTAAGACAGTAGGGTATCTTAGGAGGCTCAGAACATGTTGAGTCACACACAGCTGTATCTAAGAGCCTCAGGAACAGATCTTAGAAAATGCTCTTTTGGTGACTTCAATTTCCAGATTCCCTTGGTCAGTATAGCCGTTGTCTGAAGTTTTGTTCATGACAGCTGCCTCCCGTTGCCTAATGTTAGGACTGGCCCTGGTAAGTACTGCTACTGCACCTGAAGGAAGCGTAGTCAGTGTCTGCATATCTTCAGTAGAGCATGTGGGTGTTGTGACTTCTAAATTAGCCCTGGGAAAAGTGATCCAAGCACAGGTAAAAAGCAAGTGGGCACTGGAACAAAACCTCCAGTCTAACGCAAGGAACAAAAACAGAATGCTGGAACCTTTTGAGCCAACACTTAGCTAGACCTTCAGCCACGCGTCTAACCTGTATGAATCCTTCAGCTCAAGTGTGCCTGGCTGGCACAGGGAAGAAAGTGCTAATGGGTCTCAGGGGTAAGAACTCGACTTAAAAAAAAATAAAGAAAGAAATGGAGCCCTGATCAAACAGGAAATGCCTCATGAAAGTTGAGTGGATTGCCTCTGGATGTTTACAACATAAGCTACCAAATATCTGATGCCTTGGGAATATTTTGCCAGCTCTTGAAACAAATGTTCACTTCCTCCCCCCCCCCCCATTAGTGGTATCAGTCCTTTGCGGGTGACCAGTACTTAGATGGATTTGGGGCTGAAAGATGGTCTGTTGCATTTCACAGTTTGTTCACAGACAAATCCTCCTGCTTTGGTTTCTGTGGCAGCCTTTTTACGTGCAGAGATATGCTCAGCACCGCCAGGTAGCAGAGAGCAGAACTGAACAAGATTCACATCACCCATGGCATTTAAAACAAAGAAAATGAAAGAGGTGTAATAGAATGGAGCATCAGACACCAGGAAATGTTTCTTTTCCTTACTCTCTTTAGCTCCTAACTTGAGTCAGGCAATTCACATGCCAGAGACAACTGTTTGTTTGTCAGCTGTAACTCAACATTGGCTATATTTCTTATACTGCAGTTAGCACCATCTGCTCTGAATGTAATCTATACAAGACAACGAACAATGCTTATATATATAAGCTTCACATTCCTGCTTGGTCAGAATGTAGCAGCAATGGTAAACCACTCCTTACATAGCTCAAAAACCCTAGGAGAGTCACCATAAGTCAGAAGCAATTTGGTGGCAAATAACAACAAATGTTTACAGAGTCTATGCTTACTAATTATAAAAATCAGCACTGGCAAGAAACATTTCTTCACGTACTATATAGTGAGAAGTCCAGTTGCCATGACGCAACTTCCAGATAAACTCACCTGGATGACTGAGAATCTTCACAGACATAGTAAGACTGAGGAATTTTCTTCCACAACATGTCACCATGGCCACCATTTAAACAGCTTCTGAAGAGGAATATACACATTCATGGAAGATCCATAGACAGTAATCATAATGGATTAATATTTTCCTCACAACCTGAGGCAACATGCTTTATGTTGATCAATTGCTGCAAGGCATGAGTGGCTGTATCTGGTTCCCACTTTTCCCTTTGGAATCACTGGCCCAATTAACTTCATTTATCATTACTGTTTCTCTGTCCGGCAATGAAATCCATTAATGTGGAACAAGCGCCAGCAAATATAGAATATAATGAACTCAGGACAGAAATAATAACCATATAAGGAGGCAACCTGGCATTAAGCTGCCATTTTGGATATGGGGTTTCCTTGGTACAAAAACAGATGACTCTTAAAACATAGGGCAATATCACATTACAACAAAACACATGAGTTGAGCCTCTGCCATCATGTGAGATTTGAAACTTTGGGGTGGGGGTGGGGGAATCCCTGGGCTTCCTTATATGGCACAGTTGCTTTTATCTTCATTTTTTGGTCTGATCTTGCATAATTTTAAAAGGCTTTGAAAATAAGTTCATTTCTTCAGGGCAGAAATGTATGACAAGTCTAGTCAACAATTCTGCTGTCCTTGTGAATTTTCTCCTGACACCAAGATGTTTTCTATGTTAAGAAGAGGACACTTTTCTTCTCAAGGCTGTCAGGAAATGATGTTGGTGCAATTTCACCTCATGCGAAAAGCTTCTGTAGCACACAAGGAAGCTGACGTTTACATAAATTAGATAGCATTGAAGACTTGTAAGGTAGAATCCCATGGCCCCAAGGAGAGAGGGGTAGGCCTGTGCCCAAAGGACAAGGGCCAACATTTTTAAAAATCTCCTCAGTTGGGCAGAGAAAAATCCAACCAGCATTGTTCCTCTCAGGTAAGTGTTCTAACAACTGTAGAAACTGAAAAAGGATATGCCAGAGATTTTGGATTTGCTGAATCCAGAACTCTGATTCACACATTCTTAAAATATTTTCACATCCACTTTGCCAGAGGTGTAAAATGAAACCTACCACCTCTCAGTTGTTTCTGCAGTGCTCCTTTAGGAATTTGCCTGAAACAAGGAAACCTGGCCCACACATCTAGACATGGATTTTGGGAGGGTTTTTGCTTCTTCTGCACCACTCCCAGCAATAGAAGACCAAGTCCAATTAAAACCCATGTAGAATTTTATGATTCTATGTTCTGGTCGACACAATGCAAACAAGACACCGAGGCCCTAGCCTAGAACAAGTGTGGAGAAAAAGCAACAAAGATGACAAGGGGAGTGGAGGCTAAATCATATGAAGACTGAAAAGAACTAGGCATGTTTAGCCGGACGAAGAGAAGACTGAGGGGAGACATGAGAGCTGTCTTCCAATACCTGAAGGGCTGCCACAAGGAAGAAGGCATTGATTTATTCTCAGTTGCACCTGACGGTATGACAAAAACCAATGAGTGGAAACTCATCGGATGGAGAGTCAACCTGGAAATAAGGAGAAACTTCCTGATGGTGAGAGCCATTAAACAGTGGAACAGCTTATTTATTTATTTATTTATTTATTTATTATATTTATATACGGCCCCATCTTCCGAGACAGAACTCGGGGCAGTGTACAATAAAAAGAAAAGAAACCACAGCAAGCAAGCAAGCTTGCCTCCCGATGTTGTGGGTGCCCCAATGCTGGAGGTTTTCAAGAAAAGATGGGACAGCCATCTGTCCGGTATGAAATGATGCCTTCTGCTTTGCGCAGGGGGTTGGACTAGAAGACCTCCAAGGTCCCTTCCAACCCTATGTCTGTGAAGATTCTCAGTCATCCAGGTGAGTTTATCTGGAAGTTGAGTCATGGCTACTGGACTTCTTTTTTGAGAGATAGAAACGTTTCGCTGTTCATCCAAACAGCTTCATCGGTCTGAATACAGCTAGTGCAAATCCTCCATCTTATAGGCAGCTTTGACCTCGTCACCCTGGCCTGAATTAGGCTCATAAGATGAACAATGGCCTAAATAGGCTCCTTAGGGAGACAATAGTATCCTTAGCCTTAAGGTGAACAATGGCCTAAGGTGCTGAAACCTATCAAGAATGGGTCGTTAGTTATGGTCTTGGTGGTGAAGGCTTTTTGATTTGTCTCTGTGCTTTGGAAAGCACAGCCTGATAAGTAGCAGATAGACTATGCCGGAGCCCACCACCTCTGTTGAGGGAAGGGTTTTCAATGCTCACATGAATGGCCTCCCTTACTCCTCTTTCAAACCACCTCTCTTCTTTGTCTAATATGTGTACATCCTCATCTTTGAAAGAGTGCCCTTTGTCCTTCAAATGGATGTGTACTGCTGATTCTGGTCCTGAGCTGTTGCCCCTCCTATGTTGGGCCATCCTTCTGTTTAATGGCTGTTTAGTTTCTCCAATGTAGAGGTCTGAACACTCCTCACTGCATTGGACCGCATATACTATATTGCTCCTTTTATGGTTTGGTATTGGATCCTTTGGGTGGACAAGTCTCTGCCTTAGTGTGTTTGTGGGTTTGAAATAAACAGGGATGTGTAAGTGATGACAGAGGGGATGGCAACAGCACACTCTCCTCAGTGTTTGTGGACTCCACATACCTGGATAACATGTGAACAGGGCTGAAACTTTTTCCTCTTAACATCATGGACAGGTGAGAATTTTGTTTTGTTACAAATGATATAGCCTGCCTAAAGTGTGTTTGTACAATCCTGATGTGGTTCTTAAGTGTATCCATTTACAGTAGTTAGTTGTAAACAATAAGAAACAGCAAACCTAGTTTTGTTTAAAAAAGCCTTGGAATTGTCATGGTAACTAAAAGTATCTACATTTTGCTGCCAGAGGTGCAACACAAGAGGGTAATTTCCCTGTTGCACATATACAGTAAAACTTGAATGCAGTGGTAGTTGAATCTCACTCCCGCACTGGGAACGGTGCTGCACCTCAGTTTAGGAATCTAACTTCAGGGGACAACAGCTTTTCCTTCTCATCCTTCAGAGGCCACTGCCTGAGGTGAATGTCTCATTCTTCCAAATGGTAGGGCCAGTCCTCTGCTTTGGGTGGGACACAGTATGTACCACCCTGTTTTACTACTACTCTCTTGTGCTTCTATAACATAACTCTTTCTTTCTTTTTTTAATTTTTTAAATTTAATTTTATACTACATACAAACAAAATAACAAATAACAATTAACAATACAAATGTACCCCCACCCCCCGGGACCATCCACGAGTTCTTCTTTGTTACTCCATCTTCTGTTGTTCTAGTATTCTTCTTAAAGTCCTCTTCTCCAGAACTGTCTTGAAGTATTCGTAGACTATTTCCCCTTCCCTTCAACTAATACAAAGTCATAACGCTTTCTGAAGAATTTCAACACACTCCGACTTTTTACAAGACGGATAGGAACTGAAATCCTTGCCTGGCCCTTGATTACCAATTAATACAAATTAGTCACAAAGCCTCTTGAAGTTTTGCTGTGTGGAGGTTGGGGGTTGGGGAAGAGCACTAAATGATAAAGTCCAGGTATGGATTTTTTGTTTTCTGCATGATTTTAGGAATAAACATGCTTCTTTCATTTTAAATTTAGTTGAATATTGTTTTTTTTAACGATCCTTATTAGGATCCTAACTTAGAACAGTGGGGCTGCATTCTGAAGCTGGCTCAAGCCAGTTTTTGTTGGTGGGAAGTTTCTGGAAGCATTAACAGTATGCTCTCACAAGGAAAATGTTTGTTCATGGCAATCCCTTCAAATGGCAAGAAAGTTTGCATTTCTGTGTACAGTTTCTACACCATCCTTCAAAACTGCATTCCTCTTGCAGGAGTGGCACAAATACTGTTTTGGGGGATTACTACACACAAACAATGAGAGGATGGGCGGACTTGGAAGATGCACTGCCCATGGAGCGAACTCATAACATTTTGCTTGGTGGAGATTACATTTCCTTCAGCGACTTGCTGCTGCCTCTCAATGTCTATCACCTGTGGCAAATTCCTTCCTCTGCCTAATGATAGGGCCAGCTTATAATTAGGCAGACGGTGGGGTACTATCTGGCCCAGTGAAGAAGTGTGACAAGATGGGGTTTATGCATATATCACCGAATGGCAGAAATGGGGACAAAATAAAAATGGTAATTCATTGCAGTTTGTGATTTGGCTGGGCTGATGAATTGACAAATTGATTTTGTCTCCTTTTGAAATGCTATTAAGACACCCTAGCATCTAGAAGACTCAAATTCACAGGGATGCTTCCTCTGACACTCTTCTATAAGCCCTGGAATTTTGGTGGTTATTGGGTTTCGGATGTCTGAGTTGTGTAACCCCAAAGAACCCCACCAAGGAAAGCGTCCCTCTGGCATCTTGAGACACCAAAATTACGGAGAGGCTTCTCCAAACTTGCCTCTACAATCCCTCTAAGTTTTGGTGAAGATTGGCTTTCAGACATGTGTCTGGGTACAATGGAGGTCATTGTCAATAAATAGATAAATTAACATTTACTAAAAATTTGTCAAGTTGTATTTATTGAAGGACTCCATTTGCAATAAATACAAATTGACAAATTTTGATGACTCATTCATATGGTGTTTTAATTCATCCCCATCTTTAAAGAGGAAAGGTGACACTTTCTGAATTTGGGTGTGCTTTGCACCAGGTGCTGAAATTTACTGGAGGTATCTAATTAATGTAAACTACCCTACAGATGGCTCACACTATCCTTTTTACTTGTATATGATAGCATTAGAGAATTTGAATAGCATTTGGATTATCAAATTTTGAAAATTACTATTTTGTCTGCAATTCTGAAAATTTCTCAGTCAACATAGCCATTGCCATACAGCAAATTCTGGGATTTGTTAGTCCAAAAAACACCTAAACTACTAAGTTACCTAGATTAACTGCATTTTAACAGAATGGTTTATTGTATATTGTTGCCTGTACCTGTTTGTTGAATTTTTTTAAAAAGTCTATACACGAATTTAACCTTATAAGCTAGCATGGGTTCTAGATAAAAGGCAATGTGTGTATCAAATCAGATCAGTCAGTTAATATCCACTGTATGTTCATGACACAGTGCAGCTAAGACTTTTGAGAGCCATCTTTTTGCTTTTAGATATTGTGCTAACCCTACATGGCTACTACATCCCAGTCACAGCTGGACAATGCAGTTCACACTTTTGAGATTAGCACACATTTTGGTTTCAGATATAGTACTAGAGACTTTGCGCGCTGCCATTCCAGGATCCATCTATATGTCTAGCTGGATTTAAAAAGGGATAGCTAGATAGAGTACCATGGGCATCTCCCAGTAACTAGACTGTATCCCTGTCCTCATCTGTCATGTCTAGACAACATATAGCTGAACAGTAATTGAAACACAAGCTGTTTATGACCTCACTGTCAGATGGGTGGTATAGAAATAAAAATAAATAAATAAATAAATAAATAAATAAATAAATAAATAAATAAATAAATAAATATGACTGTAGTTTCAGCAGCTATGTTGGAAGTTCTGCAAATTTACACGGGTGCTGACATTACTCAGCAATGGAGTTCTTAAAAACCCCACTGGCTCATAAGGAGAATATTCTAAACTTTGCTTACAGTGTGTATTATTCTCATGAAGCCAGGGCAATTCTGTACTGTATCGTGTCCTGTAAAGTTTAACAAAAATATAGACGTTTGATGTTTTCTACTACGTTCAACGTACACATGCACCTTGCGCTAGAGAGAAATGAAACAGAGGAAGGCCAAGTGCAGCAGGTAGTAAAATACTAAAATGTGGACCACTCTTATTCACTCTTGCAGCTCCTCGTTTCCCTCCCCATCCAGTTGCCTACCACCGCTGATATTTAGCAGGCATTGTAAATATTGAACCAGTTATTGGTGGAGCTGTTTTTGAAGGTTCCCTCTATTTATTTTCCCTATTGAAAATTATATTTATGGAAACCTTGATTTTCTTTGTTGCCCAGACAACACTTTTTTAGTTATGTATGCCTTGGCATTGATAATGCATACATCTATTTTTCACAAAATGTTTATTTGGCAAACACCAGGAGCTAGGCTGACAGTGTGTGTCATATCCACTCCATATAAAATTCCCTTGACTCCCAGGGTCTTTGTACTACACCTTTTTTTGGGGTGGGGGGAGGAGGGACTTTCATCTGTCTCTCCTTTCATACTTTGTTAAAATTGCAAGCAAAGATGGGTTATCTCAATTACCACTAGGGGGCGTATTACAGCTTGCATAGCATGTGGCATCCTAACTGTTAAGTTAACAAGGCAAACACAATCTTCCCATTTTTGTCCCCTTTTTTAAACTGTACAGGATCATCTTTGGACACTGCCTTGTACTGTACTTTGATCTCTCCCAAGTTTGGCATCGTTCCGAGTCCGACAATGAATGAGAGAAAGGGAAAGCGAGAGAAGAGGTCTTTGTTCTCCACAGCTGTTGTCATTCGGTAGAAAAATCTCAGCGCAGGTATTAAACACTCATTATTGATCGGTCAGCTGGTGGTCCAGCTTTATCTTCTCATACCTGTTGGAGTGAAGTTATTTGCAGTACAAATAATTTGGTTCCTGAGGTCTCACTAAAGTTAAAAGCACAGGGGTAAGCAGGAACACTGATAAAAAGATGTCGAGGGACCTGCAACAGGAGGCTTCAATCCAATAAAAATCACCGCATTCCCAGTGACAGACTATTAATGCAATACCACAGGCTACATCAACAGCACCATCCTTCTGAATAGTCATGTTTTAATGTAAACCAGAGTACGTACAAGATTACCACACGTCTGGGTCAAGCGATGATGCAATTATTTGCAATATCACAGGACAAGATTTCACTCCGCTTTTATGGCCAAGTCTTTTTCTTTTTTTTTTTTCTAAAAAGCTGCTGCACACTTTATCCCTGTGCTTTTCTGATAATAAAGTGGTATTGGCCCTCATGATATGTACCTACGGGGAGACACAGATCTATTCCCTAGAGCCAAGTTTTGAATGCGGTATTACTACAACCCTGTTCACATCCACACCCACTCCTTTGACAGGCTGCTGAAACTATAGTGACAGGCATTTGTGATGGTGGTGAAGTTCATGTTGGAACCTCCTCCTCCTATATGACGCACCCTGATTAGCTAGTTGCTTCATGGTATGTTTTTAGGTGCAGGTGCTCACCTTGACAATCCTCACATGGAGATTCCAAGGAAAAGGATAAGATGTGTTGATTCATATCCACAAATCAGTTTAACAGGTCTTTTGTACAGCTAATAAGATAAGCTGTAAGATGTCCCTCAATTCCTTGTTCTCAAATAATTGAACATGTCTTAATTGTACTGGACTGTATATTATCCCTTATTACTCTTAGCCACCTTGGGTCCTTTTCCAAGAAGAAAGGTGGGGTAAAAATACTCTAAAACAAACAAACAAACAAACAAACAAACAAATAAATAAATAAATAAATAAATAAATAAATAAGACTCCAGTAATCATTTAGGCCCAGGGCACCCCAAAACCTTTTGCATTCCAAAAGGGATATCTTCCCACTGGGGGTGGGTAGAATTACCTATAGTCTAAAAGCAATACTGGTTGGGTGATTCCTAAGCTTGCATTAAACACACACACACACACACACACACACACCTGTAAGTTGAGTTATGGCAACTGGACTTCTTTTTCTTGAGAGACTGAAACATTTTGCTGCTCATCCAAACAGCTTTGTCAGTCTGAAGAAAACTAGTTGCGAGTCCTCCATTTTATAGCTCACTCTGACCTCTTGTTACATTGGTCTAGACTCACTGGACCCACTGGTTGGACTCATGGACCACTACATGCACAATTCAGAGGAGTTTGTTTCTAAAGTCAGGGAGCTGAAACTGGATACAGATGAAACCATGATATCCTTTGACGTTACATCAACATTCCCACCACCAATGCCCTAACAACTGTAAAGAGACGACTAAGAGAAGACAGCACCCTCACCTCCAGAAGCAGCCTCAACCCAGAACAGATATGCCTGTTCCTGGACCTGTGTTTGAACACCACATATTTCATGTACAGATGGGACTTCTACAGACAGAAGCATGGTTGTGCCATGGGTTCCCCAGTGTCACCAACTGTTGCGAACTAGAGATGGGCATGAAATGAACTTTTAGTTTGTTTCATTATTCGCTATTTGTTTCGTTACAGAATAAAACAAAAAATAATGAACCTCAGAGTGGTTTTAGAATGAAACGAAATGAAAAAAGAAGGTTCATTTCAGTTTGTTTTGTTAATGGCAGTGAAGATGTCTCCTACCTGGTGCTGGTCCAGTCTTCCTGGCGGCAGGGAGGGGGGGACCAGGGGAAGAAAAGCCAACTGGCCACACTACAGCTGGTAGGTGGCCGTGGTCGGCAGTAAAAATAAAATAAAATAAAATAAAATAAATAAAAGATCCAGCGCGTGGCCCCCGGTACTGGCCCACGAGCACCGGACCCAGCCCGCGGGCCAGCAAAAAAAAAATAATGATCCAGTGCACGGGCCAGGTAACACCAATGAGCACAAGACCCAGCCTGTGACCTGCGGAAACTGCTGCGGCCGGCAAAAATAAATAAATAAATAAATAAAAAATAAAAAGATCAGCTCGCGCACACCGGAACCTGCCGTGGCCAGCAAAAAAATCTGGCACACTAAACAGCCATTAAACAGAAGGATTGCCCAACATAGGAGGGGTAACAGCTCGGGACCAGAATCAGCAGTACACCTCCATTTGAAGGACAAAGGGCACTCATTCAAATATGAGGATGTACACATATTAGACAGAGAAGATAGGTGGTTTGAGAGTGGGGTCAAGGAAGCCATTCATGTGAGCATTTGAAAACCCCTCTCTCAACAGAGGTAGGGGGCTCAGGCACAGTCTATCTGCCACTTATCAGGCTGTGGTTTCAACAATACCAACAGACAAATCAAAAATACCTCATGGCTTCGTCACCAAGGCCATAGCTAACAACCCATACTTTATGGGTTTCAGCACCTTAAGGTGATTGAGACTGTTGTCTACCTAATGAGCCTATTCAGGCCATTGTTTATCTTATGAGCCTATTTCAGACCAGGGTGATAAGAGGTCAAAGTGAGCTATAAAATTGAGGACTCACAAATAGAGATGGGCACGACTTAGCGGTATTTTCGTTTTTGTTTTCGTTTTTCGTTTCCGTTACGTAACGAAACGAAAAACGAAAAATGGCTCAGAACTGGAACGGAAATGGAAACGAAACGACTAATTTCGAGCCAATTTTCGTTTTTCGTTACTGGAAAAGCACATAATGGAGCTAAAATTTTTCGTTTTTGTTTTCGTTTTTTCGTTTTTGTTACGTAACGAAATGAAAACGAAAAATTTTGAAATTAGCTCACGAAAACAGAAACGAGCCGAAACAGACCCCTAGCCGAAAACGAAAATGAAAACGAACAATTTTTCTGAGTCGTGCCCATCTCTACTCACAAATAGTTTTCTTCAGACTGGCAAAGCTGTTTGGATGAGCAGCAAAATGTTTCAATCTCTCAAGAAAAATAAGTCCAGTTGCCATGATTCAACTTCCAGATAAACTCACCTGGATGACTGAGAATCTTCACAGACACACATACTCACTTATTTTCCCAGGCACCACAATATTTTTTCTCCAGTTATTATGAGGATTGGAATTTAAAGTGAGAGAGACTAGAGGAAGGCGAGAAGGGGCATGATGTCATCATCTTTGCTAATCAAAATCATTCTCTCTGACTGTGCTCACCATTTGTCTCAATCTCACCTGCCAATCATTCATCCACTCATTCATCTCTTACCACCATTCATCTGTTACCTAACATATGGATTGCTACCTATATTAACCCAAGAATATATAAACATGCTATGTGAATGGGTCACTCTCCATGCACCTATTTATTATCTCCACACATGTTTATATCATGTAAGCCTTACATTAGATAAATAGCAATGTGAAACATCTCTTGATCTCAGTGTACAAATGTGGGCTCAAGTGGACTGCACGAGTATTGGCACCTATGCACGATGGGACCAAATGCTGCCTGTTCCATGTTGGTCCATATCTCTTCTTTTCACAACAGAGATTATGTTCTGGATCAAAATACCAGCATCTGTTGACAGCCTTTTCTCCATGGGATTTGACTAATCCCTTTTCAACCCATCCAGGTTGGCAGCTATCACTATATGTGGTAGTAGCAAATTTCATAACTTTGCTGTATGTTCTGTGAAGTACTTTGTTTTCTTTGCCCCAAATCTCATACCAGTTAGCTTCGCTGAATGATCGTAAGCTTTAATATTATGAAGTGCCACCCAATACACCTTTTCTACACTATATGTACTCTGTCAAGACTTTGACTACATCTCTCTTTTTCTAAGCTAAAAAGCCTAAAACATTGTATTTCTTTCTCACAAGGGAGCTGCTCCAAACCCAGGACTCCCCCTTTTTCTATACATTTACAACTATATAAGTACTCTATTCTGAGTTATAGTGGCCAGTGGGTTTCATGATTTTGCCATCCTGTTCCCAATGCCATTTCACAGTGACATTTGTTATACCGCATTGCCATGAAAGCAAAGCCTGCTTAGCTTGCCTGATTTTGGAAGCTAAGCAGGCCATGCAAAGCAGACCCACAGGTATCAAGGGTCTTTAGAAGAAAGGATTGGACAAGTTCATGGAGAACAAGGGTATCAATTGCTATCATTATGGACGCCTAAGGACAACCTCCGGGTTGGAGAGATAGGCAAGCTCTCTCTCAGTGCCATTTGCAGGGAATCATAAGCAGGTGAAGACATCTGCTTGGGAACACCAAGAAGCAAATGGTGAGCCACTGTGTGAGACAGAATGCTGGACTGGATGGCCTGTGGCCTGTTCCAGCAAGGTTGTACTTATGCTGCTAACTGAGAAACCCCAGATTCCAGGGTTTATTTACATGGTTTCTGGACAGACTGTTTTAGAAGCGTGCTTCCCCCCCCCTTCATTATTTTCTGTGCTCTACAACAGCTGGTGTTGGAAATTCATAATTGAATCTCTAATATGTCTCACATGAACTCAAATAAAATTGCAAACACAAACACAATTTCCCAAATTTTACCAAAGGATTATCTCCTGTGGTATCAAAAAGAACCCAGGTTTGGAACTAAAATCTCTTGGAATCTGGTGCTACAGATCTGATAAACCTACTGCTGCCAGGCGGAGTTGCCAATACCGGGCCAGGTGGATCAGTGGTCTGATTTGCTAAGCTCAGTTTCCTGAGTTTCTACAATACTAGTAGGCTTATGTTTTCATTTTTTACTCCAAGCATCTCTTGGGGTGTCTTTTTTCTTAGTAGTTGCATACTCACTTCCATGTTGATTGAGTTATTCATTACTACCTCAAAATCTCTATGCTTAATGATAAGCTAAGCAAGCCCATGGACAAATTGGGATGCACTTTCGCTTATTTGGGTAAAAAGTGAATTAAAACCAAAATTGTGTAGCTAAGATCACAATAAGAATCTCACAGCTAAAGAGTACTTCTAACTTTCTAGCCATTCCCAATCTAATTTGGAATCACTGTGTACAGGTGGGGGATATTATGCATCCCCCATCTGTTTTTTATCTAAAATTCCTTAAGGGGAAGGGTTAAAAAACACACTTCATTTTTTATTTTCTTTTGTCTTTTTGAAACTTCTACATGGGGCTTCCTACATTTTTGGAGATAGAAAACAGATGAGGTAAAGGTTTCAATCCACCTTAGATGCCTACATTACTACCAGTCTGGATTGGGACCATGCAGACTTAATTTGTAGTCAAAGAAAAGTGATCTATAAGCGTAAACTGCTTCACACAGCACATAGCTTTGCTGGTTTTGCTCTTCCTGAGCTTCAAGTTTGAAGATGCTTAACTTTCCAAAATAGGTCTGCATTTTTCTCCTGTATAAGTACAGTTGGGGTGCAAGATGAATTTCGCCAGGCAGAAAACTGCATCTTGAGTAAAACGAAGCATTCCTCCTGCTGCATAATGTGGCCGTCAGCCTTGCGCTAGCCACCCCATTGGGTGATTCTCCACCGCTAGACCAGAGCCACTTTCTCTCATGAGAAGGCACATAGGTGTCACTTTTTGGAGGGAGGGAAAAGTGTGCCTCATTATCGGATAGTTCAACATGCAGTCCCTAGTTACGGCAAGTAAATAAAGCATAGAGGATACAGAAGCAGCAGCGGAGGAGGTTTCAGCACAGTCTGGCTCCCACATGTGCCAAGATCGTTAGAATGATTTATAGGGAAGTATGCTAGTCTTTTTCTTTTCCCCCCATTCTTTTGCTTTATAATAATACATTAGGCTTTTAACCTCTGACCAAGAGAGGTGGAAGGGAGGATTCAGAAAACACCATGTTGCTCGGCTCGCAGCCTAGCCTGACCTGAGGGAACTCCCTCCCTATACACCCACCTCCCCTTGGCTCTTTCAAACCACAAAGCAAAGGGTGCTTCCGCAGCGCATGAGGGGTTAAGCTGGGCTCTGGAATGCAGGAGTTTAGAGAGAGGCGTCGGCTGCCTTGAGGTCACCTGTGAGGGATTAGCTGGGCCTTGCAGACAGTTGTTGTTTGAGGACTGTCTGAGGCCTCCGAAAGGGGGTAGTGGGGGGAGATGGAAGGGGGGGAAGAATGACCCAGCGGGTGGGATCTTCCTGTCCTGCTGGGATTATACAACTATCAGATGCATTTGTGAAAGCCGAACTGTAAACTCTCTGTCTTTTTTGTTAAGGAAATAAATCCATCAACGGCTTCAGGGGGGAAAGAAGAGGGGGGAATGAACCTCTCTCTTCTCAGTGTGTTTCAAGGCAAAGGTGGAAGCAACCCGGCAGGGATGGCGCAGTGCACATGCCGGCCAGTTCTTTAGACACTGAGGAAGCCTTTGTGGCCACAGGCAGTAGGGATCCCTTGTCTTCTCCGGTTGGAACTGGCCAAGTGGATAGCTAGGCTCCGCCTCCTCCAGGCTAGGCTTTCTCTGGGTGTGAGAGAGGCAAGGATTACTAAGCAGCTTTGAGGAAAAAGTAGACTACAAGGGCCAGGTTTCTCAAAGGAAAATGGAGGATATGTGCCATTCTAATCTTCCTATTCTGAGCATGCAAAAGTTATGTTTTTGAACTACCATTCTGGGGAAACCCGGAGCCGTGATTGCAGAAGGTGTATGGTTTTGGAGCTGTAATCCAATAAAGTATTTTTCCCAAGCTCTTTGAAATGTTAATTCGGGCTTTCCAAAAAATATTCTGTCAAAAGTTAGCATTCATATTCCAAACATGAATAGTCAGAACCGTGATCAGTGTCCTGCTCAATATTTATTTGCGTGCAGAATGACACCCGTAGAAGCTGCCATCGGGATATGATGAAGTGTTAATCACACATGACTGTGTAAATAACTATAGATAGTTGGATCATCAAAGCTACCACACATGGAGTCCCATGTGTGAACTAGAGATGGGCACGAATTGAAAAAATGGCATTTTGGTTTTTCGTTTTTCGTTGAGGGGTCCATTTTGGTTTGTTTTTGTTTTTTGTGAATTTTTGAAAATTTGTTTTCGTTTATTCGTTTTTTGTTTTTTGTTTTTACCTGCTTTTTGCACGATTTTTAAAGCATTTCCGTGCACAGGCGTCCCCCAACGTCCCAGACCAGAGGAAAAACACTAAAAAAATGATGCTGGCAGAGACACAGTATAGACTAGGTGCACAGGGAGGCTGCAAAGGCAGCGGCAGACATTGCTCAGGGTGTAAGGCAGCCGCAGAGTGACTGCACTGTGGGGCAGGGGAGGGTAGTCACCGAGAGGTACACACGCACACACACAGGGAGGCTGCAGGACTGAAGCTAGAGAGAAATCTCTTCTTTCTCTCCTGTAAGAGCCAGGCTGCAGCTGGCAGGAACACTCCTTATTTTCACTTCAAGCTGGCCTAAAGTGAAAATAACGAGTCACAGAGACTGCAAGGAGGACGGGGCCTGCCAGAGCTTTTTATGCCCTCTGTGGCTGCCAGACCTGCCCAGTCTGCAACCTGGGCATGCTATTGGTTGAAGTTGTCCAAGAATTTACATGATCCTATCACATGGCTTGCCTCCATTTTGTGGCTGGCGACATCCATTTTGTCATCCTTAAAGGGGAAAAAAATACATCGTGATGGGAGAAGACAAAAACAAACGTTTTAAGGACCCCAACCCGCACCCCGGTAAGTATTATCAGACAGTATAAATAATTATCACTGCATTTTTATGGATGTCCAGGGCGTTTTTTAACATTTAAAACAGCTCATTTCATTGCGCGTTGCCATTAACGAAAAATGAAATGTAACGAACCCAATTTTCGTGGTTCTGTTCGGTTCATTCCAATTGCATCATGATGTTCATTATTCATTTCATTATGTAACAAAACAAATAATGAATAACGGAAACGAAAAAAGTTCATTTCGTGCCCATCTCTAGTGTGAACAGTGGTGCCTAATCTTGGTTCCTCAGATTTACTTGGATTGCAGTTCCCAGAAATCCAGGCCAGCACAGTAGTTGCAAAGACTTCTGGGAGTTTTAGTCCAAGAATATCTAGGGACTTAAGGCTGAGGACCACTATGGGGAAAATATTGAACAGGATATTAAAAGGTAAAGATTCCCCCCGCACATGTGTGCTATTCATGTCCAACTCTAGGGGTGGTGCTCATCTCCACATTCAAGCTGAAGAGATAGTTTTGTGCAAGTTCATGGCCATGTAGCTGGCATGGCTGCAAGGAAACACTGTTTTTCCTTTCCGATTTTTACAGCGGTATCTATCTACTTGCATTTACATACTTTCAAACTACTAGGTTGGCAGGAGCTGGGTTAACAGCAGGAGTTCACTCCGCTGCATGGCACCCAGGATTCAATCCACTGAGCTGCGAACTTTGTAGCTGACAGTTTTCAGTGCTCTAGCCCATTGAGCCCCCACACCCCCAGGGATATTGGTCAGTGTTTATTTCCATACTCAGAAGTAATGAACATTGAGGGACTTATTCTAAGTAAGTGCTGCCCAAACACTTGACCATGTACCAAAGAAGTACTGTGTGCATCTCTTGTAATTTCTCTATTCATGTTTGTGCTCTATTTTCAATTGTAAAGCAAAACAGAAGCCCAAGGTGACTTCATGAAAAGATTTGTAAAAACAGTCACCTCTGTGTATTACATATAAACAAACACTGTCCAAATATAATAGAAGAGCAAAGTCATAGCATTCAGTCAAGAAAGCTGATGAGAGAGAGAGAGAGAGAGAGAACAAGAACAAGAACGAGAATGTGAACAAACTGGGCTAAATAAATTGTGCAGGTTGAAAGAGGTGCTAGTGTAGGCCATGGATCCTTAGACCTTATTCTCAATATGTTTCTAACACGGTTCACAAAGCAATTATGCTGGAAAGAAGTCCTGTTCCTTTGTTGTCACCACATCAGGATAAGTAGTTTTGAGAAGAGCAAACTGTAAGGTATTTTAGTCCTCAAAGGGCCATTAACTTTCACCGTCATTTAAGCACTTTTTAATCAGAAGTCGTAGCAGTTTATCTGAATCTGTTCACAATCATTTAGCTGCACTTTCTCAATATGCAGCAGGCCCTAGAGGCAATGAAATTTAATGGTATTTACTTGAACAAGAGTGAGTTCATGCATGTTCATTATTTACTCAGATTCATCAGTGTTAACCATGCTAAAAATAAATTAAAAACAGCTGATTTGGATCAGGACCATAGTGCTAGGGGAAGGTTAATAATCCCTTTTTCTCCTATGCTTTACTGCTTGATTTAATTTGCCCTCCAAGAGGTACTATTTGCCCCACATTGGGTGGAAACAAAATCATTCATAGGTTTTGTCCTACAAGGTAAGCAGGAACTCCAGGACAGTAGCAATTGGAATCACAGAACAGTTGTCAGGTAAAATATTATGCCTCAACATCTCAACCCTCATCCAAATTGTCATTCTAGCAGGTGTTTTTCTAAAGAAAATCTATATAGGAATTTGAGCACAGGTCTTCCACTTCATACCTAATGTAGAGGTTGAGGTATAACATTGTGCAGGTGTGATCCAGCCATCGAAAATTCAACAGACCTTTTCTATATCATTTAATATACTGGTAACCAAAATCTTTCTAAGTATAGGCACATATGCAGAAACAGTACACTGTAGGCACTTGCCCCCGTCTTTATCTTTGCAGTGATTTCCTAAGTCTTCTGTTGGGTTAGTTTGCAGAGATTGTGTGTGTGTGTGTGTGTGTGTGTGTGTGTGTGTGTGTGTGTGTGTGTGTGTGTGTGTGTGTGTGAAGTTTTTCATGTTACAAAACTAAACATAATAAGTGCAGAAAAGAGAAGACTGTATTGGCTGAAGGAGGGAGGAAACTGATCCAGAGGCAGCACAACATAACTGTTCACAGGTGCTATGTCTTAGGCACAGTGGTGTAGCTATGGCGGGGTTAAGGGGGGGGTGTTTGGACACAGCATCTGGGGGCACCAAATAAGGTGCCAAACAGCTTCCTGCCCATGAGTCACGGGAAGGTGTGTTGCAGGTGAACTACCAGGGCCGGTGTGGAAGGCTCCCCAGCCATCGCGGCCACCTTCTATGTGGTACCTTAGCCCCTCCCCATCCCTTGGGGGCACAAAAACTGACTTTGTCCCTGGGCGCCAAAAACCCTAGCTACGCCTCTCCTTAGGGATGATGGCATCCAGCCTTTGAAAAGAGAGGGAAAGGGACATAAGAAATTGCACTTCAAGGGATATAGGCCTAGTTCAAAAGGCAGAACACCCTTCTTTAAAACAACGTTTTATGAAAACATGTCTCTAGTTAGAACTGCAAGTAGTATTCACTGTGGTAACACCTTTATCCAGTTTAGCCAGATGCTTCTTTGCTGTTATCTAATGCTCTTTCAGGCCATTGTTATATTCTGCAAATCAAGAAAAACCTGTTTTTTTTTTCCAGTGAACTGACAAATATTTGTTTAGACTTGGTTCCCAGCAGAAAGTTTAACCATGGGGGCAAGATACTCCAAAACCAACCTGTTAAGTGGCAGTGTAATTCTGATAAGACTTCAGGGAAGAAACAACTAGCTGAGGAATAACTCCATTGATTCCTAAGTGTGAATTTTCAGGACATTTAGCTTATCACTGTTGGAAACAATATTCTCTACTGATTAGACCCTTGGCCAATCTTGGTAGTTGAATACATATCCTTAAGAAGGCAAGTTGACAGGTAGCTGTTTTGCCTCATTGCTAGTGTCAGGCAATGCAAGACGTAGAGGCATATTGCTAAACTGCCTATGTTTCACTGACTGGAAAATAAGAGGGGAAAACACATCTTTTGCTCTTTTTAACTCAGTGATACTTCACGTTCCACCAGGACAGAACACAGAATAAAACTATGCAATATTGCATTGTTCACTTCTTATTTTAGATTAAAAGTTTTGGAAAATATTTGTTCTGTATTCCTGAGTGGCAGGTCTCAACTATCTCATGTCCAGTGACAATGCAGGCACAATTGCTTAGTGCTAACGGATGTGCAAATCAAGCATCTGTTACTGTTATATCTGGATGCTGAACTAGTTCTTCGAGTTCTATTTTTTCATGGTTCTCCCCAAATAAATTTAGCAAGGCAGCACAAAAACTCAACACCAACAGTGTTGGGATTTTGTGTGTGAAGACAAACACTGTGCAGTGGTATTTTCTCATAATGTAGTAGGTCTAAAATGAACTATGTTGGTAGTAGAGGCTAATGCTACTGATGCTACTACTAATTTTATTGTATTAATAAGAAGAACATCTGAGGAGGTGTTCTGTGTTCCAAAAGACTCCACGTTGGTCTGTGAACCGCACTTTAAGTTTTTCGCTTTTCCAGTGTTTTTTTAAAAGATATAACTAATTGGTTGGTACAAATGGTTTGAGATGGAGTGTGGCAACTAATGCAGAATTCTTCTGTGTGTTCCGTAGAACTGTTCACTGATATGACATCAGAATGGCTGTATTGAAAAGAAAGCTACTCTTTTGTCATCAGATAGGCCCAGCATTTCTGTGCCTAGAATCGCTCTTAATATGACTATGGGAGAAGGAATGGTAATGCAGTTACTTTTTTCGGTGTTATCACTCTTCTAATTGATAGCTCTAATGGCATACTCATGTCTCAAGGCTGGAAACTTTTCATGGGTTGAGCTGCAAATAACAGTTCCCCATTTTACAGGGGTTTTTCCCCCCAAATAAAAATAATGTCATGAAACACAGACAATGCAATTACATTGAGGCTGGCCAATTGGATATTCTGCCTAATAGGCTAAAGAGATCCAGTTGAAAGTTCTTGCATTTAACTCCCAACTATTTTCAGTTTAAATCAAAGGGTATCTTTAAAGAGGAGAGGGAGAAGTCATCTCGCATTTTAAAGGTGGACAGCTTGTTTCGCACTTGAGGCCAACATACTAAATGTGTTATGCTTCAGTGCTTCCTGACTAATTGGCATTTTTATTTACACATAATTAATATAATATGTGAAAGGAAGTATATGAATGTGGTGGGTGCCAAGCGACAACAGCTGGTGGAGAATGTTGCACTTCTTGGGTGATGCCATGATTTATGCAGTTTTCTGATGTGAGACTTAGAAGTGGCAGTTCTCAGATGAGAGATTAATTTACACTTATTAAAATGTAATGGCAAAAATATGCACTCACAAACAGAAGGACTGCCAGGCAGAGAAGTGAGCTTACATGCATGTTCTGAAAAAGCATACCTATACGGTTACAGTGCACTAGTCCTCCTAATACCTAATTGCCTCATAGTAGCTTCCAGAAACTTCCATAGAAACTCCCAGCCAGTAACTCCCCCTTTTCTTACTTTTTTAAATCACTGATTGCACTTATCATGCTGTAGCAAGAACTGACCACCATCCTTTGCATGACAGTCAGCAGACTTTGCTGAATTATACATGACATGGAATTAACAGGCAACATATTCTTGAGTGGTTTGTCTCTTTCCTTTCCTTTTTAATTTTCTCTCACCTTCTGGGGAGAGATGCCAGAGGAGGGGACAGACCATAAAACTACTTAAACACGTGATTTAAAACAGTTCAACAGTTCAAGAAGATAGTGAGCAGAAAACCACACTCAAAACTGATGCTATTGTCGCATAGCGAAGAAGAGCTAGGTTTTTTAAAACTTATTTATTTATTTATTATTTATTTATTGAACTTGTATCCCGCCCATCTTCCCCAAGGGAACTCTGGGCGGCTTACAGCAGTAAAAAAGAGATATAGACAACAAACAACAAGATGGCGGCAAAACCCAGGGCAAAAAAAGAAAAAAAAAGAAAACACCAGATTAACAAAGGGAGTCTCCAAAAGCCTCTCTAAAGAGGTAGGTCTTCAAAGCATGGGGGACATGAACAGAGGAGAAGGACGCATCCCACAATGATGGTGTCACAGAAAAGGAAGCTCTCTCTCCTGCCTCTCCTCGTTATGTATTGCTCCTATTGGTGGGAGATTTACCTCCCCAAGTTAAAGGAGCAAAGTGTTCTGCTTGTATACTGCCCCATACCACTTCAAGTAGTCTCTGGGCTGTTTACAGTTTAATTACAGTATGCAGGCTTCACATTGCACCCCCCTCCCAGCAGGCTGGGTACTCATTTTACCAACCTCGGTAAGAAGTCCTTTAAACCTGGTACAGAATGGGCCAGGTGTAAAGGACTCCAGCCATTGACAGGCTCGGCAGGAGCCTGAAAATGATGGAACAAAATGGTTCATTTCAATGCAAAAATGACCATTTTGTTTTGTCTACAACGAAATGCTGCTTCCTCGTTTCGTTTTGTTACATAACAAAAGGACGAAACAGCATTTCGTTTTTCATTTCCTGCCCATCCCTAGTGTCTTCTACTGGGAAGGATTGTGCTCATATCTCTGCTTAGCCATGAAGCTCAGCCAATGGTCTTGACCCAGACACTATCACACTTGCAGGGCTGATGTGAGGGTGGGGTGTGTGGGAACAGCATAAGGGATCCACAGAGGCATCTAGGAATTCCTTGGAATTCGAGTGGAATCCAAATTAGTAAATAATGAACACTGTTCTTGGATAAAGCTATTTAGCTCCTCTCTGCTGATTTACTGCTGGCTTCCATCAGGATCTGGGGATTCATCGAGGATTCCTCCTGCATCTAACAATGAAAGAGTTGTGCAGATCATTATTAATAAGAAAGGATTTGCTGACTATCCCTTTAGCCAGTGGCAGGGTCCTTCCCACTGGTGATGGACAGGATAATAAAAGGGGGGGGTATTAACAAGTAAGAAAACAGAACTGCACCTGGAGAAACAGAAGCAAGGGGAACTGATGAATCTAAAATATGAGCCAAAAAGGAGCTGTGGTTCTTTTTTAAAAAAAAAGCTTGTTTCACCCCCACTTCCAATATCTTGCTGCCTCTTACTTCAAAGGCAGACAAACAACACACTGTTCTGCGTGGCATCTCCTGCTTTAAATCTTCCTGTCTTCACCTTCTTGAAACATGAGCCTGCGATGCAGGATCTGACCCCTCTTCCAAGACAGGAGGGGGTATCCAGTGAGAGAGCTGGGAGTGGGAGGAGGTTGTGGGGGGAATGCCTGTTTTACATCTGCCTTGCTTCACATTGCAGAATTTTGAACTTTCTCCCCTTAACATTTTCTTCCACATATAGTCCAAAGGAAATTTAGTAAACTCGGTTGGAAAAAAACTTAGTATAACAGGAGAGGAAAGGCTGGGCCTGAGACATCACTTGGTTATGTGTGAGAGTTGAGCTTTTTCCATATTGTGGAAGCAAGGGTCTTGAAGGACTGTGGGGCTGCATTTATCCTTGTAGATGCTGCAACTGTTGCTGAAGGTGACAGTGATGATTTTGCACATTTAAGGTCCCTTGTCTCTTCGAGTCTGTCTGTTGATTTTCTCTTCCCCTGAACTTTCTCCTCTGCCTTGATTTATGCAGGTGAGTGAGCTACCCACTAAAAGCCCAAGGCCTCACTAAATAAATCACTAATCCCACCTACAGAAGTGGTGCATCCTTAAGAGGAAAGGCTGTTTTAAAACACCTGCTTTTGTATTGGAATTGGTCATAAGGTTCTTTGTGTGTATGTTTTCTGAGGCAGAGAGTACTGAAAGATTTGCATGCCTGGAAGGATAAGGTGAGAGAAGGCCTTTTACCTTAAGGTATGTTTGGATTCTCAAGATTGGACAACAGTAGGGATGGGGGGGGGGCTTGGCTTGACTAACCTTTTGTCTGGAAATGAACTTTTCCAAATATCCTTGTTCCTTTCCCCTTGTAAACTGAATGGGGAATATCGGTTCTTTAGAGAGCAATCAAATTTTCATGCTGTCAAATTGCTTCAAACTTATGGTGGCTCTAACAGGGGGTGTCAAGATGTGTGAGATGTTCAAGAGGTTGATTTACCACGGCCACTCCCCATTGTGTTTCCATGGCTCTGTGGGGCTTGAACCCGGGTTTCCTGAATTCTTGTAAGATATTCTGTTCAGTACATCCCATTAGCTAGTCTTAATACATACTGTCGTATGGTCCCCAAGATCATGGAAAGAACTGCAGCTAACTCTAGCAAGCCTTTACATTCTTTAATTCATTTTCTAAATTGATGTCCAGAGTAACATTCCTTCTGATTTTGCAGAGGGCTGTGTGGGAGCTCCAGCCCTACCACATGGGGTTTGGTAACAAATGGAAGCAAAGGGTTGTTAACACTTGCTCAGCTATGCACGCCCAATGGAGTGGTGCAAGCCGGCACACCTGTGCTGCTTAGAGGTAACATTGGCCCAGAGCTCTGTTGGGAGTCTAATGCCTCTTTATAGCAGTCTGTGCTTCTGGGTCTCAGCACCATCTCCACTTGAGAGAATACAAGGTCGTGAAAACTGCAAACATATTCTAGTAAAGTTTAGGATCAAATAGGCACCATCTCACATCACTGATTCAAAGGTTTACGGTTGCTGAGGCTTCCTGCTTCCAGTGTAACAGCTGCAATCTGTCACCCAGCTCTACCAGCCTAGCAAAGGAAGAATGGTGAACATGAGAAAATCAGCAGACACTCTGTAAAAGTGCAGCGGGAAAGGTGAGAACTTTCCACTGTTTAACCTCAGGGATGGTTTCACTAGGATGAGAGCCTCACCTTCAGGGTTTCTGGCCTCTATATAAAAGCTACTCTGTGTAAACTGCCCTTCCAGTGAGCCCCTGGCTCTGTGTGTTTATTTGGTCTCCACTCAAATCAGGGCAGCTTGAAAGCCTCAGTAATTTATATCTCTGTGACAAATTCAAGTCAAAGACTGTGGTTGAAAACCAAAGAGACCGACTGTGGAACGAAAAATGAAAAGTTATCATTTACTTATTTATTTGCTTATTGAAAGTGTTGGAAACTCACTCTTCAACCAGACGCTTGGAGCCCTTTAGGAAGATTAGAATTCCTAGTCTAAAAGACATAGGAAAAGGATGAAAAAAAGCAAACCCAGGGTCACACCACATTTTAAGGCCCAAAGTATATTTCTTCTTCCTGCCAGGACAGATTTTTCAGCACTATGTTCTTGAGATATCAAACACGCAAGCAAAGCTCCTTGTTGACCAATCACAAAGCAGATGCATGCCAAATGCATGCAAGGCAAGCTCAAGCCCAATTAAACTGTGTTTTCCTCTTAAGGGTCCGCAAGATCACTTAGTGGTCACTCAGCTGCCAAGTTCAATTGATATTAATTTAACAGGTGATTAAGCTGGATCTAAACACAATGGAAGGGATGCTCCTCCTGCTGCCTTTGGTAGCTTCAGGGATAGCACTTGTAACAGAAGAGAGAAGAGGTCTGTGGGAGCATGATGACTTTTGTACAGTCCACCTTTTAAACAGAATTCATCCCATACTTTTCAGGCTAATACTAAAATTTAAAAACTTCAGTTTTTAACACTTCTCCGCATTTTGGAATTAATTTTCTGACATTAACAGTGTACTTACAGTGGTACCTTGTATAAAGGAATTAATTCGGTCCAAATGAAATTATGTGAAGCAAATTTTCCTTTATACAAATTTCCCATAGGAATGCATTGAAAACAGAGTAGTCCCTAATCGCGACCATTTTTATGTTGTACAGATTTGCCCCATAGGCAATTCTGTTAAGCTAATTTCCCCTATCGCCGGAATTTTTTATGTTGTACAGATGTTATGTTATACAAACCATTTGTTATACGAGGGTCCACTGTATATGCATACATGTAAAATGTGTATTTTTTAGAATGTTTAGTCCCAAATAGGTGAAAAACAGTGGAAACAATTTTCATCTTTAGTGCCGGATAATGCACACATGAGATGGGACTGACCTATAGATAATATAAATGCAAAGTTGATGAGGTCATCTCAAAAGGCATGTCTGATGTCACTGTGTCTAGTCATGATGCAAAGTATCATGGCTGACTACAATCCCCCCCCCCCGCAGCTTAAAAAAGAAACCTGGAAGGAAGATTTTGACTGGAGATTAGAGATGGGCACGACTCAGAAAAATTGTTCATTTTCGTTTTCGTTTTCGTCTAGGGGTCCGTTTCGGCTCGTTTCCCTTTTCGTGAGCTAATTTTCAAAATTTTTCGTTTTTTTGTTGCGTAACGAAAACGACAAACGAAAGCAAAAACGAAAATTTTTTGTTTCTTCCCATTCAGCTCCATTAAGTGCTTTTCCAGTAACGAAAAACGAAAAATGGCTCGAAATTAGTCATTTCGTTTCCGTTTTCGTTCCAGTTTTGAGCCGTTTTTCATTTTTCGTTTCGTTACGTAACGGAAACGAAAAACGAAAACGGAAACGGAAATTCCGCTAAGTCGTGCCCATCTCTACTGGAGATGTTCCTAGGCACAAATTATTTTAGCACTATAAATATTATTAAATATTACCCAGCATCTTCTTGTTGAATGACTAGCCAAAGGGCTTGGCAAGCACTTCATTTCCCACTATTATTGTTTTATCCATGAAAAATATGTTTCCTATATTTACGTACCACTTTTCGGGGGGGGGAGCCTTTTGTTGTTTCACAGTTCCTTGTATGGGGCAACAGAACAAGATGAGCACTGATTCTATAGGCTCAACTCAAATATTAAGCAAAGTGAGACCATCTCATCCGCATATGTGTTAGATCTCTTTGTCATAGAAGGGCAACAGGTTGCGAATTATTCAATTTGTTTTCACTTGATTTTTACTTTCAGCCAGTGGGACTAGGGCTTTGGGCATGTTTTTGCTTCATAGGCCAAACCAGCTTGGCAGGCTTTAGGTGGCACTCGGAGCCCTTTCTGTGGGCATCTGACATTGCCCATTCACACCTCCTGTATTCAGGTTAAATTGCTGTATTGGCACTTTGCAAAAAAAAAAATTAGTGGGTTTTGAATCGCAGTTTGGGCACTCGGTCTCTAAAAGGTTCGCCGTCATTGCTTTAGGATACTGTGGACGTTGCGGGTATTTTGGAGTACTATGAACCCAACTTTCTGTGGTGAGAAGGAAGGGTCCATCTGATTAATGCTCTGCTTTGGGCAACAAAAGGGCTTTCCACAGCCTTGCTGTATTGATATATTATTTGGACAGTATGGGGGACATACATTTTACCTTCTAGTATCTTCCAAAACTTGTCCTTAGAGAAAGATGAAGAGAAAGAAAGGAGTGAGTAACACTGCATTCTTAACCTAGTCCAGTGCAGAATGGGGAAGCAAATCATTCTGATTCCACTTCAAACAGGAAAATGTATTGGGTGGACTCGGATGAAAAACAGACAGTGGGGAAGTAAATGGCGCTTCTTCCACACTGTGGCGTTTACTCCATGGTGAATGGTGAGCTTGGCAATGTGCAAAGGTCCAACGTCTCTCTCTCTCTCTCTCTCCCTCCTCCCACCCATGCCCATCACCCCACAAATGTATTTGTGTTGATTTGTTTTCACTGTAAAAGTACATGTGTTCCCTCTAGTATCAAAGAATTACAAAACAAATTTTTGGTGAGAGGGCTGCAGAGCAGAGGTAGAAGGTGGATATGTTTGGCAGTTTTTCCCTCTTCCCCCTGAAGGCACAAGGTGAGTTTTAGTCTCTCTCTTTTTTTTTAAAGGCACATGTTTAGAGTGCTGGGTTCAATATTTAATTCCCAGGAGAACACATATGGCCAACAGGCTGCTTCCTTCCTGCCCCAGCCCTAACCTCTGTTAATTTTAAAAGGTTCCATAACATGACCAAAATGAACATAACAATTTATTAACATATCTGTGAGTGGGATTATCTGCAATATCCCCATTGCCTGAGGCTCTAAAATATGGCTTGCCTTTTAATGCAGCTACAGATGCCCCCTCCCTACTTGGACCAACAATCCTGAAAGTGGATATCCTAGGTTTCTGAGTCCCCATCCCCACCTCATGCTGAAGAAGAAGAAGATGAAACCAGGTAGCTCCACCTGGTTACACAGTATAGGGACAGCATTGCTACCACAGCAAAATATTGGTAGGGCAGGCGTGAGGCACTAGTGGAAAGTCATAAGCACACTTTTTATATCTGTCGATAAAGAATTCTGCCTTTTGTTCCTTGGCAAGCACTATGACACCACTGATGTGGCATAGCAAGGCTAGGAGTATGGATGTGCATAATGTCCCAGTGATGTTGAGCATGCATTCTTTTGGCCCATTAGCTGTCTGTGCCCCCCTCAAAAAAAGATTTACCCGAGGGTTAAGCCCTTTGCCCATTATCTTTTCTTATTTTCTTTCTCACCCCCCAAAAGGGAGGAGGAACTCACATTCTTCCTGCTTATTCTACCCCCCTCCCTCCAAGACACGCACACCACTCTGTCTGAGAGCCTGATGTAGTTAATTGGAGCTTCTTGAAAGTCTGCATTTACACAGAAAGAGCCAAAGAGACATCTTGGCAGCAAAATATCATTATCAGTTTTGAGTTCTAGCCCCAAATCCTCTTGCGGTCAAAACACAATTCTTTTAACTAAACAATTAAGGATTTGTCCAAGGGTTTCTGCCATGATTTATCAAGACTGGGGAGGAGCTTTCCCTTGGATGTGTCAGGAGATGTTAACAATCTGCATTGCAGTGTGAGAATAGATAAAAGAACCGAAAATCAGGCTGTGGATAGGTGGGGCACAATCCACCAAAACATTCTCTTGCACAAGCTCTTTGAAATGCACTGTAGTTGCGTGGCTTCTCTTTTTGGTGGGGCTTGCAGGGCCAAAATTCCTGGTGGATTGCATCAAGGCAAGACCCGGTCCTTGTAAGAGATTGTGGGGATTTTGGGTGGGCTGGGGTGAGGGGATGACATGCAACCATGGGGCAGTAATTGAAATATCTCTCAGATATTTTCTCATGTCTCACCCATGGAGTAATGGAGTTAGGGTTGACTGTAGTGCAGACTCTAGAATATTTTGGAGTCATGACTCCCAGGAGACTCTATGGCTGAACTGAGTATTAATCAAATAATATTCTGCAATACTATTTTGGAGTACAATTTAGCGTATTTTCTATGCTGTAGAAAATACTGATCCCAGCCATGTTTCTCCCTCAAAGTGACTCAGGCGATTTTAGGGGACACTTTGAAATTTAGAAAAGTTTTGGGTTTTGGGGGGGAGGGGCTGAGATATTAAGCTCCAAAGGAGGTGTGGGTGGAGTGTCCAGGTGAGTGCATGCAACTTGCCACTAAGGAAAAGGAGTTAAGCTGGTGGTGAAATTAACTACTTAAAATCTGGCAAGTTGAAGCACTCACTGGGACACTCTGTCAATTAACTACCCTCACCCACTTTAGAGCTTAATATCTCAGCCTCCCAAAACCCAAAACTTTTCAAACTTCAGGGGGGTAGGAAAAAATAGGGGACCCAGGGGAGCATAGAGTTTTGTTTCATTTTGTTTTGTTTCATAACGACAGTACTTTATAAATTCATTTTGTTACAAAGCAAAACAAAACTACTTCAGCAATGAAATGAAACGAAGCTCTATTTTTCCATTAGTGCCCATCCTTAATGTACACATTAGACACAGAAGATAAGTGGTTTGAGAGAGGGGTCAGGGAAGCCATTCATGTGAGTACTGAAAACCCCTCTCTCAACAGAAGTGGGGTGCTCAGGCACAGTCTATCTGCTACTTATCAGGGTGTGGTTTCATCAATCCCCAGGCAAATAAAAAACACTTCACGCCTCCACCACCAAGGTGATAGCTAATGACCCATACACTCACATTAGGCCATTGTCCACCTAATGAACCTATTCAGGCCATTGTTCATCTTATGAGCCTATATCAGAACAGGGTGACATGAGGTCAAAGTGAACTATAAAATGGAGGACGCGCAACTAGCTTTCCTCAGACTGACAAATTTGTTTGTATGAGCAGTGAAACATTTCAATCTTTCAAGAAAAGAAGTCCAGTTGCCATGAGTCAGCTTCCAGATAAACTCACCTGGATTAGTGAGAATCTTCACAGACATGTTGTATCCATGTAGTGCTTAAGGTCTTCCTGTATGCATATCTGGTCTGTGTCTATTTTAAGCAGATTTTTAGCATTTTAAGTTTTTAAGCATTTTAAGTCTTCAAGCAGATTTTAAGCATTTTAGGTCATTTCGAGCAGAATGGTGTTTTGTGGTTGTTTGTTTGTTTGTTTTTGGTTTGTGTAGTGCTGGAGCAGCACTTAATTTCATTGTACATATTGTGCATATGTACAATGACAATAAATTTCTATTCTTTTCCATTCTATGCAACTTGCAGTCCTCTGCATGAACAAAGGCACACTGAATCAAGCTCTTTGGCTTGATTCAACATAACTCTGATTAGATCCTCTTTTCTTTTGATACCCAAGGATGGGGAAACTGGAGAGCAAGAAATAATCTTTAGCATTTAATAATAATCTGTTTTAATAATCCTTACAAAATCTATGTTAGGTGTTGTTATGTGCTTCCTAATCTGAGCTATGAGGAAGCGCAAGGATCATGGCTGGAAAGTTTAGTTCTTTTGGGGTAAGAGAACACTAGAAACTTAATGAAGTTTGTGTCATATTTGTTAAAATTTCCTGACAAGCCCAGGACTCATTCGTTCACAGTGATCAAGCCAGCCTAGCTCATGGTATCATTATTATTGCCCACATATTGCAGACATGGGACTGGGAGATGCGAACTTGCCTGAGGCTACGTCATACTGAGTTCATGGCAGAAGAAAGACATCTTGGTTCAAAGCTTATTCTCAGCAAATACAATACTGTTGTAGCTCTACGTTATTAGGACTGGTACAATCGATACAACAACAGAGGATGGGGAGGGGAAGCATCTACTGCCAGCAGATGCACAAGGAAATTCAGACTATGGATACTGGGAAATAGAGTTTCCCCCAAGGAACAGCTCCTTAGGGAGTCCTGCCTCAGCACTGGATAATCTAGGCCTTTGGCGGTTTCACCAGAGCTTGGAATAACAAGATGTCATCGCTATATAATATTACAAGAAGGTTTAACTTCACATTTATGCAGTGTAACTATAACTTTTAAAGGCATCTTAATAATTGCAGACCCTGCTTAGCTTCTGAAATCAGGTGAGATCGGATGTGCTTAGGGCATCTAGGCAGCTTAGATCTTGTCAAATGAGACATTTGGGGTGCAATTATGTATACTGCCTCATTCTGGGATTTTATAGAGGTCAGGACAACAGTCTTTCCCCATGTTTCCCACACCATTTTTCTTTTCACACATGAAAATATTGAGAAGGAAAAAAACCAAAAGAGTTGTACAATGTATTTTGATTAACAGTGTCAGGAACTGTTCATCTGGAAGCATGCTTATCCTTTTCTGAGTGATAGGATGGGCACAAGTTACTCAGAATGGCAAATTCTATTTAATGCATTATCAGTATATTTCAGCACAGTTGTATAACCAATATATTCTCAAATTAGTGCCTAAGTGGGACAACAAGCATTGTCAACTTTCTTTGGACCTACCATGTAATGTGTTTTAACATGTAGTCCTTGCAAACACTCAAAAGGTATGTTGGAATGGGGGTTTGAATCCAAGTCTCCCAAGTTCTGGCTCAATGCTCTGTTCACTATATACTAGCTCAGCTTTGTGCATTTCAAGTACCGTGGTACCTTGTATAAAGGAATTAATTCGTTCCAAATGAAATTATGTTAAGCAAATTTTCCTTTATACAAATTCCCATAGGAATGCATTGAAAAAGGAGTAATCCCATTTTTATGTTGTATGGATTTTCCCCATAGGCGATTATGTTAAGCAAATTTCCCCTATCTCCGGAATTTTTTTATGTTGTACAGATTTTATGTTATACAAACTGTTTGTTATACAAGGGTCCACTGTACTGTATATGCATTTAGAATTGTTTACTTTTTAAAATGGTCTTACACACATGTGGGGAGTAGAGATGGGCACGGAACGAACATTTTTTCGTTTCCGTTATCGTTTGTCATTTCCATTACGTAACGAAATGACAAACGAAAATTGTGATGAAAATGAAACAAAATGAACAGAACCATCGAGATGTATTTTTCTTTTCCCTTTAAAATGGATGTCGCCACCAGCCACAAAATGGAGGCAAGCCATGTGATGGGATCATGTTCAACCAATAGCATGCCCAGGTTGCAAACTAGGCGGGCAGGTCTGGCAGCCACAGAGGGCATAAAAAGCTCTGGTGCATTTTGTCCTGTTTCCAGCCTCAGAGTCCAAAATGAAGAGTTTTGGAGAGAAAAGTAAACCCAATAGATTTTTCAATGCTTTTTAGAGAATCAGAAAACCCTAAGTGATGTATTCGAAACCACCCAGATCCGATTCGCAGGTAGGTTCCTGACATCCTCATACTGAAATGCATGCATTTCAGATAGAGGTGGAAAAATAATTTGGAGGTGGGGTGGGGTAAATAACTCCCAGAATACTCCTAGTAGGGTAGCCAGTAACCATGCTTGTAGGAAGATTTGAGAGCTCTAGCCTAAAAGTGGATATTGGCCAGGCACTGTCCTCTGAAACAGTAGTTTTTTTTACAATGCCTCCCGGGGGACTCTATGGCTGAACTGGGTATTAATCAAATGGGACCTGCTATCTGGGATACATGGTGCAGACTTGGCTGATCTCAGCACCTATAAGAATGTTTTTGCAGTTTCTTTCCAGAACTATCACCTTTAGCTCAATATCAAAAGCTTGAGCTTGCTAGTTTTCCAGTCTCAACCCCAAGATGAGGGCAGACCCACATCTATGCTTCTGACAGCTGGGAAAAAGGCTTGTTATGAGTTTATAGATTAAAAATAGTCAGGACAGATGGACAGACACTCACTCACACACATATACTTGGAGATTTCAATGACTACACCATTGCATTGTCTGAAATATAGTCTGCAGCCGAACAGCAGTCAGATAGAGCATTGCCATTTGTGAGTCAAGGCTTACAAGAGAAACAGATCAAGGACTGGCGTTTTGCAAAGGGGAAGATGTAAAGAGTTAACACACACTAGAGAAGATTGAGAGAGAGAGAGAGATGATGCTCTTAATTGTCATGGGGTAAGAGAAGAGGGGGGAAAGATTTTAAAGAGATGCAGAAATATTCCAGGGTAATAAAATATCCCCTTTTCAGTGTCAAAGTTAATGTTCCAGGCCTCAGGTGAAATTGGCTTCTTATCAGAGAGTGGTTTCCCCTTGAGAGGCCTGGCAGCGCCATTGCTGAGTGCTGCCACTTCCCCATCTCACTAGGAGGAGAGGCATCTCCACACTCCATTTCTGAGAGGCTGATTATTCTGAAAGGCAAAGTGGTAGAGGATGAAGTGAGGGGACGAGCCAGTTCGTGTAAATAATCTGAATGAGAACACTTGTCTTTAACTAGGCCTGAGCTGAGTTATCTGCTGCTCTTTTTCTCCCTATGACTCTTATTCACTATTCCTTTTTAAAGCCCAGTTTCATGGCAGTGTAACCCTAACAGCTTAGGTGGTGGCAAAAGCCCAGCAACCGTGGTGTTTTTCTTCACTGATCATGCATGGCTAATTTTTTAATTAGCATTATGCCTGCTAATTAACCCTGTGATTTATTATTCTTTTGCACAGGCATAGCTTTATACTGTAGGCAAGTTTTTTACGTTGGTATTTTCTATGTTCATATATTCAATAATTGTATTGCGCTTTAAATCTTTTTATTTAAGAAGAAAAATTAAGAAATTTAATAAACCACAAATGGAAATGCCCTACTTGGGACCACCCAGGAAGCTTTGCCTTAGCAAAGATTTGAACAAAACTCTTTGTATACCAGGTAGAAGCAGAAGAGAAAGGGAAGTGTGAGGCAAGAGTGAAGTGTTTGTCAAGGGTACTTCTTTCTATATGAGTACCAGAGCCGTTGCTAGAGTGGAGCAACTGAGGCTTTGCTCTGGGGCAGCACAAGTTAGGAAAATAAACACCCTTCAAGCCTCCTCTTTTGAAAGCATAAGCTTCCCCCACCACCACCGTCCACCACCAATGATACCACATTCTCCTCTTTCTTTGTCTTGGTAAGGGCTTGTACCCAAACCTCAGGTTGGAAAATAGTGTAACAGGCCCCAGACATTAACATTACTCGGTACAGCAACACTGTTTTGATGAAGAGCCATTACTACTTATCTGGAGTAAGTTCTCATTCTGATTTGGCAAAAGTTGCCATGCCAGTGCTAGAGTAAACAGAACCTTTTGGGTGCATGAATGGTGCTAACATTGTCAGAATCAACACATGAAACCAGATGTTGTGTTCAAGTTTGTACACTGTTTCTTCTTAGAACTGCTGCTTTCCATACACAAGCTGCTATATCACCTCATGCAAATACAGTAATCCCCCACCTATTGCAGGGGTTAGGCACCCGACCCAACCCGTGATAATGGAAAATCCGCAATATGCAGATGCTGGGTCAGGTCAGGATCTGGGGGCCTATCTGGGGGCTCTTACACTAATCTGAGGCCAGGAGCTGCCCTGAAAGGGCCTCCAACGGGCTTCCAAGGCCTGTCTGAGGTCCCAGACGTGGTTTCTGGTGATCCGGATGTCACTTCCGTTTTTTCAGAAGTGACTTCCGGTTTGCCAAAAACCACTTCTGAGGCCTCCAACTGGACCCAGGAACCCCGTTGGAGGTCTGTTCGGGGCAGTGCCAGGCCTGCGATAAGTGCAGAAGGCCTCAAACAGGCCCAAGCAGCTTACCCCTGGTGGCCTTGCCTTTCATGTACTGTGGTCCCGCAATATGCTGGGACCGCAGTATATGAACTGCGAAATGGCGGGGGACCACTGTATCAATGACGGGACAAGGTGTACACATGGTGATTCACTAACTGTGATCCAACTGCCCCAAATACACATACCATATGTAGCAAATACAGAGTTAGCTGGTAAATGTATCAAACATTCCGTACTTTGCTGAGTGCAATGTAAATTTCGAGAATTTCAAGAACCCCTCTCTCTTCATACAGTGCTTAAACTGCAGGTGGTAGTCTCTTATAATGGAGTAGACATATCTGGCAGATAGCAGATGGGCAGAGTTTTACTAGAGTTTTACTAGAAACTTAGGTAAACCTGATGCAGGCACACCAAAGTCAGGATCTAGGAATAATCTGTTGTCAAGTCTCATCACCAAAAACTTTCAAGGGAATCCAAGGTCAACCCCCTTCAAAAGAATCATGCACAGCCAGGGGGACAGCAGCCCTAGAAGCTAAGATCAAAAGTCAAAACCAACACATTCTACACCAAACTCGCAACTCTAACGTTTATATAACAAAGCCACTAGAACCCACCCAGATTTCAACTGCTACATAATGGGAAAAGAACTCAGCTGTAGGTTTTGGCCCACTGGTCTCCCTATGAGGAAGAGTTTTCTCATTAGGAGACCTCTTATCCTTAAGGAGGTCTTTTTCTCTGGGAGAGTCTTTGGCTGCAGCCACTCACTTGGCCTGCAGGATTCCGTCTTTGTTCTGTGGTGTTCTTGTGGCCTTGGAGGCGATGCAGCTTCCTCTGCTACCTTAAGCACAACGTCAGTCTCTATTCGGGAGTTCTTCTGCGTCCACCACCACATTTGCAGGATCAGCAGCATTTGCCAGTTTCTCCTGTGTGCCAGCTGTGGAAAAGAGGTGAGTCCCAGCTTATCCTCACTGGAAGACTCATCCAGCAAGACCATGATGTGGCTGAACACAAAGAAGTCTTATAATCTTGCTAATAAAGGAAAGACATCACATATAAATACCAAAGGTGTCACATTGCCTTGTCTGTAAGGCAGTGTGTCTACAACTGGTGCTTATTATCTTACGTGATAATCTTATTAGTATGCCTCAGGTGGAACTGTGACTCATATAATTTACTCTTCTGGAACCGTGGGCACAACCAACAATGGGGAAAAATAGGGCTTGCAGCATCTGTTAACATTTATGGGGCTTTATACACCGTTATGTAATTGCCTATAGCAGCACCCATCTACTTTTCATGAGAGGCAATCCTTGTGTTGCTGTATCCTTTATTCTGGCATTAAAAAAAAAGAATAACATGTTTTATTTGGTTGTCTAGAGGAGCTAGATGCCACACAACTGGTGCCTTGGAACATGTGGAAAGCACTTTCCCCTCACCACTCATTAGCCATAGCCCTTGCATTTAGGATTAGTTCTTCCAAGGGACATGATTTTCATGTAAACATGAGTCAGGTGTCTCCCATTTATCCAATCAAACACTTGTGTGCATTTGCAAAGTGTTTATTTTTAAGGTGATAACTTATTATTATTTACCCACTGCAGCAGCTGCATCAACATGACTAATTGTGCTCAAAGTATTGTATCAAAAGAGTTTCCTTGGTTCATTTGTTTTGGGATCACATGGAGAAGCTAACAGTGCCAAACTTGAGAACAAGCTAAGTGAACTTTAGTTCAGGATCTCCGAGTGGTTTTTTTGTTTAATTTTAACATTTGTTAATGCTATGACACCTGTTAAATCTGAGAGTTTGGAACCCCAGCATACCTTAATCCTGTACTACAAGTAGGTCTGAAACCACTGAAGCAAATGCATCTCAGAGTGCATGCCTGCCTATTCTCACTTTGAATATATGATTTTAGACATAACAAGAGCAACAAGCAGTTATACCTGAATGAAGAGATGAGCAAAGCCAATTGGGTAAGCCGACTAGGGGGCCTTTTGGCCACCACCTTGTCTCTCCTTCAACAAACTTAACTCCAAACCACCAACCATTTCTAATCTCTCCTTCTTCCAACATGTACTAGATCAAAAGAATTGGCTTTTACAAACACACTATCTTCTTTCCCATCAAAGAGCCTCCCACCTTTTCCCTTCTAACTTATCTGACCTGCCAAGTGAATTTGCCAAGTTGTTATAAGGCTGAAATTAATTGACCAGCCAGTTGTCAAACCTAAGTTTGGATAAATTTTGATAAATTTCATGCAAGAATCCAAATTGTCAAGAGCTCTTTTGAAGTGAATCTCTGAACTTCTTGAGGCTTCTCACATGATGAGCATAAAAAGCTAGGGTTTTCACCCTCTTCCACAAACTCTCCTCCACTCTTGCATGTGGAGCAGTTGTCCCTGATCAAAAATATGTGGCTATTTGGCTGAAAGATACCAAAGGTCCTGGTTCACTTTATTGTGCAAGCCTAGGTCACCAAGGTAATTGAGTATGAGTTGCAACAGCCTTTCATTTATATTGTGCAATTGTATTTTTTGTGGGGAGGGATAATGCAAAGCAGAAGTTCATTTTCATAACAAGAAAGATGCAGCTCAGGTCAAACGAAGACAATCTGTAACAAGAATAAAGCTTGTGAAGTGATGTTCTTCTCCATTGGGCTTAACAGAATTAATTTTTGAAATGCTAAAACGTGGCCTGTCCGTGCTTTAGTGAAAACCAAAGTCACAGAAGGAGCAATTCCTTGTTACTTTGAACATATTGTTCTTTAAAAGAAGAAGAAAAAAAAAGAACTTGGCTTACTTTAGTGCAACCTATGGATGGCTTTAGTTTAGAGCAGTGCTTCTCAAACTTGGGTCTCCATATGTATTTGGCCTATACCGTAATTCCCAGTAATCCTGGCCAGCACAGCTAATGGTGAAGATTTCTGGGAGTTTTACTCCAAGAACTAGACGTGGGCACGACTCGGCGAAATTGTCATTTCCGTTTTTGGTTATAGTTATCGTTACGTAACGGAAACGGTAACGATAATTACGCCGCTCCAACTTGAACCCGACCCGAATAAAGAAAAATTGGGTCGGGTTTATTGTTGTCGTTAATGGCATCGCGGCAATCGTGCAATGCCATTGCCAACAAGCGGCACAAAAAAAAGTTTTAAAAAGTAAAAAAAAAAAAAAAAAAAACGATTCCCGGCCAAAAAAGCAGGCGAAAATATGCCTGCCTCAGTGAGGGCACCTACCAGAGGGGTGGTTTCAGGGGGGTCCCTGGCCTCCCCCCCCTCTCCTTTCCTGGGCTGCTTGCACCAGGCTGGGGGGGGGGTCATCCTCGTCGTCTCTATGCCATGCGGTGGGGGGGGATCCAAAATGGCGACTGCAATATTTATTTTTAAATTGTGGTCCAAAAACCCACTAAAGCACAACAGAAACATGTGAAAATTAGGTATTTTAAATGCCTGAATTTTTATAGTAGCAGCAGTGGGTTTTTCTTGCAATGAAACGTCTCCATTGATTTTATTTTATTTTATTTTTATTTTTATTTTTTTACACCTGCGCAATGATGGGCTGGCCATGGGATGGGACCATGCAAATTTTTTGAACCATTCCACCAATCGCATGGCCAGGTTTTGACTGACACTTCTGGATGTGCCAGAGGGCATAAAAAGCCGAGGCACCTTCCAGAAGTCGCAGTCGGGTCTGGATGTGGAGGAGGGTGGAGGGCTGTGTGGCTGGCTGCTGATGGCTAATGCTTTCGATTCCGCTGGAGGCTTTCTATTCAAAATTTGGAGGGAGGGAGTGGAGGCTTTAGATTTAGGTTAGGCAGGCAGGGAGGGAATTATTGAATTTAGAAAATAGTTTCATTTCCTTGATTCCCTGGCTGCAGCTTTGCAGCAGTTTATTCTTTTTTTTCCCCTCTTGCAGTTTGAGAGGATTTTTTTTTTATTGGGTAAAGAGGGGAGGTTCGAGTGGGAAGGGGGAGGAGGTGTGGATTTATTTCAAAAATATGCAGTCTCATGCAACGATATTATTCATCATCATCACCCAATTTAAAGTGTTTTCCACCTGCTCTGGGTCATTGTGGGATGCCCCCATGCTGGGACGTCAAATTGCGCTAAATCGCGGTGGAAACGACAAACGACAAACGGAAACAACAAATTTTTGAAAATTTTCGCAACAAACGGAAACGACCCAAAACGGACCCGTTCCGACAAACGACAACTCAAAACGTCATTTTTTCTGGTCGTGCCCATCTCTACCAAGAACATTTGGGAGCCCGAGGTTTGGAACCACTGCTTTAGAATATTGCAGATCTCCTGGTGGTAGTCCAGGCTGTGCTGCACCACATATGACTGGGAGCCAGAGGCATTCATTTCTGTTCTAAGTGGTTGGAAACATGTTAATAATCATAACCAGGGTCTCCCATTTCTATGCGTTGTTTTTTTAAAACTTAGCCTGTATTTTAAAATTAACTCCAGCATTGCCAGCACAAATATTGTCTGCTGGTAATTTGTCTCCTTTCCAACAAAAAAGGTCATGAGCACATTGATTATTGGTGCAGCTTTGAGTTTACTATGAAAGATTTAACAACAACAACAAAACACTTTAAAGCTCTCAATGAGTCTATAGACTGCCTGAGATGACAGATAATACTACTACTGGTTTTTTAGTCTATATAGTATCTCTCTGCTGTTATTTCCTCAAAAAAACATGCAGACAAGAAGGATGAGAAGCCCAGACATCACCTCTTTCCCTCTTCTTCCACACTTACTTATAAAATCTCACTTGATAAAGAGATACTATCTTTGACAGTTGTACACTTTTTGGGTGCCTTTTTGCTTGGCCTACAGAAGTGTGGCTTCAGCACAGATTTTGGAATTTGCTGGCTGAAATCCTGTTGCACAATTATGCAAGCCAGGGTCAACTGATCAATAATCACCCAACAATCTGTTTGCAAGAAAGCCTGGTGGGAGTCTTCTTCCCAGCTGTCCTTGTTCCTCAGGGAAAGCTCAAGAAGTGTGCTCTTGACTGACCAGTCAATAATAGCCAGCAGCATTGAGGCGCAGAGCTTCTGGCTTGGCGGACCTGATTGCTGCAGGTTTCAGTCCACTCTACCAGAGAGGAATAAAATCTGGCTCCTCTCTGTCAGCCTTTGTGCGAAGTTTGCACCTCCAACTTCTCTCCCTCTGCCTGGTGGGGCTATATGTGTAATTTGGAGTGTATGCTGAGGTCTATGGGAGCTGTTGTTTCAATAATTTCATTTCATTTATTAGATTTATGCCCCACCCATCAGACTGTCAGGCCACTCTGGGCAGCTTACAAGAGAAAAACCTATTACATATTACATAAAAATAACAACCAATAAACAATAAAACCACAATAACATCAGAAACAAACCGATAGCAAAATATATTAATTTAAATTAAGTTAAATCTTAGTATAATTAAAATCAATTAAACTAATATAGGAATTAAGAGTACAGAATTAAAAATAAATTGTTCGTATTGTTAGTAACTTTTGTCACTGAGGTGTTTGTTTAGTTGGCTGCTTTTGCCACTGTAGTATTCGGGAAAGCACAGTGGGTGCTTTCCCCAATACTACAGTGGGGTGGGGGTGGGGGTGGCAACTGTGTGCAGAGGGGCAGTTCTACAATAGGCATTCAGCCCTGTCCCAGGCAAGGGTTTCCCTATGTGTGGGGATCTGGGAGTGGAGAGGCATGCCCATTTCAGACGTGTTTCTCCCGTAGTGGTCTTGTGCTGGCTGGGGGCATGCCTACCTATGGTCACCAATCTCTCCATTGACCCAGATACACTTTGAGAAGTTGGTATTGGATGTCAGGTGGACTATCCAATGCAGAATTCACTTTTAAATATCTGCTACCACTATTTTCTTTTAATACAATTGCAAACCTGGAGTAGTAGGTGTGTTTTATTTGCCTTCTCAGTTGATCTCATTTGAGTCTGCCTAACATTTGGAAGTAAACTGCTGTAAGTTAATTAATCTCCATATAAATTTTTTTTGTTGCACAATGAGTTGTGTCATTTGGCATGTGACAATGCCTGCAAAGATTTCTTAACTTGCACAAGTCACATCCAGAAGTTACTCCATTGGCACAACTGTGCAACAGGATTTTAGCATCTTTATGTTCAGACAACCACCAGTAGATCTGTTTTTGTTTGTTGTGGAACCGTTCAGCTGTAGAATTTGTAAAAAAAAAATTCCATATGCTAGCAGCTCCATTGAAACTCAGAGTCTTTGTTGTCCCACTCCCCCAATTAAATCAAAGGAAAATCAGAATGAATGTTGCTTTTTGAACTTTCAGCACAGGATAGCCCTCTGTACAAATGAATGCATGGACTAGGAATTGTAGCCCTTCCCCACCCAATACAACAGTGCTTGTCAGTTTAAAGGTTTGGAGACTTTAAGTTTCCATGCAAAGCAGCTTCCCCGTCCCACTCCAGTTCTCACATAATAGTGTCCTCTCTTACCTTGCACTCTTGACACTTGGGAAGCAGGGGAAGCATGATTTGAGACTCATTTTCTATGCCAAGTCGGTAGAATCAGGGCCAACAACAAATTTATGTACAACAACAATAGCAACAAGAAGAGAAGCAAACAAAATGATGTCTCATAGCATCTTTAAAACCAAGACATTTATTTTAGCATGAGTTGTTATTCAACAATATCCATTTATTCAGATGCATAGAGTATAATGTTCAGTCCAGATTTATTTACACAGTAAACATGGTTGTGTGGTTGGCATCGGAGCAAAACAAAATGTAAAAAAACAGCAACTGTATTATGGAAACTCGTAGTGAACTTTCAAAATGTTGTTTATGTATATATCCCGGCAACAGATAAACTGCAGTGGAGTAATAAACAATCCTTAGGCTTTTGTCTTTGAAGAGCCAAGGCAATAAGTTCTGTTCTAAAAAATGTGCTGAAACCAGAGATTTTGTTATCTGTTTGTTTGTTTTTAGCCGTATACAATATGTTTGTGAAATGTAAATGCTGAGCAGAATGACCCGTGTAGGGCCTAGAGCTTCGAAATCTCCCACCTAGAAGGCATCATGGGAGAGGATCCACCATTTTGAGCTGAGTGCTCCAAGAAGATGTGCCATAAAGGCTCAGTTTATAAATAACAAAGGAATAAGGAGGAGTCTTATAGAATCTTATACTGTACTGTATTTTCCACAATGCCTTGAGACATTAGGGGCACTGTGGGAAATTAGTATGGCAGCAACATCCAACTGTCCAATGCTGCTTCAAGCAAATGCTGTTCCAACAAATATGTTTTATTATTAAAAATAACAAGCCTAGGACAAATGTTTGAAATGAGTAAAGTCAGCTGTCCAATGATGCCAGGTGCTGCTTTTAGCTGTGGAATGGCTCAAGTAACCATCAGAACAACAACTGTAGGAGTCACACAGTTTCTCACAGTTTCTAAGCTCCAGGGTGTGTATTCCCTTATACATTAAATCAAGTTGTTAGTTTTACTTTACCTTGCCCTTGGGGGGGGGGGGGAGCTAGCATGTATTATATAGCTGCCCTATGGTTACAGCTCTATTATTAGGGAATTAGAAAAGCAACAGAGATGTCCAGAGGGCAGAAGTAACTAGTTACAAATAGCTACCTATTGCAATTAATTCTGTTTTGCAGTAGCAAGGATTACCATAGATCAGAGTTGACTTGACAGCAAAAATTACATGAAAGTATAACTGGCTTAAATTATAGTTGTAACCTAAAAAGCAGAGTGCCATTCTTCTGCCTCCTTTGTTGGTAACTACATGATAACGCCCAAATAAAATGTTAGCATGCTGGGATGGAGGGCCTGCTTGCACAGCCATGGGGGTCCAGTCCCCACAGTGCCTCCCACAATAGATCACTCAACCCATGTCGGACTTGTAGAGTTCCATGCCTTGGAATCTGGGCAAGCTGCATGGACTCACAGCACCGCCCGAAAGAGGGGCTGGTAATCCACCTCTGAGTACTTTATGTCAAAAAAACACACACACACACACACACAACCAAAAACCCTTGGGATGTTGCCATAAGCAGTTGATGACACATTCTTGTGAATTATGCTGTTGACGCAGTTGGAGCAGATCAGGGTTGGTGATCATCATTGTCCTTGAAGGGACTATATGGGTGTCCTTTTCACCTGGCAAGGCAGGAGCAAATTTCAGTGGTTCATATTCTCTTGTCAGGATAGCTATATACGCCATTTCAGCTGCAATCATGAAGCTTCTTACCAAAGGAAGCAGAGAGCCCTTAGTTTAGAAGTAGCGTCACAGCAACTGCCCCTCTAAGCCCAAGGTTCAAAAACACAGAAAAACTGGATTTACTCAGAGAAAGGAGGTAGATGAGCCTTCCTGCGTACTGGGAAGAGTAGACCCATGGGGCAAACGTTCAAGATACTAGCCTGTGATGAGTGGCAGAGAAATCCCTACAGTTGTATGGAATAATTCATAATATTAACATGACAAAAAAGACTAACATACCCTGGTTTTAATACCTCCAGAGCGCATTTTGCTCCTTTCTTGTTTGGGGGAGGGGGTGGAGAAGCACTATTGCATATGATCCTCCTGCTAACTGTGACTAATTTATTGGAATGTGATTCTCCTGAGGGGAGTAAGTAGCAGCTTAGGGATATCCCAACAGTGTGCTGCAGGTTCATTCCTATAGATATTAGAGGCTAAGCAAACGATGAGATACAATCTGCCCATCTCAAAATAGACATTGGAGATGTAGTTTGCCAGAGTTCCTGATTCATGATGCCCAGATTAAATCAGCAGGCAATGACATCAGCTATGACCCCCCCCCCATGTCTTGCTTTAGGTCTGAAACCATGCAGCTTTCCTCTGCACCACTCATTCCACATACAAAAAAAATACATGTTTGATAATGAATGTTATGTTTATCAAGGCTGGCCCTCACTCTGAAATCAAGGGAAACCTCACAAAATATACCCGAGAAATGTCCAGGAGAGAGAGAGAGAGAGAGAGAGAGAGAGAGAGAGAAATGTTCATAAGCTTCTGTATTACCCTCTGGGTTTATTTGTGTAAATCTCCTTGTGTCTGCAGCTGTCATTCTTGTTTTGCATACTCATTTCCATGGACTTTTACATAAGCATATCTTCATCTGACGGAAAGCAATCCTTTAAACCTCCTTAGGTTATAGTCTTTAATTTCATACCATGGCACCTAAGAGATACAAGCCAAGGATGAAAGCATTCATCAGTGCAATTAATAAATAAATTCATTATCTACAGATTAAAGATGTGCACTTTTCATTGGTGCTTTGGCCTGTGAAAGGGCATTCACTTTACTGGCCACAGTTGTAAATAATCTTTGTATGTTTCATGATTGCAGCTGTGTGTTTTTAAGCTGATCTTCCAAACAACAAATGATTTTCTGCAATATTTTGCTGAGGAGTATGGCTATCTTAATTAAATATCCTCAGAACACCACTTGGATTGAGATTATGCAATGCTTATTTTAATTGGTTAATTGATTGATTCATCAGTGGGAAGAAAAAGCCCCAAGGCAATTAATTGACAGGCTTCGCTGCTGCTCCAGTTATTGCACATTAGCAGAGGCTTGAGCCTCTGTAGTTATGTGGGGCCATGGAATTGCTCTCTGTCTTCATTTCTAGCAATATTGCCCCCAGTTCTCTCTGTTCCTTTAGCAAGGACTTGTGAAGTGATAGCTGTGGTGCTTCTGCAGAGAATGGGTCATTCGTGTGGGTCCAAAGACCTTTGGTGGCTGTACTTCCCTCTCAAACTCCACTCTACTTCCTCTTCAGAGCTGTCCCAAGATATTTTGAAACCTGAAAGTGGGCAGAAAGTTGTACCCTGTCAAAATCAAGGTCCCAGTATCTAAAGCCAATCAAATTATTTTGATCCAGGGGGTCGAAAATTCTTGAAGCACTTCCCCTCGCTCCAGCAGTAAAAATGCAATAATAACAAATAAAATTAAAGGTGCACAGGATCTCGCCTCTGTGCAATCAGATAAAGCACCATTCCGTGAGCCAATATCCCAGGAAGCTAATGTGCTTCATTGAGATCAATGGTGATCCCTTTTGGGCAAGATGGTAGATTTATGTCTGCGAATATTCTCAGTCATCCAGGTGAGTTTATCTGGAAGTTGAGCCATGGCAACTGGACTTCTTTTCTTGAGAGATTGAAACATTTCACTGCTCATCCAAGCAGCTTCATCAGTCTGAGGAAAGCTAGTTGCGAGTCCTCTATTTTATAGTTCACTTTGACATCATGTCACCCTGGTTTGAAATAGGCTCATTTAGATGAACAATGGCCTGAATAGTCTCGTTAGGTGGATAATAGTCTCAATCCCCAGACAAATCAAAAATACTTTACACCTCCACCATCAAGGCCATAGTTAACAACCCATACTTTATGGTTTTTAGCATCTTAGGCCATTATTCAGCTAATGGCCTATTTAGACTATCACCCACCTAATAAGCCTATTCAGGCAATTGTTCATCTTATGAGCGTAGCTTTCTTCAGACTGACGAAGTTGTTTGGATGAACAGCGAAACGTTTCAATCTCTCAAGAAAAGAAGTCCAGTTGCCATGACTCAACTTCCGGATAAGATAGTAGATTGGAACGTCATCCTTACCATAGGGATAAATGTCTGGACAAATAAGCATATTTAGTGGGTAGCCATGGGTTGGGAAGAGGAGAGAGGGAGAGAGCCCTAAAGGAAATAGAGAAAGGAGAGAGAGACATAAGGACAGAGAGAAACCACAGATAGCAAAAGAAAGAGGGAGATGCCATCCGGAAGGAGAGAAACAGAAACAGGGAAAGAGGTGGGGGATAAAAGAGAGAGAGAGAGAGAGAGAGAGAACTCACAGAGAGGAACACTGAAAGGGTGAAGAAGATATAGCATGGAAAAAGAGATGTGGAGGAGAGGCCTTATGTAAGTAGAGGAAAGAGAGAGGGATCAAAGGGAGAAAGTGATAGGGAAAGAAGCTACATGGTGGTTGGGTGATGCTATAGAAAGAAAGAGGACAAAGTCTTTTGATGGCATTAGAGAAATGGGAAGTTTCCCAAAGTCCTCCATAACATGCAAACATAATCACAATGCAGCAGGAACATAGCAGTCTACTGAAGTCTTTCAGAGTTGTTTCTTTTTCATATTAGTTTTTAATATGAAATTTTAATTATTTATTCCCCCCCCCAATGCAGAGGTGATCCGATGCTAAACTAATATGCCAACGTAGTGATAAGATGATCTTTTGAACTCTCTTGGATATCCTTCTGAATAGCCTGCCAGGCAGGATAACCTGTAGAACGCATTATCCATAAACAATGCTCTTTTGGGGTTGACAAAAATTACCAAAACACTCACTCTGCAATCTTGTATATACCAGAAGGAAGGAAGCCCTACTGAATTTAGTGAGACTTATTTCTAGGTATATAAAGCAGTGTAGCCCAGGATTCCCAGTGATTCATTCCACTGTAAATGTGAGTGCATTACAACGTGATTAAACTTCTGCTTTAGAAAACCAGGAAAGTCAGTCCTGGGCGGGGGCGGCGGGGGGGGGGGGACGACTCTGGTTTATGAATGTAGGATATTGCTTCAGCATCCATGATTCAAAATGCCAGGAAATGGACTAATATTGCCTTGCAATATTGTGGCCACATTGCCATCAAGAAAAAGGATGCCAGGCTTTACATAGCAAAGGCTAGCCCGACCATTTGAGAAGGGATACCAAGAAGGGGAAATCCCAGGACCTGACTCCTTTCTTCATCAGCTAACTACACCTCACCCAAACACAAAGCATTTATTCATTTTATTTAGTTTAGAGTAATTTTACCCCACCTTTCTCCTTGGAAAAGGACCCAAAGTATGTGTTTTTTACAAGTTTTCAATTTATTTATAATTTTGAATTGTGGATTCAGAAGCAATATCCCATGTTCATCCACTGGAGGGTTTTTGAAGAACTGAAGAACTGTTTCATGAGATTGCCAACTCACTGCTCTTGGATGATGGCTTTAAAATCAGTAGAAGGGAAGAATGTGAGGCTTGTCTCAGTGCCTAAGTGAGGGGAGGAATTACTTTCTTTGTCAAGCCTGGTGGCCTTTACACAGGATCTTGTTTGGCACTGTAAATATAGCAGCGCACAAGTTTCAATCTGTGCTCTTCTTTCAAGTTGAAAAAAGCTGCATTTCAAAATCATTTAAATATCTGTGCCCATGAAGTGTACTGTTGACATAACTTCAGTACTTCAGAGAAGAAATTTGATGTTGCTTCCAGTCTGGAACCAAAGTTGAGGGCTAGCCCAAGATATTTGGCTGTCTGAGAGAAAGAGCAGGGTATTCTCTCCGTTCCATGTACAGGAAACAAGGAGCATGAAAGAATGTTAACAGTTTATTCGGTGCTGTCCATTTAGACCTCACTGGAGGCATCAGTCTTGCTTAGGGGGCAGGGTAGAGGGAAGACAAGCTACTAAATGGACCTCCCTTCAATTCTTTGGTGGCACATCTCAGCATCTACCATTTAAGGATATGATTGAGACGTACAAAATAATGCACGGCATGTGTAAAGTGGATAGAGGGAAGCTCTTCTCCTTCTCACAAAATACCAGAACTAGGGGACATCCACTCAAATTGAGGGCTTGGGAGAGTAAGAACAGACAAAGGGAAATATTTTTTCACCCAGCGCGTTGTTAGTCTGTGGAACTCCCTGCCACAGGATGTGGTGATGGCATCTGGCCTGGATGCCTTCAAAAGGGGGTTGGACAGATTCCTGGAGGAAAAGTCCATCACAGGTTACAAATCATGAGGGAGATGTATCAACTCCAAGCTTAAAACCGGGGTACCTCAAGGACCAGATGCAGGGGAGTAGTATCAGGAGACAGATATCTAGTCTTATGTGCTCTGGGACGCATCTGGTGGGGCCACTGTGAGATACAGGAAGCTGGACTAGATGGGTCGTTGGCCTGATCCAGCATGGCTCTTCTTATGTTCTTATGTTCTTAGGCTGTCTGTATTACCCTAATGGGAAGACTAGTCTTGACTGTGCCTAACTGTTTGCATTTGTAATTTCAGTAGAACCCAGGCATACATGAACAAAGGATTCTATTTCTTAATTGTTCACTGCACCAGAACAAGCTCTTCCTACAAAGACTCAAATCCTTCACCCCCCACCCCCCTCTTTTTGGGCTTCAGTTATTCTCAACGCTGGGAGTGGGGAATATGCCCCCTGGAGGGTCCTGGTACATTTGAAGGGGGCTACAGGCTACAGGCTAAAAACAGATCTTCACATACTGCCTTATAAGGCTCATTGTACAACGTATACAATCCTGATTCAGCCTATATTTCTTTCCTATTGTGTTTATGACTGTCGCCACAAAAAGGTTGAGAATGGCTGTGCTACAGGATAATTAAGGGGAATGTAAAGATGGGAAGAACATTAAAAGTAACAAACAATCTTTTCAGTCTCAGGGCACCTCTGTCCCTTGGCTGTTTTATAGCACTGATGGTCTACTGTACCTGCCAGCCTTCTAAGCAAACAAACAAACACATACAAACACACACTGAATAAATAAAGTAACTAGCAGTGGTTGCTGAGGCCCCATTGCTGTGTTTTCTCCAGAACCACACATTGTCACCTGTTGCTATGGAGAAGTCTCTTTTATCATAAACACTGGGTAAACAGCTGCTGCCAGTGAGCCTCTTTCTTCCTTCTCTGGGTTTATTTGGAGAAAGTCAATAAGGAAAAATAAACATTCCATGTTCTTATGTCTATAGATCCTTGAAACTCAGATCCTAATGCAACACTTAAGGCTTACAGAGTTCTTCAGTTCTGGACAATTCCCAGAAGCCAAGCCTTCAGCCAAACCACCACATACTTATTTTATAGGTTCTCAGGAAAACATGAAAATATAGAAACCAGCATTATAAAGTATAATGTCTTCCATCTATCTTGCCAGTTCAAAGCAAAAACACCTATTGAAAGTGAAAACGCTTCAAATAGCTCATAAATGGTGACTGGTTGGGTTTTGGACAAAGTACTTCTTTGTTGCTGTTATTTTATTTATACCCCTCAGGCTTTCAACAAAATATTGAAATATAAAACCTGCCTGTGTATTGTTTTAATCTGTCAGTCATGCTCTTTTCCAAGGTGATCCATCTTTGGAACCTCCCTGAGATGACTGATACCTCCTTCTTGTGTATGGGTGGTGGTGTTTGGGTCACTTTGACAAAGGTACTCTCAACCTGACCAGAAATAGAGAAAATGAATGAGCCCCCAAACAAACAAAACTACCCAAATTGTATTCCTTGGCAGGCAGGCATTAGCTTATGTTGTAGGCTGAAACCTTCCTTTAATGGGTTCATGTGTGAGATACACAACTCTGTTTTTTTTTTCTTCCTCCCATGTTACAATGAAGGTCTTCATATGTGCACTAATAGACCAGATGTTGAGATTGGTACATTTATGATTCAGAGATCTTTCTATTCTGCAGGGTGTGGGTGTGTGTTAATGATTTGGTGCAGAAAAAAACATTGATTCTGTAATGTGTAAACAGCCTGAGTAGCTGGTTAGAAATCATGGCACAGCATGAATTTTTACTGAGGCCTGTTTCATGTTCCCTGCTTTAGAATATGAAAAAGCTTCAGA
>JAHTLZ010000129.1:58736047-58786589 GCA_023846285.1 Phrynocephalus versicolor
TTATTATTATTATTATTATTATTATTATTATTATTATTATTATTATTGATAATTTCAAGTCTTTCCCTACTATTATGGAGCAGAAAGGCTGTCACCTTGTTCTTCATTTCAGACATCAGAAGAGCTTGGGTTTGCTCTCTGTTCATGAATGCCACAGGGCTCTTCCCTTATATTCACATGATTATGATTCATAACTGCACCACCCAACTCATAAATTATTTCATTATATAAGTAATATATAAATGCCACAAAGGAACAAGTCTAACAATGTTGCCATTTTTGTCTGTTTGTAAGGCAGAGGAGAAATAGTTTGAGCTTCCTAAAGCTAAGATTAGTGAATAATTATGGCTGCTTTTACATGACTCCTAAAATCCGCTGGCAACTTAAATGCAGATTCCCCTCAACGTGGTTTTTGTTCTGCTTCCTGTGTTCCCACCTCCTGCACTCTATTGCTTCTGTCTGCGGTGAGGGAAGAGAGAAAAAAAATGCAGGCTCACCTGCTCCTGCTGTCTGCAGCAGCTAATTGTTCCAGCCCGTTAGGATTCCTGTCTGTTAAAGGGGGGGGGGGACCCAACAAAAACAAACAAAAAGCGGAGGAGGGCCAGGCATGCAATGCTTTAAAACAGCAACAAGAAACAGCAACAAGGATTTTACCTCCTCCGGACCAGGTACTTGTAAAATGCGCTAGGGCGCGCTTAAGTGGGCGTGGTCTTACTTTGTTTTAAAGGTCCGCTGCTGGTGGGAAAACAATTTTATGCTTCGCATCTGTGAGCATTTTGCAATGGATTTTAGAGGCCGTGTAAAAGGAGCCTATGAGTGTTTACGCTACCACCACTATGACTACTGCTGTTCAAATAAGTTTAGTGACATTGTATTTAGGTGGGATTGGACATCCTCAACTTTCTCTTTCTTCTGCTGTGGAAGAGAAAGATGGCCATCTTGGCCTCCAGCACACTTTCACATGCAGAAACCTGTTTGAAGGGCTTCTGTATTCAAGTATAGGTACAGTATTAGTTGGTTCCATCCTATACTGATTCATTGGAATATTAAACATATGTTTTAACTTTCACTTTAACATGAACATCCTGGATGATTACACCTAATTCACAGCCATAATCTTGCTTTACTCACTTCTGCACTCTACAAACAGAATCACCACAAAATCCTGCTGTATCCATGTAAAATAGGCATCCCAGTACAGCTGCCATCATCTGTTTTTTAACCAGATATATTAGGGCCCAAATATTAATATCATCATAGGAGCTTGGAGATAAAACTTTAAATAAGTTGTCTTCATTTCCTCTATGGGAAAGGCACAGCTTCCTTAATAGAATATTTCCCCTCTCATAGTCTGTTCTCAGAGGTGAGCGAGAGAGGTACTACAGACAGGATCCCCCATTGAGATGAGATGTATAGAACAGAATCTGGGAATTAACATGTACATGCTGTAATTACCACTTCAGGCTGATGACACTTCTCTGACTCTCTCTCTCTCTCTTCACACACACACACACACACACAAGGGAGGGGGGAGACATAGCATTGAGAGTTTGGGAAGAAATGGGGGTATATTTAGAATTTTCCGTATGAAGTGACATTGGGCCCTGGAGACTGGTCTTGGGTCTTGGGTACAAACCCTTTGGAGAAGTGCCTTTTTATTGTCTTCACTTTCAATCTGGCATTCTCTAGTCAAAGAGTTACATGCTCACCTGATAATCGATGAGACATTTATGGAGGCAATGGAGGCAATGGTTATGTGGCAATGGTTAGTGGTCTGAGCTGACCGGCCTGGATTTTGCTGAACGGTGTGGTATCCCTTTAGAAATCCAGATTTCTATTTGTCTCTCCCACATTCACACCTCTGCATGCATTGGGATCCAGGCTCCTCTCTAGAATAATTTTCTTCACAGTCACTCTTGTCCCTTCTGTGGGCAAGGACATTAGTGCCGAGACGGGGGGAAAATTTGATTTTAATGCAAGCCCCGGTAATCAGCTATTTGTGATGGAATTTTCTCTGTCCTGGTCTCCGAGGGATGAGAAGCAAGCAGAGAGGGAAGCAGGGTCAGAAATTAGTATGCAGAAATATCTGATCAGCCAAAGTAATTTTCTTTAATAATCGTATTCATACTGGCTGCTCTTCGCTCACTAGAAGAATTAAGTATTTAATAGTAATATATTTCATCTGGCAGCAGTTCCGTTTGGTTAGGAGCTGTGATGCCTCACTGGGGGGGGGGGAGTAGGGAGGTGGGTGTCTGGGTAGGTGGGGAAAGAAAGGCAGAAAGGAGAGGAGGGGCCGGAATGAGAAGAAACTCACTGGAGAACAAAGCTCTACTAGTGTCGCTTGATAAGGGTAACCCTTCCAGCAGTCACCTCATAATAGTGACAGAATCTTTTTCCCTTTCACAGGCACAAAGGTTTCAGAATTATCCTTTACCTGGCAGGCTATCTGCTTGGCTGGCACACTGTATATGATAGCAACCTAATTCCTTAACATTTCTTCTGAAACTCTGAATATTTTAGTATTGGGAGAATGGAATGCTTTGCGATAATTAAAATGTGCAGTGTTTTGACATCAAGATGTGAAAAACACTTGCTGGGTAGTGGGAGAATGTGTAATTTGCAGTTAATATGCCCAAAAGTCTTTAGCATCACATGCCATAGAAATGTCACAATCATTTGGTTTACTACTGATATACTTGAACTCGGAGTTCACCATATACGATCACACAACAGATTGTCTAAGCCACATACAGCATAGCTTTCTGGGGCTGGAAAATTATAGACAGCTTCAGCCTCTCTGAAGTGAAGCCCTCTGAGCAGTTTCTGTTTTTGTCTCATAATTGTTGGAGGTCATAGGTCCTTTACCACAATTAATTTAGTTTGAATGCATATAAAACCTATCATTAAAATAGGTTCTATATTTATTCCACAACTGATTTTCATGGGAATAACTTGTGTTGAACAAAAGAAATAAGGGTTTGCAGAGACGATAAAGAAACCTTCCCCCGCATGTTTTCACTTTTTACTTTAGGTTGATCATGCAGTGATCAATTTCTGCGGTACATAAATTCTCACACATGACATTCAGTTCAAATTTTGCAATGCATCATGGGTGTTATATTAAAGCTGGACAAACATGAAGTTATTCCCTCACATTATAAGAAAGCAAGCAACTTATGTTCAGGCACCCATACTAAATCAATAAAATATTTCCTGCACTTAAATATCACCAAATACAATCAAAACAACACATAATTTTATGTGATTCCCCATAAAATTCTGCAACATTTCCACTTTAGCACAATGAAAGACTTCCTAAGCAAGAGACGGGGGAGGAATATGCTTTCATACCTTGAGCAGAACAGTATAGTTTGACCTGCTAGGTCAATGGAAATAAAATAAATTTAAACACCCAACCAACCACTTCATTATTCCAAAACTAATGGCAGATTTAAAATAAAAGAAAACAACAGGCTGATATTTTGTTTTTAATTCTATATCAGTAATCAGAGGCTGCCAGTTTGGTGTACTACAGAGCGCCACAGACTAGGATTAAAGAGACCGGTATTCAGATCCCCACTTGGCCATGGGAACTGGTGTTTGTGCTTAAAACTGCTTACATGTCTTACATACCTTGAAAACCCTACTAGAATCACCAAGATTTGCATGTGATTTGACATCTGGCACCCATCAAGAACAGTAGAGCAGAGTAGACATTAGCATGTAAAGCCAAAGTAGGTGAATACAATGAATTCTAGCTATGTGGCCTTCTTCTCTTGTATAGCACTGTGATAGGACTCTTCAACATATACCATTTTATGGCTGAAATGAAGAATTGTATCTTCTATCAGTTCAGTAGGCTACCATTTTATTCTACATGGGTCTCTGCTGTGTGAAAATTATGCAAACCTTTGGGCTGGTTATAAGTAACTAAGTGGTAGGACAAAGTAGGCTGGCTTATGGTAGACTTAATGTTGATGAAGGCAGGGCCCCACATGCTATAATGCACCAACCTGCAGAACATGTTAAATATTAATTTCCTGATCTTACAGTGTTTTCTCTTCAGGCATATAAATCCTTCAGTCCTGAACAATCAGATATGCAAATGAAGCCAACAGCCAGTCACTAAACAAAGGAAACTAAACAACTATAAAAGTGCTTCTGGTGATATGGCGTATCTAGTCTGGCCCTCAACTAGAACAGGCCACTTTACTTACCATCACTAGTGTTTATTTCTTCATTGATGGTTTCCAGCAGCATGTGAATTCGCATCATGCTGGAATATCACTTCAAACATGAACACTGAATGACTTATAGCTAAAATGAAAAGTGAAACACACACACACACACACACACACACACACATTACTTTTAGGTGGTATGAGATATTGTCAAGGACATGGTTTTCAGGTAAAATGTCAGAAGCTCAGAAGCTGTGACAACTCCAGAGCTAAGAAATGCTATGGAGATTGATCACCTATTCCTTCTTTTCTAAAAACTACAAAATCCACTCTGTGTCATTTAGAAGATTCTGGGATCTGTGCTCAAGGACAGTAACATAGTCAAGCTTTGCATAAGGTATAAACCAGATTTATCTCAGATCAAGCCTGGATTATTTCTGGAGCCAAAAATGGTGAAGCTGAGGGTGTTCTTCTTTGGGTTCATCATGAGAAGGCAAGATAAACACAGGGCCAGTTTGCAAGTTGGTTGCTAGAGCTTGTATTTCTGAGAAAGCCCCATTATGGGATGCTTGATGAACACAATTCAGTTTTTACACTAGTTTTAGCCACTACACTTCTTCAGGAATGCTAAACACACTTTGAAAGAGTTTTCTACATCTCAGTCCGCTAATTTAATCACCTTTTGTACTTGTATAATTAAAAACTGGAATTGTTAATTTCTTACCCATTTTTTTTTTTTTACAATTAATGCTGATGGGTAGGATGTGATCCTAAACGGTATTAATCCATATCAGCATACCATTAAGGGCTACTAATTGTTTCTGGATTAATTTATCCTGAATGAAAGAGCACAGCATGTTTTTTAAAAGTTCTTTAAATTAAAATCTGCACAAAAAAGTATCTGGTGGGTGAGAAATCTCACAATCTACAAGAAGATTATACATGATATGACTTGTGTAAATACAATTTAAATGCAGGTTTTTGTTATGCAAATAGCAGGAGAAGCTATCCCAGAACTATATGGGGCCATAGGATGAGATCTTTTGAATACCTGCAGTGTTCTGTGTGAAAACCAGCACTCCAACACTCCTATCTGCATTTCATGGGATGGTCCCATTTGAGTCCATGGAGGCTTCTCTTGAAGTGTAAATGCCTTGTTTGGAATAGTAATCTTTGTCAAATCATGGTAGGAAAATAAAATCTACATCATGCCCAACCACATGTCCTCCTATGGTCCAGACTTCTCATGTTTGTCCTTATGACTTGAACTGTCCTCCTGAACTTCTGCATGATGTCACTTCTCTTAATTTTCTCCACTTCCTCTTCAGAATTCTCTCTCCTCTGAAACCTTGTACTGAAGCCCCTACTCTTCATATCCTGTGCTAACTCATAGCCCAATCATATGTGACAGACACCCTGTCACTAGAAGACAGTGCAAACTAATTTTATGGGAATTCCTTGAGTTCTGAGCATGTGTGAATGTTATAGCATGAACTTTGTTCACCTATAGAACCAATCAAATTTGCTTCGTTGGTTCTGTATTTGGTCTGCAAGCCACAAGCACCTTCTTCCTTTTGTAAGCAGGATTTCTGAGATGTACAAGCCTGCCTCAAGCCTGCTGTTTGAACATTAATGTGTTTTAAACTCTTACAAGAGATAATCTGCAATGTAGTTTGAACCTCAACTTCAGCAATTGTGACTTCAATAACTCCATGTTCTTCCACTGTTTGCCCTTGCTTCTTTGCCCTCTTTGCTTTCGTCTATACATCAGAGTCCACTGCCTCTGTTGTATTTTAGACTCCAAGCCCCTTGTACAGTGTTGCATCTGAGACATGACACATAAGTCTGAAGGACCACAGGGTTTCTTGATTAGCAGGAATTATAGCAACATATCCCCTATCCCGGTACCTTGGGGTGCTTATTGTGAGTTATTTCTTTTGTAATGCCTAGTATTTCAGTACAACAATAACCAATAATTAATAACTATTATAATTCATAATTATGTTTTAATGAGTATTTAAAGACCACTGGCCAAAGTCCTATTGAGGATTCCTTCTAGCTGGGTGTCATGCATTTGATCATATGACGGCAACAAATTAAACAATCAGGGGAGGGTGACAGGTATGCCGGACAAGAGGGGAAAATACTGCTGCCACCGCTTACTCAATTGCTCTTCCATGGTTGGGTTAGTCAGGATTCTGGCCATTTATTTTATAAAAGTTCTAGAGAAGAGGGAAATTGGTAGACATAGATAAACAGAGTCACCGGCATTTTTTGATTCTCCTTGAGGGGAACAATCTCCTCCACTCCTGTCATTGGGAAAGAAATTCTTGTATGCTTTGCAAAGTGGGGTGTACCAATAAGAGAGAATGAGTTAAATTCATACCATATTATGTATAGTTATTAGCTATAACAGGAAATAACCGGACGGCATATAACATCAACAACTTTAGCTACAATAGCTCAATGAAACTTCCAAAGTTAGAATCAAGGACAAAAATTCCGTTGCTTAGCACAGGAAATCACACTGCATCAGTGGAGAATTTGAGAGTTAGCTCCGCCAGGTCCTATTATTCAAATGGGCCTTCTCCAACTGCAACCCTGCTGTGCTAAAGCTGTAGTTAGAGTAGTTCCATTTGAATCCATGCAACCTATGGAGGAATTGACTCACCAAATCCCCACTGATTCAATGGGTCTACTTTAGTATGATTTGCTATGTGAAGCAGCAGAATTTTGGTCATTGCATTTCCAGTTGCTATGGATTGTTTTTTACTTATTTGTGGCTTCTCAGAAGGATGGTGTAGCACCAATAATTCCCCAAGTCACATGACCACTGCTTATGGCACCTGAGGGATTCTGGGAATTTTTGTTATGTCTCAGTGGCCAAACTGTCTCAGAATGGCTGACTGAACTGGATTTATGAATGGGTGGTTGTGCCTCACTACTTTGAATGTGTTGTTGATGTTGCTTTTGTTTACCTTCTTCTTGTGTGGGATTTGCCTGATCTTTTTTTTTTAAAAAAAGTATTTCTAGGCTTACTGTTTTTACCTTTAAATGTTTTCTTTTCATGACATAAGCTGCTTTGGGCCCTTTTTAATGAGAAAGGTGAGATGAAAATATTTTAAATTAAATAAATAAATAATGAATGGTTATACAGTTATTTTTCTTGCCAACTCATGAGTTTTAGAATCTGATTTATTCCTTGATCACAAAGGTTTAAGGTGCCATACTGTGTGGTGCATATATGTAAATATAAAATTTCCTCCAGATCTTTAATGTACTCTCTAGGTCCCTTCGCAACTACATATACATCAACTAAAATATTTTATGCAACTGTAAAAATACAGTTAAAGACTCATGGCAGTTTTGGGAAATATTGGTCAACTTCCTATACCAAATGTCACACTATCTTTATGCAAAGTGCACCATTAAGACTGCAAAATCCCATGATGTAGTCTTTCACCAAATCAAGCATCCACAACAAGTTCATTTTTTAACCAATTTTCTCAACTAATCTAAGAGCTGTGGGTTTCTTTATTGAGTCAATCCATCTCATGTCTGGTCTTCTTTTTTTACTTGCTGCTTTTCACTTGTCTTCTCTAATCAGCTTCAAGTGTTGAGATGGGCGTGAATTGTTGGTTCAGTGATTCGTGGTGCTCCATTTAGCAGCCAAACAGGTGCTTGGCACTTTAAAGCCCTGCCTCCTCTGTTGGCTGTCCACCCAGAGGCAGTTCCTGAAGGAGGCAAGGCAGGGAAGCCAGACCGCAGCCTCTGAGTGAAGCACCTATTAAGCTGATAAACAAACTAGTCTGGACTGCTGAAGTGCCCAATTCTAGTTGGCTTCTTGTGTGATGTTCAAAGTACGTGGTGTATGAAGATGGTGTTATGGCAGTCGATACATATCTATTTATTGGGCCAAGTATTTGCTAGCTTCAATGCTTAGCTTACTGAGCGCTTTTGCTTTTACGTTAGATTTTCTCATGAGATCCTAATCTGGGATGGTTTCCTTATCCTCTCCTCATGCCACCATTTATCGTTCTGTAAGATGTGGAAAATGATATGCCATGAATGAATTCCTATGCACTTGGCCTATGGCGAATTAGGAAGGGAAATAAAATGTGTGCCCTTATATCAGTTTTGACTCATGGTTCATCACGGTGCATTCAGGAATGGTTTATCAGTCCCCTTCTTCTGAAGATGCTCTTCTGAAAATGTAGCTTGTCCAAGACCACCAGACCTATTTCTCCTTAGAGGCATAGTGGGAAACTGCAACCCCAGTCTCTGGCCTCCACAGCCAAGTAGCCAACTCATGGAGCTAGGGCATTTCCAAAAATATTTATTTATTTATTTATTTATTTGATTGATATACCATACCATCCAGCAACAAGGCTACTCTGGGCGGTATACTAATAATTCAACAAACAAACAAAACAGTATACCATGTAAAAATAAAATTATTACCAAAAATTATCTATTTATTTATTTATTTTAGAGTATTTTACCCCGTCTTTTTCCTTGGAAAAGGACCCAAGGCGGCTTACAGTAATGAGGGATAATATACAGTCCTGTATAAATAAATATAACGGAATCAACAAAATTACTCAAAGAGTTCTTTAAGATGCTGCAGGATAGTATTTTGTTCTTATGCTATGTGATGGGACTTAACCTATTTGCACCTCAGCACACATACAGTGCACTGTTACCATAACAGCACACTCTGATATATATGACCAGGATGCTCTGAGGTCTGCTGTTCCTATGATGCTTTTTCTGAAGCAAACTCCAGATGACTCTCGGCCAGGAGCATCTCTTTACTTCCTGACAAGCCAGGAGCCCTGGCTCATATGCTTCTGTTTCACTCCCATCTTTACTCCCCAAAGTGCTGCCACTGCTCCTCCTGCATGCGTGTTTGTGAGCTCACAGGGAACGGCGGGACACGGGCCTTTCTCTCGTCTCTAATGAAACCCTTTAATCATATTCAAATAGGTTACTGTTCAGGGGGAAAATAGAAATATGGATTTGATAGCAATAAATTTCCCTGGCTGGCTAAGCCCAGTTCTTAATTGTCCTGTCCCAGGGCTCGCACATTTCATTGTTCGTTAGGTGCTTAAGTCCCTGCTCTCATTTTGTGGCGGTGACATTACCGCTGATGGCTCTAATACTCTCATAATTTGAAAGGGGATTTGCATGATAGAACGCAGAGTATTAAAAGAAAAAGAAAAAAGGAGAGTTAAAAAAGGAGGGGGTGCAGAGCAAAGGGGGGGTAAGAACTAGAGGGCCAGATCCAGCTTTCACTTTTTAAAAAAAGTCACTTTCTTCAAAGTCAAATCATTGTTTTCATTAAAGTGGGGGAGAAAGAGGTTTCTTTAGAATGAGCCTGTCTGGCTGCTGGTATTATCCTTATTGTGGCTAATGGTTATTAATTATTATTATCCTCTTGCACAGTGCACTGCGGACGTGATGTCCTTAATGTCCTTGGACAAAGGAGAAGAAAGGGTGGTGGGATGGGATGAGAAGGGAGGAAAGAGCTTTCTGCTGGCAGTCCCTTGGATGGAGGTGGTGTCCTTAGAAACCTCCTTGTGATTTCCAGATCCTTAGAAGATCTTATCTAGGGCAGTGAAAATCCAGAGATCTCTTCGGTGGTTTTTGCAGTTCCTCTGATTGTATTCCTTTCTTCACAGTGCTATTCAAAAGTTAAGATCACAAGCGTTGGGTTGTATATTTATTTGTACGTTCAAGAATGTACAAGAACTGAAGTACTGGCTAGTTTCCACTCCCTGCAAACATGATTTAGAGATGGACTCTGGAGGCAAACCTGTATCTCTGGCAATGACTCTGTAGAGAATCAAGAAAAAGCCTCTGTTTTAAGACCTATAACACAAAAGCTGTAATTCTGATCCAATTCCAGCCCTGGATTTTAGATCTGAACTGAGTAGATGGCCTTTAATGCCACCAATCTGAATTTGGGAATATTTCTGATTTCTGCTTAGATCCAAAATTATGAATTGAATGGAGGGTAGCAGAAGAAACACATTTTCCCATACAAATCAGCCTGGGCTTTCCCAATCTGACTACTGACTCAGATGCACTCACTCCAGATGCAAGAAAATATTGTTGTCCACTCCCAGGCTGTGGAACACTGTCAAGGGAGGCTAGTAGGCCAGCCCCGGTGTCCTTCCACTAGCAGTCTAAGACCTTTCTTTTCAAGCAACTAAGATGAGTTGCTCTCATCTATGTGGATGCTACCTTGCAAAATACAGGTTTGTTTTTAGCTGCTTTGACAGTTTCCTTATATTATCTTTCTTATACTTTTAAATTGTACCTCTTTTATTAATTTGACTGTTAATGGTATCAGAAAGAGAGGACGTCCTATTTAACATTTAATGAATATTGGAAAACCAAAATCCTGAAGAATGCTGTTCCCAGAACTGAGTGTGTAAAAGAAAAGTAACTGAATTAACATCAGGTATTTTTTTTTAATGGAAGCCTGGTATCAGGATGAAAGCAACCTATTACATTTACAAGGCACATTTTGTTCATAGATGACTAATGTACACATTTCTGTTATGCTATTAGTTAAGATATTTCATGTTTTTCAATTTTCTAGCATTTGTTACTTCTGTTGGTCTAACATGTCTCAACAGAATTTCTTAAATCTTACACATCCTTTGCGATTGGACTACAGTATATTTTTTTGTATGTCTGTGTATTTGAAAAGACAAACTTAACATGATGTGTGGTTTGGAACTTTTGAAAATACAGGGGAGTGTATATCAAGAGGCATCCTTTTAATACCTTGGCATCACCAGGTTCATCCTATTCAGATGTACTCAACTCCATTTAACTGAAGTTGGTGCATAGCTTCAGTGAAAGCTCTTTTTCAGATGAATGTATGCTGCAGTACCGTGGGTGTGAGGGCCTTGAATGATCTCTCACATCATCAGGATCATTTCACATATATTTTAGCAAATCTTCTGTTTTCTTGCAAAAAAATTAAAAAAAGCATGAGGGGGGGGGGGAATCATAGTCAATCCTGCCTCAGAAAGCTAGACGCTGGAAAGATGGTTTTGTTTTATGTTATTTGCAGTTTTATCTGCTTTCTCTAAGAAAAACTGCAAAATAAACACTGTATAGTGATTCTGCATTCGAAATACAATTGCTAAGCAATACATTCAGTGGAACGCTGTGCGTTTTCTTCAGAATTCTTTATATGATTGGCCTATTAAATCACATAAGCCTGAAACATCTCCTTAACTGATTGTTGCCAAATTCATAAAGTCCTTTTAACGAGGCTACACAAACAACTTACATGTGACTCTTTGCAAAATTACATCTGTTTACAACATTCTGCAAACCAAACATTTCTTCCATATGTTTGTGGATAAAAAACAAGGCCTGAAGAATGGTGACTAGCCATAGCTGCAATTAACAAGATTATTATTGTACTGGCACTGAAGAGAGCGTATCTCCACTGGTTCTCAAAAGCGTGCCTTCGTACATGTTCCAATATGCATTGCTGACCAAAATGAATTGCCTGCTCTGATCTTTGTACAGCAGGTATGTGGCAAAACTTAGGGACTTAAGGACAAACTACACATTGTGATAAGTGTGTATTTTGCATTTAATAGGCAGGCTTTAAACAATGCAAACAGCACCAGAGGTAAGATGATGATTATCAAGCCTTTAGCAGGTGTATAGGACGATGTTAACCCTTTCCTCCCCTACTGAGTCCTGAGGGAAATATCTCCCCCAATGGAGGTGGAAGAAGAAATAACATGCTTTGGGAAGACATCCCCCTGCTCAAATATCCCAATATGGCCTGAATACAGTAACAAGTAATTTGGGATGGCTATCTTATATCCTTTCCTACAAGTAGATGAAAATCCCAAACTGGCAGAAAAGAAAAGGCGGGGGGGGGGGAGGAGATTATGATTAAATCCTTGATTTCTCCAATGCCATGTGAAAAAGAAAAGGAAATCAGGCATAGAGAAATTGGAGAAGTCCAGGTCACACAGCCGTTACGTACTGAAAAGGATACCTCAGTAGTTTTCAGACAATTGCTTTCTTAGGGACCCATCTGTCATTTCTAGATTGTCATCTCCTTTCCCCCATGCCCTAACAGCTACTGATCAGTTTCTTTTGCCACTGCATCAAGCCGTCTTCTACTTCTGCATAAAGCAATTTGACAGGAATTTATCATCTAGGTTTGAACACTTTGATTCTCCTTCTCCTAACGTGACCTTTTCTTTAGGCGTGCTAAAAAAAGGGGGTTGTGAGGGAGTGAAGGTGTTGGATTTGGGGGCACCTTGAAATAGGCTGTGCCCTCTAGGCAAGTTCCTAAGGCTGAGAAACTGGAGCATAGCAAGAGTCCAGGGACAGGCTGCTTTATGGATTCAGCTGCATAACTGATCTGTGGGCTTTTTCTGCCGACAACAGCAGTTTCAAACAGCACCGTGCTCAAGGCCAGACCCACCATGCAACGACTTGTTCCTTGATTACATCACCCTGCATAAAAGGGGATTATTCAAACCTCGGTTTCAGCTAAAACAATACAGCAAATTAGCTAAACGTGTGCTCTGTGTGCCTTCCATCCCAGCCCCAGCCTGCTCCCCCCCCCCACCGCCGCCCGCTCCACCTCCCCGCCTGCACAGTGCTTTCTCTTCATCTCTTAAGGAATGACGGCTATGATGGCTGTGTGGTTCAGATGTAGAGGGCAGGTTGAAATTGGACCCGCTGCAAGATGCAGGGAATTAAACCACTGAATCCGATTTTGTGGGGTTTAGAAACACACCCATTTCCTTTCAGAAATGAGTGCATGCTTTGAAAGCGAGACCAGCCATTGGAAGACAACATGGGCAACTCGGAGGCGGCTGCTTCTCAAGTGCCTAGATTATCCCAGCACTCTTTCCATATGGCAAAACTTAGGCCTCTGCTTCGAACTGAGATCCTCCTGTTATTTCACCCCCACATTTCCTTTCCCCACAGCAGAAAGCACGCCCCATATCCCTGGAGTCTTGTATGAGCCGGAACACTCAATATCTCTTTTAATACATTGCAGAATCCTTTCCCACTCATCTGGTGGTCATGCTGTAAAGATCTCTTCAGTGCCAACTCAAAAGATCCAGTTTGACCCCATATTATGGGCTATCTGTCCTTTGCAGGAGGCCTAAATCCATAGTTGCATCTCTTCTCCCAAAGCTCAACAAAGGTGTCCTCCAAGAATGTGCCTGAGCCTGAATGATCTTAAATATTTTCATTCATGCCAGCCCCCTCGGAATTGGCGGGGGGGGGGTTGGAGGGAAAAGGGGAAGAAAGGAGGGGGGACAAAGGGGGTTTAATAGGCTCCAGTGACAGCACAGTGTCCACATTGGGAGAAGATTAATGACAAAAATTAATCGCATGACCTTTCTTTCGAGGAGCTGGAGGTGAGGCGAGCCATTAAAGCCTCTTATGTTGTAATTAACGTTTGAGGAGAGAAAAGACTGGCTTCAGAATGGATGTGATCATTTAATTAGGGTTATGCGTCAGTGCCACAACAGTTTCAGAGAAGTCATAATTTAACTATAGCTTTAAATTACACAGTCAGAATGCGGATGGCAGAGTTTAATGGCAGGAGAGCCCTGCCACAGTGGAGTAGAGAAAACAATTAAATAAACACCTCAAACAGGGGAGAATGAGCAAGAGAGCGTGCAAGACTGAGCAGGGAGGAAGTGAAGCTGGGCAGGGAGATCTGGAATGTGTCATTCTCTATTTTTAAGGGGATTCCTTGAATAAACTTAGAACAAGGAAGCCAATGCAGTGCTAGTCATCTGAAACCTCCCACTAACAGGGGATAGCGATGGTAATGGATCAAGCAGCCACAGACAATCTTTTAATTCTCTTCAGTTCATGGGCAATGGTGTATTTCGGGAAACAAATAACACCATATCACTTCGCCTAGACTGAATTTTGGAACCTGAGCACTTTTGGTCTCTTTAGTCCTTGGTGGGATCCCACTTCAGCTCCCCAGATATGCTTTGGAAACAATCCTGCCTGAAGAGCCAGTATCTGTCACAGTTGACAATGCTAGGGTAGATGAATCAATGATGTAATTCAGTATGAGCAACTTCCTATCATCTTGTATTCCATAGGAACTGCCTCAGTGTATAAGATCTGCTAGCAAGAACCCACAACACATTTCAATTTTGTCTGGAATCCAGATTGTCTAGCATCTAATTTATGTGGAATCCAGACTGGCCTGGTCACATGCCATTCCATAGCTCTAGAAGAGCACCCTTCTCTCTCTAGAGAAAGGAAAGAACATTCTGGTTTGTCATGTTCTAGGAGATTCAATGCACGTTTAGAAATAATTGCTGTACTTTAAATAGGAATAGCAGATTTTACCAAAGCAGAGAAGATTATGGCTAGGTGATGTTTGCACCTTCTCAGTTGACTGCATTTTTAACTGTGGATGGCCCACTTCAATGCCCCAGCTCTCTTTGTTTCTTTGGCTTCTTTACCTTTAAGGTGGATTGGACCAGTTAGGCCTTTCTGATAGAGGATTCTCTCAAACACAGAATTATCCATGCTCACTGCACCAGAATGTCCTGATGTTCACTATAGAGAGCCAGCTAAACGAGTGGCAAAATAGGAGTCTCTTGTATACTCAATTCTGTTAGCTTCTTTGCAGAATAACCCAAAGGCCCAAAATTGCTTGTGGTGCCTCTTTTTTTAAGGGCATTAAAGAGAGCCTCTGAATGCAAGAGGGAATTCCTTAACTGTTGGAAGTATCTGTGTGCACAGCAGGAGCTTTTCTCACCTCCCGGAGTATGAAAATTAGCTTTCTTTATTTTGTGATTGGCCTTCACGATGGAAATATGGGATTCCTTTGAAGTCTGATTTCGTAAACATGAAAGGCTGTTTTAATCACAGTGTTTCCAACAATGTGCTTTCAGTTCTAATTACAGACAGACTATACCTTCTGCTTTGGCCTTAACTAAGAGAGGTATTTCTAAGCATAATGTCCATTAGCCTGTGCCCTGGCTATGCTTATTCCAAATATATCTGCTCTCCCCTCCATAGTGCTTCTGTCTCTCACTTCTCCACGATTCACTCTAGCAAGGGTCAGCTTTATGGGGCATCTGCCTGAGAAAGTAGCCCTCATGAGTCTCTGCTGTGATTGGGCCTGTAAACCCTAACACGCTCCAAAAGGGAAAAAAAATAATAGAAATGACTCCTTATCTTCCTAGAGATCTCAAGGCCTTAAAACTTAATAGTCTCTCAAATGCTAGAACGCAATAGAAGACTTTTATGGACTTGACAAGGGATAATATTATTAGGGTATGTTATTATCCTAATTCTAGTCTTTCGCAAGTTCCAGGGATGAGAAGTAGGAGATGGGAGGGGGAGAGACAGGGAAAAAAAACAATAAAAAACACCTTTGCCTCAGAATTACATCTTTCTGCCTTAGTGACTTGTCTCAGGTCCCAGGACGGTTTGATTGAGCTGGGCCCAGCCTATCTGAATGGCATTATCATGTCAGCATCACTGAATGATTTCTTCTCTTTCTAAAACAGATGTAAAGGGGCCTGGTGGGAGGTTCAGCCCCAGGCGTGTTTGAAGCGTGACGGGTTCAGATGAGAAGGTTGGGTAAATAGCCTGGTGACTAATGACCAACAATTTAAAGCTTGTGATGGAGTCAATGGGGAGCAGATGGAGAGGAAGGGAGGGGAGATTGCCAACTACAGCAGAAGGAGTTAATACTAAAACATGACTGGTCTTTGGGAATTCTCCTGCACTGGTTTTCATAGAGAAACAGAGAGGATGGTAGTTGGAGTGTCATTATCTCTCTCTACTGAATGCTCCTGCACAACTACATGTGCACATTAGTTTTTTTTAACATGCTGGCCATAATTTATAAAGGACGAAGAGAATATATGTCAAGGCTTATAACTGCCCAGGTTTAAATTCTTAGTCTGCTTGTGGAAAAGGTTGGCTCGGACTTCAGCCTACAGTAGTTGCTTCCAGAGCTGTTTCATCTGCTATGAAACCCTTGGCAAGCCACATTTGGATTATTCTTGACTATTTCTGCTGACCACTGTGAGGTATCTGGATTGAAATCTAGAGAATGGCATGAACTGCCGAACTGCTGGTTTGTGCTGGTTCATCTTTTTATTCAAGCAGGTGTTTGGTGCTTCTCAGCCCCACCTCCTCCATTGGGTGCCCAGCCAGAGGCAGCATCCTAACTTCCATGCCCTGCCTCCTCTGGATGCTGCCTCTGAGTGGACACACGCTGGGGGAGATGGGACTGAGAAGCGGCAAGAAACAAAACAGTAAGAACTGCCGAACCAGTTTTTCATGTCAATCTCTAGTGAAATCTTCTGAACTGGACAGCTTTCACCTGCAGGCAAAGTTCATCTCCTTTTGCCTCTTGCTTATTGCTTTTTGTTGTTTTTGTTTTTGTTGATGATGATGATGAATGCAGATAAAAGCAAATAATTCAGCCACAAGTGAATGTAGCCCAGTTTTGCATCACAGACTTGGGCATTTTACAATCTTGCAGAAAGAGAGAAAATTTCAGGAAATTATTCACCTGCAAACATTATGGTTTCCCTTGCGAGTGAGGTTGGCTGTGATCCAGTCTAATGGCCTGTAACTCTTTTTTTTTTTTCCCCAACATTTTATTGAACATACAAGTAATTAAACATGGAAACTCAAATCAGTAACATGCACAACATAACAAGAAGGGAAGGGAAAAGGGAAGGAAAAGGAAAAGGGGTACCATAAAATACACACCCACAATTTATCTATAATAAGACATGTCTCGCTTGATGATTCTCTCTCATTGACATATTATTGGCTAGTTGTCCTCTAATTCTATCTTGCTTTAATCTAGATTACTTTAGTTTCCCACCAACCATAAAACAGGTCCCAACCATCACTGAAAGTTGATTCTGTTTGCCCTTTTAGTCTTCTGGTTAATCTGTCCATTTCTGCACATTCTACTATTTTTTTAATAATCATCTCGTCCGTAGGGAGATTTTCAGATTTCCAGCTCTGAGCCCATGCTATTCTAGCTGCTGTTAAAATATGTAACAATACATAAGACTTTTGTTTATGTATCACATTTGGCAATATGCCTAACAGAAATATTTCCGGTTTAAATTCTAATTGTGTTTTTAAAATTTCCTTAGCCCATGTATGTATTTTCACCCAGTAAGTTTTAGCTTTGTCACAGGTCCACCAAGCATGATAATAAGTACCTTCATAGTCTTTACATTTCCAACACTTATTTGAAACATTAGGGAACATATTAGCAAGTTTTGCTGGTGGCATATGCCATCTATAAAACATTTTATAAAGATTTTCCTTATATGCGGTGGCCAAGGTTAGTTTAAGGTTAAACGTCCATAATCGCTGCCATTTTTGGAGTTCAATATTGTAACCAAAATTTTGGGCCCATCTTAACATGGTGTCTTTCACCTCCTCATCCTGCATATCCCATTGCAATAGGTATTTATATAGTTTTTGGATTTGTTTTTCTTCTGTTTTTAATAGGATCTTGTCAAATGCTGTGTACTCTTTGTAGAATCCTTGGGTCTTTATATCCTGGTGGTAAATCGACTGTAATTGCATTAATGGCCACTTACAGGACACTTCCAGGCCCGTAGCTCCTCACACTACCAAGTGCAAAGCACTGTGTGTATATTCCAGTTTTCCCTAACTTTTTGTTCATTTGATTTTAATTCTTTTGTTATAAGAAGCAGTGAAGAAACACAGGAAGGTTACATCTGGATGCCAGTAGTATCTTAACACAGTCTGTGGCAACCATATTGGAAATAGGCTAATCTGACACTAAGAATCTCATCTGGAAGCATTTTTAGTCTGGAGTTACTATATAGCTATTTTAGAAGGATACCTAAGAAATTAAGGGCTATTTTTGAAGTATTTGGAATCTCCACTTAGAGTTTCATTTCTTATTTCTGCCATGATGGCTCCATGTTTGGTATGTTGATTTTTGACTCGTGTTATGAATCAAACAGGTCTGTACAAGCTTGTATACTACTGGGACCACTGGACACAGTTCCAGGTTTCACTTTTTAAGCTCACATGGATTTGCACATATCTGACCCCACACATTGCTGCAAAACACAGTGGACAGGAGGAAAATGTCGTCCCTTCACTGTTTCTTCGCTTTCTCTGTGTGAGACCAGAAATAGACATTAGTCCACTGGATGAGGGAAATTCTCAGGGAATGTGACCTAAGCATCTGAGTGTCACAGCATGTGCTTCTCTCACCTCCAGGATTATGTATTATCTCTAAAATCTCTTTCTGGCCTGACTGACTCTTCTGAAAAAACAAAACACAACAAAACAAAACCCAACGACCATGCAGTTCTCTTATTGCTTTCTTTTTCATTTTCTACATTTGCTGTCTGCTTCTCTCTCTCTCTCTCTCTCTCTCTCTCTCTCTCTCTCTCGGTGCCTCTCAGATTCAAGGAGCCTGCTGGGAAGAATTTTGGAGGTTGGCCACTGCACAATTTTCACCATGTGTGGGCAACACCAAACAAACAGACTGTAAATAAAGTCTGCACTCTCTCACACGCATGCATGTACACAGGCACATATTTTCTCCATTACCTTTGCTAATACCATCTTTCTTCCATCTCAAGCTCAATGTTGTTGTTGGGTTTTTTTTTCTCTCTCTCTCTTTCAACCCTCCCCTCCCCTTCCTCAGCGCCTCGATTTATTCCAGCTGTGAAAACCGTTTGCCATCTCCTCTGTCACACGGGCAGAGAGGTGAGTGGCAGGGAGAAAAGCTGCTGCAAGCCCTAGCGGCTAATCTGTTCCACATGTGTGCCCTGGCAGGAGCCTCACTGCCAGCAGTAGGCTGGGTGGAATGGCTCCTGCTGAACCCAGCCTGGCCATGAATGCACATTGGGCCCCACGTTTGCTTCCTATGCAAATCAATAGGGTCACAGAGCAACATCCCCTCGGTGGCTTCACCAAAGCATTTTGCAGATTTTTCAGGAGACACTTGAACATTTGGGGAAGGAAGGAAAGTCTGGAAGCTCAAAGAGAAGAGTTGATGGCAGAAAACCCAAAGAACAGCTTGATAAAGTTAGACACCGCAAGTAAAGTGGGTACAGTATTGTGTCCTCAGCTGAGGATGGATCTTGACATCAATAATAAGTATGTGCTTCCAAGTATATTCCAACTTAAAGTGGCATTTGCCAGGGTTTCTTGGTTAGAAAGTCTTCACAATCACAAGTATTTTTCCAGCTCATTTTTCTAGTGGTACTCTTAAGGCTGTGCAGCTTGTTCAAGGGTTTACATGCTGGTGCTTCTCTGAAAGTGGTGAATTGAACTCCAGACTAGAGATGGGCACAAAATGAACATTTTTTCATTTCCATTATTCATTATTCGTTCCGTTACATAACAAAACAAATAACAAAAACTGTGATGAAAATGGAACAAAAGGAACAGAACCACGAAAATTGGGTTCGTTACATTTCGTTTTCATTAATGGCGACGCGCAATGAAATGAGCTGTTTTTTAAATGTTAAAAAACACACTGGACATCCATAAAAACCCAGCTATAATTATTTATACTTTCTGATAATACCTACCGGGGGGGTCCTTAAAACATGCATTTATGTCTTTTCTCAGATCGCTGTATTTTTTTTTTCCTTTAAGGGGAGTTAGGGGACATTGACCCAAAACGGCTCCCAGATGCCTTGTATTGATTTCTTGGGTATTAAAACGCCCTGGACATCCATAAAAATGCAGCGATAATGCGATAATTATTTGAAATTATTACCTACCAGGGGGTTGGGGTCCCTAAAACGTTTGTTTTTGTCTTCTCCCATCGCGATGTATTTTTCTTTTCCCTTTAAGGATGACAAAATGGATGTCACCACCACAAAATGGAGGCAAGCATTGTGATGGGATCATGTTCAACCAATAGCATGCCCAGGTTGCAGACTGGGCAGGTCTGGCAGCCACAGAGGGCATAAAAAGCTCTGGCAGCCCCCATCCTCCTTGTAGTCTCTGGTGGCGTTAGGGTGGGATTGCTGTCTGTCTCTGCGACTCTAGCTTCAGTCCTGCAGCCTCCCTGTGTGTGTGTGTGTGTGCGTACCTCTCGGTGAGTACCCTCCACTGCACCGCAGTGCAGTCACTCTGTGGCTGCCTTGCACCCTAGGCAACGCCCACCGCTGCCTTTGCAGCCTCCCTGCATACCTAGTCTATACTGTGTCTCTGCCAGCATCAACTTTTTTTAGTGTTTTCCCTCTGGTCTGGGGCGTTGGGGGATGCCCACACCTGGAATTCCTTTAAAAATCGCACAAAAAGCGGGTAGAAATGAAAAATGAAAAATGAAAAACAAAAATGAAAATTTTCAAAAAATTCACAAAAAATGGAAACGAAATGAAATGGACCTCTCAACGAAAAACAAAAAAATGAAACACCATTTTTTTTATTTGTGCCCATCTCTACTCCAGACCATATACTCTAACTCTGTGAGCCATCCAGTCCATCTGCAACAATGAAATGAGTATATTTTAAGAGGAAGGGATGATATTTGTCAAAACTTAAACATGAAAACATAAAAGCCAGACTGGGCTTTTATGGGCAAAAAATATGATATAGAAAGGCAACCTTAGTTAGAAATTATAGAAGAATTAAAATAGGTAACAGCTTCAGCAAAAAAAAAACCTGGAAGATATGATGGATGATTGAAACAATACAGAGAAGACACACAGTTTATAAATAACCAATGATTATTCTATAAATCACAAGGAGAAAAAGCAGAGCAAAAGAAAAAAGGCCACATAAATTTGTGAAGGCCCTACCAGATATAACAAAAATGCCTCATGGATTAAAGTCATTTGTAAAGAAAGTCAAGGAAAACATATAGAATCATAGAGTTGGAAGAGACCTCAAGGGCCATTCAGTCCACCCCCCTGCTATGCAGGAACTCCGTCACAATATTTCCAACAAATGGCCATCCAGCCGCTGCTTAAAAACCTCCAAAGAACGAGACTCCACCACCCTTTGTGGCAGCATATTCCACTGTCAAACAGCTCTGTCATGAAGTTCTTCCTAATGTTCAAATGGAATCTCTTTTCCTGTAGTTTGAAACTATTGCCCCGAGTCCTAGTCTCTGAAGCCATGGAAAACAAACCTGTTCCCTCTTCAATATGACATCCTCTCAAATATTTAAACATTGCTATCATATCCCCCCTCAGCCTTCTTTTTGAAAGGCTAAACATTCCCAGTTCCCTAAGCTGTTCCTCAGAAGACATTTCTTTCAGACCTTCAACCATCCTGGTCGCCCTCCACTGTACCCGCTCGAGGTTGTCAACATCCTTTATAAATTGAGGCACACAGAACTGGACACAGTACTCCAGGTGGGGTCTGACCAGAGCAGAATAGATTGGTACTATCATTTCCCTTGATCTTGACACTATGGTTCTGTTGATGCAACCAAGATGGAGATTCTGTAATCCAGGCGAGGTTATCCAGGAGCTGAGTCAGGGCAACCTGACTTCTTTTCTTGTGGGATTAAAATTAGGGATTGGCATGAAATGGAAAAACTGGGATTTGTTTCATTTCATTTTGTTCTGCCATGATTCGTTTCGTTTCATTAGAAATGATTTTTTTTTAAAAAATGTATGAAATTAACCAGTAATGAACCGATTTGTTACTCTATAAAATGGGTCCCCTGGGTCCAAGAGACACCAAATTTGGTGGGTACCTTCCATGGACTCTCCCCTTTATGACCTCCCTATTTGGAGAGATTTGGGGTTCAGGGGGCCTAGTTATTCAAAGGTGGTGCCCCCTGGAAAAAACATTTCTAATTGCAATGTTATGTGCTTGAAAATAATGATCCCAGACAGCTAGCAGTGGGGAAATTACAGTGGAGCTTCTTCAAGCTCTCCCCTTGAAGCACCCCCAATTTGGAGAAGTTTGGGGTTATTGAGCTCCTAAGGGGCTGCAGGGGGTACTTAATTTTGTGCCATTCACATGCCTGAGATCAGTAATTTTCCATTGATTTTTTTAAAAAAATAAAATAAAAAAACATTGCCAATAAAAATAAATATTCAGTGGAAAATTACTGATCCCAGGCATGTGAATCGGTTCTCCAAGCGATTTTAGGGTACCCTTTGAAATTTGGAAAAGTTGGGGTTTCTGGAGGCAGAGATATTAAGCTCCAAAGGATGTGGGGTGCTTAATAGAAGGCGTGTGCTTTACCAGTTATAAAGTTAACTGACAGCTTCCCATGCCGATCCACACTCCTTTAACTAAGTATCCCCTGCAGCCCCGTTGGAGCTCAATAACTCTATTCCCTGTACCCCAAATCCCTCCAAATTGGGGGTGCTTCAAGGAGATTGCTTGAGAATGCTCCACTGTAATTTCCATGATGCTAGCTGCCTGGGATCACTATTATAACCTTGCAATTGTAAATGTTTTTTCCAGGGAGCACCCCCTTTGTATTTGAATAACTCACCCCCTGAACCCCAAATCTCTCTAAACTTGGAGGGCATAAAGGGGAGAGTCCAAGGAAGGCTGATCCAGGAGAGCCAGTTTTACAGAGTAACAAATCGGTTAATTTTCAAGTAAAAAAAACCTGGTTCGTTTCGTTACTAACAAAATGGTGCTTCTCCAGTTTGTTTCATTTCATTACATAATGAACTGACAAATCAGCATTTTGTTTCTCATTTGGTGACATCCCTAATTGAAATATTTTGCTACTTACTGATCCAAGTAGCTTCTTCAGTTTGATGAAGGTTGATAGACTTCCAATTCATAGTTCACCTTGGTTTCATCCAACTCTGGTAGGAATAAGCTTGTTAGATGGACAATGCCCTAGGATGTGTGAAATTAACACCTATGCTGCCCTTGTTGACTCACTTCCTGTGCTGGATCAACACCTGCCTTAAAAAATTGGGGTTAGTAAAAATATTCTGAAGTTTCGCAAGAAAAATATGGAAAATGAAAAACTGTCCTGATGGTGAAGAAATTGGGGAAGTTAATATCAAACAAGGAATATTCCAAGGGAATTATCTGTCATCAATTGCTCTTCGACATATCACTCTTCCCCATGTCAATAATTTTAAATAAAACTGGATTGGACCACCATATTTCAGAACAAGCAGGAATAATCAATCATCTGTTATACATGGATGACCTAAAATTATATATGCAAAAATTTCCATGGAGCTAGAATAATTGCTAAATATAATGAATCTATTCAGATGAAATTTGGAATTGACAAATGTTAAGCTCTGCTTATGCAGTGTGGCAAGATCCAAAAACTAGATGCAATAGAGTTAAAATTTTGTGAAATTGTAACATTACTATCAAATGATTAAAATTATAAATACCTTGGTATACCAGAAGCAGAGAACTTCCTGCATTCAAAAGGTAAAGAACTCTGGGAAAGAGAAGACGTCAAGACTGCAGAAAATCTTAAAATCAGAATTGAATGGTAGAAATACAAGCAAGCACATGGGAGTTCCAGTAATTAGATACCAAAATGAAGTATTGGATCACAAAACATGGAAGCTAATGAACATGTACCAGACACTACATCCCAAACGTAATGTGGACAGGTTATATTTATCATGAACAATTGGAGACCATGGATTACTGGAAATATAGCCAGCAGCAGAAGAGGAAAAAGAGGCCTAGGTAAATTATATTAGTACAAGTAGAGAAAAGTTACTTAAAGTGGTAAAATGGAGAATACTTTGAAAACAAAAGAAACAAAGGTTCAATATAAGAAACAAAAAAACATTGGAAATAAATTAAACAGTTGGAAAAATTAACCATTACATGGACAACACCTGAGAAATATTGATGGAAAGCATAATAATAATTCAATATCGGCATGGTTAATACAAAGGACCATTAAGAAAGAAACTGAAGGCTGGATTTTTGTTGCACCAGAACAAGCACTCTAAACCAATATGATGAAAACTGAGATCCGAGGAATTCGCGCCAACAGCAAATGTTGACTCTGGCAACAAAAATATGAAACTGTGTTACACTTCATTTGTGAATGTCCAAGGACTGCACAAACAGATTACAAAATTAGACATGATAGTGCATTGTGCAAAAAATATAACTTACCAGCCTCCAAATACTCGTGAGAACATCAGAAAGAAAAAGTGTCAGAAAATGATATATTCAATATCTTATGAGATTTCTGGATCCAGCGTAATAGACACCTTGAACGTAACACACCTGACATAGTAGCAGTCGAATGAAGAAATGTCTGGACCATTGATACTGCAATTCCAGGGGATGCCAGAGTTGAAACTAAAGAATTGGAAAACCTAACAAAAGACAGAGACCTGGTGATTGAATCATTGCTTGTGTGTGAAACACATTTCAATGGTTTGTGTAGTCACTGAAACATTGGGAACAATGTGAAGAATGCCACACACTATAACAAGCAGTTACAGATCTTACAAATAATAGTGCTATTAAAATGGCAATATTAGGAATATCATGTATACTGTGCCAATATTTCACAGATACCAGTATACTTAAAAACTTGTATCTGTCATATACCAGTCAATGTAATTTTGTACTGAGTCCTAAATGCTTGGGAAGCGTTCGACTAGCGATTGGTAATACAAAATCCAGCGTAGATAGCTGTGTTGGTTTAACAACAACAACAACAACAACAACAACAACAACAACAACAACAACAACAACAACAACAACAACAATAATAATAATAATAATAATAATAATAATAATAATAATAATAATAATAATAATAATAATAATAATAATAATAATAATAATAATAATAATAAGGAGCTGACATGCCTGTGCACTGGGGTATAATCTCTGAAATTATTTAGAGGGAGACCTTGAAGTCAGGAGAAAAGAAAAAGCTTAATCTCCCTCAATTTACCCCAGATGTGTGGTGGGCTCACATGATTGATGGCATCTGTTTTCTGCTTTATTAAACTTGTGCAGCCATGTTCAACCTAGGATTTGCAAATGGCTTAATGAGCATTAGGCAGGAATCTTTGGCAGGACAGAGTGATTTTAGGGAGTTAACTGAGCCTGTGGCCAGAAATGTCCTGGACAACACAAAGTGGACTGACAGTTCTCTTCACTTGGAACTCGGAATGCCATTCTTAGGGTTTAGGAGATGAAATGAAAAACCACATTCTACCTGCATTTAATATCAGGCTTCGGATCCATACATCCTAGGTACTTAACATGTTGTTTGTTTGATTTGAAGAAGGAAGAGTAAAAATATGTGCTACAGGTTAAAAAAAAACCTAATGCCTACTTTATTAATCTGAAATGTTACCAAATTGTGCATCTGGCTCTTAAAACTTAATGCACTTCAAAATGTTTATTTTCTGCCATCCAACATAGATATCACTCTCATGTAGTGAAAAAAGTTTGCACAAATACATGACACCACTCAGCGTGAAAAGTCTATGGAACATTTTTTTTCTGTGCATACACAGAATGGAAAGCAGCAATTAGATGATGCTTACTGACAAAGTGGACGTATTTGTTCTTTGCACGTGGTAGAGTACAAATGTTCTGCCAGCTCTTTCCTACACAAAACTGAGATCAGTGCTGGGTGGGTCAGGAGGACCAATTTATGACCATTGCTAGAGCCAAAAGCAGGTGCAGCTCTAGTCTTGTTCACCGTTTGTTACTCACTGTGGGGAAATAATTTTATATAGAAAATTCAAGATGTAAATTATGCAAATAAATAAACACATATATACATAAAGGCTCACCAAGCTTTAACAGTTACTTTGTGATTATAATACAACATTAAAAGGCCTAGTGCAGGCATGTCTAAACTTTGGCCCTCAATATGTTTTGGACCACAACTCCCACAGTCCTTTGCCATTGGAAATACAGGCTTGGAATTCTGGGAGTTCTGGTCCAAAACATCAGGAGGGCCGAAGATTGGACATGCCTGGCCTAGTGTCATTAATGTAGAGTCAAACTTTAACTGATTTAAAACACCACACAAAATCCTCTTGCGTAAAGTTACATGGTGCACAGTGGATGACACCATTATCTGGCACTGGTAATATTGTAATTTCAATTTAAATTTATCATGACCAAAGAATTATTTAGAGGAGACCTTATTTAGAGGACCGCCTTTAAAAAGGCATTGAAAACTTACCTGTTTAAGGAGGCTTTGGGCAACCTTTCTACCTAAGTTTCTGCTGCTTTTTTTCCTTTTCTTTGCCGCCTGCGTCATCCTGTTGGGGTAATTGTTTTGCCCTCTTTTATTTTGTTTTATTGTTAGCCACCCAGAGTTCCTATACGGAAGATGGGCAGGATATAAGTGTAATTATTATTATTATTATTATTAATAATAATAATAATAATAAAAACAGGAATCAGTGATCATTTCCTGAAGTGTTTTGAAGTGTTTAGATCTTTTTCACCTGGACTCAAGGAAATAGTTGTTAAATAAACTACACCCCAGAAAAATTAGCTTATTGCCTGTGGTTTTACAAATCAGTATTGGAGGGATTGTGGGCAGCTTGGACAGTTCTACTCTAAGTGGTGAAACTGTCCATAAATATCAAAATCCTGAGCTGATGTGAGTGTTGAATCAACAATACTGTCAATTATTCTATCTAACCAAACTAGGAGCTCTGCTGACTATTTTTCCAAGCTGTAATACTTCAGTACTCAGTAAAGAATGTTCACATCCCTCCTACTAGCTACCAGACAAGGAATGACAAAACCTTACGCTGGAGCAGCTGGTGCAATTGCATCTGGAATCTGGAACAATTAGAAAAGCCAATTCAGGAAGTGCAAAATTTAAGACATCACATATATACAAACAATTTTGATACCATCTAATATCCCTTTATCAGTGCAGCAGCACTAAATGTATTAGAAGAATGCCAACCTCCCATAGAAAAGCAAGGTGAAACTTGATATACTAATTTGAATAACCATCCTCTTTCCCATGGCTCACTCTTTGAATTTTTATTTTCATGCTCAACAAACACATGCATAGAATCTTAACATGCAGATTACAATGGAGCTGTAGAACAACACATTATGTACATGTTAATTACACAAGATTGCTTTGTTACCCGGATCATTCTGCACTGTACACTGTGCAGAATTCCCCCCATTCCCTCTTTATTTGAATTCACAATTCAAAGTCATGGAGGCTAGTTAACAAGTTTAGTCAATGGAACTATTTTGACCAGAAGTCATTGCTGCTGGGATGGGGGAGTATTTTCTCAATATGAATAAAGTCACATATGGTGCCCCATCACAGTGTATCTTGACCTAAATGGAATGGGACACCATTTTGTTTCACTGAGGTAGTCAGATGCCTTGGGCCTTCTGTGGTATTACACACTGTTAACTGCAGACATAATAGCCACAGCAAATTGCAAGGGAAGTGAGAGAAACCTATGCTGCTACTTTCCACTTTCCAGTAGTGCAGCTGTGAAGATGGGAGCGCAAGGAGGACAGAAAGAATGGATGAGATTAATTGAGCTAGATAAACCAATGGACATAAATTCTATTCTTAAATTTATGTCCATTGGTTTATCTAGCTCAATACCGCCTACACTGACAAACACTGAAAGGTTCATACAAAGATCTTTTTCAGTCTTACCTACAGCTGCCATGGATTGAACCTGGGATCTTATGCTCCTTGTGATGGAGACACAACCACTCTGTCAATTGGCATATATACTATCCCTTGCCAGATGTTTTCAATAGTCCCCAAGTCCTAATAACAGGCATAACTCTTGAATATTGATGGGTGGTTTTTTTTTTATCACAATGAGTCTGTCCCCCTGCCAGGGTAAGTGGGGGCAGAAAGAAAGAAAGTTTGTTGAAGACTGACCCGACTCTCAGAATACAACATTTTTGCGCATTATGGACAGAACAGAAAGCTGTCGTGACTACATGTGAAATGAATACATTTTATAAGTAGGATGTTTTGAAGTTAAGATGTTAAAAAAAGATCTCAGGTGAATTCTACCAGAATTCACTGTCATCACTCAGCAGAATTCACTCTCACCAGACTATGAACTCATCTAGTGTGATGTTTTTTTAATTTTCACCTGGACCATTTTGGAGTCTGTGGGATCACCTTCAGTCATGGAATGACAGGAGTACTTCTCTTTTCACTTTTTTCTTCTGGCCTCCTCTGTTTCCTGGTCATCATCATCTTCATCATCTTTGTCTTCATCTTCACTGTAATAATTGAAGGCCTCCCCATTTCCTCTGATCCTTGCTTGGGGGAGGGGGGTTCTTTCTGTTTCCTGTGACTCTCTTTGCTGAAAGTGGGTAGGATTCAATTCACAATTGCCTAAACTTCCCTAGGAAAACCCCAGTTTCACCCTTCCTAAAGTTCACCGCCTTGTCAAACCTAACTAATCTCCTGTAGGGGTGGAAAAAACTCATTTCAAACTGCTGCTCATTCAAGGAACAAGGGTGATGGGGGAGGGGTCTTCCTGACGGCTGCCTGAAAAGACCCAGGACTATAATACCCCTTTTGTTCTAAGCCAGTGGGTGAGGGTTAGGCAGCAGGAATGAAAGATGGGGGGATATTAAAGAAGCAGGTGAAAGACATGTGTCTTCAGCAGTCTCAGATAAGAACCTGCCCCTTCTAATCTGACTGAAGCTTATTATCTTTCTGCCACAGTCATTACTATTTTAATATTAGATGCAAGAAAAGAAAACTGTGAGACAACAACCATAAGAGGCTGCTTTAAAGCAGTAGGAAAATCAAAAGTAAAGCTGACTACCCATTGGCAACATCAACAAGCTTGCTAGCTCCATACTAGTTGTAGGTGAGGAATCTGGTCACCACTGTCTAACAGCTTACAGTCCCTTATGGGTCCACAAAAGAGGAAATCCTCTGTGGTGCATAGCACAGGCACCACTTATTTGTGACATGAGATGAATTTATAGGCAATACTCTTAATAAAAAAAAGTACAAATTAGTATTTAATAGTTATTGGGACATGGGAAGAGGGGGCATTTTACCTGACAATCTAGCTAGTATGCCCATATGAATCTGCCTTAGAGAGCCTACTTCCAATTTCAGTGAGACCTGCCAGCAAGTTCAATGAGAATGTCAGGCAGGAAAGATTTGGCCTTTTCAGTGGCTGTCCCATAACTTTCAAATTCCCCAGAAATAATATATTCTTATAGATTACCCTTCTGCATTGTTTTTATATTGTTGGTGCTTTGGTATAGATCGTTGTCAAATATTTTAAGAGGGTGCAACTGTGTTGGGTAAATAGTGATGATGTCTTTACCTGGCAATGGAAATCTAAAATTTAATTACATTTAAAACTTTCCATCCCATTGTTTTGGTTCTGAGGATTCCATTATCAATGGGAAAGCATTTGGGATCCTTGGGATGGGGTGGAGGCCTTTAGTACTGGAAACATGCTGCTGGACTCAGTGGTCCTTGAGACTGTTAGTGGCCATTATCTGACTTCCAACCAATCAACCAACCCTCCCCAAAGGTAATCATAATGGAAAATGAAAGACTGGGTCCATTGGCAGGAATATGGTGATGATTTTTGGTTATTAAAGGTTCACAAGCTCCTGTCTTGAGACTCCCAAAGACTTCCCTGTTGGGAATTCACTGGAGAGATTTTGAAGCCAAGCTGACCTAGGCTACAGAAGAAAGCAGACAGAGACAAATGCCGTGTTCCTCCCAGAAGGCTTGTTGTTTTATTATCTTATCTCTGCTCACAAGTGAGACACTGGAGCACTTACAAAAACAATGGTTCGAATAGGAGGCAGGTGCCCTTTAGGCCTTTGGCCCTGCCTCAAAGCAAAAGGTCAGGGGAAATGGAAGGTCACTTCCCTTCCAGATAGGCAATGTGGCACCAGGAGCATGTGTGCATCACTTGTAGCCCCTCTGAAACATGCCATTCAAAGAAAGGTTCCCCCACTTCCTCAAGACAAAAAGGAACACTGGGGAGCTCTGGAAACTGAAAGAACAGAACTGGAAGCTTTCAATTAATTTTGGCAGGTGATGGCAGCATCCAATTTATATGCTCTGTCTAAGCTATGCCAACTGGATTCCAACCACTATATTACTCTTGAAATCTAACTTAATTACAGTGTTATTACTCCAAAACTACCTTGTTCTAGGTAACTAGATATTTCTAAGTTGTGAAGTAATATAAAACTTTTTAAAACAACTGCCACTGTAAAAATGATGGATATATATTTGACCAAAAGCAGTTAGCACAATTAGGCTTTTAAGGTTTTCTTTTTTCAAAAGCGAGGCATGGTCCCAATGCCAGGCTATTACTATAAGCACATAGTTCAATCGAGGCATCATAATCACAGGAACAGTATATCACATTCTTTTTTGCTATTGTGATTTTTCTTTTATTGGGTTTTGGGTGGAGATCAGTTACTATTTCAGTGTGTCGTAAAAAGGTAAAGGTTCCTCTTGCGCAAGCATGCTAGTCATGTCCAACTCTAGGGGCAGTGCTCATCTCATTTTCTAACCCAAAGAGCTAGTTTTGTGCAAGCACGTGGCCATGTGGCTGGCATGGCCGAATGCATTTCTGCGCATGGAACACGGTTTACCTTCCTGCTTTTTATTGTGGTACCTATTTATTTACTTGCATTTGCATGTTTTTGAACTGCTAGGTTGGTGGGAGCTGGGGTTAACAACAGGAGCTCACTCCACTGCACCCAGGACTCAAAATGCCCAACTGCTAACTTTGCAGCTGACAGTTTCAGTGCTTTGGCCTGCTGAGCAGTTGTTGGGATGCTAGTATTTCATGGTGTTCCCTGCCCAGTCTGGTTTATGTCGCCTCTGTGATTCTTTCATAGATGTACCATTTTGGTGGATCTCGGGATCCATTTTCTGTCCCTGTGATCCTCTAGAGATTGCAGGGGCCACCAACAATGCCCCAAACAAAATGAATTAAAACAGAAGTTGTTGAAATTCCACTTTTAATATTGAAAATGATTTATGCATATCTCTCTATGTTAAACAATATACCAGGCAAGGATGCAAGCTGTTGAAAAGGCTTCTAGAAATAGCAATATATCTTTCTTTCTTTCTTTCTTTCTTTTTTATTTATTTTACTTTTTTTGGTGGGAAAATGTTTTCAGGTTGAAGAAGCTGGGAGCATGAAAAAGCAGCTTTGTGGTTTGCACTCTGTCCACCTTGGGATTGCATCATGATAGAGCCCTAGGCCCTATATTAACAGAGCTTTTCATCATGGAATAATATATTGGATAAAAGTTGGGTGTCAAATACTAGAAACCTCTTGTATCATTTACAAAGCCTGCCAGAGAGGTATGCAAAGAATAGTTGCAAAATCCATCCTCCTCATTGGTTTTAACTGTCTAGATCCAATAGTCCTTACGATGGAATCTGACACTTGTGCAAGATTCCTCACCTCCTGCAAAGAGCGAGGCAATTGGATTTTCTTCCCCATGTTTTGTACATAATCCCTTTCCCCCTGAAAAGTAAAGCAGGGACAAAAAGCACTGACAATCTGGCTGACTGTAAGGAAGGGACAGACAACCCAAATCAAGACTTGAAATAGGGAAAGGTCCCCAGAACGAAGGGCATTTGTGCAATTGTGCAATTAATTTGCACATGTTGGATTTTGCACACACAAAACATGTTATCATAATTGTGAAGATACTACAGGAGCTTCAGGAGATCTTAGTAACCGCTTGCAAGAAAGAAGACTGTGGCAAATTCTTCTTGTTGCCTATGAGGACAAGCATTTATGCCTCTTTCAGTGAAGGTTCTTTAGCACTGAGCCAATGTATTGGCCTTTTCTCACCATGCTTCACCTCTTTAATACTTTGCTTGTCTACACTGTTTCTGATAAGGCAGGGATGAGGAAAGTGTGGATGTAGTTGCTGATGCCCCCATGAATCTCAGAGGGGCTTTAATCACATTCACTGTAGAGAGCGAGCCTTGGGAAAGAACTGCTATATAATCCTGAACCACCTCTGAGAATCTTTTTGCTAAAAGTACCAGAATTCTAGCTGGGAGAATTCCTGCTGAATTCTGATGGCTGAAATAGGGGAAGAAATCCAAAAATATTATGCCTATTGAGCTCCTTCCAGTCAGGGGGGGGGGGAAACCCACCTAACTAATTGAACTAAAAAAATCCACAAGTGGCCATATGAGGAACTTAACATGTTCATTTATGCAACTGCAAAGTAAAATGGCCTCTCTTTTGGTTATAAATGCCCCATTTTGTCATCATTTTTGTCCTCCATGTCCTCCATTGTGTTGATACCTGTGGCCTTTTTTGTTTGTTTGTTTCAATGAAGGCATAAAATCTGAACCAATGAATGGCCTAATGAGCACCAGGTGGCTTAAGTATCTGTAAATAAATAAATAGATAAATAAATAAATTCAGCCAACAGGGAAATAAGTAAGTCTTATTTTGCAATGAGTAGATCATCCAAGTAAATATGGATGCTTATTGAAAAGTTGTATGTCTTAATTTCAAAGGATCATTGAAAAGTGAAGTTGGAAACCACCTATAAGCCCCTCAAGTCCATCCCCTGCCCCCGGCCCGCTCCAAGCAGGAATCCAAATCAAAGAATATTTATTTATTTATTTATTTATTTATTTATTTATTTAGTTAGTTAGTTAGTTAGTTAGTTAGTTATATAGCTTGTATGCCGCCCACTAACCAAAGGTCTCTGGGCAGCTCACAATCAAACTAAACAATTCAAATAATTAAAACATCAAATTGCAATAAAATTACAACAATAAAACATTTAAGTACAATAAATACAATGTATTAAAATACTACACTAAAATCACCATCAGGACCCACAATAATCAGTTAAAAACTTCTGGAACAGCATTGTTTTTACCTGGTGCCAGAATGCCATCAATGTTGGCACCAGGCAGGTCTCGCTTGGGAGGGCATTCCACAATCTGGGGGCAGCTGCCGAAAAGGCCCTGTTCCTACAAGCCATCCCTTTCACCTCCTTGAGGGATGGCTCTTTCAGGAGGGCCCTCTGGCTGGATCTTAATTGCCGGGTAGGTTCATATGGAAGGAGACGGTCCTTCAGGTATCTAGGTCCTAAGCCGTTTAGGGCTTTATATGTCAAAACAAGCACTTTGAATTGGGCTTGGGCAGCAACTGGTAACCAATGAAGGTTATACAGAATTGGCGTGATGTGTTCCTTGGTGGCTGTGCCACTCACCAGCTGTGCAGCACGATTCTGCACCAGTTGTAATTGCCGGACCGTCTTCAAAGGCAGCCCCACGTAAAACGCATTGCAGTAATCAATACGGGATGTTACCAGTGTAACATCCCGTATTGTGTAATATCTGCCAGGTAGTTTTCCAAATTTCTCTTGAATGCCTTCACTCACCACCTCTTGAGAAATTGGTTCACTGCCTTACAGCTCTAAGAGCTGAAAAAAATATTTTATGATATTCAGCTGAAAGCTGGTTTTTCTTAACTTTAGCCCATTGTTGCATGTCCTGCACTCTGGGATGGTCGAAAACAGATCCTGCCCCTCTTCTGTATTACAGCCTTTCAAATATTTGATAAGTGCTATCCTAAGTCTTCTTTTTTCCAGGCTAAACATACCCAGTTCTTTCAGTCTTGCCTTATAGGGCTTGGTGTCCATCCCGCTGATAACCCTTGTCACTCTTCTCTGAACTTATTCCAATTTGTCAGCATCTTTCTTGAAAAAAAACTTTTTTCTTATTTGCATACAAAGGCCTAAATCCAACCGTTTCTTTCTAAACAAGTGATACATTAAGTCAATGAGAATTTGGTAAATGTGTTCCATTGATTCAGTGAGCTTCCTGTATTTAGGCCTAACCACTGCATTTAGGCAACAGATTACATTTCTAATTGCGGAGGAGAAGATGATGGATTAAGTGTAGAGTAGTTAAATGGGCAGTGTTTGCTTCCATCTTCAGGATTTCCTCAGATGGGGTGAGTGTTTTTGGCCAGGAGCTGCCATTGCTTTTTCCCCAACAGCCACCACATCCTTTGCCACACCATAATACAGAAGTGCTACATATTTGGTGTGCCTGGAGGACAATGTCACAGGAGCTGACTTCGAGGCACACAGTTTAGACCAGCCATCAAATTTTTCAGCAGTAGTTCATCAGTAATTCTAGGATATGGCTGAATCTGTGCCAGCACTCTCAAGGGAAGAAAAGAGGAAAGTCTTGAGACAGTCCTACTTGAGTTATAAATAAAATAGTGAATGAATGCTTAATATCTCCAGAGAGTAGTATAATTTAAGATATTTTCAAAAGAAAAAAAGGTCACATCTGTCAGGGCCATTGTTCATCTTATGAGCGTATTCCAGATGAGGGTGACAAGCGGTCAAAGCGGACTATAAGATGGAGGACTCGCAACTCGCTTTCCTCAGACTGATGAAGCTGTTTGGATGAGCAGCAAAATGTTTCTGCCTCTCAAGAAAAAGAAGTACAGTTGCCATGACTCAACTTCCAGATGATGCATTCAAAGTAACAATATTACCTACTTTGAAAATCAAGGAGTTCATAACAGTGCTCATTTAATTGATAACCTTATTACTTTACCCCTATAACTGTGCAAAGAGTAAGCATTGTGCATTACTTTTTGTCATCATATTTGGGATTTAATTGTAAGATAACTACGCCTTTTGTGGGCTACTGGTGCACATCTTATGGAAGAAGGAAATGCCTATTACAGTACTTTTCTGTTTTTGTGGAGGATGGGAAAGCCCACTCTCTCTGGCTAAAATAGGTACATTACTTCTGTTCTCCAAGCTGCTTTCTAGACAGAAAGTAAATTTGGTTCTCTATTTTGACAAAATGAGTCTTTTCTTATTCGGTTTTATAAGAGACATGAGCATTTTAGAAACAAATGCTAAAATTTGTGCACTCAAGTCCTCGGCAACAGAACCAATACAGAGACTGCTTGTAGAATTGCAAAGTTCAAATGGTTCTTTGCATTTGAAATTGAGACAAAAGTGTAAGATAACTTCCTCAACTTAGTTGGACATCCATAACACAGAAGCCCTCTTCCATTCTTCTGCTCTTTCTTAATCTCACCTCTTTGGGATGAATCAGTATTTCGTAGGAGTTATAGTAGCAGCCAGGTTAGCAGGGGTTTTTGTTTTAAATGCAACTAAACTTTTTGTCCCTTTATTTATTTATATTGTTTATTTATTTTTTGCATTTTTATACCGCACTGATTTCCCAGAAGGGACTCTGGGCGGTTTACATAAATACAAATAAGAAACAAACAACAATGCAAATTAAATAAACAGTAGAATAAACAAGTAAAATAAGCAAACACATAATACATGCAAAAATCCAGCAAGAGGCAAAAAGAAAAAAGAAAAAAACCTAAAAATGCTAAAAGGGGGGGGACAATAAACAGGGAAAACACAACACAACAAATTACCAATTGCCATATGTGGCAGACCAATAAATGTTTCAATAAATTCTGGAAAGAAACCATAAGATTTCAGTGCAGTCTTAGCCAAATAAAGTCACTTTTGTTGCCCTTTGAGCCATTGAAGAAGTTGTGAACTTGTAACAGTAGTTTATTCATCTGTCTCCTTACTTTCAAAGAGATAAACATTTGGAATAATCTAAACTACAACTTTATGCATTAGTGCAGATTGTAAATTAATACCTATGCATCTACAGAACGAGGGAAAGCCTTAAAACAGTAGGAACTCTACTATTTAAATTTCATCTTCCTAAGTACTGAAGTTTATTAATTAGTACTCGTATTAATTTATTACATTAATAGTAGGGGAGTCAAACAATAATCTAGACAATTACTCTGTCTGATTTAAAAGGTTATTGTATATGTGGTTCTCATTAAGCTGTGCTTTGAGAGATGGCACCATTTAGTTTAAGTCTGATATGTGCTTTTAGAAAATTATAGCTCAATCCGGGGATCAGAGCTACATTGGCACAGTGGGTGTTAATGAGTAACCCCTCCCTCAGCAACTGTGTTAACATAACCCTGCAATGCTGAATCTTAATTATTATTAACACTCATTTCTATATGGCTTTTCAATATACAATACTTCACAACTCTTACTCTGTTTGTCATTACAGTAACAATAACAGATAAATCGGCCAGGAACTTTTAGCCACAATGACTAAACTGAATGTTCTTGAGAGAACTACAAAAAGTGCAGTCTTGATCACCAGCTCCCAGTGCAATGGACATGCTACCAGGAGTTGCCAAAATAGAAATGTTTCAGCTTTGGTCACTAATTACAAGTTATTGGAAAATTAGTGCAGATGGAAGTAGAGGATTCATTGCTTTCATACCACTTTAATGACAGTGGCCAGTGTTGAAAAGAAGATATTTGGTTGGCGTACCTCCTGTTTGGAACCAACAAGGATTGTCTTACATTTTTAATCCTGTGAGGTCAAATAGGTTGGTTTGCCAAAAAGACACTGAACTTCGAGGCTGGGGATCTGAACCTGCTTAGTGTCCACACCTCCATGGCCTTAACATTGAATCCACACCTGTATCGTTATAATGCTTAATAATGAAGTGTTGATTATATCCTTGATGTTGGTGTGCCTACCACTTTCATGGGGAAACTCTGGATCACAAAACCTCTGAACCTTGTGAAACTCTCCCTATTAAATGCAGCTCATCTAACTATAAAGCTTGTTCTGTCACTTTGTCCTATATCGATCCAGTATTCTGAGTCCATGTTGCTAGAATTCTTCTAAAGCAGTGGTGTCCAAACTTAAGTAAGCCAGCTGCTAAACTGGCTTACTCCCCTTTCCTGAGGAGACCTGTTTTGGGGGACAATAACCTGGATGTCCCAAATCCAATCTTCAACAATCTTGGAAGGGTTGGAGACGAGAGTCAGACAAATGCTTGCTGCGAGTTTGGGGGCCTTTCTGCTGTTGCCATAGGTTCTTCCAGTGGTCCAAACCATGAAATGCTTGTGAAAGTTCGTGGTTCGTGAATAGTGATGAGCCATAAACCATCACAAACTGCAATTTTCCTGGTTCATGCCCATCTCTTCTTTCGTCAGTTAAAAATACCTGAGTACAAGGCAATTTAGAGACAACATGTGAGTCCTGTGAAATTATGTGACATTCTATTGTCAAGGAGTGACAAAGCAGGCAGATGAACACAGAAACAAATGCTACATTTGGGAGGCAAATGTGAATTCAGGGGATAACGCACAATTGAAGACAACCAGGCCACCAAGAAAAGGCAGAAAGCATCACCATACTTGGGCTACGCTATGCTTTGTAGAACTTGGAGGAAACTGTGATTTTCCCCCCTCCCCCCGCAACACCTCTCCTACAATCTAAGCATCCCAATGATGATGAAATGTGCTTGGTACCAACTGGATATAGAGTAACATTTGGAAAGGAAAGAGGGGGAAAGAGGAAATGGGAGTATACTACAGGAGGGCATGTCTGGTGAAGGGCATGTTCAATCAGACTCAAAGATTTTTGTTTTGTTTTGTGCAACATTTTGTTGAAAGTTTTATTTGCTGTTTCTGTTTTCTTACCACTGTAAGGTACTCCCATATTTGTCTCATTTAGGAAACATATGGTTGTGGACCATAGACAGAAGAATAACACATTTCATATAGGAAATATTTGAGCACTGGTTACACAAAAATGAGCATGAATGCAAATCTAGCTTCCTGTATAGCCTCTGTTGACTGAAATCTGGATTCCTGTGTATTGAAAACTATCGTGTGGCCATCCACAGATTGCATGCAGTAAGTTAAAAAGCTTTACTTCACTTAGTTACAAACACACAACATTTAAATTTAAAAGAAATTACTTAAAACTACTAAAAATTCTAGTTCTTCCCAAATTGCCCACAAAAACTATAAATTAAAGTAAAGTGAAACAGTAATTGCTACTTGACCTCTCTGTGTAGTTTTTATTTCAATTAAAATAATGACTTTTCAAATGATTGGCCAAAATCCTACTACCAATTTATCTGACCCTGAGGGAAACAGAACAAATTTTGGTGGCAAATTGCCACTCATTAATGAAGTTCTGGTTGTGTTCCTGGGCATGTATCCAGTCATATGATTGGGTGTGTATCCAGGAACACAACCAACATCTTGCTAATAAGCAGCAATTTGCTGCCAAGATTTACACCATTTTCTTTATGTAACTGCAAGTTGAACTTTGGCCATTGTAAAAAAAAAGTACAGACATCTAATCTTTTTTTAAAAAAATCAATTATATATTCTGGGTCCAATCTACCCAATTCAAACTACCATATGGTTTATTAAGAGGTTTTAGCCGAAATTCATGAATTCTTCAACTGAGAATACTTGCTAAACTAGCATCATAGCATAAATGGCAGACCTGTACATGCATACTGTGGCATATTTACTTCTGTTATCTTGTATACTGTTAAATGATCCTGCTCACATATTCGGTGTCAAGCAACCTTTGTAACTAGGATGAGCCAGTGGGGCCATATACATCCTCCAGGAGCTCAAAAGGGTCACAGCATCACAGCACTCACGCACAAAATTAGTTGATTTTGCATAAAGTTCCCTCATGTTCTCTGCAGACGTGCAGGTAATTTTGCAACATTTTGAGGGACCTCCTGCCACCCCCCGTTTTTTGGAAGAAAACAGTACAAATTCCAATGGTTTCATGGTGATCTTAGAAAGAAAGCAGATGACCTCACATGTCTGTGAGCAGATTTGGGCTATGTGCTTATATTAGTACATGCTATTCATTCATTCATCTTCAAGAATCTGTTCCATATTTCCATTTAAAACAAAGCACTAAACCTGACAAAACACTATGTTTTTTTTTAAAAAAAAAAACCAGCCCTTCAGCAAAAGGGCTGTAAAACCGCACGAGACCAAAACATATTTTTTTTTTTTTTTGCCTGAGGCTACTTGGGTACACCATCCTTCTCTTTGTACTCTTTCTCCACCTAAAGTGATCCCTCCTGCTTCCTCTTTGTCATGTTATCCAATATATGTTACCTAAGATGGCTGCTTGATGGTAAGAAGGTCCATGCACTTAATACAGCAAGGATACTGTGAAACTGTGTGTGTGTGGTGGTGGTGGGAGAACAAATCATATTTCAAAAGAATATGGAGCAAATGATATTGAGCCAAAAACAGAGAAGGTTAGATAGATTATTGTATGTTATGTTGTTTCGTGTTATTTTAGTTTTATTTTCATTTTATTTATTTATTTATTTCAATACTTATATACCGCCCATCTTCCAGAGGAACTCCGGGCGGTTTACAACAAAAAATTATGTTTATTGTATTTTTATGTTTATTTTATTTTATTTTATGAATTACAAGTGTTTCCTTGTATTGTACTGTATTGATCAGTTCTTGTTACCCAGAGTGGCCTCACTGCCAGGCTTGAGAAACAGTGGCTTCTCATATACTTTTTCTCCAAATCCAACCAATCAAATTTCCATCTTAGACAAATTAAAGAGTCTAACTGCAATTTTTATAATATGCTAATTAATACAAATATTCACATTATTCAAATTAAGCAGTTTAATTGTTGCTTTAATTTTCTGTTAATATATTTAAGCTTTGGAATCATTTATACAGTGATGGCTCATATGAGAGAGAAGTAGTACAATGTAATAGAGTGATGCATTTAGAACACAGAGATGAAAGTTCAAAACCCTGATCGGTAGTATTTGATATTCTTGGTTGAGTCCGCAGTTTTCAGCCGAGTAGGGAAACAGGAAACAGGAAACAGGCAAAGCAACCAGGTAAATTGCTGATGCATAGAAATAGATAATACCATTTCATCATATGTGTTAGGCTCCTAGTAATGTTCTCATGAAATGTCTGTCATTTCTTGCTATCAGATTTTACAAAAAAGAAGAAAAAAGCCCTATAGATTCAGGAGAATCTTTAGCCCCAAAAAAGCCCTATATATTCAGGAGAATGCTACAGGAATCCCCCATGAGGGGCACAATGTTACCAGATTTCCTGGGGGAATATGTAGGGGAAAGTGAGGGCAAGCTGTAGAAATTATGAAATGAATCTCTCCCCCCCCCAAAAAAAATATCATTTCTTTCAGAAACATACACAGAATATAATCACTAAGTATGTTTTCTGATAGATTTTGGGGTTTGTAGTCCAGGAAAGTAACTCTGCTTCATCATTAGTACCAACATTTCTGTTTCCTATATACATTTACTGAGGTATAAGACTCAGGACATATCTGAACAAGACCTTCAGGGATTGATGCCAATTTAAAAAAAATCAGAATAATCCGTTCCTTCTCATTGTCTGAAACATCTTTCCAAGATGTTTAAGATCCACAGCAATCATAATCCAAGTAACAACAGAAAGAAGAATCTTGAAGTAATTTATATTCACCATCATATTTCTTTTTCCCTTTCTTTCCTTTCCCTTTTCTTTCTTCTCTTTCCATTTCTCCCTTTTGCCTTTCCTTTTCCAGTCTTCCTCTTTGGTCAAACTCCTAGGTAAGGTCCTAAAACCCTGAGGGAAATAAGTTGTAGCTTAATTTTTCGGGCAAGAATAATGGAATCGTAGAGTAACAGAATTGTAAAGTGGAACAGATTGAAGGCTCATAGAGTTCTATTCCCTGCTGAAGCAGGACATACAGTATGACATATAATGTCAGAGTTTTGAAAAGTTCCTTTTTTGGATGTTACCTCCCCTAATCTCCCAGCCAGCATGCCTTGATATGAGTAGGTTGCTTTCTATACATTAATTAGAAACAGGGCAAGCATCTGTGCAAACAGATTTCAGCAGTTTGAAAAAGCGCAACATGTCAACATCACCCCATTGACCCACGAAACTGAAGATGACTTCACTCTTAGTCCTGACACCTTTACGTTGGACAGGAACTTGAGAGAATCTTGTTGACTGCTCCCAGGTTCTGGAATGGTTTCCCCCTTGTGGCTAGGCTGACCCCTCACTCCTCTCTCCTCATGTTAACAAATATTTTTGATCAAGTAGGTTTTAAATGTTTAATGTTTAATTTTAGCATAGCTGGATAGTTCACACTTGTTTCCCAAATAATTTTGAAATGTGTTTTTCTAATTTTTTTATACTTTTAAAACGGTTTCCCATTTCAGTAACTTTTTAATGTTTGAGGCATCTTGCTTTAATTTTTGTTAGTGATCTGTGAGCAACTTTGAATCCCATTGCTGGAAGAAAGGTGGCATAAAAGTACAATGAATGAATAAAATAATAAACAGAGATCAAAGCCCTGATTTTATATTTTGCCTTCTATCTTTGGTCCTATATGGAATATCCCAGATTCCATATATATTAATGAGCATCTGGAATCTGGGACAAAAATGGTTCAAATGGGCACTGGGTGTACCTCTAAAATCCAGGAGAGAGGAGAGAGTCTCCTAAACTGGTGATACGGCAACCCTAGAAATGTCTATTGCACAAACACCTGTGGGTGTGGAGAATCATACAAGAGGAGGCAGTCATTTAAGTATCATAGTCCCAAGGCATCTAACATTTGAAAGTTAGCAGTCAGCACTCAGAGTTATGCCCAGAAATGGACCAGCTGCCAGTGAGGTTGACATAAAAGGGTCTCTTGCAGGCAGTTGGCTTGTTTTAAAAAGAGGTTTTTGCTCTGAACTCCCACAGCTGCCTTTTGTACAGCTGGTTTCTGAACATTTTCTATTGCCCCGTTACAGTAATTAGGTTCCTTATGCACTTCTTGACTGAAGGCATTCAGGAGAAAGTGCAGACCGATACAGTTAAAATACAGAAGTTCAAAACCACATTCATAATCTCCAGTTATACAACTAGATGTAACTTGCAGGCAGGAGTGATGGTAGCTATCCAGAAATGGCCAGATTTGGCCCATTGACCTGAGCTGGATAACAGTACTACTGCTACTACATCTACTTTGGTATCTAAGAACAAGGCTGGGATGCAAAGCTCACTTCAGCTATGGACCAGTTTTCTAAAGTGCATGCTTTCCAAACAGGGGGAAGAAGACAGCCTTATACAAATGTGTTGGGATACACATTCTATATGTATGTGTTTGGGGAATATAAATTATACTATATATACTAAATTTTATCATTTAAATCTGATGTTCCCAAACTTTTTTCACCCTGTAGACCACTTGCCATTTTTTTTGCTTTCTGTAGACCCACTGCCTGCCTAATATTGAATTTTCCTAAACTTATTAACTTCAAATGTTTTTTTGACAGCTGACTTTGACTGCTACTGACTTTGATAGAGGCTTTTGTAGCATGGACAATTGTAAAAAAAAGAAAAACATGTACAACTTTTATTCACACCTTTATTGACAAGACACAAAATGCAAGTAAATATTTGGATTTGGAATGAAACAAATAAGAACCTAGTAAAATTCTTACATAAAATTAATACACAAATAATTATGTTAATGGAAGGGATGAGCCTGATGCTCTGATAGCAATGTTCAATATTTGGCTTCAAATTAGTGAGGTATAGTCTTAAATTCCCACGTTCGGTGATTTGCAATCGATTTCTTTTTTTTTTAAAGAAGACTGGCAACCACGCTAAACCCCATTTCCATAAGATATGAAGATGGAAAATCTATCAAAACCTTTCTTGCGATAGTCCATAATGCAGGATAAGCAACAGGTATATCTTTCTGAAGGCAGAACTGCTGATACCCCATTCTGAACTTCACCTTAGGTTCTTCCTTAGAGCTTATTCCAATCAGTTTTTATTGTAATGTGACATCTGATTCTTCAGTGTCACCATATGGATTGATAATCCACTGTGGTATTTCCATAGTCAAAACATCCTCACTGGTTTTAAAGTCTCTGTGAAGGACACTTAAATGTTGAACTTAGACCAAAACATCACCATCCTGGACATTTGTCAATGACAAGTTGGGGAACTGGGAAAATTCATGCTGTCCAATGTTTTGCTTCATTAGATTAATTCTGGCAAGAAAAGCTGCAATGATGGACTTGGTTTTTATTAAATTCAGACTGTCACCTTGTAACTGCAAATTAACCTTATTAAATTTAGTAAACAAATATGCTAAATAAGCAAATCTAGTTTCCATTTGATTAAATTTTGTATCAAAATGGAATCTTTAGCATCCAAAAACCCTAAAACCATCTTAAAAAGTGATAAAAATCTTGTCAAACATAAGCCATTTGAGAGCCAGTGTACTTGAATGTAGTGTGAAGTGTGAAGGAGTAATCAATGAATGTCTTCATCATTTTCTTCACACATCTGTGTAAATAACCTAGAATTCAGCACGCTGATATGGATCTTGATTACTGCGTTTATGACAAATTGAAGAGATTGATGCAATCTGGCACTAAGATTTTTAGCTACTAAACTGTGTCAATGAATGACTCAGTGAATTGCAAACACCCCAGGTACATTTTGTTTTAAATGGCTTATAAAACCATTATAGCACACAATCAATTCTGGTGCTCAGTCTGCTGCTGCTGATATTATATTTGACAAAGGGATTGATTTCTCCATGAAACAATCTTTCAAAACATTGAATATTGATTCGCCTTTAGTGTCTGTTGTCAAAGTTCTCGCAAAGAGCAGTTCTTCATGGATTTCTTGGTCCATAAAAAAACGAACATATGCCAATAGTGCTTCATTACCAGGTAAAGATGACTAATCCAGTTGAATAGAGAAATGGTTCATTTTCAGATAATTACACAAGAATCTTTCAATATCATGACTCATTTCATCAATACGTTTTTGAACTATGTTGTTCCTCGAAGGAATTCTTTTGAGTATATCATATGCAGGCTTATGTAGAAAAGTTTTTAAAACCTCTTCAATGCCTGGTAAAATGAGCTCTTTTCTGATAGTATGTTTTCCTGATTTTGCTATGAATTGTGAGATATTGTGAGATGCCCACAAACCATCATAGTCTCTTTTTGATGTTGAAGCAAACATACTGTTCACTGTGGTTCGCCTCTGAATTTTTTATTTCAGTGTTTCAAAGTATGTCAAATCTTTATCTGTTTTATCAGGGTAACTGTGTAAGAATCAGTGGTGTAATTTCAAAGGGTGCGGACTGAGATGACTGGGTCCCTGTTTCAATCCTGGCAGTGCTATATACCAATGAATCTTTTCTATAAATATTTAAGTACATAATACTGATTGCTAAAACAGTGAAGGGAAGCCCATTAGGGAAAACACGTGTACAGTAGTACCTTGGTTAAGGAGCATAATCAGTTCTGGAAGCATGCTTGAAACAAAATACTTGCATATCAAAGCAAATTTTCCTATAAGAAATAATAGAAACTCAGATGATTCATTCCACAGCCCAAAATATTTGATTACAATGCTGTAATATAATACAAGGTAATAAATAAAATACAAAATACACTACAGTACAAAGAATAATAACCTGCATTTGAAAACCTTGTGCCAGGCACAGAGGGGTGGGGAAGCTTCCATGGAGGGGGCTGTTTTAAAAAATGAGAAATTTGGGGAATCCCAGCTAGAGCAAAGGAGGGGGGAAACCTTCGTGGAGAGGGCTGTTTTAAAAATGGGAGGAATCCCAGCTAGAGTAGAGGAGGGGGGAAGCCTCTGTGGAGGCAATGGGGTGGGTGGGTGTGTCCTGGTTGGAGTGGTGGTGGCAGGGATGGAGTGGAGAGGTCCCACGGAGGTGGCGTCTTTGGGGACAGGGGTTGATGGGAGTGGCAACTGTTTGTACCTTTACTGAGCCTTTCACCCTTCCTTCAACTCTGCTGCTGCTGTTACCTGAAACAGACAGTCACCCACTTCCAGCAGGAGGGGAGAAAGAGAAATATGCCATTGGCTTAGAGCACTTTTGATTATGTGACACACACGAGAGTGCTGGTATATCAAGACAATGCTCATTAATAAAGCAAAAATGTTCAGAAATTTTGGCTTGTTAATCAAAATGCTTGTAAACCAAGTTACTTGTTAACCAAGGTACGACTGTAATTATAGTTGATTTGAATTTCAAACAACCGTGATTCAAGTACAAACATCTGCCATGTGACTGCAAAACACGAGTCCCCAACCTTTGCAAAAAAAAAGACTTTAAAAACATGCACATGGCAAGGATCAAGTTCCTAAAAATGATGCAATACCCCCACCCTGCACACTCAATGCAAAATAGAGTTTAAAGGTATGCACACCACAAGGATCAGGTTCCTACCTTTGCACCACTTGAGAAATGCACCAAAAAGCTTAAAATTTTCCAAAAATTGCTGCAAAAACTTTCAAAAAGGGTGCCAAAATGATTAGGTGTAAGACATTTACAGAACACCTAAATGTTGATGATGATCTGCCTAAATGGGGTCCGCTCACATGGATCCCCATTTACATTTTGTGGACCCCTAATTTTTTTTCTCACTGTCATAGACCCCCTGCAAGTCGAAATAGATCCCTGGGAGTCTATATAGACCATGTTGGGAACCACTAATTTAAATCATCTCCTTGTTTTATAGGCGATGCCTTAACTGCAGCCCAATTCAAAGCCGTCCGAGCCTTTTGCCATCTGCTCTCTAGCCTCCTCCGCTCTTGCTTCATCACCCGCAATTCCGTGGTAAACCATGGCGAAGAGCGGGCTCGGCATCAGATAAGGCGCTTGGGGGCGATCCGGTCAACTACCCTGGCCACATCCTCATACCACTTGTCAACCAGGGAGTCGACCGAATTGTCAACCAGACCATCTAACTAGATTGAGAAAGAAAAAGAGAGAAGGGGGGGGGAGAGAAAGTGTGAGTGACGTCTACAGAGTCCACCCAAGACAGATGGCTGTGGTGAATGATCTGTCAAGGGAATGAAAAGAACTGAGGGAAGAGTCGGAGAAAAGGAGGGCAGTACAAATGACAGGGAAGGGTGATATTTTCATCTATTTCAGGTATGTGTGGTCTTTAGCCTCAATAGTGAAAATGAACAATGATTTAAATGTTATTAGAGTAGCCCTGTCATTCCCCCAGAAGCCAATCAGACAGTGAAGAGCTTTCCTGTCTAGTTGTATCCTCAGTTTCTAAAAGCTTAACTTTGTAAATAGGTCTCTCTTGGTACTGTGCACCAAAGCCACCAAGGAAGTCCTCTCAGGATGCAAACAGACAGCACAATTATCTCAGCCTAGATGGGTCTAGATCATGCCAAACATGGTTACCTTGGGGTGCAGTATGTCATTTGGGGCACTTTGGAGCCACATGCAAGGATTGATCACACTGCACCTCAAGCAACCATGTTTAGCATGATTTAGATCAAGGGACAGGAAATAAAAATAAAAAACCCCTCCTCGTGCTTCGCTTAAGCCACTTAACAATATTGAGAAATGGAAAGACTCCTTCCCACTTCCACATGAATGGGGAGAAGACAAAGCTATTGCTAACTGACATAGGGCATCAGTGATGGGGTACATTTTAAAAAGCCAATCAAAGCATTTATTTATTTATTTATTTATTTATTACACTTGTATACCGCCCCATTCCCACAAGGGGACTCTGGGCGGTTCACAACATACAAGTAAAACAGATAAAAATCAATTCCAAGAACAATAACAATAAAAGAGTAAAATCCAAGAGCAGTAAGGCGGGCAGAAAAAAAAAAAGAAAAAGAAAAAAAAGAAAAAGAAAAAAAAATTAAATTAAACACAGGTCCCTATGCATCGCCGTAGGCTTCACGAAAAAGAAAGGTTTTCAAATTCTTCTTAAAAGCCGCCAGCGATGGAGCCCGCCGTAGTTCACTGGGAAGACGATTCCAAATGGAAGGAGCCACCACCGAGAAGGCCCGCCCGCGAGTGCTCGCCCTACGGGCCTCCCTCGGGGTGACTGTCCGCAGTGAAAGAGCCACCGAGGAGCGGGTGGGTCGGGCCGGATCTAATTGCCGGGTGAGACGCTCCGCCAAATAAGCTGGGGCCAAGCCATGGAGGGTTTTGTAAATCAAAACCAACACCTTGAACCTTATTCGGGAGGCAACGGGCAACCAGTGTAGGCGGACCAGGATAGGGGTGGCGCGGTCATAACGGCGCGCGCCAACCACCAGCCTGGCCGCCGTATTCTGGACCCGCTGCAGTCGCCGAACAAGGTTCAAGGGGAGCCCCATGTAGAGAGCGTTGCAATAATCCAGCCTCGACATGACCAGCGCCTGTACCACAGTCCTCAGGGAACTCTCATCGAGGTACGGGCGAATCTGGGCGATAAGCCTTAGATGGTAAAAGGCCGACCTGACCACGGCTGACACCTGGGGTTCCAGGGTCAGGTCCGAGTCCAGGACGACGCCCAGATTCCTCACTCTTTGCGCCAGCTGGGGGGCCGGACCCACCCAAGCTGGGAAGAGGGCCACAGTACCCCTCCGAGGAGCCCCCAAAGAACATAACCTCGGTCTTGCCTGGGTTGAGCCGGAGCCTGTGAGTCCTGGTCCAGTCCAGTACCGCAGACAGGCAGCGATCAAGGATTCGGACGGCCTCCACTGCACAGGTGGAAAAGGAGAGATAGAGCTGCGTGTCATCAGCGTACTGATGACAGCACACTCCATAACTCCGGATGATCTCAGCCAGCGGCTTCATATAGATGTTGAAGAGCATTGGGGAGAGTGACGACCCCTGCGGCACCCCACAAGGGAGTGTCCAGGGAGCCGACAGCTCACCCCCCAAGCTCACTCGCTGGGTACGGCCCCCGAGGAAGGACCGGAACCAGGCCAAGGCCTGGCCCCCAATCCCAACCTCCGAGAGCCGTTCCAGCAGGATACCGTGGTCGACGGTATCAAAAGCCGCTGACAGGTCGAGAAGGACCAGCAGGGTAGAGCAACCCCTGTCAGCCCTCCTCAACAGATCATCATGCAGAGCGACCAGGACCGTCTCGGTCCCATGACGCGGCCTGAACCCGGACTGGAAAGGATCCAAGACATGGTTCTCCTCCAGGAACGACTGGAGACGCAGGGCGGCGACTCGCTCAATCACCTTGCCCAAAAAGGGAACATTGGCTATGGGACGATAGTTGGACAAATCGTCCACAGCCAAGCCGGGTCTTTTAACAATGGGCTTCACCACCGTCTCCTTCAGAAGACTGGGAAAAATCCTGTCTCTGAAGGAGGCCGAAGCGATCAGTGAAGCCCATTTCGGCATGCTCCCCCCTGCGCTCTTAATCAACCAGGCAGGGCAAGGGTCGAACGGAGAAGCCGGAGGCCTGCAGTGTCCCAGCGCCCTGGAGGCATCCACAGGTGTAACAGGTCCGAACTCAACAAACCGAGGCGACCGAGGCGGCCCGACGCCGGCCATGACAGGGGCCGGATCAGAGCAACCGGTGTCCAGCTCGGAACGGATGGCCTCTATCTTAGATTTAAAATAGGCTGCGAATGACTCACTGGTGAAATCACCAGGAGGAGGCCCTGGCGGAGCGGGATTGGTGAGGTCTCGAACCACACGGAACAATTCCGCTTGACGATTCGAGGCCTCACCAATTCTCAGGGCGGCAAAAGATCTCCTAGCCGCCCTTATCGCACGGGAATAGCGACCGTTCAACGCCTTAACCGCAGCCCAATTCTGAGCCGTCCGAGCGTTCCGCCATCTGCTCTCTAGCCTTCTCCGCTCTTGCTTCATCGCCCGCAGCTCCTCGGTAAACCAAGGAGACATGCGGGCTCGGCATCGGATCAGGCGCTTGGGGGCGATCCGGTCGACAACCCCAGCCACCTCCTCAAACCACCTTTGGGCTAGGGAGTCGGCCGGATCGTCATCCAAACCGTCTGGAACATCCCCGAGGGCCTCCGAGAACCGCGTAGGGTCCAGGAGCCCCCGGGGACGGGCCCAGATGGACGGGCCCGGCTCCCCGCGGGGCGGGGTGGCAACCGCAATAGAGAAAGTCAGTAGATAATGATCTGACCATGACACGGGCCGGGCCTGCAACCTCCCGACCCCCAGATCGAACCCCCGCAATGTGGAGGCAAAAACCAGGTCCAGGGTGTGTCCACCTTTATGAGTGGGGCCGATGACTAACTGAGACAGGTTCATGGAGGCCATGGACTCCATGAATTCCAGAGCTACTCCAGACAGCCCAACCTCGGCGTGCACATTGAAATCCCCCACCACCAATAGGCGGGGGGACCTCAAAAGTGCCGCCGAGATGAACTCGGAGAGCTCTGGTAGGGTAAGTGCAGGGTCGCGGGGAGCACGGTACACAAGCACTACCCCAAACCTGTCCCTTTGGCCCACCATAAGGTGGAGACATTCCAATCCCGGACTCACCAACATAGCAGATCTACTGACACAAAGGGAATCCCTAAAGACCATGGCCACCCCGCCCCCCCGCCCCCCCGGCCTGCCAAGCTGCTCTAAACGGTAGCCCTGGGGGCAAAGGAGGGTGAGGGAAGCCCCACCCCCCTCGCCCACCCAGGTCTCCGTGATGAAGGCCAGGTCGGCACTCTCGTCCACAATCAAATCGTGGACGAGCGGGATCTTATTATGTACCGACCTGGCATTAATGAGCAGACAAGACAGGCCAGGGGGACAGACGGTTTGGATCCCATCCATTTGGCGGCGGAACAACGGGTCAGAACGGGGGACAGGCAATAAATGTCTGTCCCGAGTTCTCCTTAGCCGATCGGCCCGTCGACCCCCAGCGTATCTCCCGCGGCCCGACACCACCCTGATGGGACGCCCGGTGGACTCCATGGATCTCAAGTGGTCGAGGCCCAGACCAAAAAAAAATAAAAAAATAAAATAAAAAATTATATATATATAAAACAACGGAATACAAAGTACAAAATACAAAATGCGAAATACAAAATACAAGATACAAAATACAAACTACCAATAAACAAAATCAATAAATAAATAAAATACAAAATAATATAAAAAAGAAAATACAATATAATATAAAACTATAGGGAGCTCTCAGGCCACAGATGGAAACAGAAGGGGGAAAACAAAAGAGGTACGGGAAAGATCATGTCCGCTAGCTATGGCCATTGACGGAGAGAAATCCGCAGCCTACAAAGGCTGTCGGGGTCTCCGAACAGTCACAGACAGCGGAGATGAGCTCGTAACTCTAAGTAAGTAGAGAGACGCCAAGCACAAAGGTCACGATGACGGTCTTCCTTCCGATATTAACGGAGCCGACCGGCGAGCAGAGAGCCAAGATGATAACTGGAGGCAGTCAAGGCCGTCGGGCCTCCCAACGGCCAAAGGTGGCAGCAATCAGGCCAAATTCTCCCTCCAAGGTGGTACAGTCTCCGGGGTCGATGTTACTCCGACGGCCGAGCTGCCGCCCGCAAAGGCAAGTCCCACCAGGGGCGGTATTACTCCGGCGGCCGACCTGCCACCCGCAAAGCGGGTCCCTCCAGGGACGGTGTAAATTCCGGCGGCCGGCCTGCCGCCCGCAAAGCGGGTCCCAACAGGGACGGAATAACTCCGGCGGCCGACCTGCCGCCCGCAAAGCGGGTCCCTC
>JAHTLZ010000129.1:58786599-58802785 GCA_023846285.1 Phrynocephalus versicolor
GTAACTCCGGCGGCCGGCCTGCCGCCCGCAAAGCGGGTCCCTCCAGGGATGGTGTAACTCCGGCGGCCGACCTGCCGCCCGCAAAGCGGGTCCCTCCAGGGACGATGTAACTCCGGCGGCCGACCTGCCGCCCGCAAAGCGGGTCCCTCCAGGGATGGTGTAACTCCGGCGGCCGACCTGCCGCCCGCAAAGCGGGTCCCTCCAGGGATGATGTAACTCCGGCGGCCGACCTGCCGCCCGCAAAGCGGGTCCCTGCAGGGACGATGTAACTCCGGCGGCCGGCCTGCCGCCCGCAAAGCGGGCCCCAACAGGGACGAAATAACTCCGGCGGCCGGCCTGCCGCCCGCATAGCGGGTCCCAACAGGGACGATGTAACTCCGGCGGCCGGCTTGCCGCCCGCAAAGGCAGGTCCCAACATAGGTGGCACAACTCCGGCGGCCGGCCTGCCGCCCGGGAGACCGGGGCCCACGCCCCCCCAACACCGACGGCCGAACTGCCGTCCAAGGAGGGACCCCACAAGGACGAAGGCACCGGCGGCCGGCATGCCGCCGGGAAGCCGGGACCCACGCCACTCTCCTCCCGACAGATGACACGGCCAGACTGCGGTAGGAGGCCGAGCCGCCGGCCTAGAAGCAGGCACCGCCAGCCATGGAAGCACCACGGGCGCCGGAAGCACCACAGCCGGCGGCCGGCCCGCCGCCCAAGGCCCGGGCCCCGACCGCCCTCTCCGGGTAGCGCGGGGCAACCGGGGAAAACAATAGGGGCTAGGGAGGGGAGGACAAGCCGACTCCCCCACCCCCCACAAGCGGCAGAAGGCAGCACCAGCAGCCGAGCCAGGGAACAGCAAGCGGGGGAAACCAGGAGTGGCCAGCTTGGCCGCACCCGGGCGGCGAGCCGCAACCACCCACAACCCGGTCCCCCCCCCCGAGCCAGCAACGGAACAAGGGGGGGGAAGAAGGGAAAAAGGAGGGAAGGTCGCCCAGATGGCACCGGAGCGCCGGAGTACCTCCCTACGACGGAGACCCGGGAAGATCTCAAAAGCCGGCGTCTCCAGCGTCTCCGGCGTCTCCGACGGAACGGGTAGGCAGCTCCACAAATATCAGCTCAAACGGCCCCTCCAGGCCCCCTCTAAGCCCCCGCAGGGCCAGAGAACCCCCATAACAAAAATAAAATTAAAATGAAAATCTAGGCAGCGCTAAATAAAAAAGTATAAGAGCGCTACGGCGCAAGCAAACAAAGTAGCTGCTGCCGCCCGCCATCTTGGATGCATATCTTTAGTAACAATTAGTAACAATTTAGTAAATGCATTAAATTGTTACTAATGCATTTCAGATGCATTAGTAACAATTTAAAAGAAATGGAAAACTTCCTTTCCCTTCCTCTCTGTAAGGTAATGGGAAGGAAGCTTTCAATATGTCAAGATCATTAAGTGGTTTAAGCATTAGGACAACTTAAGCTATCCACTTTGGTTGAATCCCAGTGATCACACATGCTGGAACAAAACCAAAATGCATGATCCTAACAGTAGCTTCTGACAGGACCTAAAAATGTGCAGGTAGGCACCAACTATGGACAGGCTGGTTCCCAATGCCACACACAGTGTAGCTGATGAAAAAAAGGAATGAATCAGTCCATCCCCAACCTGGACCAAACCATGGGACAAATGCCTGTCAAGTGACAGCTTCAGTCTTTCCCATGACCCCAGCAAAGGTAGCTTAGAGGGCAAAGGGGCCATGAGACAGGATACCAAATGTGTCACATTTTGTTCAGCAGCTACTAGTCAGTTGTCACAGAAGAGAGAAAAACCTACAGTAGAACGAAGGAAAGATGTGTGAGTTTTTTAAATTATTATTCTATAAATAAGAAAGCTAAAACTGACCTCACAAAGTGACACTTAATTCAAAGCTTTTAACACGCACTTTTCCATTTCGGAAGCATGAAACTGTCTAAATTAGCAACACAGAAGTAAACTGATGACTGCTTCATTGCAGAACTCAGTGTGGTAAATTGAAGTTTTGTTCAGCCTCTGCCCAGATGTTGTGTCTATGCTGTGTGTGCACGCCTTTTTTTTTTACATTCTTGGCATAGGGCCCATATATATTTTGGATACTGCAGGGAGTATATAATATCATTGGAAAATGATGTGGTCTGGTAACCTTTTAAATAACATTTCCTCCCTCCTCTTTTTTCTAATAGTTTGTTTTTCTTTCCATGTTTTCCTTTTATTGGGAGGGTTTTTTTAAAAAAATAATGAGAGAAAACCTTTTTTTTAAAAAAAAATACAAGGACTGCTTTCCTCTTCTCACCCCCCCTTAAAAAAATGGGAGTAAAGGGACTTGTAAGGGTGCAGACATAGCTTATGTTTGGGGTCTTTTCTGTCTAGAATATATTCCTGATTTTTTTTTTAACTTTCTTGGCCAACTTGGCTTGAAAAGTAAAGTAAGGGATTTGGCAGAAGTTAATTTCCCCCACACACCTTCTACCTTCTGTTTGCATTTTAAACCCTCATCCCAAGATGCCTTGTTTTCTAGGAAGTACCTGCCACTCCTCTATGCTTTGCCTGAAAAGAGATGGCTGACTTGCCTTTCCTGAGTTTAAAAATACAGTATCCAGCAGGAATTCAGACCTCCCAGTTTTAAGGAAAACAAACAAAGGAAAGATTGTCAAGCAGGCCTCAAAGTGCCGGCAGGCCGCCATACAAGTTGCCCTCTGCATGCCTCTGAGTCTGGGCCTCTTCTGCTTTGGAGTATGCCCATCCAATTTGCAATAAGAATGTCCAGTGCCTTTCCCAGGGTTGTGTTCCATGGAATACCACATGACTCAGAAAATCTTTTCACACAATTATCCTTTCTACCCTGACTTGCCTTCTTTTCTGAACCTCCTCTGGACAAGATATTAGAGGGTTTCTTTTTCTAAACACTGCCACTCCAACTGTGCATGTTTCAGTTTTTAGTAAAAACAGAAATAGGTTTGAAAGTTAAAATACACATTATTAATTGCATCAGTTTCAAGCTTTAGGCAACTATTTTTGGTTGAACGCAAGATATCATTTTACTTGGTCTCATTCTTTAGAAAGAAACTTGTCTGCAAGCCACTGATCCATTTTTAACAAATGAAAGATGTACATTAGTTTGGGGATTTTTTTCAATCTGTGGCCACAGCTTTTTAATGATTCTATTAACAGGCAAAACATACACTCAGAACAGGCTAGTGTACAGAAATGGCTTGATAATGGCATTTGCAAGCCCATAGGCAACATAGCCACTTGCAAGTCCATAGGCAACAGAACCATTGTGTGTGTTGTGTGTGTTGTGTTGTTACAGTTGTGACCGACTCTTCACAACCTCATGTCCACATAGTTTTCTTGACAGGAATACTGGAGTGGTTTGCCAGTTCCTACTCCAGGTGCCTACAACACCTGATATTCCCTGGTGGTTGCCCATCAAAGTACTTGCCAGGGCTGACCCTGCTTAGCTTTCGAGATCAGGTGAGATCGGATGTTCTTGGCATCTAGGCTGCAGGGATGTTCCTAAATATAAGTATCCAAAGGACTGAAAAATAAGAGTACTGTGACACCTTGGTAACAAATTTAGGCTGATTTGTCAAAACAAATAATACAAAATTCACTTTCAGTACTTATATGGTGTTTCTAAGTTGAAATCTGAATTATGTTGAATTCTATTAAGGCATTGTAGAATCTTAGATGCATATTGTTTTAAAGTTGCAAGGGACCCTAAAGATCATCTAGCATTCTAAGACCCTAGCAATACAGAAACTCCTCAGTTGGAGCTGACCCCTGTTTAAAAAACTACAACTTAGGATGTTGGTTGCCCTACTTAAACAGCTATATGTCTGTGAAGATTCTCAGTCATCCAGGTGAGTTTATCTGGAAGTTGAGTCATGGCTACTGGACTTCTTTTTTGAGAGAGAGAAACGTTTCGCTGTTCATCCAAACAGCTTCATCAGACGGATGAAGATGTTTGGATGAACAGTGAAACGTTTCTATCTCTCAAAAAAGAAGTCCAGTAGCCATGACTCAACTTCCAGAGATACTTAAACAGCTCTTATTCCAAATATTTGGTTGGAATCTCCTTCTTTGTATTTTGAATCCATGGGTTCAGATTGTCTCCTAGAGCAGCAAAAAAACAAGCGCTCTCCATCCAACATGCTCAGGGGAAATGCTGTCCACTTTCTCATGCTCAGTATGTTCTGTGGAGATGAAAGAATGGTATCTGGAGTCTTCACACAATTTTCTGAAGAGTTATAATTCAGTGCAGTGGGTATTAATATAGAAAACAAACATTAACAATTGAAATAACTATTGTCTGAGATGAAGCTTTAGAGCAGGCCTGGTCTTTCCTTTCCTTTGACTGTAATTCCCACGCTGATGGTGTGATTCTGAAAACTGCAGTTGAGGAACATGACTTTTTTCCTACCTCCCGTGAAGGTCCAGGGGCATTAAAACTGTTAGCTCTTGTAAACTGGTTACCTTGACTGGCATCCTCATCTATCATGGCAGTCAAAGTAACCAGTTTTCAAGAGCTACTAAATGCCCCGGGGCATTGTGCTTCCTTCTTTGTACTGTTTGTTTAGAAGTATGTCCTTATAAGGAACATGATCTTATAGTTCATTCATTGAAATTTTCAATGAGTGTAACAACGCAAGTGTCTGGAAAAGACAGAACAACAGCCATTTCCAGCAGTAAACACCTTCCAAACTCACACTCTCTCTCTCTCATTCTCTCTCTCTCTCTCTCTCTCTCTCTCTCTCTCTCCCCTGTCCCTCCAAGTCTGCCTTTCTCCTGGCCTCCACCCACTTGCTCCCTCCTCTCTCTTAAGGTAGCAGTGTGGGAGCATTGCCAATATGTTGTGGTCTCCTGGGGAAGCTTTCCTCTCACTGAAAGAGGCCTTGCGCCTGCCAGCCCAATTAAAGCAATGTGAAAGGAAAGCAGCATCTGGAACCACGCTGCCTCTCACAGCCAAGTCACAATTGTTTAGTCTGAAAGTCGTTTCAGGGAGAGCTGAGCTGGCTGGCTGTGCAGTGGCCCCCACATCTGGATCTGCGGCTAGACAGCTTCTTTGGCTGACGTCCTGTGTGCATGTGCATTATAAACTTTAGGATATGCTGACAAGTTAAGAAGTCAGAAAGGCAGTCACACTAACAGCCTCTGCAGCCTCTTTCCAAGACACACATGCATGCAAGCACATTCGCCTGCCTGTGTGCGTGAATGTGTGTGCATGCACACACACAAGTAAATACCATTTCCAAAAACTAAATACAAATTGTAAATACAATTTCCAATTTCTTTTTTTTTCACTTGTGGCCTTGGTCTTCTCTATTACTTGAGCCAGCCAACATGCATGAAAAAAATATTTCCCTTGCTTTGTGTTGAGGGCCCTGGTTTTCTTTCTTTCCTTTTTTACAGCCTCAAGTGATAGAAATCTACAGGTGGATTGTCTCCAAAGGGCACCTCCAGGGGTCATATTTTAGATTACTTCACAGTGATTTGAGCCCTGGGGAGTCCGGTTTCAATTGCGGAGGTGTCTACCATCGTTCTGAACTTATATGAGAACATGACTGTGATCAAGCTAGGAAGAGTAACTCCTCCTCCCATTCACAGAGTTGCTTATTGGCACCTGCAGGAGGGAAGGTTCTACTGAAACCCATGGAAATCTTCCTCCCAAAACTAATAGTGGATAAGAAGAGATATTTCCACTGGTACCATGGTGGGAAAGAATGAAGAAAGAGTTGGGTCTCCAGGCAGCTTATATCATTACAGTACTTACTTTACTTACTTATTTCTATCCCACATTTCTCCGCAAAAGGACCCAAGGCAGCTTGTTGTTATTAAAGCTAACAAGTTCAACAGTAAGTACACAATACTAAAAAGGATAAAACAAATACCACATTTAAAAAAGTGACACCAAAACACAGTCAAGGCTGTAATACACAATCCATTTAAAAACTCCCCTCAGACAACCAAGCACTGAGGGAAGGGTTGCTCGAAGAGAATGGTCTTGGCTCTTGGCCTGTTTGTGGAAGTAAAGATAGGGCCAGTCTAGTCTCCTGTGGGAGAGAGTTTTCAACACTTTTCATAGGAAGGCCCATGTAGAGTGTGTTACAGTAATCCAGCCGGGATATGATTAAGGCATGTGTCATTGTAACCAGACCAGATCTTGCCAGGAACAGGTGCAGTTGGCACACTAGTTTTAGTGTGCAAATGGACTGCTGAAACCTGGGCATCCAGACTCAGAGACGACTCCAGAAGCACCCTGAAGCGCTGCACCTGTGTTTTCAGAGGGAGAGTAACCCAATCCAGCACATGTTGCATCCCTTTTCCTTGATGTGCCTTACAACTGACCAGCAAACACCTCTATCTTACCTGGATTATGTTTCCATTTAGTCATTCATCCAGTTGATTCCTGTGTTTTTGATAAATATTTTCAAGGTACAAAACCAGGATTGGCCACTATAGTGTACTTTCCTGTTTTTTTCTGACCTGTTGGCTATTACAGTGTAACTCATCAATCATATGCAATACACAAAATTACTTGCACAATTAGAACAACAATAATTATTGTGGCAACTTGGCTCCTGAAAAATATGAGTTATGCAACAAGTTCTCTTTAAATGTAATTTCCCCAGCTCTGTCTGACATACTATAACCTGATTAAAATACATGAGGCATTGACAAAGCAGGGCTATCTTACAGTTGTACTACACAAGGCAGGACATTATTAGATCTACTCAATGCTGGTGTAACATAGTCTCTTCCTTTGTTTACTGCACTGTAGAAGTACCTGCTTGGCAATATCCCCAGTCCCTGGGAGTTCAGGCCCAAACCTTTGAAAACTTAGAAAAAAACCTAGTGTTTCATAACTGGGATGCCAACAGTAAGAAAGTCTGCTCTCACTGTGATGTATCCTATTTCATGTGGTGGGGACAAACAAAGGAGGTGCTGCGCAAAGAACCTTAATGTATAAGATTTATGGACCTATGGATACAACTTTGGAATGCCCTCCCTACAGAGATCTGCCTGGCGCCGACACTTTTGACTTTTCGGTGTCAGGCAAAGACCTTCCTGTTCAGCCAGCATTTTAATTAGATCGTGTTTGGGGCTGGGCTCATGAGCAGCAGGGTTTTATCATTTGTATTGTGTATTTATTTTTAAAAATAGTATTGTATTTTGTAGTTTTAATAATTATGTTGTTTTATAGTTTTAATACATTGTTGTATGCTGCCCCGTGTGGCAGCTAAATTATTTTTGTAAATAAATAAATAAATAAATAAATAAATAAATAAATAAATAAATAAATAAATAAAGCCCTCCACATGCACTAGTTTTAAGAAGAGATGCTTTCAAAGCCACAGTACAGGTGTAATATGATAATAACAACCAGTCCAAATTAGCTACCCAGCAGTCATTCACCTGCACTAACACTTGATTTCTACATACTGTAGTCTTCAAACGATCATGCACTGCATTTGTTTAATGTGGGTGTTACCAGAGCAGAAATAAAGGAGGCCAGGCTCTCTGTCCAGATATGGTTGCAGACAAGTAGGATCCATCCATTCTGAATATATTCACCATCCTGTATGTTTTGACAATGTGTATGGAACAGATGGGCTGTTTTGATTTGTTTTAAGAAAGCAGTTAGAGGTTTCTGTATAGCAAAGGCATAGCAATATATCATTTAAATCCATGTACTGTATTTTAAAAAATGCTTCACTTAAGCAAGCTGAAACATAGCATGAACTTTTTACTTATTCATATATTGCACAACAAGGGTTTTCGAAAGAGGCCTTGTTGTCCCCATTTTCCTTGGGTAAGCCTCAATAACAATGACGAGTTGAGGGTAGTTGTTTATGTAAAGGTGTGGTTACAAGCTGAAATACTCCTGGGTTTGCACCGTGTTTAGCATGCTTGACAATGATTTTAAAAATATCCATTTGCAAGACATGAAGTTGAGTGTGACCTTCTCTCTTTTTTGGTTGCAATGGAAGCATTTTTGTTGTTCAGAAAGCAAGTTGTTTTAATTTTTAAAAAAGCCTCCTAGAAGGACTGTTGTTTATTTTTACTCAGTTATGAAAACAAATTACTTTGAATAATTTTTGCATGTGTGTTTGCCTTTGTTGGGTAGAATGCCAGGATCATGCGTTTTCTGACTCCAGGGAATCACATGTGCCTTCTCCAAACAAAGGATATTTCCTCATGACTTCTTCAACCTCTTGTCTGCAGTGATATATTACATTCTATTCTGCCATCTCATCTGATGCAGGCTTAAACTAGGCTATGGACATTGCACATTACTTCCCAAACTGGGAGTCAAAACCCATTGGTGGTGTGTGAAGAAATTCTAAGAGAGGCAAATACAGGTGAAACTCGAAAAATTAGAACATCGTGCAATTGTTCATTTATTTCAGTAAGTCAACTCAAAAGGTGAAACTAATATATGAGGTAGACTCATTACATGCAAAGCAAGATATGTCAAGCCTTACTTTGGTATAATTGTGATGATTATGGCATACAGCTTATGAAAACCCCAAATTCACAATTTCAGAAAATTGGAATATTACATGACATTGATAACACAAGGCTTGGAAATAGAACAATATCGGACCTCTGAAAAGTATAAGCATGCATATGTACTCAGTACTCGGTTTTGGGCGCCTTTTGCATCAATTGCTGCCTCATTGCAGTGTGGCAGGGATGCTATCAGCCTGTGGCACTGCTGAGATGTTATGGAAGACCAGGATGCTTCAATAGTGGCCTTCAGCTCCACTGCATTGTTCGGCCTCATGTCCCTCATCTTTCTCTTGGCAATTCCCCATAGATTCTCTATGGGGTTCAGGTCAGGCGAGTTTGCTGTCCAATCAAGCACAGTAATCCCATGGTCATTGAACCAGGTTTTGGTACTTTTGGCAGTGTGGGCAGGTTCCAAGTCCTGCTGGAAAATGAAGTCAGCATCCCCATAAAGCTTGTCTGTGGAAGGAAACGAAGTGCTCCAAAATCTCCTGGTAGATGGCTGCGGTGATCCTGGACTTAATGAAGCACAGTGGTCCAACACCAGCAAATGACATGGCTCCCCAAATCAACACAGACTGTGGAAACTTCACACTAGACTTCAAGCATCATGCATTGTGTGCCTCTCCATTTTCCCTCCAGACTCTGCATCCTTGGTTCCCAAATGAGATGCAAAAGTTGCTCCCATCAGAACAGAGGACTTTGGACCACTGAGCAACTGTTCTGTAGCCCAGATAAGATGCTTCTGCAGCTTGACAAGAGGAATATGACATTTGAAGCCCATGTCCAGGATCCGTCTCTGTGTGGTGGCTCTTGATGCACTACTGTGAATATGGAACCTTTTCACATTATTCTAATTTTCTCAGATTGTGAATTTGGGGTTTTCATAAACTTTATGCCATAATCATCACAATTATACCAAAGTAAGGCTTGACATATCTTGCTTAGCATGTAATGAGTCTATCTCATATATTAGTTTCATCTTTTGAGTTGACGTGCTGAAATAAATGAACATTTGCACAATATTCTAATTTTTTCAAGTTTCACCCTTGCTTTCTTAAAGAAAAAAAGTATTTTTATAAAGAAAAACATATTATTAGTAGAATGTAAGATTTCTTTAAAAAATAATAACAAAAACCCTTCTTATGCTTTTTAATAAATTGAAATACTTTTTTATTCAGTTGTACTTATTTTGTAATTTAAATTATGCATTGAATGTTTTGTTAAAGGGGTATGGCTCCCTGGCTTAGGTATTTGGGTGTAGAGTCACATGCATAGAGAATGCAGTTCCCCACTGTGTCTCTCTGACAGGTGAACCAGAGGGTCCCAGAGGGTGCCTCTCTCGATGAACCAGGGAATCCCTTCCAGCTCTGTAGTTCTAAGATGGTGGTGGTGGTGATGGTGGAGGAGGAGGATGCTAAAAGGGAGATGGTGAGGCATGAGATTTTCTCAAAAATAAGCAAGGTGGGTGGTGACAAAAGTTTGGGGTTCCCTGAGCACATCATTAGAAGTGGTGCTCCTTCAAAATACACATCTGCTTATACTAGCAAGAATTTGCCTCACTCCAAATTTTGCAAATAGGATCATTTTGGGGTTTTTTTTGTAATTGATTACTAGGCTTCATTGTCAAATCTGATTATTTAGTGATGGTGCTTTGAAGGGAAGGGGGGAATGTAATAACTAGAAATATGAATTTTGTTTCTGTGACTCTCTTACATTTTATATAGCGCCTGGGGGTGAAAATATGTACTTCTGGACATAATGTGTGGAGAGACAAGACTGAATTTTACATTTAAAAAAATTAAAGACATTTATTATTTACCTATGGGGGGGGGAAGAGTGCAGAATTTAATTTGGAAGAGTTGTTAGTTGGTTGCCCATCTTGAAAAGTAAAGGAATAACCCACCCCCATACACACACCTTAAATCTTTAAATACCATAATAAATCCAGATAATTTTTAAAAATACATACTACATAACAGGGGTGCAATAGTTCCTTATTCTAAAATGTTTTCTACAGACGATTGCACTCAGATTAATGCAATGATGTCAAGGAAACAGAAATACTTCCACTTCTTGACACAGTAAGTTGCAGAACTGCAGTTTGAAAGGGTGTTGTTTTCCTGGAAACTTTTATTACAAATGTGATTGTTACTGTCTTGTATTACCATGCATGTTTGGTATGTGAGGAGTGTTTCTTGTTTGGAGATAGTGACTGTGTATTTCATTGTGTACACAAAGAGAGAAAAATGTGGATTTGTGTGTGTGTCCTGTTTGCTTTTGTGGGCTGTTTGTATTAGTTCGTATGAGTCTAACAGGTTTAACAACCCTTAGGGGCTGGGTTGATGCTGCTTCCAAAGTCTCACCAAAAACATGTTGTTCACAAAGCTCTCCTGTATAAATAAACATCAGCATTTTCAATTCTGACCTTTACTCTCCTCCCGAGTTACATGTAAATGCTGAGCATCCAAATAAACAGACTGTTCATAAACAGTCCGGAATTCTTACTCTGCTAATGGTGTGATAGACTGAGAAAAGCAGTGCTGGGATACAACCTAAAAAATGATAGGATGATTTCGGTACGATTCCAAGGCAGTCCTTTCATCATCACAGTAATCCAAGTTTATGCACCAACTACCGGTACTGAAGAGTCTGAGATTGACCAATTTTATGAAGACTTACAAGAACTTCTAGAACTGACACCAAAGAAAGATGTTCTTCTCATCATAGGGGATTGGAATGCTAAAGTAGGGAGTCAAGTGGTAAAATGAATAACTGGCAAGTTTGGCCTTGGAGTCCCAAATGAAGCAGGGCAAAGGCTAATTGAGTTTTGTCAAGAGAACAAGCTGGTCATTGCAAACACTCTTTTCCAACAACACAAAAGGCGACTCTACACATGGACATCACCAGATGGACAATACCGGAATCAGATTGACTATGTTCTCTGCAGCCAAAGATGGAGGAGCTCTATACAGTCAGCAAAAACAAGACCTGGTGCTGACTGTGGCTCAGATCATCAGCTTCTTATTTCAAAATTCAAACTTAAACTGAAGAAAGTAGGGAAGATCACTGGGCCAGTCAAGTATAACCTAAGTCAAATCCCATATGAATACACAGTGGAAGTGAAGAATAGATTCAAGGAACTAGATTTGGTGGACAGAACACCTGAAGAACTGTGGATGGAGGCTTTGTAACATTGTACAGGAGGCTGCAATGAAAAATATTCCAAAGAAAAGAAAATGCAAGAAAGCAAAGTGGTTGTCCAACGAGGCCCTACAAATAGCGGAGGAGAGAAGGGACGCAAAATGCAAGGGAGAAAGGGAAAGATACAGAAAATTGAATGCAGACTTCCAAAGAATAGCAAGGAGAGACAGGACAGCCTTCTTGAATGAACAGTGCAAATAAATAGAGAAAAACAATAGAAAAGGAAAAACCAGAGATCTATTCAAGAAAATTGGAGATATTAAAGGGGCATTTCGTGCAAAGTTGGATATGATAAAGGACCTAACTGAAGCAGAAGAGATCAAGAAGAGATGGCAAGAATATACAGAAGAATTATATCAGAAAGATCTGGATGTCCCTGATAACCAAGATAGCGTAGTTGCTGACCTGGAGCCAGACATCCTGGAAAGTGAAGTCAAGTGGGCCTTAGAAAGCATTGCAAACAACAAGGCCAGTGGAGGTGACAGCATTCAATTGAACTCTTTAAAATCTTAAAAGACAATGCTGTAAAGGTGCTGCATACGATATGCCAGCAAATTTGGAAAACCCATCAGTGGCCAGAGGACTGGAAAAGATTGGTCTACATCCCAATCCCAAAGAAAGGAAACGCCAAAGAATGCTCCAACTATTGCACAATTGCACTCATTTCACACGCTAGCAAGGTTATACTCAAAATTCTACAGGCAGGCTTCAGCAGTATGTGGAAAGAGAACTTCCAGAAGTACAAGCTGGATTTCGAAGGGGCAGAGGAACTAGAGATCAAATTGCCAACATGTGCTGGATTATAGAGAAAGCCAGCGAGTTCCAGAAAAACATCTACTTCTGCTTCATTGACTATGCCAAAGCCTTTGATTGTGTAGACCACAACAAACTATGGCAAGTCCTTAAAGGAACGGGAGTGCCTGACCACCTTATCTGTCTCCTAAGAAATCTATATGTGGGACAAGCAGCAACCGTCAGAACTGGATATGGAACAACTGACTGGTTTAGAATTGGGAAAGGAGTACGACAAGGCTGTATACTGTCACTTGCCTATTTAACTTATATGCAGAGTACATCATGAGAAAGGCAGGTCTGGATGAATCACAAGCCGGAATTAAGATTGCCGGAAGAAGTATCAACAACCTCAGATATGCAGATGATATTACTCTAATAGCAGAGAGTGAGGAGGAATTAAAGAACCTCTTAATGAGGGTGAAAGAGGAGAGTGAAAAAATGGGCTGAAGCTCAACATCAAAAAAACTAAGATGATGGCCACCAGTCCCATCACCTCCTGGCAAATAGAAGGGGAAGAAATGGAGGCAATGAGAGAGTTTATTTTCTTGGGCTCCTTGATCACTGCAGATGGCGACTGCAGCAGCGAAATAAAAAGACGCCTGCTTCTTGGGAGGAAAGCAATGGCAAACCTAGATAGCATCCTAAAGAGCAGAGACATCACTTTGCCATCTAAGGTCAGGATAGTCAAAGCTATGGTTTTTCCAGTAGTGATGTATGGAAGTGAGACCTGGACTATAAAGAAGGCTGATCGCCACAGAATTGATGCTTTTGAACTGTGGTGCTGGAGGAGACTCTTGAGAGTCCCCTGGACTGCAAAGAGATCAAACCTATCCATTCTGAAAGAAATCAACCCCGAATGTTCACTGGAAGGACAGATTTTGAAGCTGAGGCTCCAGTACTTTGGCCACCTCATGAGAAGAGAGGACTCCTTGGAAAAGTCCCTGAGGCTGGGAAAAATTGAAGGCAAAAGGAAAAGAGGATGACAGAGAATGAGATGGTTGGACGGTGTCATCGATGCAACCAAAATGAATTTGACAAATCTCTGGGAGGCAGTGGAGGATAGGAAGGCCAGGCAAGCTCTGGTCCATGGGGTCACGAAGGGTCGGACACGACTGAATGACTGAACAACAACAAAAATGGTGTTTGGCTTATTTTCTTACAAGATCCTCCTTTTATGAATCCAGGAACATAACTTCAAGGCTAGAAAGAAAGAATATTTGTTGTGCTGCTTGTTTATTCTTTGCCACTAAAATGCAGCATAGAAATAGACATCTGAATAAATCTAGGCTGAATTAAAGTCCCCATGATAGCACCACATATATTGTATAATCTTTATGTTTATATATTTGCATTTTAAAAGTTCCTTAGTGTAATTTTGGGCCCCAAAAGGCTCCCAAGAAAGTATGCAGGAGCTAAATCTAAACATTATCAGACAAAAAGCATTCAGAACCAAACCATATAAAATAGATTTATAGTTTGCCAGTTTAACATGTGCTAAATAGACATGGGCACGGAGCGGCGAAATTTTCGTTTCCGTTTTCGGTTTTTCGTTTCCGGAAGTAACAGAAACGGTAACGGTAATTAAGCCGTTACAACTCGAACCCGAACTGAAAAAAAAAATTTGGTCGGGTTTTTCGTTTCCATTTGTGGCACCACGGCGATCGCGCGATGTGAAGCACAGAAAATGTTTTTTAAAGTTTTTTTTTTTAAAAAAAACCCAACTCCCAGCCGAAAAAGCAGGCGAAAATATGCCTGCCTGAGGCTTTGCCACCTACCAGAGGGGTGGTTTCTGGGGGGGTGGGTCCCTGGCCTCCCCCCCTCCTGTCCTTGGCTGCTTGCACCAGGCTGGGGGGGTCATCCTCGTCCTCTCGCCAATGCCATGTGATGGGGGGAATCCAAAATGGCTACCACAATTTTTCTTTTGAAATTGTGGTCAAAAAACACACCAAAGCACAACAGAAACATGTGAAATTTATTTATTTTAAATGCCTGAATTTTAATAGTAGCAGCAGTGGGTTTTTATAGTAATAAAACGTCGCATTGATTTTATTTTATTTTATTTTATTTTATTTTATTTTATTTTATTTTTAGACCTGCCCATTTGGGCTGGGCATGGGATGGGACCATGCAATTATTTTTAACCATTCCACCAATGGCATCGCCAGGTTTTGACTGACACGTCTGGATGTCTTGGAGGGCATAAAAAGCTGAGGCACCTTCCAGAAATCGCAGTCGGGTCTTGGGTGTGGTTGAGGGAGGAGGGCTGTGCTGGTGGTGATTGTGCGATTGAGACAGAGATTATTCGAGGAGGGAGGCCTGGGAGGCTTTAGGCTTTAATTTAGGCAGGCAGGGACGGAACTGATTTTATTAGAAAATAATTTCTTTGATTCCCTGCAGCTTTGTCTGGCGAAGGGAAGCAGTTAGAGTTTTTTCTTTGTTCTCTTCTCTGGCTGTTTGTGGGGAGAGGATTTTTCTGATATTGGATAAAGGGGGAGGTTCGACTGGGAGTGGGAGGTGTGGATTTATTTTAAAATATATTATATACTACCATTTATTTTCTATTTTCCCAACTTCAATTTGCTTGCACACACACACATTTGGGGTGCAAGCCAAGAACAGAACCTCTATCCTAAGTGGAGAATATTTCACAATATTATTTAGTTTACTAATTACTTACTTCATTGTTTGTTTTTAAACTTGTTGTGTTGTGTTTGCACTTGAACACACAGACACATTCCATTTAAGTGGATCAGAAGAATTTAGAAAATTATTTTTATTTTATTCCCTGACTACAACTACTAAACTATATTGTATTTATTTACACCCCAATATCTTTTTGGGAGGCATAATACCACTACTCTCTTTTCACTTCAGGCTTATTTTTGGGGTGTGGCTGAAGCCACCTGTTCAGCTGCTGCTGCTGCTGATATCAGCCTTACAATATTATTTATTCATTACTCCAGCTCATTGTTAGTTTGTTTACATACATACACTTGTTGTGTTGTGTGTGCCCTTGAACACACAGGCAGGCACATTCCATTTCAGTGGATCAAGTTGAATTCAGAACTTGAAATTAGAAAACTAGTTTTATTTTCTTCCCTGACTACAACTACTAAACTATATTGCATTTACACCCCAATATCTTTCTTGGGAGGCATAGTATCACTGCTCTCTTTTCACTTCAGGCTTATTTTTGGGGTATGGCTGAAGCCACCTGTCCAGCTGCTGCTGCTGCTTACATTGATACCAGCCTAATCTGTGGGGGGGCATTCACCCTACCTACCCCTACCAATTCAAGATCATTCATTGGGGGGATGATTAAATAATAAGACAACCAATTGCATTTGCTGCTGCTACTGCTTTATTTTTTTTTTGGGGGGGGGGGGAATACAACACCACCCTACCTCATTGTACAAATTCTAGTGACACACCACCAGTTCAATTACAGGCAGGGAGAGCCTAATTTGCTTGCACACACCCACAATTTTGGGGGTGCAAGAAACTGAACATCCTTCAAAAGGGGACACTATAAATCTTTTACAATATTATTTATTCATTACTCCAGCTCATTGTTTGTTTGTTTACATACATACACTTGTGTTGTGTGTGCACTTGCACACACAGGCAGGCACATTCCATTTCAGTGGATCAAGTTGAATTCAG
>JAHTLZ010000129.1:58802795-58815672 GCA_023846285.1 Phrynocephalus versicolor
AAACTAGTTTTATTTTCTTCCCTGACTACAACTACTAAACTATATTGTATTTACACCCCAATATCTTTCTTGGGAGGCATAGTATCACTACTCTCTTTTCACTTCAGGCTTATTTTTGGGGTGTGGCTGAAGCCACCTGTCCAGCTGCTGCTGCTGCTTACATTGATACCAGCCTAATCTGTGGGGGGGGGCATTCACCCTACCTACCCCTACCAATTCAAGATCATTCATTGGGGGGCTGATTAAATAATAAGACAACCAATTGCATTTGCTGCTGCTGCTTTATTTTTTTTTGGGGGGGGGAATACAACACTACCCTACCTCATTGTACAAATTCCAGTGACACGCCACCAGTTCAATTACAGGCAGGGATAGCCTAATTTGCTTGCACACACCCACAATCTGGGGGGTGCAAGAAACTGAACCTCCTCCAAAGGGGGACAATATAAATCTTTTACAATATTCTTTATTCAGTACTCCAGCTCATTGTTCATTTGTTTACATACATACACTTGTTGTGTTGTGTGTGCACTTGCAACACAGGCAGGCACATTCCATTTCAGTGGATCAAGTTGAATTCAGAATTTAGAAAACTATTTTTATTTTATTTTTCTCTGACTGTGCCTGCATGCACTGCAGTTTTGCTGACTGAGTGCTGAAGAAGGGAAGAGCAGTTCTTCTGGACTTCCGGTCTGGATTTAGTTTCATTTCAAATACTACCATTTGTTTTCTAGGTTTTCCTCCATTTCAGTGGATCAAGTTGAATTCCGAATTTAGAAAATTATACCAAGGGCCAGCAGGGCAACATTGAAAGCTTGTACAAAAGAACACAGTGTGAGAGTAAGCTTGTGGGTCAAAAGGAAAAGTTTATTAGAATAGTTTGTTACTTAACACAAATATAATAAGAAAATATATTTCTAATACTTTTGAGAAATAAAAAAAATGAGGAGGGGTGGAAGAGCCAGAGGGAAGGGCAGAGGGACCCCCACTAAAATAAATAGGGGCACATTTCTGAAGGAAGGCACAGGAAGTAGTGCAGATAGTGATATTGCTGCCACTCCCTCTCCAAGCAGCAGCTGCACAACCAGCACCACTGGACCATCTTCTGTCACTGAGGGAAGCATGGATGACTGTATGCGATACCCATCGCCACCATGCTTTGACATGGACACACACCCCATTTATCAGGAGGAAGACGAGTACTTGGAATCAGAAACGGGCTCTTTGCATCTACATATGCCAGATTCTGAGGCCCTGTTGGCAGGAACAGACGAAAGGCAGGCTTCAGGCAGTGATGGAAGGAGCAGCCCTCTTTCCACCCAGGACCAGAGTACCACCAGTGACAGCAGCAGTCAATTGTCTCAACAGGGCACAAGCCACACCACCACCAGCACAGCAGCAGCAGGCAGTACCAGAGGGGGCAGTACTTTCCATAAGCCTCACGGGTATCTCTGGGAGCATTTTGAGAACAGCCCGGAAGACTCGAGGCTTGAGGTGTGCAAGAAATGCGGGGTGGTTGTGCACAGGGGGAATGACCCCAAACACCTCAAGTGCCTTGCGTAGCCACCTCATACGAAAGCACCCTGGGACTCTGCCTGGGACAGTGTCAGGCCCTGGTTCCTCAGGGAGGAAGAGGGGGGAAGCAGGCATGGGGAAGGACTCCAGAGACAGCTCCGCTGAGAGTGGGAAGAGGCAGGCCACTCTGCAGGAAGCGGTGCCGCTGTGTGGGAGCTTTGTCAGCCAACGTAATAGGGCCAAGGCACAGGAGACCACCACTTGCATGGTTGGAGAAATGGTGGCCATGAACGGGTTGCCCCTCTCCTTTGTAGAGTCATTGGGATTCAGGCACCTGATGAAGCATGTGGCTCTATGGTTCGAGCCTCCATCCCGGCGTACCTTCAGCAGGCGGGTGATTCCCTCCCTTTATGAGTCCGTCAGGGACATGATCCGGGCCCTGCTGCAGGCAGCCAGAGGAAGGAAGATCCACTTCACTTCCGACCTCTGGACCGGTGGCCACCACGGATACCTCTCTCTGATGGCTCATTGGTAGCAACACAAGGAGGTCCTTGACACTAGGGCATCCCAAGAAGAGCTGCAGGGGGAGCCACAAGGGAGCACCCCAAGAGGGTACATGGTGGTGCTTCTCCAGGCACAAAGCATGGAGGACAGTGCCAAAGGCATCCACATTGCTGAGGTCTTCAAGACGGCACTGCGAGAGTGGGCACCCGTGGGGCAGGTCAATCGCGGATTCATGGTTACTGACGCAGGCCGTAACATGATCAACGCGGTTGATAGGGCAGTGCTCCAGGGCGTCGTGTGCGCAGCACACAAACTGCACCTAGTGGTGGGCGATGACATTGGGCTGGGAGCACCAAAGGACTCCTGGGATGAGGGGACCCTGGAGACCAAGGCCTTGCTGGACAAGTGCAGGAAAATAGTCGGGCACTTCTCACACAGCATCAAGGCATCAAGGATGATGCGTGAGAGGCAGGCGGAGACGGGCCAACCAGAGGACATCCTGATCCAGGATGTGACCACCCGGTGGAACTCCACCTACGAAATGGTCAAGCGCCTGGTGGAGCAGAGGCAAGTGGTGGAATACGTCATGTCCCACACTCCCGTCCTGCCTAGGGGAATGGTGTTGGACCGAGTGGCTCGCCCTATCCCAGATGGTGGGTATCCTGCAGCCTTTTGAGGAGACCACCCACGTCCTCAGCAGCTACAACGCCAGCCTGGGCCATGTACTCCCCCTGGTAAATGCCCTTCGCCAACGCCTAGAGGCCAGTATCCGGGAAGAAGCCGATCTTCTCCCAAAGATCAGGGCATTGGCAGACAGGCTGCTGACCGGCGTGGGTACCCGCCTTAGCCCACTGAGGAGGGAAAATGTGTACCAGATGGCATGCCTGTGCGATCCTTGCATCAAGAGTTCCCTGGCGGGCAGCGCTGCCGACCTAAACTCCTGGAAGATGGAGCTATGCCGTCAACTCTGCATGGCTGCCTCAAATCAGGCCCAGGGCACATGGAAGCCAGAGCGATGCAGAAGAGGAATCCTCGCAAGGGTCCTCTTCCTCCTCTACTGGAGGAGTGTACACCCAGAGACCAGGTTCCTTACCAGCAGCCAACTACCTGGCCTCTGCCCTAGCCATGGCAGTCTCCTCCTCAGTGGAGGCAAGGGAGGAAGAAGAACCGGACCTCGCTTGGACCATGGTGAGGGAGTACATGGCTGAGCCCCTCCAACCCCTCACCTTGGACCCACTCCACTACTGGGCCAGAAAGGCAGACATCTGGCCCGCTCTTTCGACTCTGGCATTGGACTTCTTGTGCATCCCACCCACCAGTGTCCAGAGTGAGCGTGTCTTCTCCCACATGGGAGATGTCCTGAGGCCGCGCCGCTCTCGACTGGACCAGGAGACCATGGAAAGTTTGACTTTCATCCGCTTCAACCTTTCCATGTTGGGATTACCCCAACACTCCAAGACTTAGGTCCACAGTCGTTCTTCCACCAGTTCCTTCCAAACAGGCCTCCCTTGGTCTAACATGCACTACCAGAGCAACACTTATGCCTGCCGGCCTGCAATTATGCCTGCCTCCCAGCTTGGCTTCCTCCCTGCAAGCCCAACTTCCTGCCAGCCAGCCTGCCTGCCTACCTACCTACCAGCCTACCTGCCTGGCTGGCCCTGTGCCTACCTGCCTAACTGCCTGTTGGCCTGTCTGCCTGCCTTCCTGCATTCCCACTCAATTTGAAGGGTTCAATTATTGCCCAATTTTTCTAGGCCTTGCCTGGCTCAAAACCAGGGAGGACCACTCAATGTATCGTTTGAAGGGAATCATACTGTATCTGTAGGCCCAATTTTTCTAGCCCTTGCCTGGCTCCAAACCAGGGAGGACCACTTAATGTGTCATTTGAAGGGAATCTCTATCTTTAGGGCCAATTTCTCTAGCCCTTGTCTGGCTCCAAACCAGGCAGGATGACTCAATGTGTCATTTCCAAGGGTCTGTGTAGGCCCAATTTGTCTAGCCCTTGCCTGACTCCGAACCAGGGAGGACCACTCAATGTTTATAATTTTGAACCAGACAAGACTGTTGGGGTTGCAGCCGTGCAACTTCCCCTAACCCTAACCCTAACCCAATCTAACCAATGACTGTATGCCTCCCATCCTAACATTCCACCAGCGCAACACAGTTATGCCTGGCTGTCTGCTCTGTCTGTATGACTGCCTGCCTGAATGCTTTGCCTGCCTGCCTGCCTTCCACCTTTGTCTGCCTGAATGCCTGTAATTCCGCTGCATGTATGGATCTAATAAGGGCTACATAATTAGCCCTGTTTTTACTGGGCTTCCCTGGTTTTTATAGCAGCCCAGGAATATTTTTTTCTAGGGTCAGTGTCGGCCCAATATTTCTCCGTTGGCCATGGCTGGTCTGAGTGTAGTACACCCTAATACCTGCCTTCCTTGATCCGTTCCTCCAATTCCCTGGGGTTTTGGAGCCACTTTGCTTACAAAGTGGTCGAGATGCACTTTACAACAACTTACCTCAAAGACTGATTAGCAGGGGCCTAGCTCTCCTTACAGCCTTAAAGAAATAGCCCTGTTCTCCTGCATCCACTCTGTCTCCTGGGTTGACGAAACTCGGTCTCCTGGGGTGGAGAAACTCTGCCTCCAAAGGCAGAAACAATCCTCCCTTCTGGCACTTTGGCTTTGTGCCTTCCCTAGCCTGGGTGGGTACCCTGCAAGCCTGCCTTCCTACCTGTAAGCCAGACTTCCTGCTTCCCTGCCTGCCTGGCTGCCTGCCAGCCCCTCTGCCTACCTGCCTGCCTGTCAGGCTCCCGGGACTCCCGGCTTGGAGGAGGCCTTCCAGGTGCTTCTCCTTCAGCCTATCAGTGGTTTAGTGCTTCAAGTTCAGCCTCCAAGCCGACATGTGCCCTGTCAACCACTCTCCTCGACTTCCCCAGGCAGCAACCCCGGCTGCCCCCGCCTCTAGGCGGAAAATCACTTGAGGAGACCAACTTTAACAGGCACGGTCATCATCAACTATTTTGTTTAGAATTGGGGTACTCTGCCCTCCAACATGGGGGGGTTCACTCCCACCAGTTACAGTCCAGGTTCAGAAATCCCTTTGCAGAAGGAGGGGAGATTCCTTCCAACTAGCATTCCGGCTTCCAAAGGTGGAAGAGACAATCCCTCCCTAACATTTGCACTCTGGCTTTGTGGCTTTCCTGGGTGGACTGTGTCTCCACTGGGCAGGCAAAACTCTGGCCTAGTGGCCTCCAAAACTCTGGCTTTGTTCCTGAAAGCTTCGTTGAGAGAGAAAAGTACCAGGCCGGAAACAATCTCTCCCTCAAGTTCCCTGGCGCTCTGGCTTTGTGGCTTTCCTGGGTGGACTGTGTCTCCACTGGGCAGTCAAAACTCTGGCTTGGTGGCCTCCAAAGTAGGCGGCTGAAAGAATCCCTCCCCGAACTTCCATGCCGTTCTGGCTTCATGGCTTTGCTGCGTGCGTGCATAGACTGTGTCTCCACTGGGCAGTCAAAACTCTGGCTTTGTGGCCTCCAAAACTCTGGCTTCATGGTCTACAAAGCTCTGGCTTCGTGGCTTTCCTGGGTGGACTGTGTCTCCACTGGGCTGGCAAAACTCTGGCTTGGTGGCCTCCAAAGATGGTGGCTGAAACAATCCCTCCCTCAAGTTCCCTGGCACTCTGGCTTCGTGGCTTTCCTGCGTGGACTTTGTCTCCTCCACTGGGTAGGCAAAACTCTGGCCTGTTGGCCTCCAAAGTAGGCGGCTGAAACAATCCCTCCCTCAAGTTCCCTGGTGCTCTGGCTCTGTGGCTTTCCTGTGTGGAATGTGTCTCCACTGGGTTGGCAGAACTCTGGCCTTGTGGCCTCCAAAGTAGGTGGCTCAAACAATCCCTCCCTCAAGTTCCCTGGCACTCTGGCTTCGTGGCTTTGCTGCGTGCGTGGACTCTGTCTCCACTGGGTAGGCAGAACTCTGGCCTTGTGGCCTCCAAAGGAGGCCGCTGAAACAATCCCTCCCCAAACAAGAAAAATTCCCTGGCGCTCTGGCTTCGTGGCTTTGCTGCGTGGACTGTCACAAATCGGGCTCAGCTGCCTGCACCCCAACTGTTCAAGGCAGCAGGTCCAACCCCACCACCCGTCCTTCCTGCTCTCTGAATGGCTGCCTTTGCCGTTCTGTTCTTGAAAAACCAGTGGTCCCTTTTGCTGGCAGTCTCGGGGGAGGTCTTTTTTTTCCCAGGTGGACCTTCTTGCAAGTCGCCCCCCAATGAAAGCAGTTACAGGGCAGAGGGGGGCTGGGGTGGTCCGCTGAAAGCAGGCAAGAGCAGCTGAAGGTGGGCCCACATGTCCGGATCATGCTGAGCGGGAGGGAAGCCTCCGCCCGTGGCCGCCTGAGACAACACCGAGGCCACTTCTGGCGACACGGCAGGGAAGCAGAATGGGGTGGAGGGCAGCGGAGGGTCTCTGCCCTGGAGATGGACATGGAACTGTGCCACCTGGTCAAGGAGGGAGAAGGTCTGCTCCATGAGCAAACCGGGCTCCTTGGTCGTCGCACTGGGGCCAAGAATCTGAGGCAAAGGCCAAACCTGCCCAGGCAAAGGCTGGGCAGACAGCTCGGCTGGGCCGCGCTGGTATGGCATTTCCAGGGTGTTCCCACCGGGCGCTCCCTCTGCTCTGTCCTGAATTTGATCTTTGGGGATTCTGCCAGTCAGTTCCTTTGGATACTCCAGCTGGCGATGATTCCCCAAGAGCTTGAGGGGCACTCAACAAGATGAGGGGGGGAACAACTCTCATGCCACTACCAGACTGAATCTCTGACCGCTAGTTGACCAGGGTGGCATTTGCTTGGCTTTACAAGGAGTGTCATGGGGAGGGGACATTGAGAGGAGTAGAGTAGACCCTCATCCAGATTTGGGGGAGGAACGGAATACTGTGTTTCCTGCTGCCTCTGAGAGGTGGAGGGGAAATGGGATGGATAAAGGCTTCAAAACAAAACAAAACAAAAGTATAACAGGCAGCCAGACCAAGTAGGGTGGCCGGTTCAGTCAGCGTTGACCAAGAGAAAAAAAGAATATTGCATTCTGCCCACTTTGTTTGCTTTATTGCATAGGTTGCAGTCTTATCCTATGATATATTTATTAAATATATTATTCATCACCCAGTTTAAAGTGTTTTCCGCCTGCTCTGGGTCATTGCAGGATGCCCCCATGCTCTGGGAAGCCAAATCACGCTAAATCGCGGTAGAAACGACAAACAACGAACGAAACGTCGAAACGACAAATTTTTGAAAAAATTCACGAGAAACGGAAACGGAACGAAACGGACCCGTTCCGACAAACGAAAAATTGAAACGTCATTTTTTCTGGTCGTGCCCATCTCTAGTGCTAAAGGCCTGTTGGCATAAAAGTGCCAATCTTAAAAAGTAGCAACAGAGAGGATATTTTCATCTCCCTTGGGAGGGAGTTCTATAATCAAGGAGATGCTGTTGCCCCCACCCACTCCACCCCAGACATCCCAAAAGCTATGACTCACATCTGTACCAGCTCCACCTCTCTTGGTGGCTCTACTGGCTGAGGAACTCTTGGACCTGTAGAGCCCACCCACAAAAACTTTGGGGGGCTCTTTGATTGCAGTTGACAGGCTGATTCTTGTGGGAGAGAGGACTCTGCACAAAAAAGCAGCACTGAAGTGAACACACAATGCTGTTGCCTTCTCTGAAATCAGACAGTTTGTCCACCTAGCCCTACACTGTTTGCTCTTAGTTGCTCTGGGACCTTTTGCACAAAAAGCATGTTCTCAAGCCCCTGGGCTGTGGACCCTCCTGTGGGGCTGGCCCTCTTGGTTCCCCTCTCGTACTGAATTTGTACACAATCGTGCTTTTGACAAAAAGGAGGAGGACTGACATCCAGCAGATTTTGGATAGTCAGTGAATACAGACCCACAATTAAAGAAGAACAATGAACTTAACAGATACTGAAACTCCACCCTTCTACTAACTGCCTAAAGTCAGTCGAAATAATAGCTTTTATAAATAATGGCTTTTGCCAGGGAAAATATTTATGCTTACGACAAATACTGCCTTGTGAAAAACCTTGTTAAAAACATATCGTATTTAGACTGGAGCCTATATATATATATAATTTGTGGTGTAAGGCATTTTGACTGTGAAATCCAAAGGTAGATGCCAAGTGACAGAGCATGTTGTAGTCTGCCCTATTATAAAATATCATGCCATTTCCTAGGCTATGGTAAACCTAGGGTTGCTTTTTTAATTTTGCTCATTTTAACCTCACAGACTTTTAAAGTCCTCTAAACTAAAACCAGTGCAAACTTTGTGTATAGGAAAGAGGTTATTTTGGATACAAGATTCGTAATATAAATCCAGAGATGTCGGACCTAATTGGCAGGATGAAAAACTTTACTAGAATGATGCAAATTGTGGAATTACGGCATGGGATATTGCAGCCAAAAAGACAGACATGTTGTGTGTAAAACCAACTAGAACTAAACTCTGTAGTCACCCTGCATGCACATCCAGTTTGCAGGGTTTATTTTATTTTATTTCATTCTCATAAAGTTTCATGCCCCTGTTGCTTTCCTAACAAAGCTTGTGGCGGCTCCCAGGATAAACATGTGGTCAAGAGACAGAAAACGCCAGGCAAAACTGGTATTCATTTCATCCATAGCAGCATAAACTGAGAGGCTTTTAAGAAGGGTGAATGGTTTTCAGTAAATCTCTCATATCAGCAGAAACCTTTGAAAAAGTTTGTTTAAAGGCTGTGGAGATAAACAGCCCAGCCAAGTGTTTGTTTAAGATGTATGTACTCTGTGTCAACCAGTAGGCTGGTATTTGTAGGGGGATGGAAAGTCCGGATCTTTTTGATTTTCTGCTACCTTAGGGAAACTGCCATGAACCAATCCTCTTTTCAAGGGTTGGATAGTCACCAGTCTTTTGCTTTATTGCTCCCAGTGTGTCACATATGGTTGCATGCTAAATACAGTTCACAGTGACTATAATTCAACTAACTGCTGGCTTTCAGTCATGTACAAACGCTGCCAGCTTGGGGATATACGTACTTGCTTACCATCTAGGCCAAACTGAAGGGCTGAGAACTCAGATTCTTCAGCTACATCCACACAAATTTAACATCCTTTCAGCAGAGCCTGAACAGTCTAGGGAGGAAATGAAACTGGGTAGATGGGAATAGCCACCCTTTTAAAAAATCCTTACATTGTGCCTTTACTAAAGAATTTGTGTAGAGATGGGCATGAAATGAGAAAAGAAAAGCAGTTTCGTCATTTTCTTAGGTAACAAATTACTTCATTACTGAATGAAACAGTAGGATGTGTTTCATTTCATTTCATCACGAAACACCATTTCCTCCCTCTAAAGCGAAAAAATTCACCCTATTTATAATTTTTGATTTTTCGTTTAGATATGGCTGCTCTACCTATGAGTTGTTCGACTTATGAGCATGCATTCAGAATTGATTAAACTTGTAAGTAGAGGTACCACTATCTTTTGGAGTACATTAAAACTGTGTACGCCAAAATAGCAATTATTGCAAGTTCGTTTCAGCACCAGAATCACTGGGTTCAAGTTTGAAATCTTCATTGTAACCCCCCCAAATTTGGAAAGGTTTGGGGTCAGGGGCTGAGTTGCGAAGCTCCAAAGGGGGTGCCCCTAGGAAAAAATCTTTCTATTGGAATCGGAAGCCTAGCTGTGCAGCTCGCCACAGCTTTTCTTCTGAAGTTCCGATTCCAATTAGAATTTTTTTCCAAGGGGCACCCCCGTTGGAGCTTCATAACTCAGCTCCCTGACCCCCAAACATTTCCAAATTACAGGGGGTTACCTAGAATCGCTTGAGGAAGCTCCCCGGCCATTTTGGTTCTTTAGGACCCAGGGGAGCATAGCATTTCATTTCTACAGAAAGGAAATGAAACAAATTGCTGTTTTTCCGTTTAATGCCCATCTCTAAATTTGTAATTGATTGACAAAAATACAAACACAGATGTTGACTGAATCCAGACAGTTAACTTTAATATATCAGAAAACCATTCATATAAGGATTAATTTTCTTAACGAGTGTATGGGATCCCATGACCTCATCCTCTGGAATTGGGTTAATTTCCAGCCTCTACAGGCTCTCCCCTGCCAATCAACATTAGCTGAATTATTGCAGGAACCAGCAGGTTTTTCACACACAAAAAACAAACCCCGTAAGTTCGATTAGGTGAATATTTTCTCCAACCTTTCTATTGCTGAGAGCTTAGACCTACCAAAAACCATTTTCAAGGCACTGTCTTTATTTACTATTTTAAGTTGTTTAATCTGTTTTTATATTTTGTATATGTTTGTAAACCACCCAGAGTAGCTTTTTTGCTAGATGATTGCAGTATATAAATCAAATAAATAAATAAATAAATAAATAAATAAATAAATAAATAAATAAATAAATAAATATTTATTAAAACTACTGGAGGTTACACAAAAATATGGCTCTTACTTGAAAATAACCAAACATGAATCCTTCCCTAACTTGATTGAAGCTATGAGGCAGAAGCCTCACTATCTAATTTCTAGACTACATTTCTAAGCTTGTCTTCTTTGTGCAGCCTTGAAATCCTTCTTCCAAAAGTCCTTCTTCTCTCTTCCTCTGACTGTTCACAAGCATGGGAAAAGACAGTCACATGTTGATTTTAGACCAATCAGGTTTCACTTCCTTCTGGTTGGTATCTCCACTGGATTTAATTTACACAGACACTGATAATGAGAAAACTACAAGTCTGAGTGCTTCTTAATATTGCATGTTTACATTTGGCCTAAGCTAACAGGCTTCACTACTTCTAAAATCCATTACAACGAGTAGTCCGCAGTAGAGATGGGCACGGAACGAACATTTTTTCGTTTCTGTTATTCATTTGTCATTCTGTTACGTAACGAAATGACAAATGAAAATTGTGATGAAAATGCAACGAAACGAACAGAACCACGAAAATTGTGGTCGTTACGTTTCGTTTCCATTAATGGTGATGCACAATGAAATGAGCTGTTTTAAATGTTAAAAAACGCCCCGGACATCCGTAAAAATGCAGTGATAATTATTTATATTGTCTGATAATGCCTACCAGGGTGGTTAGGGTCCTTAAAAGGTGCATTTATGTCTTTTCTCAGATCGCTGTATTTTTCCCTTTAAGGGGAGTTAGGGGACATCGACCCAAAACGGCTCCCAGATGCCTGAAATTGATTGATTTCTTGGGTATTAAAACGCCCTGGACATCTGTAAAAATGCAGTGATAATGTGATAATTATTTGAAATTATTATCTACCAGGGGGTTGGGGTCCTTAAAACGTTTGTTTTTGTCTTCTCCCATTGTGATGTATTTTTCTTTTCCCTTTAAAATGGATGTTGCCACCAGCCACAAAATGGAGGCAAGCCATGTGATGGGATCATGTTCAACCAATAGCATGCCCAGGTTGCAGACTGGGCATGTCTGGCAGCCACAGAGGGCATAAAAAGCTCTGGCAGCCCCCGTCCTCCTTGCAGTCTCTGATGGGAGTTAGGGTGGGATTGCTATCTCTGTGACTCTAGCTTCAGTCCTGCAGCCTCCCTGTGTGAGTGCATGCTGCGTACCTCTCGGTGAGTACCCTCCCTTGCCCCGCAGTGCAGTCACTCTGCGGCTGCCTTGCACCCTGGGCAACGCCCGCCGCTGTCTTTGCAGCCTCCCTGCATACCTAGTCTATACTGTGTCTCTGCCAGCATCCATTTTTTTAGTGTTTTCCCTCTGGTCTGGGACATTGGGGAATGCCTGCGCACGGAAATGCTTTAAAAATCGTGCAAAAAGCGGGTAGAAACGACAAACAAAAAAAGAAAAACGGAAATGAAAATTTTCCAAAAATTCACGACAAACGGAAACAAACTGAAACAGACCTCTCAACGACAAACAAAAAACGAAATGCCATTTTTTTGTTTCGTGCCCATCTCTACTCCGCAGTATGGAAAAAATAAAATTTTGAAATATAACCTCTAGAATTCACCAGCAGTCCTGGCTATGGGTTTCAGGGAGTTATGTTACAAAACATGCATATCCTCCTCCTCCTCCTCCTCCTGAACAACAACAACAACTTTTCAAAGATTCTGTTTGTTCCTATATGGTTATGGCAGTTCTAAATAATCACAGTCATGTTTGTTGACAAAACAGATTTTCAAGGAATCCTAGGGGTTGGTTTATTCCTGTATTATGTATTGCCCAAGGCCTTTGAAACATGTGTTTACCAAGTTAGATTTCCAAAATTGTGGCCAACATTTTTGGTGGAGCATTTTCCAAAGAAGCATAGTCATGAATTATGCTTGTTTACTTTTGCCGAATAATTATGTTGAGAAATCATGAATACCCTGCTGTTTAAATACTGTATATATTTAAATTCCTAAAAACCATTACTGGATAGGATTGTCCATCAGTAAGTTCTGCGTAAGATCATTTGAAGGTGATAGATTATTGTGGACTAAAGGTTTGCTGTATTATAGCTGTTGTGAGTTTTTCAGGCTGTTTGGCTGTGTTCTGGAAGTTTTTCTTCCTGACGTTTCGTTCCTGATACACTCAAAACAAACAAAACATTTATTAATCATGCATGTCCTAAAGAATTTAGGGCGCAACTACGGAGTAGGAAAAATGCACATAGATCCAATTTGAAGTCACACTTGCAAAGCCAGTTTTCTCTGGGTTAATTTACTTCAGCCCAACCACACATGACTCAGAAGAAAGCAGCTTGTTGGCAGCTTGTTAGCCATTTGAATATTCTTCTGCCCACACTGTTGCATTTATTTATTTATTTATTTATTTATTTATTTATTTATTTATTTATTTATT
>JAHTLZ010000129.1:58820650-58833554 GCA_023846285.1 Phrynocephalus versicolor
TTATTATTATTATTATTATTATTATTATTATTATTATTATTATTATTCGTCGTCATCATCATCTTTAGGTTTTGTCTGACACAACTTAAGAGAAGAATCTGGAAATTAAATTTTGTTTCAGAAAAGGGGCAAATAGCACCGTATTGGGCACAACGTTTAACATCAAGTGTGTTTGCTAAAAGAAGAACAGAGCAATCCATCTTGGATTTAAAGATCAGATAACACATTAAGGCAAAACTGTATTTCCTCCTCTAACAACTTTATCCCTTGAGGTAATATAAATCTTTCAGTATAACATTCTTCCTTTTAAGGTAACACAGCTTCTAGATATGGAAGTATCTCATACATTGAAACCACTTTTCAAATAATAGTTACTTGAGTCAAAAATTGATATTCCATATGTTAGACACACACACACACACACACACTGCAAAACTGCTTCAATTTGTACAGTTTGGAAAACAGAATACTAATGAGAATGTGAATTGTCATCACAGATGGAAACTATGAGAAAGAGGGAAAAGTTAATTCTCATTTCTATTTTGTTTAAAGGTAAAACCAATGCTGCAGCTGCCTAGATGCCCTGGGCACATCAGATCTCACCTGATCTCAGAAAAAGTGTTCTGCTTATGTACCGCCACATACCACTTCAAGTAGTCTCTGGGCAGTTTACAGTTTTTAATAACAGTATGCAGGCTACACATTCCCCCCCCCCCCAGCAAGCTGTGTACTCATTTTACTGACCTCAGCAGAATGGAAGGCTGAGTCAACCATGAGCCTGCTACCTGGGACTGAACCCCAGGTCAGGAGCACAGTTTTACCCGCAGTACAGGCATTAAACCACTGCACCATGGGGCTCCTTGAGAAGCTAAGCAGGATCAGGCCTGGCTAGTACTTGGATGAATGAATACTAGGTGCTATAAGTGCCTGGAGTAGGAACTGCCAAGCCGTTCAAGCATTCCTGCCAAGAAAACTCCATGAACACGGGGTCACAAAGAGTTGGTCACAACTGTAACAACACAACAATAACAACAGAACCAATGCTATATGAAGCTTCCAAACCTGAATTTACATGATAGGATTCTTCTTCTCTTAAATTAATGAAAGACAAAGCAAACAAATACTGGCTTTGGAAAGTCAGGAACTTACCTGGCTGAAGCCAGGATTATACCAATCTTATCAATTAAAATTCTATTATGAAGTTCATTTCAGGCACTCAATCAAAATACACACACACAAAAACACCAAACCCCATTTGTTTGACTGATTTGGCAGCAAAGAAACCCCCTATGTAAGAAGCTAATACTGTTCATTTCAAATATCTTGCATTTTGCTTTCCTTTTCAGGAGGGTGGAAGCCCCTTCTTTTGAGCATACAGCCTATAATTTCCCTGTCAGATCCTAGCCAGCAGGTCAGTGTTGTGACTGACTGTGTGAGGATAGCTCCCTTAAGGGTAATTACAGTAAATTCCCTTTTGAAGGACAGCTTTCTCAGGATATGATACAAGGCACTTGCTCTCCCCACCCCATACACTTAAATTCATAAATTCGGCACGTGTTACCAGAAACTTAGCACTTAACAGACTTACATCCATTTCAACTTCAAGGCTGAAGTAATAACAATACTGTAGGCTGCAATACTAATCATGTAATGCCAACAAACTTGATGGAGAGAGAAAACTGTAACATGAAACAAGGTGTACAGAAGTCCCTTCTCAAATGGTGTTGGCCACGTATCAGAATTTCTCAATCCTCCGTTCTGCATGGCAGAGAATGTATAGAATAAAAAGGTCTCTTTTTGAGATGGTAAGTAGGAGACTTCCATTTTAGAACCTCTGCAAGAGGAGAGAATGAGACGAGATGTGCCTGCATTCAAAATTTAAAGCATTCACAGTGACCGAGTAAGCGGCAGAAAAGTTTATGAATAGTGAAATGTAAATTCTGGATATAAGAAGGAAACTCTTTGCAGTGAGATGAAAGAGGCATGGAAGACTGTTCCAATATTGGCATGTCTAAGATGTAAACTGTAAGTCACCAATGAATGGAGATGTACTAGATCTGAAAATCGTGATATTAAGAGCATTACCAAAAAAAGAGACATTTAATTATCATGTCACATGGTTATGAGAAGAAAGGAGCAAAACCCATTTCTCAAGTTATCTCTCTCTTCTTAAGAATTCTGCTTTGTACTTTCAACTCTGGTGACATTATTAAGATCTCCACCATTACTTTTCCACATCTAGAATGTTCCCAAGCTGCAGTGAGTCCAGGAATTACCCATCAACAACAAACAGTTAAAAGGAAGAAAATACCCTCGAAATATCAATGCATTTTGGTAACAATAAACCCTGCTTTTAATTTATGCTAATATGTAGGGTTGTGGTGACAGTAAGAACAAAATTATAGAGTGGCTTTCTAGCTGGTAATTATCCCCCCATTTTCGTTGCTCGGGAAGATGGACACACAATTATGCTCTCTTGCTGTATATTAATACGGATTCTTGACATCTTCAGCAGACCTGGAGCTGTCATCGGGCTTTTTGTCTAGTTTAATTGAAAATTAATGGTTACTGTGTTACCACGGAAACCGTGGCAATGGACGCCAATAGCGCTCACATATCAAACAGGCACTGGTGGCATTGTCTGTCCCTGTTGACCTTGAAAGTTAAAAGAAAACTTGAGGGGGGAGGAGAGAAAGCCCCTCTGAAAACACAGGATTGAATATTATGTATCAAAAGGAGGGGAGAAAGGGATAAAAAGAGGATAGACTGAGGGACAGAGGAGGAAAAAAGAGTTTGGGGCTTTTTGTATCTTGGAGGGGAGAAAGAAATGAAGGAATGCTAAAATGAGAAGAGTCAGAGTGGCAAAGGGGAGAAAGGCATCTGAGTACTGAAGCTTTTATAGCCTGTCCCTGTGAGGCACAGAAGGCAGCTATTGGTATACCCAACATTGATGCTCTGATAGGACTTGCAAGGTGCATTATGCCATACAAATTCAGAAGATAGGCCTAGGCTAAGAGTCACCACAGAACTGCCATAACATTACACAGATGGTAATGATGGAGTGAAGGAATTGTGTCTAATGGGCCATCAGTTTGAAGACATAACAAAGGAACTCAAAGCAGTGGGGGTGCAGAAGAAGAACAAGGGAATGGGAAAGATTGGGAAGTAAGTTAATGGTATGTATAGAGAGATAAGAGATCCAAAGAAATCACAGAAATAAATGGGAGGGTTTAGATTCCAGGTTTGCATCAAGCTTTAATGCTGAGTGAATGAAGAGAAAGCAAGAGAAAGCGAGGGAGAGGGAGAGAGATGAATGTGTGGTTCAGAGATCACTTAATGTTGGAAATTCTTTTCCTTCTGTTGCTGTTGTTGTTGTTTCAATGTTTTGCTGTTTTAGCAGTTGTTAGCTTGGTGGTTAGGAGTTTAAACAATGCCAAAATGTACACGCAGCCGGGCTGTTTCTCTTGGCATTGCCTTCAGTCTTTTCAGATGCCAAGAGTATTAAGCTGTTTGGGAAAACAAGAGATGCAGACTTAGAAAACAGATGAAGGAATGATGTGTGTGAGAAAGAGAGATATTCTCAAAACCTCAAGTTTTGATTAGAATTTGAGAAAGAGACCACTTGGTAGTGGGGAAGCTTAAAAATTCCTTAAATAAATAAATAAATAAATAAATAAATAAATAAATAAATAAATAAATAAATAAATAAATAAAGAGAAAAAGAGAAAAAGAGAAAAAGAGAAAAAGAGGCAGGAAAAGGGAACAGTGATAACCTGATCAGGAGAAAGACTTGGAAGAAACCTATAGGTATCTACCAGTGGAAAGGATGAGGCAGCAAAACAGGGACCAATATAAGAAGGCATAAGCAGTCAGTGAGAAAATCAAAAGGATTCCTATGTCAAAAGGCTGAGTCAAGTGGAACCTACCAATCAATGCAGGATGGCCACTTTGTTATGTTCAATTGAATCACCTCCAGCTTGTGGTTATCCAATGAATGAATGGCCTTTAAAAGGCCCTGTGATTAAAAGGTCTGCTCAGGTCTTATGAACGAAAGGCCATTTTTGATGGCATGCTTGTGCATTCTGTGTAGAAGGGGTAGTAGAATCAAATAATGTTAAGATGGTTGCCATAGGTGCATGTTGGTAGGTGTGTACCATATAACAGCAATACACGGATGTTGTCAGCATAGATGTTGTAACTAACTCATGTTGAAAGAAATGTGACACCAGTCACCCTGATCAAGCAAGGAAGATCTGTGTGTAGAATCAGAATCTTGTACGTTACTGAGTTTGATATCTCTACTGTTACCTAGAACAAAAAATAGCCATAGGAATTTAATCTGGCGTTTTACTATCATCTTATTTTATAAATTGGCATTAACAAATCTTAACTAAAATCTAAAAATGGAAACATGAAAGGATTGCTTTTCATGTGGTTAGGTTTTGTTTATATGTTTTAGAATTTTGATTAGGAATGGATTCTCATTCATGTAAGCAAGGGAAGGGAAAGTGTATAATAACAGAATCTCTGCAGTAATTTATCTCTTGCATACTGCCTATAGGCTCTTGTTTTCAGTTTTGCATAGGAACATTACATAAAACATCTTTAACAACAGAAAAAAAAGAAGAACATAAGAAGTGCCCTGCTGGATCAGGCCAAGGACCCATCTAGTCCAGCTTCCTGTATCTCACAGTGGCCCTGCCAGATACCTCTGGGAGTACATGAGACAACTAGATACCTGCCTCCTGATTCAATCCTCTGATATTACCTAAACTCTCAAATTACAGTTTTTCTCCAGCCAAAATGAAAAGGTAGTGGAGCCTTGGGAACAAAAAAAAGGGGGGGGAAGTACAAGATTAATGTGCAATCCAAAGATGTCAGAAGCAGACCAGCAGCTGATCCATTTGCTGAATAGATTTAGGTTTATTCTATTCTATTTTATTTTCATTTTGCTCTATTGTTTGTTTTTTATTTGGCCTTTGTTGTCAACCACGCAGAGTCCCTTCTGGAAAACTGGGTGGTCTAGAAATGTGAAAATAAATAAATAAATAAATAAATGTTAGCTGGTATAGGGTCACTAAGAGACTGGCTGACATAATTTCCTCCTTTCTGTACTGCTATTATTGTGCTTTAGATGCTCTTGGTCAGAAGCAGCGGAGGATACCAACTAATGTAAGATCTTACACGGGACATATTGTTGGCCTGTGTATCTATTCTCCTTCTTCTTGACTCTCTGTGAGGTAGAGAATCTGCAAACACATTGCTCCCACATGGCACTGATATCTGTGAAAATATGTATGCTCTGGAAATGATCGACCTGATGAATTACTACTCTTAGATATTTTTCCATACTTCTCCCAGATGTGCAGAACTACATCTGTGCAAAAGCATAAACCAGGCTCATAATCTAGGCTTTGGAAAAGCATATTTTTGTGAAGGTACCTTGATAAAATTGGGTATGAATGAATAAATCCCCTAGGCTGGTAACAAAGTCACAGGAATATAGCAAAGAACATGTGATCCTTCAACATTAGCCTACTGTGTGCCAAGAAACTGATTGTCTAATTCATGTCAAGGACATGGATTGCATGAAAATTGTGTACAATGTGTTGGGAAGTTGTATTCAGAGAATGGTAATTATTCTGCAACTGTCTGTCCTAGGTCTAAAGGTGTTCAACATTTTTATTAATAACTTGGATAAAGAAGTAGAGAATATGTTATTCAGATTTGCAGATAAGACAGTACAAAAATGAGAAGAGCTGTAAACACTGCAGAAGACAGGATTAAAATTCAGAATGAAAAACCGAAAGACTGAGAGAGGATAATAATAAAATTAACTTCTACACAAGATGAATGTAATGTGTTTCATACTGACAAGAAAATGTAAATGTAGAAAGAATGTGGGGATAGTTTGATTCTAGCATCGTTGTGAAGGATTTTGGGTGATAGTATTAATTTCCTTGTTTTTCACAAAAACTCTCCACTGTCTTTCTACAAGAGTGCTCAAAGTGGTTTACCTCCAAAAGATAAAAGACCAAATTGTATTGACAGCAGGGAGTCAGAAGAAGGAAGAACAACATACAGACAGCAAATGGTGTGAAAGCATATCAAAACTTCACTGGTTGAGAATGGGGTGTATTAAAAAATGACAGAGATAATACAATGTTGCTGAGAAAAGATGATCAGCCAGCTTGCCTGCTGAATATTTCAGTGAAAAAGAAGTGGCATCTTCCCTGAAATATCCAGGAGAGCACAGGTTTTGCACTGGGACTCCTGGAAATTTCTTTAAGACTATCAAAAGCAGTATTGTGTGTATGCCACCCTTATTATTCCAAAGATGAGAAATAAAGTTTTGCGACTACAACACACAGTAGGTACTTAAGGTAGAACTTTACGGAGGCTATTAATTAACACACTTGCCATAAGTCAGAAGTTACTTGATAGCACAAAACAGCATCAATCAGGAAACTCTGGAAGTTCAGAATCAGAACGTTTATCCATCTCTGAAAGACACCAACATTGTATACCTGAAAGGAAAAAGGCCACTGCCAGGTCCAAGAGGAATCCAATGTGGCTTACAGAAACTGTTCAGCAAGTGATCAAAAGCAAGAAAAACCTCATTTAGAAGATGGAAGGCTTGTCCAAACTAGGACAACAGGCAGAAACATAAATTTTGGCAGAACAAATGCAAGGCAACAATCAGGAAAGCAAAGCAAGACTTGGAGGAGCGTATAGCTAAAAACACTCAAAGAAATAACAAGGACTTCTTTAAGTACAGTATATTAAAGGTAAGAACCCAACTAGGAAGGCCATTGGGTGATAATGGAATGCAAGGGATTATTAAAGAAGAAACAGAGAGACGGCTGAAAGACTCAATGAATTATTTGCTTCAGTATTCACTGAAGAAGACAGAGACCACATACCCAAAACAGAGCGTATCTTCTTAGGGAGGAACACTGAAGAATTAAGCCAGATAGAAATAACCAGGGAGGAGGATCTCACCTGTCTTGTTAAACTAAACGCTAACAAATCACTAGGATCAGATGGCATCCATCCACAAGTTCTCAAGGAACTTAAAGATGAAATTGCTGAGGTCCTAGCCAAAATATATAATCTTTCCCTCAAATCAGGTGCTGTGCCTGATGACTGGAAGGTAGCAAATATAACACCAATCTCCAAAATGGATCCAGAGGTGATCCAGGAAATTACTGACTGGTCAGTTTGACATGTGTCCCAGGTAAAATGATGGAAACCTTCCTAAAATATAAAATTAATAGGCACATAGAAGAGAAAGCGCTACTGAAGGAGAGCCAGCATGGCTTCTGCAAGGGCAAATCATGCCTCTCTAATCTTTTGGAATTTTTGAGTGTCAACAAGCATGTGGATAAAGGAGATCTAGTTGACATTGTTTATCTGGACTTTCAGAAGGCTTATGACAAGGCCCTGCATCAAAGGCTCTTAAATAAACTTGCCAGTCATGGAATCTAGGGACAGTTCTTGTCCTGGATCAGCAACTATTGGAGGTATTGCGTACAGTTCTGGTGACCATACCTCCAGAAGGATAATATGGAAATGGAAAAAGTGCAGAGGAGGGCAACCAGAATGATTAGGGGAGTGGAACACCTTCCTTACCATCTGAGGCTGTGACGGCTGCGCCTATTCAATCTTGAACGACGGTGCCTAAGAGGTGACCTAATTTAAGTTTATAAAATCATACATGGTATGGACAAAGTAGATAAGGAAAACTATTTTCACTATTGCACAACACCAGAACTAGGGGGCACTCCATGAAACTTTTGGGTGCTAGATCTCAAACAAATAAGAGAAAGTACTTTTTCACCCAGAGGAACACTGGTCTCTGGAACTCCCTGCCAGATGAAGTGGTGATAGTTGTCAGGCTTGACAGCTTTAAGAAAGGATTAGACAAGTTCGTGGAGAACAAGGGTATCAATGGGTATCATTATGGATGCCTAAGGACAACCTCCAGGTTAGAGAGAGAGGCACGATATCTCTCAATGCCATTTGTGGGGAATCATAAGCAGGTGAAGACATCTGCTTGGGAATACCCTGAAGCAAAGGGTGAGTGACTGTGTTAGACAGAATGCTGGACTGAATTGGGCTGTGGCCCATTCCAGCAAGGCTGTTCTTATGTTCTTATGTTCTTATGTTGACAACTGGAATACTTTTTTTAGGGTTCCAAGAGGTTTGTACCAGCGCAGAGAAAATTGAATGTTTTGGACAACATCTGCAAGAATGCCCACTAACTATGCTGGCCAAGATATCCACAGAAATGATGTCTACAGTCATAACGGGGGAAATAAACCTGTATTAAAATATTGTGAGAAATGCACACAATTACTGTGACTATTTTGCTCAGTCTGAGAACCTGTAAAATCTTCTGTGGAAAGCTCTCAGTTGAAACCTTACTCAAGCCCATAACAGGGCTTAGAGGGCAAGTACCATGGCAGAACAAAAATGGATCTCATTCCCTCAGTACACTGGAATGGTGCAATTCACACTCAAATCTGCCCTGATGAATGTCATACCTCTCACCTAATTATTAATAACCTGATTGGGTTTTGACATAGCCACTACCTCATCCACAGAAGGCAATATTAAGAGAAGTCCCACATGACTTGCTTTAATAAACAATTCATTTGGCTACTAAAGTACACAAATGACAATCCCATTATTTAAGATCTCCAGAGAAGAGCACATTTGACATCAGATAAAACTACTGCTTAAGACACTACTCTTGGGAAATACCCTGGCAGGTCTTGCCTGAAAGCATTGCACAAAACTGCCTTCAATACCTAACCTCTCAAGACCCGAGTGCGAAGTCAGAAATTGGAAGAAAAAAATCCCAAATCACATAAGCAAACTATTTTTAATAAAGACTTGGTCCATGGCCTCCTTCAATATCAATTCCCCACTCAGTAACAATTGATTATTGCTTCTTTGGTTTAATTGGTTGAGTATTTCCAAATAAGGTACTTTGACAACAACTTTTCAAAGACTTCTTAAACAATTCCTGTAGTTGGAAGGCACAGACACCTTTGGCAGAGATTTTATTTTTGCAATGGTATTCAAGATAGTGCAGATACAACCAACTTGATTGTTTTTGATACCCACCAGTTTATTTATTTAACAATGTAAGCTTTGATATTTTTGCTTTAAAAATGCTGACATGATTTATTAAAGCCATTATGGTGGTATCTTGGTTAACAAGTATAATCTGTTCCGGAAGCATGCTTGTAAACCAAAATGCTTGTATATCAAAGCAAATTTTCCCATAGGAAATAGTGGAAACTCAGATGATTTGTTCCACAGCCCAAAATAATTATATTTATTTTTTATTATTTTGAATATTTTACTCTACCTTTCTCCTTGGAAAAGAACCCAAGGTGGCTTACAATAATGAGGGACAATATACAGCCCAGATTATTTAAGACATATTCAAATTAAGAACAGGGAATTAGGAGAGGCATCTTAGAACATTAAAACGTAACATTAAGGCTACAAAGAGCACCCAAATTGAAAAGTAACCATTATGAGGGGTGGAAACTAACATGGAAATCACTGTTGTTCTTATGAAATCAGTCAATGCAATCATGTATGGTAAATATTCAATATAAAAGTCACATTGTAAATAGTCCCTCATTCAGGGAAAGCTTGCCTGAAGAGGAAGGTCTTTGCCTGTTTCCGGAAAAACATCAGAGATGGGCCAGTCCTGGCCTCCAGCGGGAGGGAGTTCCAAAGTCTGGGAGCAACAACAGAGAAGGCCCTTTCATATGTTCTTATGAGATGCACCTGAAAAGGTGGCGAGATAAAGAGATAGCCCTTAACACGCGAGCCAGTTCATAATGTGAAATTTGATCCTTGAGGTAGCTTGGACCCAAGCCATTTTGTGCTTTGTAGGTTAAGGTCAGTACCTTGAATTGTGCCCGATAGCTGATTGGCAGCCAGTGGAGCTGCTTTAGTAGGGTTGTAATATGATCTCTGTAACCTGCCCCAATCAGGAATCTGGCTGCTGCGTTCTGAACCCATTGAAGTTTCCTGAGACTTTCCATTACTCTAATTTAAAGGAAATATCCATCAGCTCTTTGGGGACAAGGGATGGTGGGGAGAAGCCCATGGAGGAGGCTTCTTTAAAAAGGGGGTGATGGGAGGGTGGAGGAATCCCAGTTGCAGCCGAGCTAGGGGAAAGAGAAGCCAAAGAGAAACTTTTGATTATGTGACACACCTGAGAATGCTCCTATATCAAGACATTGCTCATTGATCAAGGCAAACATTTTCAGAAATTTTTGCTTGTTGGTCAAAATGCTTGTAAACTAAGTTACTTGTTAACCAAGGTACCATTGTACAGCTAAAGAAAGCAGGTAAGTCATGCAATTGTTCTTTTGCTTAAAAATATTACATCAGCATCAATGTGCGGCAATGGCAAGAGGACTAGACTGAAATATGGAAATTCCGCTGCAGAGTCAGAAGTTCAGTGTTTGATTCCCCATGGTGCCTCCGTGACATGGGCTAAACTTGATGATTGATGGGGTCCCTTCAAGCTCTGCAGTTCTAAGATGATGAAATCCCACTTTTATACTAGTAAACAGAAGGATGGAACATCAGGCATTCATTTCAGGAAAACAGACATCCTGTGTAGCCTTTGGCAAGCTGCACAGCCCTAGAATGGCCATAGAAGGAGAAGCTAGGAAGCACTGGCAAAGGATGGCGCAAGTCAGAATCAACTTGTGAACACATAGCTGCTAATTATGGAAAAGGTTTCCATCTTCCAAGAAATCCATTCAGGCCAAAACCTAAAAAGTTGGGTATAGAAGTCCCTACTAGAGCTAGCCTTTTCTGTGCATGTGTGCTGGAGGACAACATAGAGGAACTGCCTTCCACTGCAGTTGAAGAACAAAAAACATCTATTTCCCTGAAGACGGGTAACGTGCTATAAGAAGGAAGTGACCTAAGGGCAGCAATCTACAAGTGCTCACTTACAGAACATCAAGAGAAGCCAAGATCCAATCCCATTTGACTACCTATTCCTCCCCCTGCTGAGATTACTTGTAGCCATACTTATCACTGAGTTCAAAGAATTCCATTGAATAATTGTTTTATTTCCTGCCTCTTACTGCTTCCTTTCCTGGAAAAATTTGCTCTAATACATTTTGTAGACTGGGGGGTGTCTTGCAAAGCCACTGTGATTATGACTACTGACATGTCGAGGTCCGGTTCGCACAACCCACGTTCACTGAACTACAAGTTGAGTATCAAGTGGTGATTTGCATGTGTGAGTAGACCGTTGCAAATAAAACATCAAAGAGAAAATTTCGTTATCTGCTCCCATCACCTCAAAGATGCTCCTGTTCACTGGTGTCTGTCTGCCGTTTAAGCTGCCAAGCATTACGTGTACAGTGATCAATGAGATGTATGTGCCTCGTGCACAAGCCAGTCCTCAGAAGCTGTGAACTCTCTGAGTTTTGCCAGCCTGTTTCTGTTAACACAAGCCTTTGGCTGTGGCAGAAGCGACGTGGTATTTAGGCAAACACCGTGGCCTTTCATGAAGGTGATCGCAGGCTTTTTAAAGTCAAATGTCCGGGGAGTCAATCTTCCTTCAGAACAAACAGCAAGACAAACACAACAGAAGCATGCCTGAAAGCCGGAATCTTTTTTCATTTCCCCAGCATCCCTGATCTCATCCTTAATCCCTGCTCAGAATCCTGTCAGCCCGACTGTTCTAGAACTGACATTGCTGCAGGCATCCTCTCCGCTGACTTTCCTCAGATCTGCCGCCTCCTGGGATTGCTAAAGAGGACTTAGAGATTTCTGTGTTGCCGGATGATTCACTCGGTGCCCTCAAGCAAAACGCTGGGGTTCCCTTGGGGAGGTAGGAGTAGGGGGGGAGTAGGGGTGTACTGTCGTGCCATCCCACTGAAGGGAAGGCAGGTTATATGCCATAGAAGAGCCGCCCGACTTACAGAAATGAATAACAGGAGGAGACGATGCAGTTCTATATTAACTTGAACAGTGTGCCTGTCTTTTTGCCATGGCTGCCCTTTTCTTCCTTGGAGGAAAAAAAAGAGGTTGGTTTTTGACCCACTGTGGAATAATAATTTGTAGGCGGAGTTCTTTTGGCAGATCTTTTATATCAGTATTGTTGTCAGTTAACACTTCACCAGTGTCTGTGGATTTTGACATAAATACCTTCCTTGTTGATATTAGTATTAACTTTTTTTAAAAAGAAGTACTGTATATTATTCTGGGGAAATGGAAAAAAGTATACTTTTGCTTTCAAACAGCATGTTCTTGGTATGAGGGGAAATTGGGATGTTTGAAATAAGCAGAGAAACATATAAAACAACATCCAATAAATCAGTGTTACAATTAGAAACCCTTTCACTTCACTTTCATTTTTATAGGGGGAACATTGCCTACTGATTAAATATATGATAGCTACTTGCTACATTATTTGTCACATTTTTATTCTGCCTGTCCTTCTTTTGGCTAGAGGCTGCATGCAAGGCCCTGGTTTTCCCCACTCTGTCTTCACAGCAACAAACCTGTACAATAGGTCAGGGTAAGAAAGAATGAATGCCCCATTATCAGCCAGTGGCTCTCATAGTTAAGTGGGGACTAGAACCTTGATCTCCCAAGTGTAAGTCAAACACTATAACCATTACTCTGCACCGCCTTTCAAACAGTTTGCCTCTTTATGTAGCCTTGTGTTTATGCCAGAATTCAGCCATTGTTTTACAAGGTAAACATATGATAAGTTTACATAAGAAACACCCATGCTAAGTACTTGGGGAAAGGCATCTGAGAACTATGAAGTCCCTCTGTGTGTGTGTGTGTGTGTGTGTGTGTGTGTGTGTGTGTGTGTGTGTGTGTGTGTGTGTGTGTGTGT
>JAHTLZ010000129.1:58841498-58885024 GCA_023846285.1 Phrynocephalus versicolor
AAGAAAGAAAGAAAGAAAGAAAGAAAGAAAGAAAGAAAGAAAGAAAGAAAGAAAGAAAGAAAGAAAGAAATGGTTGAGATTCTCAGGAAGCTAAATTCTGAGTCCAAAACCATGATCCCTAGATTTTATCTGACTGCATAATGGGATACACACAATGCTAGTGATAAGGGATTAGACCTTTTATTCACTTTCCATATTTACATTCTACTGATATTAGCCCTCCTCTCCACATATCTGATAAGTTTCAGATATGGGGATAGATATGAAGAACCTTTGCTCTTTGAACTTATATGATCCTGCTGAGTGGAATTTTCATGCCTGTACTGTGAGACATTATTCTGGGTTTAGTTCAACAAACTGCGTCACACGGAATTGCACATAGCAGACGTTATCTTAATTGGAGTGGATTTATCATCCTTTGCTTTAATTGACCAGAAATGAATGACAGGGAACAAGGAAGACTTATCTGCAGAGTCATATATAGGCTAACATCATTCTGACCCTGTTTGCCTTCCAAGTCAAATGTCATCACTTTGTATCAAGCATTTGATTTTCATCTGTTATTGGCTGTAGACATGGGCACGACTCGGCGAAATTTCCATTTCCGTTTTTCGTTTCCGTTACGTAATGGAAACGGTAACGATAAGCCATCAGAACTCGAACTCGAACCGAAAAAAGAAAAATTTGGTCGGGTTTTTCATTTTCATTTGTGGCATCACAGCGATCGCGCAATGCAAAGCACAGAAAAGTTTTTAAAAGTTTTTTTTAAAAAATCCCGACTCCCAGCCAAAAAAGCAGGCGAAAATATGCCTGCCTGAGGCTTTGCCACCCACCAGAGGGGTGGTTTCGGGGGGGTCCCCGGCCTTCCCCCCCTTTTCTCCTGTCCTGGGCTGCTTGCACCAGGCTGGGGGGGGGGGTCATCCTCGTCGTCTTGCCATGCCATGCGGTGGGGGGGATCCAAAATGGCGACCGCAATTTTTCTTTTGAAATCATGGTCAAAAACACACAAAAACACCACAGAAACACGTGAAATTTATTTATTTTAAATGCCTGAATTTTAATAGTAGCAGCAGTGGGGGTTTTTTATAGCAATAAAACGTCATATTGATTTTATTTTATTTTATTTTATTTTATTTTATTTTTTATTTTTTTAGACCTGCCCATTTGGGCTGGGACCATGCAATTTTTTTGAACCATTCCACCAATGGCATCGCCAGGTTTTTGACTCACACTTCTGGATGTCTCAGAGGGCATAAAAGCCGAGGCACCTTCCAGAAATCGCAGTCGGGTGTATGGATGTGGTTGAGGGAGGAGGGCTGGCTGCTGGTGCTCGTGTGATCCGATCGAGATTGAGGAGGGAGGCTGGAGGCTTTAGGATTTAAGTTAGGCAGGCAGGGAGGGATTTGAATTTAGAAAATAATTTCTTTGATTCCCTGTAGCTTTGTCTACTGAAGGAAATAGCAGTTTATTCTTTATTTCTTCTCTGGCAGTTTGTGAGGATTTTTTTCTGATATTGGATAAAGGGGGAGGTTCGACTGGGAGTGGGAGGTGTGGATTTATTTTAAAAATATATTATATACTACCATTTATTTTCTATTTTCCCAACTTCAATTTGCTTGCACACACACACATTTGGGGTGCAAGCCAAGAACAGAACCTCTATCCTAAGTGATATCCTAACTGCCCACTCGCCCGCCTGCCCGCGCCTCCCCCCTGCCGCTGTCGCCACCCACCCATGGCCCCCCGCCACCGCCGCCCGCCTGCACCTCCCTCCCGCCGCCTAGGGCGCAAAAACACCTAGCGCTGGCCCTGATTGCGGGACGCCCCTATGCTCTGGGAAGTCAAATTGCACTAAATTGCGGTGGAAATGACAAACGACAAACGAAACGACGAAATGACAAATTTTTGAAAAATTTCACGACAAACGGAAACGACCCGAAACGGACCCGTTCCGACAAACGAAAACTTGAAACGTCATTTTTTCTGGTCGTGCCCATGTCTAATTGGCTGATACTTGTGGCTTTAAAGTAGAGCAGATAACCTGAAATGGCTGAAGATTTATAACCAAAAGCAGAGACATTTACAGGTGTGGTAAACAGATAGTATGATTGAAGTACTAACTGTGCCTCCATATAAGTGACTGAATGAGTAAGCAAAGAGGATATGATATAGCCTGAGATGGACCTACAATAATCTTCATGATCTCTTGAGGGTTTCTTCCTCATCAATTTTAAAATTTGATCAACTCACCAAGGATGTATGTCGGCTAAACTTAATGGATGTAATTCAAACATAGTGCAGGCTTCAGAGGTGTACTTATGCAGATTAGATCTCATATCCAACATCCAACACAAAAGATGCTAATATATTCACTAACTGGAACTAGACCCTTGTATATGGAAGACAGTGTATATACAGTATAGGTTAGCTGGTCTGATTGAAGAATGCAGGACACAGCGGCACATGAAGTTGTTTCAGGGTGATTATTGAAACAACTGGGTGGGGCAGGACAATTCTGGAACAATGTAGAGGTCTCTGTTATAAGCACAGCTTAGAAAAAAATGCTTTTTCAAGTACAACTCTTAATCTCCCTTGGCAGCCTGTTGCATCTTAAGGTTTTAATAATAAAGAAGGTTCAGAAGGAATCTACTACTGCCACTTTCTGAGCAATCGTAACAAAAGTTAGCTTGAGTATCACTGATTTGCCCTCCACAACATGTCACCTTCAGTTACTGCTGCCCAGCGCATGCCTTGAAGAGTTTGGATGCATCTTCGTCTGGTGTCCCATCTGTTGGTGATCCTGCCTGGGGACTAGGCTTATAATGGAATATGACCCCTACTGGTATTCCTTTCAGCTTCAGTGACATATTCAAACCTCTTCACCACATTAAGCTGTACGTCCAGGAAAGAGAACAACAAAAGAGGGAAAACCTGAGATCTATTCCAAAAAAAAAAAAAAACCACCTAAGAAATCAAAGGGGAAATTAAGTCTACATTAGGAAGGTTGAATCACCTACAGGGAAGCACGCTATCTGACCAGGAGAAAATAAAGAGAATGTAGAAAGAGTATACTGAAGACCCATACAAAAGACATATAAGGATAACAGACTCATTTGAAGATGATGCCTATGATGAACAGTTCTAGAAAGTGAAGTGAAAGTTGCTGTGAAAGCACTAGAAATAAATAAATCATAAAGATTAAATGGATTACTGATAGAGCTATTTCAAGCCACTGAAACTAAATCTATCAAATTCCTAAGAAACATATGTCAACAAGTATGGAAAATAAAACAATGGCCCACAGAGTAATAAATCAAGCCTCAATTAACTGTAGGGGCAATAATGTTGAGACTGAGGCTCTCCTACTTGGAACACTTATGAGAAGGCAAGATTCTCTTGAAAAATGACAATGCTGGGAAAGTCTGAAAGCAATAGGAAAAGGAGAAGACCAAATATGAGATGAATTGATTCCCTAAAGGAAGCCACAGGCTTAAATTTGAAACAGCTGAGCAGGCCTATTGAGGACAGGATATGTTGGGGATTGCTTATTCATAGGGTCACCATAAGTTGGAGATGACTTGATGGCTCGAAACAACAACAGCACATCACTGACCATGTTGGCTGAAAAATTCTGGAATTGTATTTTATAACGTAGTCTTTCCAAGCTCTGCCCACACACTGTCTCTGTTTGGTTTGGACAGCCCAAATTACTGAGACCATGTTTCCCTACAGAACTGCAATGCAAAGGATCCCGAAGGTTGCCTTTTTTCTGAATTATGTATGCCTGATGAAGAAAAGCATCTCTCAGAAGCAAAACTTCTGCCTCTCAGGTGACAAATCTGTTTCCCACAGGTATGGTATATAATCAAAACAGTCTGACTAAGTCATACTTATGTTGCTTGGGTGAAAAATATATGTCTTCCTGTGTGGACCTGCAGTTTTTAATAGCTGAATTATATGAAAAAAAATTCAAAAGGTGCACCCTGTTGTCATCATTACCTGTCTCATACTGAGGAAGACAACACATCTATTTTTAATACAATATTATGTTTGCATTTGGCACAGATTTCCATTGGGGGGTGGGGAAAAGTGACACCCTATCCATTATCCATCTATCAGACAAAGAATGGGGTGCTTCTGTTTTCAACTACATTTGCATGGGTAGATTAAAATATAGGCTAAGGAACTGCAGATTTGAGACCACCAGCACTCGAGGGCACCTTGAGAACCAAAATCTACCCAGAATTTAACTATGTTGTTAGTGCCCAACTATACCCCTAGCTGGCCCAAACAGTAAGCTTTAAAAATAAAAAAGCCACCTTGGATCCTTTTTCCAAGGAGAATGATGGGGTACAAATACTCTAAAATAAATAAATAAATAAAACATCTCTAGCTCATATTGAACATGAGGATTGAACCAGGTGGGGGTAGAGAAATCACTTCCTTGTCTCCCTATCATTTTGTGAGGAAAATGTTTTTTCTTGCCTTTTGGTATGTCTAGTTATTGAATTAAATGAAAGCTATGATCAGCATTTAGAGGGGGAAAGCTGCTTGGTTGTTGAGAGATGAATAGTTGGGTGTACTTGTGAGTAGTCATGAATAGTATTGCACAATAACTTACAGTGACAGCTTTGTCTGGAAAAGAGACTTCCTTGTTTATTTTGAAAACTCTTTTTGTGGGAGTAGGCTGTCTTGACTGATAGACAAATAAGCACTGTCCATGGGGTATAAAGGATTTTGGTTTCGATTGGGCTGTAGGGAGCACATCCAGATCTTAACAGAATGTAGCAGCATATTTAGGAGATTTTTTTTAGCTCAAGTTTTATTACAGGGCTGGTGAAGCAGGAAGGAGTGCAAACTTGAAAAAAAATACTGGCAAGGCAAATAAATGACATCTTTACTATTATATCTATTATACTGTGGAGTGGACAATTTTGTCCCTGCACAAGATAGTCCTTTATTCAAATATTTCTAATCTGCTCTGCATCTAATGAGGAACATGTCTTAAAGAGAATCTAAATGCTTTAAAAAGAGTGTAATACAATTTAGAAACTTTTAAAAAAAGTTTAACAAGTCAAACAAAACAGAGACCAGCCAAGTGAAAGTTTAAAGAATAAACATACACCCTACTTCATGAAAATGACTGGATGAGTGTCGTGGGCAATGAGGCTTTCTAAGGGAACAGCATAACCAGGACTGTTCCAAGTTCTTCTTTCTATATCTCCATGTGAGGAATTGTTTTCTGATCAGACAGATAGGGGGAAAGTGTGTATTCATATACCTAGATCACACCTTTCTTCCTTCCTTCCTTCCTTCCTTCCTTCCTTCCTTCCTTCCTTCCTTCCTTCCTTTCTTTCTTTCTTTCTTTCTTTCTTTCTTTCTTTCTTTCTTTCTTTCTTTCTTTCTTTCTTTCTTTCCTTCCTTCCTTCCTTCCTTCCTTCCTTTCTAGGTTCCCTTTCTCCCAAGCATGTTTAAGGCTTTTTGAGTTATTAGTTTTCAAAAAAGTAGTAATGGTAGTCTGTGCAAAACAGATAATTCAAAGCAAACAAAAAAGAGAGGCAAAAACAAACATTCGTGATACTTGGTCTCTGTCTTCAAATCCTGTGCCACCAATTCACCTAACTTTGTAAGAAATACAACAGCCTGTCTGAGGAAAGTGCAGTCTACTCATAATCTTTCTGATAACATCTTAACCATGATGGAGGTAGAAGCCCTTAATGCCAACACTCCATCCTGAGATGGACTACAGGCTATCAGGCATACTATTCAAATTTAGGACACAACCCACCTTGTCACTTGTAACTCCTTGTTCAGACACCACTATTTCATCTTTGAGATCCATATCTATCTATGAATTGAGCACTCATGGGGCAACGAAAATGTAAATATATTGATTGCTGACCAAGGACTATGCTTTCTTAACTGTTTTACCCCAAAGCTATTGCTCTTTTAAGATACATTGATGACATTTTTATTACCTGGAACCATGAGGAAGTACACCTCAAGAAATTCTACTGAGACTTCCATAATGTTCATCTTAATATCAACCTCAGCCTGGAACAATCTCTTCAATAGTTTCACTTTCTGGACATCACAGTGAAGATACAATGTGAATCTCTGCTGTATAGAAAAACCACGAATCAGTATACACAGTGCAAATTTACATGCCTTCAGCTTCCATCTTGTGCACACCATAAAATCTAATGTTTACAGCTAAATCTTTTGATATACTTGTATCTGCTCAGACCAACAAGATAGCAACTCCAGACTCCTGGATCTACAAAACGCACCTCTCAGACTATAATACCTACCAATCTGGTTAAAAACAAACAAAAATTAATCAGACAAAATCAGGTCAAAACCCAGCCTGAACGACTCGAAAGTCACCATTTTGGAGAAGTAGAACAACACCACAATGGAACCAGAGTTGAAAGAGAAGCAGCTGTGATAAGGAATATACAGGTGCCAGAGACCCACTTTTAAAAGCTGAATATTAATCAAGGGTTATGAAGTCGTTTCCGAACACAAAATCCTACGGATTCCCGCAGTTTGCAACTTGCAAGTTGTGTCAACTATGCTACAGTTACCTTGTAGACTGATAATTGAAACTATTCACAGCCTGATGACAGCTTAAGCTGATGCTAATGAACTCTTCAGGCAAGCTTTCCCTGAATGATGGACTATCTATTATGTGTCTTTTATATGAATCTACCATACATGATCACATAGACTTTGTGTTTATAACCACTTATAACCTTGTTTGATTGCATTGACACTATGTTTTCAATGTTAATTTGCATCACTCATAATTTTTACATGGAATTTTTATTCTCTCTTTAACTGCTTGGGTTCTCTTGGGTTTAATGTAATGTCTTTTAATGCTGTAAGATGTCCCTTTATTCTCTCATCTCAAACTTGAATATGTCTTAGTTGTACTGGATTGTATACTGTCCCCCATTACTATAAGCCACCTTGCGTCCTTTTCTAAGGAGAAAGGTAGGGTAAATATACTCTAAAATAAATAAATAAATAACTGTTGTTTATAATACAGTATGACATTATTGTCATTGATAAATATGACAGTTGTACAGATTCACCTCTTATGTCTGAGTAAGTGGATGTGATCCACAAAAATTAACATCAAAATAATGTATAGCAGTTTGTCTTGAAGTTATTGCAACATTTCTCACTTTTGTTTTTGCTTTGCTTTTTGGTCTGCAAGTTATTAGCTGCTCCTTCCACTCAGACTGCAAGTGTATTTGAGGCCAGTAGAATACCTGTGAAACCAATGTCATGTGGTGTTTATGCTGTGTTGTTGGCAACACTCTAGCAGCCAGCATACTGCACTGTCTGCAGCCTCCATGTCAACTTCAAGGGCTACCCCACATAAAAGCACGTTGCAATAATATTTTTGGCCTGCAATCCCCATCAAGCTGCGTTGGCTAAGGCTAATGGGAGATGCAGATGGATAACATTTAGAAGCTCCCCAGTTGTTTGCTGCTGTGGTCGGAGAAATGGTGTCATAGGACCACGTGAGCATAGAATGCTACAAAGCAGGTGAGTGCTGTTACAGCTACAGTACAGTATATTCGTGGCGGGGTGGTTAAAACAGGGTAAAGAACTGTATCATATCCAGGCTGTAATCCAATCTCCTGGTGTGTTGGGTGGGTGGGAGAGAGAAATGCAGTTTGCAGGGGGTGGGGGGGAGGCTGTGAAGCTGATAGTAGTGGCAGTGTTAAAAAGCAAAAGAGTGATTATTGACTTCCCTGACCCCGAGGGAAAATAAGCACTTTTGTAGGTGCATAGTAGGTGGATTCTGATTTCAAAAGATGCCAAAGGGTATGTGTTAATCACACTTCCTCCTCTAATGCCACTTTTACTAAAAACTTCACAGCCCACCTCCTGCATTTCCTTAAAAAGAAAGAGAAAACTACCCTGGAACAGCTATGTCTAAGGATTGTTCAAACCGGGTTTTAAAATATTGCAGTAGGCGTTGGGGGTAATTTAGGCGGTGGGAAAAATCTGGAAAGACCCTGTTAATCCATACTCCCTCTTTAAATTGTCCCTGGGCCATTCAGAAAGAAGGAGAAGCTGAATCAACAGAGAAGGAAACTTTCAAAATAGTTTTGGTACTTGGTTCTCTTCTGCATTGTTGCTGTTAAATTTCTGGATCTGTAGAGTTTCTCCCTCTCTGTGTAGGGTTCCAAAAGTTATGAAATATGGCTGTCTGTGACAAAAGTGCACATGCACAAAATGAAATTCAGGCAAATGAATTATGCTATGCACATGAACTAAGATTGCATCCCACTGTGCAGTTCCAATTTTTCTTTATTTAACCCTCTGCACATTTCCCCTCTTTTTGATAATATGAGTTTGTGTGCCAAGATTAACTGGGGAGGCTGCTTTTGCTTTATGAAAAAAGAGGACATTATGTCACCAAAAACAGGTCCAAAAGGAATGTAAATCACGATATGATTTTCATATGAACCATTTACTCCAGTTTTTCTGCATTTGGACAAATAACTTATTTAAATAGAAACTTAACACATCTCACCTTTAACAGGGAAAACTATAACCAGCTGACTTGGTAGTTGCTTAGTGGCCAACTGTAAATAGAAAACAAGATTTCTGATTATTTTCTTCTGCAAAGTGGACTTTGTCTGTGTGGCCTCCACAACTCCCAGAAAGCACCAGGAGTAGAAAGTTGGTCCCTGGAACTTCCAGATTTTCTGATTCACATATAGAGGATGCCTTTACATACCAGCCTATCTTCTGATAGCCCTTTAAGTAGAAGTCCGTCCCCTGAAAAAGCAGGTTGCCTTGCCTAGTGGGAATTCAATGTTGGAGACTTAAGGGTTCAACTACAATCTGTCAGCCTTGGCATTTTACAGCATTGATCCAGACCTCAACATTGCTAGCAAAGATTCAAATAATCAAAAAAATATACTAACGTGATAAGTGGAAGATTGTTGTCACTAGAACAAGTCAGCCCCTAAAGCAGACAGAAGCTTAAGCTTCAGGAAATCCAAACCTAGAAAACATTTGCCACTGAACCCAAAAACAAAAAGGGGGGAGGAATAGCCACTGTATGGGAAAAATCAACTGTTTCCTGAAAAAGAATTTTTACAAAATGCAGACGTATTGAGCTGTGACATATGGTTACACAAGTAGAAACCACAGAGGGGAAAATCATGTTTTCTCTTTCATTATTTATCACTCTCTAACCATCTCCAGCTGGGTGAGTAAACAGCCTCATTGGTCTGTAATGAGAACAGCCTGCTGCCACTGGGCTCCCAGCTGCGGGATTCCAATGCTGTGAGGTGCAGTTTTGTATATATGTGTGTGTCTTCGTGTGTGTGTGCATGCAAGTGACCCTGTCTAGCCACTGTCTTGGAAAGTAAACAGGGATCACACAGGCAAATCTCCATCTCCTGTGCGCCAGATCATGGCTACGCAAGTCTATTTCTCACGCCAGTTCCTTTTCCAGTCCTGGAATATTTTGGTTTAGAGTCAAGACATACAGTGGAGATACTGCCCACTGACAAGATATACAAACCTCCTGAAACAATTTTATGTATTTATTCCATCATCTTTCTACGATACAGTACAGGAAGAGTGTCTGCATTCTGTACTGTCAAGGAGGAACCAACCTAATAGGGCTTGCAAGGTGAGATATTTAAGGAGTATTTTTATGACTTCCACTCCCCCAACCAACAAGGACTCTCACGCAAGGACAAGATACATTATACAGCAATACCTTGTATAAAGGAATTAATTCATTCCAAATGAAATTATGTTAAGCAAACTTTCCTTTATACAAATTTCCCTTAGGAATGCATTCAAAACAGAGTACAGTGGTCTAGACGTAAGTCAAACCGTTCCAGTGGTCTAGACCGTTCCAGTAGTCTAGACTTAAGTCAAACATGACTTAAGTCAAACAAACGTTTCCCATAGAAAGTAATGGGAAAGCGGATTAACCCGTTCCAGATTATTAAAAAGACCCCCGAAAACAGCAATTTAACACAAATTTGACTGGGATAGGAGATTCCTTCTGGGGATGTAAATGAAATGTCTCTTCAAAGAGAGGAGGAGGCAGTGGAATTATAGTCCACAAGTTATATGCCTGCACTTTTTAATGTTCATAGCAACAATGTCTAACATTTAAGTTTTACTGATTTTTAACCTGACGTTCCAAGTTCTGAACAACTCTATGCTTACCATTAGAGTCTCACAACTTTACAGCTCCCCAACTAAAATGCTTCCATTGTGGACCAGAATTCTGCAGCCAGATTTTTTACAAGACTGAGCCGACTGTCTAACCAGCGAGGCCAGCCCCGAGCTCCTGGCCCTTCTTCTCCTCCGGCAGCAGTGGCGGCTTCGGTGAGGCCGAGGACCAGCTCCAGGTGCTCTGAGCTGGCCTCGCTGAAGCCACCGCTGCCGGAGGAGGGGAAGAAGGCAGGAGCAGTTTGGAAGTGGCACCCGCGATGCTGGGTCGTGGATGCCGCCCGATTCCGGTGCCTTGCGCCAGGGCTCTGAGATGTAAGTCAAAGCCTGCGACTCAAGTCAAATAGGCCCCTTCTTGCTGCAAGTCAAATATGATGCAAGTCAAGCAGTATGTAAGTCAAGGTTCCACTGTAATCCCTAATTGCAACCATTTTTATGTTGTATGGATTCACCCCATAGACGATTCTGTTACGCAAATTTCCCCTATCTCAGGAATTTTTTGTTGTACAGATTTTATATTATACAAACCATTTGTTATACGAGGGTCCTCTCTCTCTCTCTCTCTCTCTCTGTTTCTCTCTGTATGATGGAAGTTCACAAGAAGAGATGTGGGTGAGCCTTTAAAAAGTCTGCAGCTCAGCAGAGATGAGATGTCCCGCTGTTCAGTCCCAGCAAAATCTTTAATTACTGATTTGTGCTCCTCCTCACAGCCCAAGCGCACAATATGCTGGCTGTTTTCTGGTTCAAGTCCGGCCACAGGCACACAAGTGTATCTCAATCTGGATGCCTGCTTCATGGGCCTGTATCAGAATGTTTCTGCCACCAGCGCGTTCTGATGGAGTGCAAACTGGATACAGGCTTTGTGTTAAATTAACCACGCGGCTCCCTGTTATTGTTCAGGGGGAATTATGAGCCCAATTTCCTCCCACTGCTGCATTGCAAATTGAGTCCTTAGTGTCCCGTGAAATGGCTGCATAATTTGTGCATTTAGGAACTGGTAGCACAAATGTGTTCAGAGTTGGAAGGCAATGGAGGTCCAGATGGTTTTTCTTTTCCTCCATCTCCCCTCCCCCCACCCAACCTTTCTTTCTTGTCTTGTTCATTTAAATGTGCCCCTCTCTTCCATAAATTCATCATTATTATAGTCAATTCAGATTTGAGAAGAAACTGCATGCAAATACCACCTAATAATCACTATCTCAGGCTCATAGGGCTTTAGATTCTTATTTAGCCCCTCATTTTGTGTGTGTATGAGAGAGTGAGAGAGACAGGTTTAAATCCCTTTTACTATGACAAGGAGAAATAAATGGCTCCAAAGTTCCACTTGCTTAAATGTCTTATTCTCCCACTTTCACATATCCTAAAGATGGCTGCATCTCTTGTTATACTGTGACCCACCTCTTTACTGCCTTAGAAAAAAAATGAATGCGCTAAATGCCATGTGAAATATAGGAGCTCTTTTGAAAACCCCAAAAATGTGCCACTTGGGTATTTATGAATATTTGTGGACAAATGGGAGTGATGGCTGAACTCTCTAAACAAAATTCAGATTGAATGGAAGGCCAGGCTGAAATTAAGACAGTAGCCTTCATTGAGGTTAGGAATAGGCCTCCATGTAGCTTTCTAGCAGATCAGAACACACACACACACACACACACACACACACACACACAAAAGCTGTATCTTCTATATAGATCAGCATGTAAAGCTTTAAGTGCGTGGACATAAAGATGATTGGCAGGTAATGTCTACAAAACAGGCTGTTATTATATACCTCTGTTTGAGACCTGGCAACACTATTCTTCCCCGCCCACTCCCATTTTTGTTACTACATATATGAAAACACACAAAGGAAAGGGAAACCTGTCCCTTTAAGTAAAAGGTGCCTCCCTATCCAGCACCAGTGTTTCCATCTTGAAAAGTCTGGTCTGTGAATTACATGGATTATAAATTTATTTCACTTTATAAAACCTTTAAAATAACTGCTTCTTGACCTTTTCAATCAAGACAACCAGCCATTAAAGTGGTCTATTTATTTTGTGCAGGTACCTTTGGCAGAAAAGTTGCCAACATAGTTTGCATTTTGACATGAATAGCAGGGTTTTCCCCCTAGATGCCCGATGAATAGTTAATCATGCTATTGTCCAAGAAAGAAAAAAACATGTATTGCCCAACTCTCTGCAAAACAAAACATGAAACCACAATGTACCTGAGTTCAGGTTACAAAGCGGCCGCCATTTTATGGAGAACAGTCATGTGTTTTATAGCTGTTATCATTGTACCCATGCCTTTTTAGGGAAATCTTCCGCTGTAGGTTTCTCCCTGTTCTAGAGATTGTGCCCAATGAGACAAGATTTGTTGTTGTTCAGTCGTTCATTTGTGTCTGACTCTTCGTGACCCCATGGACCAGAGCTCGTAAGGCCTTCCTGTCTTCCACTGCCTCCTGGAGTTTGGTCAAATCCATATTGGTTGCATCGATGACACTATCCAACCATCTTATTCTCTGCCATTCCCTTTTCCTTTTGCCTTCAATCTTTCACAACATCAAGGACTTTTCCAAGGACTCCCCTCTCCTCATGAGGTGGCCAAAGTACTTGATCCTCAGTTTCAAAATCTGTCCTTCCAGTGAACATTTGGGGTTAATTTCTTTCAGGATAGATAGGTTTGATCTCCTTGCAGTCCAGGTGACTCTCAAGAGTCCCCTCCAGCACCACAGCTCAAAAGCATCAATTCTGTGGCAATTAGCCTTCTTTATGGTCTAGCTCTCACTTCCATACATCACGACTGGAAAAACCATAGCTTTGACTATCTGGACCTCATTCGGCAAAGTGATGTCTCTGCTCTTTAAGGTGCTGCCTGGGTTTGCCAACACTTTCTTCCCAAGAAGCAGGCTTCTTTTAATTTCATTGCTTCAGTCGCGATCTGTGGTGATCAAGGAGCCCAAGAAAATAAAACTCTGTCATTGCCTCCATATCCTCCCCTTCTAGGTCTTCTGCCCCTTCGAAATCCAGCTTGCACTTCTGGGAGTTCTCTGGGTCGGCTGATTTTGAAAACAGGTTTCAGAAAAATCAGAGTCAATGGACCCCCAATCTGGGTAAATCTGAGCTAAGCAGATAGATAATATAGCAACTTCTATCTGGGGGTGGGGGGCACAGTGTTTCGGCAGCAAAGTATGCCCAGCTGTTGCAGTGGTTGTCACCATGTTTTCTGCTGTAGCTTGTACAGAAAGAAGGTTCAGGAATTATGATGCCGGTGCTACAAACGGCACAATGGGCCCAAGTTCACACACTCTTTGTCTTTCTCCCCAGTCCCTGCTGGCCTTTGGTTGTACTAATGTGGCACAAACACAACACACATACAGCCAGCCACTTATATGCCCAGCCACTTAGTTCTCTTGGCAGTTGTGACTGGGAGAAGATGAGTGCCAAGGATTTAAAGTAATCTCAAACCCTCAAATCATTTTCCTTCCTCTTGTTCTGCTCACCTCCAGATTTGTCTTTGCATCTAGAGAAGCACAGCAATTCCCAGAGAATCTTAGAATTACTTACTCTTTATGCTTTCCAGACTTGACAGGCATTGCAGTCCGACAACACTTGGAGGGCCACATTTTGCCCACTATTGAATTAGATTGTTGGACAAAGTATTGGGAAACCCAGATTCGGAGGCAACCTCAAGGGGTTGCTGTAAGAATGGACTGAATAAGTGGACAGCCATATATACTGCCTTGAACTTGCTGAGGGATAATAGAGTTAGGAGCCATTTGACTTGTACCACTCTTATCCGCCATACGTGTATAAAACCACTTGTACAAAACAACAGTAGCAACGAAACTGCTCAATTGTTGGCAATGGTTACTAATCACAATACTGGAAGGTAGAAGGTTCAGGGAGCTAGAAATGGAAGGAAACATTCTAGTAGAAGAACTGCTGAGAAGCCCTTAGCTACTGCCATTAGCAAGGGGCTTAGAAATAAATAGGAACATCAACAACTGCCTTAACATTTGCAAGTGAGAATGCCATTTTAACTAGTTGAATATTGCAGTGGTTGGCAACCACTGTATTATGGACTGCAGCTCCCAGAAACCCCAGCCAGCATAGCTAGTGGAGAAGGCTTCTGGAACTTGCAGTCTAAGAACATCTGTGATACCTAGGGTTGGGAATCACTGCTCTACAGCAAATGGTGGGGCACTCCTGGTTTTCAATACCATTTTCCCAGGCCTAACTGGAAGTTTCAGGGTTTGAACCTGGATGTTCTTGGTCTAATCTTGGATGATAGCTCAGGGATGCATATGGTATCAAAATGCTTTTAACTGATCAAAGGACAGCTTGGATAATCAGCTATTATTAGGACTAAATAGTCTGACAATACATGGGGGTGCCTTCTTCATCAGTTTCACTAAGTAACTTTAACTGAAGACTACTCAGCTACTGGGCAATTATTTGAATTAGCAGCTAATGCATAGCACCTAAGTGCCCCTTCCCTCACATGAAATTATTTACAGCCATTGGCTCTGACAAGGCTCCTGATTTTTCAAAGGCTCCCGCTTGTGTGCCAAAGGGCAAAATCCAAAAGCATAGGAGGTAAAACTATTCTGTCCTTATAGAAGAGAGCATGAAAACCAATTTAAGTTGCAGCAACTTGAATTCCATTATGCCATCAGTTCCCCACTTATCAGCAGAAACGCCTGCTTTCTATAACCTCCAAGGGGCTCTATGCATGGAGCTGGGAGGCAGCTATACACACGTGTGTGTATGGTTCAATCCAGATCAACCCCCCTGTGTTTTTTTAAAAAAGAAGGAAAATGATCTGGGTGTGTCCGCCAACCATTGCTCATGGACTAGTTCAGCATGCCATTATATTCATTCTGCTTAAAAATGAATGTCCAGGCTCAGTCTCTATGTAGGGCACGGAAAACTCAGTTAACTCTGATTGTACTGTGGCCCACTAAATTTCGTATTTGCCATCATGAATCCCTTGTCATACTGCTGTGAATGGTTATAATAATGCCACCGCTCCTCATCTCGACAGCCTCTTGTATCTTTGTTAATTACAACAGTTAACATTCTCTGTCTGTACATTTTAATGAACTGACATCAGACAAATGTAATCACCAATCAGCAGCTTCGGTTTTACAGAAAAGAAAAAGAAAAGGAATCATTCTAATTGATGGTATTTGGTTGTTTCTTGTCAGATTTCTGTTCACTTCCTGGTCTTTAATGATTTGTATTTCATACCAATCAGGGCCCAGATTAGATACCTCATAAAATACTTGTACAGCTTTTCATCCCATTGTACTGTGTGTTACATCCCACCCTCTAAAGATTCTTTATCAGTTCACCCTCAGTCCTATGGGTAGCAGTTCAAAGTCCCAAGCATTACAGAGACAGTTTTATACATGCACAAACTTGGTTTTGTGCAGCTAAGGAACCTTCCCTTCAGTTTCTGCTGAAGATGCACAATGTGCACATGAAAACAAGCAGTTTGAGAAAACACCTATTTGTTATGATTTCTAACTTCTTTCCTTTGGCCCTCAAATGCTGCTGTTGTCATTCACTATCAAGGTATCCACTCATTTGTGGCATTTATGCTGCTCAGCTGAATCAAGGCTGTAATGTTTAGAAGGCTGAACACTTGATAACCAGAGTAATTTCTAATCATGGGGGGGGGGGGGGCGAGAGAGAGAGAGAGAGAGAGAGAGAGAGAGATGTAAGCTAGACTTAAGACAGCTGCAGGCTGATAATGAGAGATTATTATTAAATGCTTACCAAAATAAACATCACAGATGAGCTATGCTGTTTTCAAATAGATGACACAGCTTCTTCATTATTTTATCTGTGGGAAAATAATATCTTCCCGAAAGAGAGGGGAAGAACTCCTTCAGTTTAAAGCAGAAAGTGATGGCTGAAGTTATATATTAAAAGGTGGATGAACACAATGGCATGATACTGCTATACATCACGTGGTATGCAATAGTCTTTGATAGTGTATCTGTGTACAAACAACTGATTGTTTTCTCTTAGGGAGATGAAGGGGTGGACTTCTTCTCATGTTCACTTGGCATGGAAGTTAAGGTACGAAAAGTGTGCTCAGTGCCCCCACGTCATGAGGAAGGAAGTTGACTTGTATTCTGAATGTCCTTGTTTTTTTGGGCGGTGGGTGTAATTTAAACCGTAGCTTTCTGCTGTCAATGACATTTTTGCAATTTTCTCTTTCAGGGAAACCCTCCATTTTAAAACATATGACCTCATATACATCAAAGTCGGAGGAAAGGTCTGTCATTATTACACACACTAAGGTGGGAGAAAAATAAAAAAGCCATTGTCAATGAAACAAACTGTCAATAATAACATATTTCAATTCATTATACAATACTGTTTATTTATTTTGCATTGTTGTTTGTTTCTTATTTGCATTTATGTAAACCGCCCAGAGTCCCTTCTGGGGAATCGATGCAGTATAAAAATGCAAAAAATAAATAAATAATTACAAAGCAGAGCAAACCAGTTCTAGGCAGATCTGTAAGGAAGCCACATCCATTCAAAAGAAGAAGGAGCTGTCATTTATTCTGGCTCTAAAAGGGATAGGTGCTGAGTACTATAAGGTGCTACTTATAAATTTGCATCCCATAGGGTGTTGTTATTCACAGTCCCCTCCCTCCAAAACACATTGCAGAATCAGATGTATATCAGTAAAAGCTAGTCTGATTCCAATGAGGGGTGGGGGAAAACTATAGTGCCCTCTAATAAACATTTTACATTGTCCACCTGAAGTAAAGACTTACACATTCAGAAGGCAGCATGACCAGGAGGCAGATCTGTTTGCATCTATGACTAACAGCCATAACAAAAAGATCGCTGGTGGAGGGGGTGGGTGGGAATAATACAGTCTTCAACATTTTTTTTCTGTGGGAAATTTAGCATGGAGGCCTGTCATCACCCATAGCTATAAATGGGCTAGAGCCACCAACTGTGTACTGTTCTTCCTGCACTTAGGCCTTGAAAAATATTTCCAGAATTGCATCACATCTTCTTGATTACTGTCCTTTCTTTTCTTTTCTTGGAGTAAAATATATAGCGCTGCACAAAAAAGCGAGAGCCAGTGTAACACTCAGGAGATCTGAGTTCACTTACCTGCTCAGCCATGGAATCTTACTGGGGTATGGAACTGGTAAAATTATTCATTAAATATCTCACATATATGTGAAAACAATTTTAGGATTGCTATAGTTCAGATGTGACTTGATGAGGGTCAGACCCCACCTGGAGTACTGTGTCCAGTTCTGTGCGCCTCAGTTTAAAAAGGATGTTGACAACCTCGAGCTGGTGCAGAGGAAGGCGACCAGGATGGTTGAGGGTCTGGAGGAAATGTCTTATGAGGAACAGCTTAGGGAACTGGGAATGTTTAGCCTCTCTAAAAGAAGGCTGAGGGGGGATATGATAGCTATGTTTAAATATTTGAAAGGATGTCATATTGAAGAGGGAACAGGTTTGTTTTCCATGGCTTCAGAGACTAGGACTCGGGGCAATGGTTTCAAACTACAGGAAAAGAGATTCCATTTGAACATTAGGAAGAACTTCATGACAGTTAGAGCTGTTCGGCAGTGGAATATGCTGCCACAAAGGGTGGTGGAGTCTCCTTCTGTGGAGATTTTTAAGCAGAGGCTGGATGGACATCTGTTCGAAATATTGTGATGGGGTTCCTGCATTGCAGGGGGTTGGACTAGATGGCCCTTGAGGTCTCTTCCAACTCTATGATTCTATGATTCTATGACACATAATAACTTGCTCAAGAATATAATCTAGCCTAGGGTTTAGTTGTTGTACGGTTTAGGGGCACACATACATTAGCTAGGTGTTCATTATACAAATATGATGTGATTGGAATGTCCCAGAAAGACTTCCAGAAAGACAAATGTAAAGAACTGCCACTCTTCTTCTGTGGAAGTCTTTCCTAGTACCATGTTTACATCACAAGCTGTATGTTCTATACAGGCCATTACAGTACAGTAATTTGATAAGTCAGTTCTTTCGTGATATGAATCTTTGCCTTCGTTTAAAAGGAGGGAGGGGGGAAACCATTGCATTTTGATGGCTCACAGGGACAGTTCATTAAGCAACCAACCCTTTTAATGAAATATTTCTTTGTTAAAATATTCATTGATCTGCTGGAGAAAGAAACAGACTGTGTCCCAAATGCCTTTCTGTCGAGTCCTCCCAAGCATGCACTTAAAACAGAAAATTGTGCCCCAGCATTACAAACGTGTTAATTCACACATCAGACCTTGTCAGGTGACCTTCAAGAAGTCTGGCCAAGACACCCAGGGTGATCCACAGCTTTTTCTCCAGTGTGTTGTATCAGTATGTCTAATAATTCTTTAGGTTCTATATCCTAGCCTAGTCTTCCTTTGAGCAAAGGAAATGTCAGCTGCTCTTGGGAAATGGGAGAAACTGAGGCTGAAATAAAAAAGAAAGAAAGTACAGTAGACACTAGTATATTCTGTATGGGAATTATGCTGCTATTACATAAAGATAAAACACTGAGCTCCTATATACTGGCAGATTGGTGCTTGATTAAAGTCAATGTACATATGCCTAAAATGTAGATCTCAGAATGAAGTCAGAATTGATCTAAAGAACTATGGAGAAAGTTAAGCAAAACATAAAAGGCAATACTATATAGAGCCAGAAAAAGAAGAATTATAAGAAAGAAATGGAACAACTTAGTGAGGAAGCTGCAGAAATAGTAAGTGGGGGTGAGAGGAAACACATTCACAGATTCTCCACTTTCTGAGGCCTTTGCTTCCCTTAAAATTAAATCCAAAGATGTAAATGGATCAGAGAGTTGCCTGGTTTGAGTGAAATTGATGGTCTAATGTAGATTGTAAGCAGCCAAGGGTTTGTCATAAAGCAGATTAAATGAAGGCTGGGCTCAAAGACAAAAAGAAAAACAACAGAAGAAACTTAAAACCTCAGAGGAAAAGAATATTCTTACACAGCGTTATTTAGTCTCTCTGTTGTCCCATCGATTTCAAAAGGATTACTCACAGCTGACTCTAAAATAGTAAGGAGAGAAAAATCTGAATCTAAGGAAACAATGCAGACAAGCGCCATGAGTGGTGTGTACAGACAGCCTGATCCGTATGAGTAACATTATTTGAAAAGCAGATAAATGAAAAATGAAACCCAGACCTGCTGTGTCTAAAGAAGTGAGTGGTAAAGTGTTCACGGCTCAGGGCGGGTGGTACAACAGCCTTGGTCTTTTTCCACCTGGCATGAAGCAAGCAATACGCACAGGTCAGCTGTTCATCAGTCTGGAATTGCATTGTTCTTTCTTGCACTCCAGCACAGCCTCTGAGCCCACAGCTTTTCTCCTTTTGGTCGGGAGGTTTCAGAGACGTGATGCAGACTCCCTGCTGAGTAAGCCCCATCTGGAACCGAGGATTCCCAGGTGAAAAGGGGTGGAGGGGGTCAGAAGACACGGAATACAGTAGGGTATTGTGGGAGGCAGCATTCCTACTTCCCCACCAAAAAAAGAACAAAAAAATTCTTCCTGTAAAAATATTCTATGGTGTTGCCCAGAAGTTCCTTTAAAAATGTTGAAGAATTGAAAACAGGACAAGCCTTTATGCTCAATGAGAAAAAATTCCCACTTTCATCCTTAAGTTACAGAGAATTGGGAATGTTAACATTGATCCATAGCCAGCAGTGTGCTAGTTTAGCCCTCAAAATGATTGGGAGAGTAAACTGGAGAATTGTCTCTTTGGGCTCTATCACTCATCCTTTAAAATGCTGATTAAATTTAAAGATAAAACATTTCCAAAAATCTTGTCCCCACAGCCACCGGGCTTAAAAACAAACAAACGGTTATGCCCCTTTAGCGAGTTTTCCAAGACCTACCTGAGAAGTTGGGATTTTTTTGCTCCTGTAAAAAAATGTGAGCCAGAAGTCTGTGGGAGCTCATATATCATCCAGTTTTCTGCTTTAAATTTTTTTTTCTAGCACCGACCTGCTCCTCCTGGGGCTGACTGGCACTTTAAAAAAAAATAAAATAAAATTTCCCCTCTCCCCTCAGCGCTGACCAGCTGGCCTTCGGGCTGTCAGCACTTTTTCCCCCTAGCACCAACCAGCTGGATCTGGGGCTGGCTGGTCCTTTTTAAAAATTTCCCTCCCCCTCCCCCAGCGCTGACCAGCTGGCTTTTGGGTTGTCAGCCCTTTTTTAAAAAAACATTATTTTTTTCCTAGAGCCAACCAGCTCGTCCTGGGGCTGGCCAGTGCTTTGTGTTTTTTTTAAAACTTCCTTGCATTGGGAACAGAGAACCCACATCTTCAATCACGTGACGAAGAAAGAAGAAAAGCCAGCATTTCACAATATCTGGATCTTTCCCCTGGTGAGATAGCAACCTTTGTCTTTGTTATTCACACTGTGTTTCTTACCTACTCTATTTCAAATTATCATGGCTTTCCACAGCAGGGAAACATTGAGCTAGGGGAAGATACTGTAGATTACCTCCAGTATCAAACTGACTCTAAATATTCATCACCTGCTGTGACATCCCAGAGGCATCTGGTTGGCCACTGTACAAATGAAATGCTGGACCAGAGAGAACTCTGGTTTGGTCCACCATGGCTCTTGCATTCTTAAGCCTTCAACAAGTATGTTTAGAAAGTCATTGAGAAGGGCTGGCAGCGGAAAGGAACAAATGGCATTGGTGCTATTAAAGCACTTGTTCAAAATTTGTCCAAGTATTGATGGATGATTGCGCTGATCACTGTGGATATTTAAAAACCAACCACATAGTGAATTAACATTCTCAAAATGGGTCAGGCATGAGCTAAGTTGCATTCATATCTCGTGATGCCACAATCCAACAAATATACACTATATGCATTCAATCATGTTCCTTGTGGCGGAAGCAACTACTATTGTCTTTAGCTAGTAGGCAATAACTGCATAATTATTGTATTTTTAAATAAGGATATGCATAAATTTTATTTTTAAAGTGAGGAAAAGATTTTCAAGCCATTCCCTTGCTTCAGACTTTGGGAAAAGCCCCCCCCCCCCGTCCCCCTTGGTTATTGAAAAACTGGCTCTACTGATGCCAACTTAAATGTTAGTAGTGTTTGACAACTTTGGAGTTATTCACAGGTGCTATCCATTTATCCCACACTCTCATCTATTTTAAAATCTCCCTACATATGCATCTTATTTTACTGTACACCATCTGAATGATTGTTTCTCATGAAGCCTTCTACACTCTGTGATCTCTGGCCTCAGCACCAGTAAGGAAGGCCCTGTTCCCTTGTGAATATTTGTTTGGGAAAACATGATGCACTTTCTTGTTGACTAAGTCTAGTGGGTTGGCTTTTAACCCAGTGCTGAGAGGAGCATGTTGTTTTTAAATGTACAGCCAAGAGATTTCTCATCATTTACAGTAAATGTATCACATTATTTCACTGCTTTACGCAATTGGAATGCAGTAGCCAAATGGCAAAGTCATGACCACCCACCTGACCAGTTTATCCTAAGTTGAGGGAGGAATTTCACAGCCATCTAGCCAGGAAGCATGGTGCCAACAATATTCGCCAAGAAGGAAGACAGAAGTGGAGCGGTATGTGCCACATTCTTTGGTTTTGGGGGCTCCAGAAGGATAGGAAAAATCTTGTTAACTTGAAACTTAGTTCTTACCTCTAGTTCCTTTTCCATTGTTTCTAAATTGCTTAAATTTTTTTCAGCCTATGAAATATTACAATACACTGATAATCATATACCAAATGCACTGTATTAATACTGTATATCTGAATGGGACAGAATTCCAATGTTGGGATATACAATGAGGTGTGAAGGGTCGGAGCCAACCAGGTGAGGGTTAGGCAAGGTGTCAGAGCAGGTCGTGGTTTCTCAGCTCCAGGTGTTCCTAGATGAAGCAGTTTATCTTGATCTAGTCCAATCTGGATTTGGTCATAAGAACAGAAAAACATAAGAACAGCCTTGCTGGAACAGGCCACAGCCCATCCAGTCCAGCATTCTGTCTCACTCAGCGGCTCACCATTTGCTTCAGTCTATTCCCAAGCAGATGTCTTCACCTGCTTACGATTTCCTGCAAATGACATTGAGAGATATCCTGCCTATCTCTCCAACCCAGTTGTCCTTAGGCATCCATAATGATAGCCATTGATACCCTTGTTCTCCATGAACTTGTATAATTCTTTCTTAAAGCTGTCAAGGCTGACAGCTGTCACCACTTCTTCTGGCAGGGAGTTCCATAGACCAAGTGAACCTCTGGGTGAAAAAGCACTTTCTCTTATTTGTTTGAGATCTAGCACCCAAAAGTTTCATGGAGTGCTCCCTAATTCTAATGTTGTGCGATAAGGAAAACAGCTTTTCTTTATCTATTTTGTCCACACCGTGTATGATTTTATAAACTTCAATCTTCACCATTGTTCAAAAGTGAAGAGGCCCAACCGTTGTAGCCTCAGATGGTGAGGAATGTGTTCCAGTCCCTAATCATTCTGGTTGCCCTCCTCTGCACTTTTTCCATTTCCATAATATGCTTCTGGAGGTATGGTGACCAGAACTGTACACAGTACTCCAGATGGGGCCTCACCATAGATTATAAAAAGGCAAAATGACACTTGCTGACTTATTGGTGTATGGCCTACATCAGGAACTGGACATAGGCTGTGTGTGCCTGTTATTTCTGCTAGATCTCTTAGAGGCTTTTGCTATCATCAGCCATGGTATACTTCTGGGCTGTTTCTCTGGGATGTAACTTGGAGGCACAGATTAAGGGTGGCTCCAGTCTTTCTTGGAGGGGAGAACTCAGAATTTACTGCTGGGTGACTACTGTTCAACACCCTGTCCCTTAAGGTTCTATTTTATCCCCTGTGCTATTTAACATCTACATGAAACCACTGGGAGACACTGTCTGGAGTTTTGAGATTCACTTACACCAATACGCAGATGACACATAATGTCACTCCTTCCCATTAAAATCTAAGGAAACTATTTCTGGATCAGTATCTGATATCAGTAACGGACAGCTATGTGGTTACAGCTGTGCTGCAGCCAAACTCTGCTCATGACCAGGGGTTCAATCCAAGGTACCCAGATTGAGGTTAACTCAAACTTCCATCCTTCCAAGGTCGGTAAAACGAGTACCCAGTTCACTGGTGTAGCCTGCATAATTAACTTGTATACAACCTAAAAAATGCTTTAAGCACTATAGGGCAGTATATAAGTTTTTTAAAAATGGACTGGATGATGATGAGGGGCAGTATATCAGCTTTGCTTTTTTTATGGAATGGAAAATGAATGAACAGAAACTTAATCTAGGCAAGCTAGATGCGGTCCTGTTAGTCAAAAGGCAGATAAAGAAATAGGGATTCAGTCTGTAGTAGATGGGGTTACACTCCCTCTGAAAACAACGATGGATAGCTTTCAGGGTGCTTCTGGATTTATCCCTGAGCCCGGATGCCCAGGTTTTTATGTTGGTCAAGATTGCTTTTGGACAATTAAAAGGAGTGCAACAGCTGTGTCCATTCCTTGAAAAGTTTTAGCTGGCCACAGGGACACATACCTTCATTTCATCCTGGCTAGGTAACATGCTGTGTGTGAGGCAGCCCTTGGAAAGTGCTCAGAAATTTCAATAGGTCTCAAATGCTGCAGCAGATTGCTAACTGGGGCTGGTTACAGGCAGGGGTGGCGCTAGTTTTTTTTTTGCGCCCTAGGCGAGGGGCGGGGGTGGGTGGGTGGGGCAGGGGGCGAGGGGCGGGCGGCAACAGGCATGGGGAGTGGGCGGCGATGGGCGCAGGGGCGGACGGCAGATGGCGACGGGCATGGGGGTGGGTGGCGATGGGCGCGGGGGCGGCGGGTGGACGGCGATGGGCATGGGAAGTGGGCAGCGATGGGCACGGGGGCAGTGGGCGGACGCGACAGGCATGGGGGTGGGCGGCAATGGGCGAAGGGGCAGCGGGCGGACGGCGACGGGTGGCTGGCGGGCGGTGGGGGGATGGACGGCGGTGGCCAGCGGCGGGGGGGCGGCAGGCTGGCCAGCACCCGCTTTTCATTTTGGTGCCCTAGGCAACTGCCTAGTTCGCCTTAATGGACATGCCGGCCCTGGTTACAGGGACCACATAACCGTCCTGTTATAGTAGCCCCACAGTCTGCCAATCCATTTGCAGGCACAATTCAAAGTGCTGATTTTCACCTATAAAACCCCAAATGACTTGGACCCAAGCCATCTCAAAAACTCAGTGACCCTGCCCAGGTGTTGAGATCACCAGAAGCAATTCTCTTGGTCCCACAACCCTCACAGATACACTTGATGGGAGAAACAGAAGATAGCCTTCTCTGTGGCTGCTCCCAGACTTTGGAACTCCCTCTCAACCTGGCTTTTAAATCAAGCTTTTCAATCAAGCTTTTCCTTAGCAACTGACTGCCTAGACTATAAATGACTTGGTTTATATTTTGTTGCTTTTAAATCTGTTTTTCATAATGCTTTTATCTGACATTTTAATATAATATTGTTAATGATTCTTTAATATTTGAATAATTTACTATTAAATATGTAAGCCACTTGGGTACTTTTTAAAGGAGATAGGCAGAACAAAGTATTTTACATAAATAGGATTGGTTTCACAACTTTATTGATCAACCTTTTTAGTAGGTTAGTTGAGGGTTTGTTGCTGGGTCAACAATCAGCCAATCCCAGCAGAGATGAAACCAAATCATCTCATGGTTCTTGCTGTATGTGTGTGTTGCACTGAATGCAAAGGATGTGTATAGAATTGGCAAAGGAAGAAGGAGTGTCCCAGATAAAATCCTTGAAGGTTTTGTCAGCCAGTTTTATCAGGAAAGTGCTGCTACCTCTGACTCAGCTTATAGTTGTAGTACATAAAATAAGCAGGAGGGTCTTAGCCTCTACTCCATGTTCTTTACTCCAATTATAGTTGCAAGCAGCAATCATGGTGAAATGTTGAGAGTGTGGTTGTGGAAAAGAGGGAGGTATTTGGGGATTGGATCCACTCACATTCCTTGGAATGAAAGACCAAAAAGTAAAGAACTGCTGAAGGGTCAGGTACATACTTCTCCCAGAGAAATCTTATCAATAGTAGAGAAGAGAATTTGCTTAAAAAATTCCTCTCCATTTGTACATGGACTATTCATCAACTAGCACTTGAATAGTTTATCTATATGATTATCATCTACTGATACCAATTTAAATTATTGATTTAGATTTGTTGAATTCAGATTGAATACATGGTAGTGTTTGGCAGAATAATATGTGGTAATATTTAACTATATTGTTGACAGTCTGTGTCATTTTTACATTTGATATTACTAAACAAAACGTGTCAAATCTTTAAAGATTTTTTTTTTTAGTTTGTGTTCTGTATAGAAATGCTTACAGTCAAAATCTGAATGTTTCTGCATTAAAATTGATGGGCCAGATATATTTGGTCTCTAGCTCCAACCCCTTACTAAGTGGGCTATTCTTTGCCTATCCTTTAATGGTTAATATAATTTTGAACAGCTAGGACCTTGGATAATGGTTCAGTTTTATTCAATAACCAACCAACTGATGTACCATTTTCCTTGTCACTATTGTACTGTGAGAGGAGACTGTGCGCATCCATCAAAACTTCTCATTGCTGGAGAACTATTCAAGAGGCAGAGGTCTGAATTGGTAATTGGCAACACTTAGGAGAACAGTTATGTCCAGTCAAATCTCATTGGGGGACAAATAACTATATTATTGTGATATTTTTTTAAAAATTGTGGCTGCAAAGTTACAAATATCTTAATTGCCTTTTGATAGCCTATTTTCTAGTGTGCTGATGGAACATGGAAAAGATCCAACAAAATTTGCTGTAGCAATATCCAACACAGGATGGTTATGGCAAACGTAACTGTTTATTTATGCATTTCTTAGCATCATCCCTGCACTTGGAACAATACCAAGAATGGGAGGACAGGTCTCTGCTCCCAAGGGTATTATAATCTAGAAAAACAACTCAAAGGGGAAGGAAACTGTGATACACGTAAACAAGGCATACTATGTAATTATTCCAGTTATGCTTGGTTAGGCTTAGTTACAGTAAGACTTGTGGGTAGAGATTTGTGCTGTAGTCTAAAAAAGTAGATAATTTGCCAATTGTGGAATGTGTGATGAGCACATGCTGTGACAATCAGAGGCTTTCAGAAGTTAAAGAATTCCTTTTTTTTAAATACATACTCTGTGTTATGTATATGATAGTTTGATCCAGAGGAAGCCTGGAGTTACCTGAAGCAGAAGATGGGATTAAGATGTTTCAAAGAGCTGGGTGTACCAATGTGATAGAGATGTTTGGTAATATACAAAGAGGGAGATAGCCAGGGCAAGGCCATGGATAGTTTTAAAGGTAACAATGGGCATGTTAAGACCAGAGTATACTGTAGATCATTTAGACTGCTGCTGGTAGTTTGGTGAAATTATGGTCTCCCCATATTTTTAATTAGATAGATTCATCCTGCCCCTTGAAGAGCTGTTTTACTCCTTTCTGGCACAGTGCTATTTGCTTCTGTATTTCTGGTATGATACGATGTGTTCCTAATTATCCTGTTGTGTTGCCTAGTGAATGATTAGTTCGCACTCAAATGGAGCTGTGGGTGGCATTAACTGAGGAGACAACCCTATGACTGTGAAATTTAGGTGGACTGTGATATTAAAAGGGAGGGCTGAGAAACAGTCCTCTATTTTCAAATTCTTTCTTAAAATATTTCCATAACTGACACAGTGAAATTATAATACAGTAATACCTTAGTTTACGAGCATAATTCATTCAGGAAACATGCTTGTAAAATCAAAACACTCTTTTATCAAAGCAAATTTCCCCATAAGAAATCATGGAAACTCAGATGATTTGTTCTGGGCCCCATAAACCACATACGATACGCACAAAATGGCAAAACGCACAAAAGGAGTTGGCTAGAAGTCTATGTCCACATCATCGTTTAGGTACCTGGCTGTGGAATTTGCTCTGCTTGGGACTAACAACTGGATTTTACTCCATGTTTTTAACGTGACAATAATAAAATGCAATTTGTAGCCTTACACACACTTGACTAGTTGCCCTATGACTAAAAATGGTTTGAAAAATAAGAAATGATGTTGAAAACATATTAAAGAAGAATGTAAAGAAAAATAAAACAAATCCCTAACCAGAACTCCCCTTTGAAAACGTTCCTGGATAGCGTATGGGAAACCTCTATTCCTCTCTCCTCCCTCTGCCTTGGAGGCTGCCTGAGATGGAATGTTCCAGACAATCCCCCACAATCCAATGTGGGTGGAAGAGAGCACCACCGTTGGCTCACTTGTGATCATGTGACCTGCTCTAGTTATTTGTATTGCAAGACACTACTTGTTGATCAAGGCAAAATTTAGAAATGTTTGCTTGCCTTGCAAAACACTTTAACCGACTTACTCTTTAAACCTTGGTATTATTGTACATCCTAGGTTGATGGCACAGCTATTTTGATATGCTGCTGATTTTATTTAGCAAAAGAGGAAGTCCTTGGGGTCCAATGAATGATGGTCATGAGAAAAGATGGGGGAGCACGAGTTTTGCCCCCGTAAAGCAGCAGAGTTTGAACAAAACTCCAGCTGAGGAGAAAGGGGAGAAAAAGAGGATCCCTTCCCTATTGTTTCTCCAACCTTCACCCTAAAATTGATGCCTCCTTACTTGTGAGTAAACCAGGCAAACCTACTCACAATTAAACTGTATAAGTTTATAGAGTCCAAAGACTTGTGTGAATCCTATTAAGTGATGTAGGACTCCCAGGACATACTGTACATATGTTAGACTGAAAACCGTGGACTGTTTCTTTTCCATCAGACATGTAGATTTCATTTTGACTTATTCTGAACTTTCTTTCTTTTTTTCTTTTTCTTTTTCTTTTGCTAAATGTGTCCAGTGTGGCTTAACATGATTGCTTTCAAAACTGGACAATTATGCAAGGCTCTATATCACTAGGAAAAATAATTAAAACTTTCCATTTGTAAAAATAGAGTAATGTAGAATAGTGACAGGAATTATTTTGATACTTTTGTACTGGCAACATTAGAAAAATGTAAACTGCTTATGTAGCTCAGAAACTGTATTTTATGTTTCCCAACAAGCTTTCATTTCTATTGTTGAGAAATGACTAAATGCTTTAATCAAATCAGAACTGTCTGTCCTAGTAGAAAGGGATTTTAATGTATACAGCACACATATTGGTAAAACTCCTCTGCCATCAGCAATTATATTCGCAACTATGATGATATGTTTAACCATTCAGATATCTGTTTGTTAAATTACGGAAGACATAATTTCCATATGTATTCAGCCTTGTTATCTGAAAGAGTGGGAGCAGTATTTAAGGGACAAAGAGCAGCATCACACACACCCTGTCTGTTTATAGCTGAGACCTAGTGAGTGGCCTACCACTGCATATTTTTGTTTACAGTAAGGGCTTGTCGCTTAAGGTTCTGTGGCCTATTGCCATTTAAGAGGCAGCCACATAACACAGGTGACCATCCTGTTTGTATGCACATTATTAGAGAAAACTGAACAGTGGAAAGGGGTGCACACTGTAAGAAAGTAAGAGTAAGATGAAAACCAAGAACACTTGGGCCCAGGGGGACCAAGACACAGATTGGAAAAGGGTTTGGAGGACTATAATTCCCAGATTCTCCCAGCAAATGTGACTGTGGCCTTCTGCATATTGGGTTGCCACCCTTAAGGTTCAGAAATATTCACAAAGTATTGCATCATCTCTCCACTGCAATTTTCCATTACAGAGATTTTGTGTTGACTTAAGAATGCATGGGCCTTTGCTAATTATTTCTTGAGATAAGCAAAAATAAGATACAAATACTTTTGTCAGATATCCCTCCTAAAGATCTAAAATCATTTTGCTTCGTTTTATTTTAATAATAATTTGGAGGTTTTATTTGTTGCTTTTAATAAGAATATATTTATTCAGACGAATCTATTAAAAAAGCCTGTGAGGTAAATGGCAAATATAAACTAAAAAATATTGTTACACATTTTGGACAGAAATATTTCTAGAAAGGTTTAAACAGATTTAGCTTTATAAACAACCTGTGTGTAACTTGTGGTAATAAACAGGCAGCTTAAAAAAGGACAGACAGAAAAGAAAATATTGTAGTTGGTGTATGTGCTTGAACCATTTTTTAAAAGGGATATAAGAATATGTGGTATAACTATAGGGGGTTTTCTTTTGTCCATTATTTGTGCAATCTATAACTTTAGGAATGAACAGGTCATAAGGTGTGCTTAGGAAGGTGTTATAACAAAGGCAAAATATCAAACATGTGCTGGGAACTAATGTCTCTCTAGAATTAAGGAAATATTAAAAAATAATATTTAAAAAACAATCTTGGCAGCCTTGAATGGGTCCAGAGGAGGGCAACCAGGATGGTTGAAGTTGTGGAAGAAATGTCTTAGGAGGACTGGCTTAGGGAGCTGGGAATGTTTAGCCTTTCAAAAAGAAGGCTGAGAGGGGATATGATAGCTATGTTTAAATATTTGAAATGATGTCATATAGAAGAGGGGACTGGTTTGTTTTCCATGGCTTCAGAGACTAGGACTTGGGGCAATGGCTTCAAACTACAGGAAAAGAGATTCAATTTAAACATTAGGAATAACTTCCTGACAGTTAGAGCTGTTCAGCAGTGGAATAAGCTGCCATGGAGGGTCTCCTTCTTTAGAGGTCTTTAAGCAGAGGCTGGATGGCCATATGTTGGGAATACTTTTATGGGGGTTCCTGCATGACAGGGGGCTGGTCTGCATGGCCCTTGAGGTCTCTTCCAACTAAATGTTTCTATGATTCTAAGTTGTAGAGGAGCTGATTCACCAAATCCCCACTGTTTCAGTGGGCCTACTCTAGCTGTGATTTACAACTGGATTTCAGCCATAGCACCTAACTAATCAGGGTCCAAGGAAAATAATAGGTACAAACAAAAGAATTAATTGACATGCCCTAATATGTTTCCAGCTAAAATACACTGTTCAGCAAATATTTGGTTTTCCTATTACAGAAACGTTTATTGCAGCCCTGCTTACACAAAGTCCCATAGAGTAGACAGACAAAGGTTGCTCAGTTTTGGTGGACAAGGGCCACTCCCACAAATGAAAGCAGAAAAGGAAACGGAGAGCTCTTTCTGGTAAGATGTTTTACATTAGATGTTTTATATTTTCTTTTCATTTCATGCAAACCAGCGAGACTTACACATGCTAGCAGCATTGTTGTCTTGAGCCACAACATTGTAGATAATTTGGCAATGCTTAAACTCCACTGATGTCAGTGGAATATGGTATCTAATACAGTACAGTACTGCATATATTTTCTGTTTAATTGATATATGGGGGAAAATACTACTCTATTTTACAAGCCTCTAAAATATAAGGAAGCAAGCATGAAGTGTAAGAAATTGTGGCAGTTGGACAAGGCTTTGACTGAGGCCTACATAATGTAACCAAGTATCTTGCAACAATAAACAATTATTTTCTTAGTCACCTTGACATTGCTAATTATCTTTGTTTACAAAAACAAGAATCCAGCCTCCAGCACTGACAGTGCAGCTTTTATATGTCTTCTCCAAAGAAAGATCCAAAGATTAAAAGAGGGCTTACTACTAGACAATGGGTATAAACACTTGTAGGCTGAATGAACTTCCTTGATTTTTCCACTGCTTGGGAAACATGGAATATTTTCCCCAAATTAAAGACAAACAGACAAAAAAGTGGGCAAGGAGTAACTTTATTTATTTTTTGATAGTCACATAATTTGCATTTTCTCCTATCTAAAAAAAGAGAGTACTGTATCAAACATCATATGTCTTTTATGGAAAGTGTTTTGTAATTTTAAAAAGGCACTTGCACTCTTTTCTTGAAAATTTGGGAAGTGCATAATTAGTGTTGTTTACTTTGATATATCTAGCAATGTACTTTGATTTTATGTAGTAATCTTCATTTGTTTTCAGTTTATTGTCCATAGCATGATCCTTCAGTGCCACATTTCATTTTCAGATATATTGCATTTTCCTAGAACTCTTACTACAGTAGATTTGTACCTCTGAAAATGTATCAGGATAACACAAAACCCTATTCAGACATTCAGTAAAACAACTAATCCAAATCTCTGATTTGAGGGAGCAGACTAATTCCTGTTCCTCTAACCTACCTCTTGAGTGGAGAGCTAAATCTGAATAAATCATCACTTTTTATACCTGGATCATCTCGATATGATCAGGATCCTTCATTTTTCAGGCTTCCAAATACTTCACAAACACCCATAGATATTGACAGCTGCCTTCTTCAGATACAGCTCTCCAGGTGAGAGCTAGGACAAAGAGGGTAGAGCTAGACTGCCCATCTGTTGCTAGGTTTACATTCAGTAACCATTTTATGGAATACTGTACTTTAGTAGAACTGTGGTATGTTTGCAGTATAGAACGTTGTTGCATGACATTTGGGTAATCAGCTACTACAGCCAAGTCCTATAAGTCAAGATTTGCTGTGAATGACACAAAATGGGGTAGAAGGCCATTTATTTATTTATTTATTTATACAACTTATATGCTGCCCACTACCCAAAGGTCTCACGGTAGCGTACAAATCAAAATTACAATAAACAATCAAAACAGTTAAAAACATTAAAATACCAATGGACAATCAAAAACGGTTAATCCACCTTTCTCATTAAAAGAGACTGAAGGCAGCTCAGAACAATTAAAAGACAGGTTTTACAATGAGTATACATCTAAAAGGATCAATGAATCCAGTACTAAAAAGCATAAGCAATAGCAAAACACCTTCAATGCAATAAGGTATAACAATTAATTTAAAAAAAACAAACCTTGGCAGCCATTCATTCAGGGAAAGCATGCCTGAGTGGGAGATATAATTAATCCTCATCCAGTTGGATGGGATATTTGAGCTAGTAAAATTCTAAATGTTGTTGCAGAAATCAGAACTAGATCTGCAAGATGGACTTGTATAACATTCTTACCTGGATAGTTGTCAACAGTGACTACAATTTTGGCCATTTGTCGTTTACAACTTTTGGTTTGCTTCTGCAGCCAAACCAACATGGAAGGGCCAAAGGTTACCTGGCTCTCAACAGTTATGTTTTGCCATTTGGGTCCTTCCCCCCCCCCCCCATTTAATGTTATATATTTGATGAAATAATAATAACAACAAAAAATGAAAGTAAATCCTGTTCTGTTTTTCACTGAGCCATAATCATTATGCTGAGAAGCAGAAGTGATGCAGACTGTAGGTAGGTTGACTATTTTTAGGTAGGAAAGGTAATGGAATTCTCAGTCTATTCTGGATGTAAAAGACATGTACTGTATATGTAATTCTAAACCCTCTGCTATCTGATAACACACTGGAATTCCATGGGTTCGAAAATACCCATTGATTTAATTTTTTTAGAAAACCACCTGGGTGAGGATTCCATAATATATATTCCTTCTATAATTATCAGGTCAGTACTACTAGTATGGCTAGTATTCCTTCCCCAATAGAACTGCTCCCACATCATACTCATGTATATTTCAGTTTGCTTGTGAGTGGCAGTGAATAACCTAACCCACTGTTGGCAAACCTATGGCACGGGTGCCAAAGGGGGCACTCGGAGCCATTTTAGTGGCCACCTGACATCACCCCCTTCACAGCCACCTGTATTCAGTTGTACTGGCACTTCGCGAAAAATTAGTGGGCTTTGAATTGCAGTTTGGGCACTTAGTCTCTACAAGGTTTGCCATCACTGACCTAACCTGTCTAGCTAGGGCTTTCCTTGCCCTAAGGGAGGTGTTGCTTGTTGCATATCCATCATCATCATCATCATCATCATCTTAGAACTGCAGAGCTAGAAGGGACCCTATGGCTCATTGAGTCCTGCCCTTGTCACAGTGGGCATTAAACTCCGAGTCACTCGGTCCGCAGCCTAACCCGAACCCTAACCCTCAACTACAGAGCTATTCAGGTGTTCTTACATTTCAGATGAATTTGCTAAAAGCACAACTGTTGATATCCATGTTTTGCCTTTTACACTTACAAAGTTTTTAGAACATAAGAATTCTTAGCTTTTATGCCTGCTAGGAATTTCTAATCAACAATGGGAAAATATTCCACAGAGAACAATATATGTTTTTACCAATACTATAGTTGTGAGTTCTGACTTAATTTGCACAGCATAAACTTCTAAATCATGATATGTATTATCTATTTTAGCACTAAATCCTAAAATAAATCCTAAGTATGCCCATCTGGAAACAGGTTTAAGAAAGGTCAGTGGGACTTGTTATATTTTTTTGCAGTGTAGAGCCCAATTCTGGAACATATTAATTCTGAAAGTAAGCCCCAGTAGCCAGTATCTTGCTTACAGTTGCAGGGCATAAAGCCTTACCAGTGTAGCACTCTGCGTGATATAGATCATTTAAGATGTAGAAACCCCCCATTGCAGCTAATAGGGCTAAAAGCTGTGCAGGGAAGTATTTTGGACAACTTTCCCATCATTTTGGTTCATATGCAAAACCAAATACAGATATAAACCGTTGCTGAAGCTCAGAAGTGCTCGTGCAGTGGAAGGTTATGTGCCAAGACAATTTTGGCCAGTGTTTTCATGTGTTTTAACTATGGCCAAGTGATGTCACTGGGTGAAGCTCAGGATTGTAGATAGTGGCTATAATTATAGTGGGCAGCACCTAGTAAGAGCCATAACACCCATGCTGGTCTTATACGTAAACCTGGTTCATGCCTTCATAAGCACCAGAGAAGAGCTTGAAAATGTGACACTGGTACCAATGGGCTATATAAACCCATTAGTTCAGATACTCAACCTAAAAAAGTTAACAGAGTTATTTTAAAACATTAATCCCTTTCCCCCATCTGTTCACCTTATTGATGTCAGTTAGTAGGTTAACACAAAATGCCATCCTTCTTATAGTAGCAAGACACAAAGGGGAACAGGACCGCTATGTCTTTAATAGTTGTGTGGAAGAGGGGAATTTTATGAGCCAGAAATTCTATATTAATCTGAGCTACCTGTGATGTTTAACTATGGACTGTTTTGCTGATTTCTGTTGGATACTGTTTTCAAATTAAAACATAAGAGTGAACAAAATTTAACACTGAAACCAAGTCACTGTTTACTGGAGGAATATAAGGTGCAGTTTTCTCAGTGCAGAGCAGGAGGAAAGGAAGAAATGCCCGGGAACACTTGGTGGGAAAACATTGGCTGACATTGTTCCTTGGTGATGGGATTTCTTGTTCTAGGCCAGGGGGAAAAAACACATCTTCATCTCATTCACCTTCAGGGGATTTAAGGGGCTGCTGAGTGTCCTTAGCCTGCCTTTATGGGTTTTGTCTCTTTGCATTGGCATGAGAGCATCTACTAGCCTTCCGTTGATAGGACTAAAGAACTTGGCCCAGGAACATCGGAGGGCTTTTACCTATGACATTTTCGCCTCTGCCATGGGATATTATATGTAATGTATAATGCATGCTGACTCCTCTCTAAGCTTTGTCATGAGAACTATAGGTAGCGTTGGGACAGATTTAGTTTTTTGGGAAGCAGCTTGGCTTATTGTCTTCTAAGAAGGGCCATCAGATCTTCAGGACAATGGCCTCAAACAGTAGCCCAGTGCAGACACACTGGCATGTGGAGTTTACCACTGATAAGAGAATGCACCATGGAGCAAGTTGTACTGCAAGAAGATAATGAATACGTGCACCCCATAGCTTATTTGGGCAGTGTGGGGGGATTCAGATTTAACCTTTTCCTTAGTAAATTTCCCTTGTTATCATCTCACGCCCCACTGCTGTTAGTCCAGAGTTAAGACAGGCCACCCTCTGCATTCATTTTTGTCTTTCATTGTATTTAATCTTTCTCATGAAAAAAAAACCTTCAGTAGGATTCAGTAGAAAAATGTGACAAATCTTTAAGATAAATAAAAAGTACTGTTTAGAAAATATTCTGTGTTCTCTAAAGAGACTTAGATCATGATCAAGGCACTGAAATTAGAAAAAAAAACCTATCTTATTTTAATATAAATAATATTAGAAATTGAGAGCTGGAATGGGCCCTACAGATCATTGTTGGTGAACCTATGGCACCTGTGGGCACCCAACATGGCCCCTTCACAGCCACCTGTATTCAGATTACATTGCTGTATTGGCACTTTGCTAAAAATCAGAGGGTTTTGAATCACAGTTTGGGCACTTGGTCTCTAAAAGGTTCACCATCATTGCTATAGATCATCAAGTCCTGCACCTGTAAGGAAGGCACAGTGGGGAATCGGAACTCACAGATGCCTAAACCACTGAGCTTTCCAGCAGTTCTGATTAATGAGGAAGTACAAAGGAGAGGTGAGGGGAAAATTTGTTTGCTTGGAAGTTAGTGTTCAGTAGAATTTATTCCCAGGTAGATATAATTGTGGCCTTAGAGTGCAAGCTAACATGAATTTAGCAGAACCTTATTCTGAGTAGATATGTTTCAGATCAAGATTAATAGGTTAAAATTAACAATTTAAACCATGATTTACCAATTCATAAATAAGTTCAGCAAGAAAAAAGCCTGATCAAATAACTGATTTAAATTCCATTAATATAATGTTAATGTATTTTGAACAACAATGCAAGTCTGGCCAAGAGAGTAAAACCAAAGAGAGTAATATATGTACTAGAGTTTTACTCTTGCATCCATGATTTATGCATATTTGTCACAGAGTATACATTTTCACACTTTCTTTTCTCCCCAAAACCTGACGTATTACTTTTAAAAAGGCATTCATTATTGGTTATTTATTTAGTTTTTAAAAGTAACAAAAGTAACCTTAGTTTTTAAAAGTATCAAGCTAATATTGTTATTTAGAAATTAATGCATGATTAACATGTTAATTTCAAAATACACTTAAAATATTTAAAAGGTTACTGGTTACCTTTCAGTAACCTTCTCTGCAGGAACTTCTTAGCATAATACTTAAATATTATTTACTACACTAAAAAGAACAGACTTGCTAGTAAATGTGGGATTGTTTTTAAACTAACTATTCAAAAAGTGACATGTTGACGGTAAGTTAAACATGTTATTTCCAACATGTTTCAGGTTGTTTTTTTTAAAGCCAAATAAGGGAATGTTTTTACAGTATTCCAGCATGGGATTTTCCTTACGACCATGACAGATTACTCAGTGAATTCTGTGGGAACCGGAGAAGCTGTGGAAGATGAAGTACAAATCATAAAGCTTTATTAAGGCCCTGCTGGTAGGGCAGATGTTGGTAGATCCATATTTGTTCTTTTATTTCTCCTTCAGTTGCTTTTGCCTTTGGTTAGCATTTCCCTCTGAGTGGAGGGAAAAGAGGGTCAATTCCAAACCTGTGTTCTTTCCCACAGTGTGGAGATGTCTCAAGAATATAGAAGGGTTTGGATGTGATGGATCCAAATCTTTCTCCGATCCATCACACCATCAGCAGCCTGGGGTACTTCCTTTTTGCTTTCTTCACCTTCAACTCTTCTTTATTGCTTTGTAAGAGACATCTGATGTTGGCTTGCCGTTTTCAAAGATGCTGTACTCGGGCATGTCCAAACTTCGGCCCTCCTTATGTTTTGGACCACAACTCCCAGAATTCTAACTACATTCTATGATCTTGGACATTATTCTAGGATTTCAAGTACTACGGGATTGTGACCAAAGTATGAGAAGATCAGAACCCATGTACTGGAAAAGTTTGTTTTTTTCTGGACATTGTTTTCTGCTTCAATTTGCCCCCCCCCTTTTAAAAAGCAAAATAGTAAATGATAGTGTAAGCGATAAGGCTAAGCAAGGTTTGATATATTCCAGGTAGATGATAACAGTTTGCTTTCATGGAGTGAAAATCATGTGTGGTGTATAACAGAAGGTACATTTTAATGTTTGCAAAATGATCAGATTGATGCTTCGTTTACATAGAAAAATCTTCATTTAGTTACATGTATTTGTGAAAGTCTTTTGTTAATTGTACAGCTGCCTTGCTTATATTCAGATTTATTTAGTTAGTATTTACATTCTTGAAAAACAAAGTACACTGCATCAAATGAAAACTTTTCTTTAAAAAAAATCATATATTTTAACTTTCCATCAGTAATATAGGCCTCGATGAAACTTTGGTTTCAGTCAGATCACAAAGAAAGAAAGTTTGGAACAACCTGCAAAACATTTACAGCACACTCCTGTAAGTATCAGCTGAGTATTAGGAAAACCCATTGAGTTAAATTGAGTTTTCTCCAAAAAAGTGTACAGGGCTGTAAGTCTTAGGGAACAGAAAAATATATAAGAAAGATTAACCGAAATTGGAGTTTATACAAATCAGGAAGGCGTTTTCACATTTCTAGTTACCGAAGAATTTATTCCCAAATAAATTGACACAATCATAGTGCACGGAATACCTTAAATTGGTTATATAGTCCAGCACTTTGCTTAGAATATAAAGTTTGAAAGTATTTCTTGGAGGAGTATTAAAAAGACATCTGAGGTTCTTTCTGTGTGTGCTCATGTAAACTATTTTAATACTGGACAGAAAGTGGAGGAAAGCAAATTTAAATTTAAAAAGAAAAATTTGTTGTAATACAGGTATTGCACTGCCCTTTGCAGATGTGAGAAATGCCATAACCGAGTTGAAAGTGTATGTGTGAAAGTAGTTGTATATATAACAATTCCATTGTGCCAAACACATATTGAGAAGCCGTCATCTGCCCCACTTGTGCTGTGTGGCACACTCAGTGATAGATGCAAGTCTGTCGTACAAAGATTTCCCATCCTTTTCATGTACCCATTAAATAGCAGCGGGGAAGCTCCACCGTTTCTCCAGGGTCTTCCGTATCAGTTATGCTTCTGGGTATTAGTTTAACACAACAGCTGTTCCTAACCCTGCACAGCCACCCAGGGAAAACTGCAAGGTAGGCGATGTCCCAAGTGTTGTTGTTGTTTTCCTAAAGCCCTGTTCCGTTATAGGCAATATGTGAAAAAAAAAGAGAAGGGGGCGGGAGCCGAGTAAACCACGCCGTTGGCATTAAAAGAAAGGGGGCACCAAGTGGCTTGAGAGATTATAAGGGAGGCCTCATTTCCTTTGACTCTTCTTGGTTCCCAAAAGCGTCCATTCAACCTCTTTCATCCCGCCCGGCTTCCTCTGCCATTCAGGACCCAGGCGCTTGAAAACGAGCTGCACCTGCTTTAGATGAATTATGGTAGAACTGGAAGTAACTCTCGCTCGCTCGCTCGCTTACCCCTCCCTCCCTCGCCCGCTCTCAAGTCACATCTCCAGTGCAGACACAACCCCTGCGATTAGGCGCTGGTCTCCCCATCTGAATGGGACACAGAGAGAGAGGAGGGACCCAGGACATCGATTGACTCCCCCCCCACCCTCTCTCTCTCTCCCCGGCCCCCGGCCCCGCCCTTGAGGCTTCCATTGAGGAAAACGGAACAAGAGAAGGGGGCGAAGGAAGAAGAAACGGACGCTCACCCCCCCCCGGGCGCGCACTCACAATAAGAGAAGGAAGCGGCAAAGGCTTGAGTAGGAGAAAAGTATGATCCTGCCTCCACTGTGTTAGTGCTTTCTCTCTCTCTCTCTCTCTCTCTCTGTCTGTCTGTCTTTCTCTTTGTCTCCGAGGTGTTTTAACTTTTTTTTTTGCGGGGGGGGGGTGGACACGGACGTCGGGGCTGCCTGGGAGTTGGAGGCATTCTCTCTCTGCTCGACCCGACCCGGGGACGGAAAACGGGACGAGGCGGCGGGCAGCGGCAGAAAGCAGGAAGGAGGCGGCAGCAGCCACATGCGCCGAGGAGGCGGAGGAGGAGGAGGGGGTTGGTAAAAAGTTGAGACTCGATTCCAGGCGCTGTAGATCAAAACAGGTTGGTGGGATCTTTGGTTTTTTATTTTATTTTATTTTTAACGGCAGCAATCCTCCTTCCCTCCCTCCCTCCCTTTTAAAGTTTCCATTGCCCGTTTTAGTTTTTAAACCCACGGAGGGAATCTCTCTTGCCAGGAGTTTCTTCCTCTTCCATATCTCCCCACGGTGCTCTTTTGCTTTTAAGATAAATAAGTTATATATATATGTGTGTATATATAATACTCGCGCCCAGGAAGCAGTTAAGTTGCTAAACTGGCCGATCTGGTTGCCCCCCCCCCCCCAGGTGGGGGGGTGAGGAGGAGGAGGAGGAGGAAAAGACAGGTGTGAGTGAGGAAGCGGCGGCGATGCATGCTTTGTTGATTTTTTTTCTCCTCCTTCGTTCCTTCCCTCCGTCCCTCCTTCCAGAGGGGTTAGCCGTGTTAGTCTTTTCAAGACTTGTAGGCAGAAATCAAAGAAAAACAAAACAAAACAAAGACGCAAACATGTGGCACCTTAAGAGACTAACTTTCATATTTTAATGTGACCCTCCTTCCAGTTTCAGAAGCAGCGAGGAAACCCTCCAGGATGTTGCTGATGGGATGGGTGGCGGCGGGGGGGGGGGTTGAAGAGAAGCACGTGGAAATGTCTAGGGACGCTTGGCTGGGAAAGAGGCGGCGCCCCCCCCTCCTGTCCGCTTGATTTCTTTTGTGGCTTTTCGCAAAGGAGGCACCGGAAAGTTCGGGGTGCCTGGGCAAAGAGGAGCGCCGAAGACAAAGCGAGGTGCCGCAGGGGAGCCACTTGCCCTGGGGACTCGGCCATGGATGGGGTGGCGTGGAAGGAACCCCGAGGACGCGGGCGCTCGGAGACTCCCTGGCCTGGGGGTGGGGGGGAAAGCCTCTTAGGTTCCCTCTTTGTTCAGGTTGGGGAGGTGTGTGTGTGTGTGTGTGTTTGCTGCGAGGGCGATGCGCAGAGATAGGAGGTACTTCTTGCCTGGGGGGGGGAAGCACGGAAAGAGCGGGTCGTGATTTTGGATTTCCCCCCTCCCCTCCCTGTTTTGTGAATGTGGAGAGGGGAGGGGAAGAAAGGTTGCAAAACCGCTTTGGGGGTTTCTGCAGATCAATCAGACCTGTAAGTGTGTCGGTGAATTACAATTTATTGTGATTGACAGGACGGGGAGGCTCAAAGAAATTGGCATTTATGCTCTTCTTGAGTACACATTGTCAGGGTGGTGGTGCGGATTGGGACAACTGTTTATTTATTTATTTTTTGCCATTCCCACTTTGTGAAATAACTTTTTCCTGGCAAACAAGTTAGCCATAAATGGGAAAGTTCTTGTCTATTAAAAGGACGCGCCGTCTGAGTAAGATCTGTTCTTTATGGTATCACAACTTTGAGATAGTTGAAAAATATTTTAGAAATCTCAGAGTCCCCCTGAGTGTTTATACTTTATTTTATAATTTTTAAATTGCTTTCCCTCTAAATAACCCAACTCCAAAATAATAAATGTCTCTTCAAGTCTTTAATTAATTTTGGGCCAATACTAATAATTAGTTATTATAATAGCAGATGCATTTTGATGTGATTTTTAATGACTCTGATCTTCCCTTTATCATGTTAAATGTACAGAATGTGTTCATTGCTGTCAAAGAATGGTTTTGGTCTGATTATTCTACTAGTCGGTATCTTTTCAGCTTCTTATAGGTGGTTTGTCGCTCTTTGCTTCTTGAGGCCAGCTGTAAATTTAAAACATTTTCAGTGTCTTTTGGACCAGCAAATGTGAGCTTAAAATTAAAGGGGAAACAGTTGTATATGTTTTCAATAATGTAATGTGACATCAGTGCACTTTAAAAATGGAGGACCAATAAATGTGTCCAGAAGTCCATGGTGATTCAGATTTATAAACTTTGAATTCTGTACATGGTTAAAGGAAGAGAATTATATTCAAACTCATAGTACTTAAAAATGACAACATCTTCTATGTGAAGCTTCCTTGACAACATTTAAAAAAACAAATTAAAAAAACAAACTAAAATTTACAAAAAATACTTTCTTATTGAACTGAAATCACAATTTTTACTTTGAATAATTCAGATTGGCTATTTTGGTATGCTTTAGTGGATGATCATTATAACAAAGAGAATATACTACTCAAATTTCATTGGGCAGTTGAGAAGGTCCAAGCAAAATACATTTTAAAGGTTGTAATTAACATGAGGTGTGTAAATATTCTGATCCATTTCTGTTATTATCTTCTCTCACTGCCCAAGAACTTTTGAAATAAATTCCTTCAAGCATTGGTGAACTACAATTTTCAGTTCCACTGGCATTCTTATGTCAACCTTGTATAAAGTTATGAAAGAACTAGGTAAGGGAGAAGAGCTGAAATATCACAAGGGAGAAATTTTCCTTTGATAAAAGTTGTTTATATTGATACACAACTGTCTTCGTTTATAGTTTGAAACAAAAACTTCCCCCTGAATTTGGCATTTTTGTAATGAATCCATTTAATCGATCTCAGGTTGACCATTTTAAATGGATGAGAGAAAGAATAATAATTCACCTGAGAATACTTAAAATCTAAAAATCTTTTGATGCGGATATTAAGAGGAATACATTCGAGAAAGTCACAGTGAGGTTTGTTTTTTTCCTAATTTAGCCCTAAGGAATTTTGCTACAAATCCCATTCCAGGGTTCATTGCTGAATTCAGTCAAGTGCTCAGTCTGCTGTTCTGGTCTTTTGGAGACAAAATAGTATATAAGGCAGCCAGATACCACATTAAATTCCAGCATTTAGAATTGGGTTAAATGTTCACTTTAATGTTTTTAGAAAGACTGTGGGGTTGTACCATAAGAAATATTACTTTATACAAAAATATAAGTATAATCCATAATAGAAATAGCATGCTGTACAAGTATGTTGGCACACATTAAACCATTAACACAAAAAAGCTTGTTCGGCCAATAGCCATTTTGTTTTATTTGAATGTGTTACTTTAGGCCGTGCGTTTTGTGTGTTTTTTTCACAGCTTTAAAAAATCCAAACAATTTTTGTTCAAACATAACTTTTCTTACAGTGCAGTCCTATGTGTGTCTACTCAGAAGTAAGTCTCATTGAGTTCAGTGGGCCTTACTCCCAGGTAAGTGGGTAAAGGATTGCAGCTTTAATTTTTGTTAGTCGTAACTTGAAATGAAACTAGAATGTGTAAATGGACAATGGTCTAATATTTTGACTTAAAGTTGTTTTCTTTGAAATTGAAAAAAAATCCCACAACCCCCAAACACCTTAAAACCGAGACAAAAGACCGTCAGAAGCAAATCTATAATTTATTGTGCAAACCAAATTGGGGGGATTGGTAAACTGATCAGATGGTTCTGATTCCAGGCATCCCCCCCACCATTATTTCCATGTGTCTTGGCCATGGGATGGACTGATGAGCTCCTACAGTTCCTGTATTCAGAATTGGTTCTACAGGAGGTTCTTAAAAGTTTTAACTACATTTAATGAATCTCTGTGCTTCTGCATTGTTAACAGGAGACTCTCAAGTGAGCACAATACCCGCTTAGTCAAAACTGAGGCAAATAATTATATTTTCCTACTACAAAGGAAATATACCGTACCTCTTCAGGAAAGTACTATTTATTTGCAAGTACTTTTTGCACAGAGAAACATGATTAAAAACCTAAGTAACTCGTTTTCCCATTCATTCTCAAATCCTTGTCTACCATGAGCAAACAAAAAAAAGGAAGGGGATTAGTTTTATTTCAGAGCCACTGGGCTAGGAAAAATCTTATAGAGTGAAATATATGCACCATACTGCCTTTTTACAGTCCCGTTGGGTGAAATTGTTAGGATATCTGAGTAAATAGGCAGTCTGAAAATTTCTAGATCACAGTTTCTGCTGAGTACGTTTAATGCTCAAATGCTAAAATTTAGGGTTAAATAAGTTACAGTACTTGTGTCTAGGACTAAAGAATGTCACGACTGAGAGAATGATTTAAAGGACCCTACAACCGATCAAGGGCATGACGGAGATACCTAGTTCTAATATATCACCACCTGATTTCTCTTTTATTAAAGAAGATAAAAGATTGGGTTTGTTAAAAAAAATCTGGTGGGTTCCTAATTCAGAGCCCCCCTATGGAAAGATGGTTTCTTAAGAAGGGGAGGGGGAATCTATAAAACAAAGAGCAAATAAAATAAACACTTCAGGCACTTTCTCTTTTTCTTTTCTAATAACCAAAGCTGGGAACTATGTGCAGTCAGTTGTGAAGTTTTTGCCCAAAGAAGCCTAGGAGCTTTTCTTTTCTTGTGGCAGAGAGGATGCTTTTGAGTCTTGATTGTGTGTGTGTGTGTGTGTGTGTGTGTGTGTGTGTGTGTGTGTGTGT
>JAHTLZ010000129.1:58885034-58922513 GCA_023846285.1 Phrynocephalus versicolor
GTGTGTGTGTGTGTGTGTGTGTGTGTGTGTGTGTGTGTGTGTGTGTGGCTGTTGGGCTGGAGTGGGGAAGGGGGGGTGATGCCTGAAGTTTTAATTTCTGTTGCACATGGGGAGGGGAGATTGCAGGACAAAGTAGGTTTTCGTGTTTTGCCTGTCAAGTGATGTTCAGTGTAAACCTGTGCATACGTCCCGAGGAATGACTCTTCCAACACCTAATGGGGCTTACTTTGAGGTAGAAGAATGTAGAATTGCATTTATAAAGCCATCCTCTATATGTAAAAACTGGGAAAAGAGCAATGATTCAAATCTACATTTTACATAAATGCTGATGTAACCCATGATGGATCACTTTCCCAATGGAAGTGTGTTTTGTAGTTTCTTGCCACATGGTTTGCTGCCCCAAGAAATTGTTCTTTTTCCAGATATAGATTTAGAGAGCAAAGGCAAAGTGGTTTTCTTCCTCATCATAGCAGGTGTATTTCTTGTTAGTTGAGACTTTCTTTCCCCAAATATTAGGGGATAATATATAATGTTGCTCATCTGTGCTTTAAGGAGACAACTTATTTTTATTAAGGAGACAGTTTATTGTTACATTTGCACTTAGCATTTAGACCAAAGAAGAAGACATTTGTGGTCTGCTATTATAATAGAACTTTGTGTGTGCATACTTTGCCTTCAAAGTAGAAAGAGTTTTGTATTGGTTCCTTGTGCAGCAGCTTTCATCTGCTGCAAAATATATGTTGTTTTACACCAGTTGTTTTAAGATTTGGCAATAAAAGATCTTTAATAGGATTGGAAGAAAAGAGCTTCAAAACAAATCCTAATGATACCTGCACTGATTTAATTATTTCCCACTTGGCATTGTTATGTTTTTACACAACAGGATGCTACCTTTAGAAGTTCTAGTTCACTTGCCTGCAGGGTTAAGTGATTTCCTCTTTACACTTGGAATAACTGCCATACAGCACACCTTTAGAATTGTCGATAAGAAAGGGCGATGACAGAAAGTTTAGTGCTGGAATAAGTTCTTGAGAAAAGTGTGCAAGTAGTAGAAAGCCTGGCTTTAAAATGATATTCAAATATTATGTGCATTGTTACTGATGTATAGAGATGCAATTTTAAACAGACTGTTGGACTGGGTGTCAGTGACACAAAATTAGACATCATGCACTTAACTGCATTTGGTTTGCTGGCTTTGCTTCAAGTATGCACACTTACTGTAGGTATTTCTTTTATGCATCACTTCTGGCTCTTGATTTTGCTGGGAAGCAGCCTCCACTCTTCACTTTTTTTTCTCTCATGATAGTCAAGAAAAGGCTTTTGAAATATTTGTCTTGTTCTCAAGCTAGAAACACAGTGTTCACTTCTGATTTTGTTCTTCCCTTCTTACTCAGTTTGCACATGAAATTTAGAGCAGCTTTTTTGTTTTTGAAAAATCTACCTGTCCTATGTGGAAGGAATTTTGAAGAAATGCAAAGGACAAGGCAGTAAATAGGCTGCTTATTGAATTACAGCTTGCTTTGTGTGTTGTAATGTGTGTGGATTTGATTTGATGGTTTCATATGATAACTGGAATTGTATCTTTTATGAGTACATTTTGCATATAGATATCTGTGGAAAGGGTGAAATAGCAGAAGTGGGAAATATAGAAATTAAAATATGTAAGCACACACTTGAAGATTAATGTGGATAAATTGATGTTGTCTTGTCCATTGTTCAGGAATTCATTGGGCATGCCTGCACTCTTGTGTGGCATAAAGACACAGGGTTGAAATAGTGGATGTCTCTCCAGAAGGGCAGATACCCAAGATTCAGTGTTAAGGATTCTGTGAAGTCAGTTGAGTTGCCTAGACAAGGTATCTGTCTCTTCTGTTCTGACTCTTGCAAATTATGTGTACTACCACTGTGCTCTGGCAATATTGGTATTTCATCTGCTAGCCTTGACATGTTCTGGAGCCTTCATGTTTTTGCAAGGAGACAGAATTTGATCCTTTCACTACCATCCCATCCCCCAATGCCCCGAAACTCTTTTTTTCCACAGTTGTAAAACTTCAAAATAGGAAAGGGGAACATATTTAATTACTTTAGCCACTTTTCAAGAGCTGTTACAAGTTCTTGGTGCAAATTTGCTCAATTTGAATTCAGGTTATTTTTAAAATGTGTGTAGTCTTTGTAAGAGGCACAGTTAAGAATTACACACATTCATAAAAACAGATTTTTAAGATGTTTGGTGGTTCTGAGAGGAATAGTTGTGCCCCATTTTGATGTAGTTGGTAAGCGTTTCATTTCATCTCATTGATAAAGCAGCATGTGTGAGGTGGGTTGGTTTGTTTGTTTTTTAAAGTGGGAACTGGTGTGCAGCAGAGACTGAATAGCCAAGCTGAGAGATATTCTTCCTCTGTGTGGTTTCGTGTGCAAACTCTTTCAGCTTTTGTGAAATTTCAATAAGGAGGATCCCTGTAAGTTTGTGAAAGGAAAAAAGTTTGTGTATTTACAAAGAAGGAAACTGTTGGCAACCTTTCTTTAATGTAGCAGCAAAGTCTATGTACTGTGAATTGAATTTTGTTTTCACATAGGCAGACCTCCAGTCTTTAGGGCAGTGGGAATTTATGCTGTTGGGATCTAGAAGAAAACCCAACTTGCCTGTACAGTATCAACATTGCCCTGCGCTGGTGACATGTATTATAGAGGGTGTATCAGGCATTACGCACATCAGTTTATATAGAAATAGTTTATGCACATATATACCGTTAGGGAACAGAGCATGTATATGGTGTGTTCCTTGAGGGCAGGATAGGAGCTAACATGCTTCTGAATTTATTTGGCAGTACTTGATCTTTTCAAACGGAAACTGTTTGTGTAATGACTCACACATGCCCGGGAGTGAACAAAGGAGTTTTAGGGAATTTATCTTTTCAGTGGCAGTTAGAAACTGACCATTCTCTTTTAAAAAAAAAATAAAAAAGGAGGATCCCTGGGCTTAAAATTGTTCCCTCTCTCCCCCCACAGCTTCATCTAGAGAGAAAAAAAAGGGGGGGAGAGGGGCAGTGGAAAGAGTATGGATGAATTACTTGCATATTTTCAAGCAATACTGAAATAATAAAAGGCTGATTTGCACAAGTACTTCTGAAGCCGATTTGTCATGCATGATGACTGTGTTTTTAGCTTGGATTGAATGAGATTTGGCAACGTAATAATCTCAGTGCTGTGCTGCATGCCAGACTGCAAACTTAGTTGGCTGCTGAAAGCTATTGTTTTGAAGTTGACAACAGAAATCTGTTCTGGTGGAGCTCCAGATATGGACCTCTGGTCTGGTTCTTCCATGTACATCTGTGTTGAATTGCTGTATAGTTCTGGTAGTCGTGTTTACAATCAAGTGGAAACAATAGTTTGTGTGTCTATCTTTTGATCTGTTTACCTGTTTACACTTAATAACCCATAATACTCTGTCCTGAAGCTTAGGATACATAACTGTTTGTTAAAGACATGTATTAAAACCTATTGATATTTAATACTAAAGCCAGTCTTCTCTTAAGAAGTGGTTTTACTTCGGTTTTGGGTTGTGCTGCGCGCATCTATCTTCAGCTTCCTGGGTTGTTTACAAGATAACACTGCTTTAAGCAATTCCTTTCTGAAGAACCCAGAGTTGAAACAGATGGATATACCAGCTATCGGACAAAGTACAACAAAGTTGTTGAAAATTCTGCTTTTGCTTAACTTTTGTACGTAAGATGTTTATACCCATGAAGAAGACAAAAAACAGCTTGGATGCTTAGAATGCAGGTGTGTAGCATTGGGGAAGACAAGCAGAATTTTCTCTCCCACAGCGCCGTAGAGAGGATTGGAAATGCATAATGGGAGACGTAGTAGATACTCCCTTCATCCACAGAACCAGGCTCTCCCCCACAACCTGACTGGATGTGATGAAGAAAATTCTGTACAGTTTTGGAGTGAGCAGACCCTGAAGTTGCCAGATATGTTTCTTTCTTTCATAAAACCTAAAAGTTCAGTCTGCATTATTTTAATGTCTTAGAAACCTAACATTCACCAATCAGAACAAAGTGCAAAAGGCATAGACTGGGAATGGGAATCAAAGCTTTATTTATTTATTTATTTATTTATTTAGTAATTTTTATCACACCATTTGGTGGCATGCCACTCCTCTGGGCAGTTTCCAACAAAATAATAAACATGAAGATAACAGACACAACCATTTCTCCATCCACATTACAATAACATTACAAAAGCAACTCACAGAGATGTTTGTGCTTAGTATTAACACTGAACTGTATACAGTCTTTGCTCTGGAGTCCATGCCTGGTTACCCCAAGCTTTAATTTTGTGATTGGCATTATTAACATTTGGGAGTCGGAAACTCATGTTAGTCCTGCTAATCTCTCAGAAAATTTTCAATAAAACACAATTGGCTATCTTGGTTTACCCACCTACTTTTGTTGTAAGTAAGGTCTAATATACTCATTGTTCAGACTTCTATAAATTCACAGTATTCACGCATAATTCCAGTTGTGAACACATCTATACTTTAATCTGTACAAACTCCTGTGCTGATTTTGTATGGGAACAGCTACTCTTGCACGACGTTATATTCAGTCTTTATGATCTGTTACCCAAAGATATTTTTATAGGCCTTAGCAGTTGCTTTATGGGTTGGTCCAGTTCTGAAACCCAAGACTGTTTCAGTTTCCTTAAGAAAGTGGCTGGTTACATCAGGAGACAGTCGAGATTCTAGTTTCTAAGGTGTGGGATTAGAAGTGTCCGAGATGACTAGATTGTTTTCCTAGGATGTTGCACTGCTATATGGCAGTGCTGTAAGGAGCAATCTGTTGGAATTGGTGACTATCTCATTCTAGCTGGGGCTGTAACCACTTTGCCTAGGCAAGTCAATAGAAATAGTACAAGTGAATTCCCCATGCTGCCTTATTGACGTATGTTGTTGGGGGCACTTCAGTTTGACTTAAATCGCCCATGGCTGGTGACTTAGACAGAGAGAACCTAATTAACGATCCATCAAACTGCGGTCTGCAGGGTAGTTATCTTGCTGAAAAGTGTATAAAGAAGGTGGGGGATGCGGATAGAGGGTTCTAAAGATGCTGTATGTACCTAATGAAGTTTATCTAGCAGATTAGAACACCTCCACTCTTTTTGGTCTGTTCTTTTTATCCTTTTCCCTTTTCATGGTGTCTCCTGATGGAAACCCAGGTAGTTTATGCAAAGACTTAATACTCTTTCCCTTATTCTTCTTACTACAGTTCTTGGACATTGGAAATAATATTTTAGGCATTGTCATAAGGCTCTATTTATTTATTTATTTATTTATTTATTTATTTATTTATTTATTTATTTATTTATTTATTTATTTATTTATTCGACTTAAATCCCGCCCATCGTCCCAAAGGGAACTCTGGGCGGCTTACAATAAAACCAATAGGACAACAAAGACAGTAGCAGAGAATAACGAGAGAGGCAAAATCCAAGCAGGGATGGCACGGGCGGGGGAAAAAAAGGAAACTAAATAAAAAGGTCACTGAACGCCTCCCTGAAAAGGTGGGTCTTCAGGGCCTTTTTAAAGGCTGGCAGGGACTCTGCTAGGCGCAGCTCACTGGGGAGATGGTTCCATAGTATGGGGCCCACCACAGAAGGCGCGGTCACGCGTGCGCGATTTCTGTGTGTGGCCACCCTCAGTGAGCGTGCCTGCGCTAGTCTCCTGGGTCTGGCCCCAGTCGATCTCTTTAGAGAGCAGGATGTTGCAATTGCCATGCTTTTGTTTGTCTGGGTTTAAGTTTTCAAGTAAAGGTGGCTGGCAGTTGGTAAAAGACAAAACCATGGCCAATACTAAGTATTTACAGCAACACTAAATACTTGATCAAGTCGACTGTCTTTTCAAAAAGCTCTGTTGATCTGAGACTCGGGCTGGCAGGTTCTGTCTGTTCACTGATACACAGTGTCCTCACTTTCTCCTTTGTTTTTGTTTATTACCAGGGTGGATACATTAATCTGAAGGCCGATGGCAGTTTATAAGGCCAAGATATTTTCTTAGCAAGCAAGGTTTAGTAGATTCTTTTCTGTTCCTTCAAGAACAACAACAACAAAACATCAGGCTGACTCCTTTAGGTAGGAGGGAGGGGTCGCTACTATTGATGTAGAACTATGAAGAAAAATAACAGCAACAAAAAGAAATGACTTTGAAAAACAACACCCCACCCAAACCTTTAGAATTAGAAATGAAACATTAAGATTATGTGTATTGCTTACATTAGACCAGACTAGAATGTAAGTGTTGAAAATAGGCTTAATATTTTAATGTTGTCTTATAATAAACTCATCGGGTGAAGTTTGCTATCAGAAGACCTAGCCCTGTGATTTTAAGACTTGCAGAATTTGAGTTAACTTTTTGCTCCTGACATGAACATAATATTAATGTTTTACATTTTGTGAGTTGACAATAGTTGCAAGATTTCACTGAGTTGAATTAGCTTTTTCTCATCCACGCCTCCCTGTTCATTTCACTAATAAAAGAGTATGTTTATGGTGAGAGTATTCTTTTTAGTCAACAAACTAATACATGTATGTATTTACTGTGACATCTAGCCAATGTTTTCAAATCAGTCCCATACATTGTTTCACATAAACCTGACAGTTACACTTAGTAAACATATAATTTCTATGTCCTTCCCCCATTGAACATTTAATTTTTTTGTGCTGTGTTGTTTAAGAATTGCTACAGCTTGGAAGTCTCTATAAGTTTTCTGTTGTTCATCCTGTTCACAGCAAAGGACTTCACTTTTGATAGTTGTATCATAGATTTAGTTACAGTGGACCCTTGTATAACAAACGGTTTGTATTCTGGAGATAGGGGAAATTTGCTTAACAGAATCGCCTATGGGGTGTATCCGTACAACATAAAAATGGTCCTGATTAGGGATTACTCCGTTTTCAATGCATTCTTATGGGAAATGTGTATAAAGGAAAATTTGCTTAACAGAATTTCATTTGGAATGAATTAATTCCTTTATACAAGGTACCACAGTATTTCACTGTATGTTCCAGTGAAGTGTTATATGGATAGGTTTAGGATTGAGTGTTAATTGGTATAGTACTTTAAAAATTGCTATACACTTCATCGTAATGTCTTCTGCTAAGTCTGGTCGTCGTGATTCTGTTTATAGGTCAAAAATTGAAACATGGACATGTACACAGTTCCCAGATAATATTAACAGAATCCCATTGGTTGATTTAGATGCTAAATAATAACTGCAACATTTGTTTGAATATTTCTGATGCCTAGTTACACTAAACTCTTGGTTGTTTTTATTCCTTTCATACAGTAAAGATTGTGTACAATTACATATTTATTCCGTTGCCTCATTCAGAAAGTTGGAAAGGAAAGCTGTGCATACTGTCAATATAAATTTTCATTTATACTGTATTCACCGTAAAAGTGACCATAGTGAGAATTAGTATCTGTCTTCCAACAGGATATTTAAACAGGCTCGACTGGGCAATGTCAAATATTTGCAGAGAAGTAAGGGAGGAAATTTTACCAGATGCAAAGTCTGCACCTAGGTGGTGGGCTTTTTAAAGCGGAAATACTCCTTAATTTGTGCTCTTCGTTATTGTAGATTTCTGAGGCTGAACAGCTGATTCCTGGCGAAAGAAATTTGATACTTAAAATCATGCCATACGTCTGCAGCTGGCAGCTGGCAATTGTGATATAGAGTGGAGACAATCAGTTGTGTTCTTTAATCTATAGATATGCAAGCAACTGCTGTTGATACGGTGTATGAAGAAAACCTGACTACATCATTTTCTTTATTGGTGATAAATGTGCACTTTCTAGCCATTTGTTATTAAACCTAATGTGGATTTGAACTGTGAGATCTTCCTCAAACTTAACTGCCATTGAGCTAGCTTGACCCGTTTGTTGCCTTTGAGAAGATGAGTCTTCTATGGAAGCTGCAGAAGACCCTTATATGTTCCTCATGATCTCATTGAAACATCTAAGTAGAGTACTGCTTGTTCTGCAAAAGACAGGTAATATCTCTTTCCTGCTTTCTGAATCGGGATGTGTCTGAAGTTCTTGATTAATTTCTCTACTACATTAGTCATATTTTAACAGGAAACAATATTTGTGCAATCACTTGCTCTCTCAGGAAGAACTTTTCCAGCTGCAGAAGAGAATTAATTTGAATTTCTTTTTTTAGCTATACCAATTTGAATTAGCAAAAGAGCAGGAATAAAATGAGGTTTTTGAACATACTTGTTTTACATCAAAATGGAAACTACATTTTAAATCTCTCGTTTATGTGTTCTTTCACCAAATTCTGTGAAAAATCTAATATTCAGAGTTATTTCACATGCATGTGAATATTCAGTCCACCCCCATCTGAAAAAGAGAGCTGTTGACTTTCTTTATCCCAGAATAGTTATAATGGAGACAATACTTAATGTTTTGATGACATATGTATTTCTTTATAGTTTAGAGACCATAGAGTAATGCACTGGACTTTAATGTAAAAACTGATCTTTCTATTTTCATTATTGATTTTTTGTGTGTGTATCTCTCTCTCTCTCCTGCTCTCTCACGTGTACATGCATGTGTTTTAGTGTGAAATAACTTTATGATGAAATTGCTTACAAAAAGGAAGGGTATATCAAGCCAGTCCGAACTCACAATAGTCCCCATGTCCATTTTACAAATGTTGCTATGGTCTTGTTTTGACTCTGATTGAACAAATATCTCCCTCGGCTCTGCTATTCTATGTGGAAGGAAGTTCTTAATGCAATAATTGCATAAAATGAAGTGTTTGATTTTTCTTTGCCAATGGTCAAAAAGTACCTGAGTATGCTATATTGAAAAAAATCTCTTTTTGGAGTGTCTTGTGAGTCATTTATATCTTCTTTGAAAAGCCGAGCATATTTATGGCATATTTTGATTAATGCAAGTGAATCATTGTAGGTGTAGATTCTCCTTCAGAACTTGATAACAGGGCCTAGTTCTTGTCTTCCAAGAGTATATTGTACATTTTGACCATAATCTTTTTATGCAACTTGATTCTGCATAATTTGGATGGTGCCATCAACCACAGCCATTTGGGAAGGGGAATTAAACATTTCCCATCCCTCCTTGAATGTTCCAAAGCCCCTAAGGATCCCGTTTGTCTTGTGAAAGCCTTTGGGAGCTTCAAAATTGGGGGAAGAATGCCTGCTGCAGGTCCTGGCAATAGAAACAGGATCTTCATTGGTGATTTTTTAGGCATTTAAGAGTCTCCCCTATTCTGTGGCTTCCAAAGGTTTTCTTACAATGAAATGGACCCCCCAGGAGTCCCTGGAACTTGGGAGGGAGAATAGAAAAAACTTATTTATCCTCATTGGTCAACGTTGTTGATGTTAATCAGGTTTTGCAGTGTAAAATTGCTCAACAGGATAGTGTCCACATGGGCCCTTAGCATTTGGTATTCTTAGGCTCTTAGAGTGGTATTGTCATATGATTAAGCGTTTTCTGATACTTTATTAGCCTTGCTTGTGTGTGTGTGTGTGTGTGTGTGTGTGAGAGAGAGAGAGAGAGAGAGAGAGAGAGAGAGAGAGAGAACACGGGATCACATTGGGGCTGTATGTTGAAGCTCTTGGGTTCATTTTGTGGAATGTTACTTTTTTCCTTTGTATTGCAGGTGATAGGTGACACATGTGAAAGCTTGCATTTAGTTATTGTGGCTTTGGCTAAACACATTCCCCCTGATGTGCTAGATCTTCCACCCCATCATGAAACATTCGGGGAGGCACCTCATCTGCACTTGGCAGTGATATCGTTTCTTACGAATTTGAACCATACTGTTTATAAACTGGGTGAATGTAATCATGGCACAAGGAATAGTAAGATAAGAATATGAAGGAACATTCCCCCCTCATGTGTTTCAGAGCAAAATTACCATTTCAGAAATGTTCATTGTGAAGCACACAAACCATTGTTGCACCGCATACACTGTATCCTGTGCTCTACCATTCTGAGACGTACGTAGTTTGGTGGAATAATTTGATGCTTGTATTCTCTGTTGTTTAGATGAATTTGGAGAGTTTGGCTGCTTCTAAATTTTGGGACTGATCAAGATAACACCTCGGAATGTCTTATGATTAGATCTGTTGATAATAGTTCATGTTATTATTGGCAGGCTGCTTCCTCTCTAGGTCTGCATTTAGTAGTTGCTCTCAGTGGGTTCTGCATTTCCTGTGATCAATGCTTATTACCAGTTTTTCACTGTCCTACTCAGCAGAGATTATTTTGCATGATTGGTATTTTAAATACAGTAGTTGCTTCTATACTGATGAAGTCAAACTACAGTACATAAACTTGCTTCATACTGATAATCCCCTGATTACATCTGGTAGCACTGGACTGAGAAAGAAAGTGGTGCTTGTGTGCTTATTTTATCCTCCTTTTTTCATGTGTTACAATACTTAAAAAATCTTCCTCTAGTTTACTGAACCACAGTCTCCTGTTACAATTAGGTAACTATGATTTAATATCTTATTACAAACAAAATATGAAGCAAGGAACTGTTTTCTCTGTTTGAATGTAACACTGAAATTTAACAAACTCGGAAAGCTTTGTATGGTGCATTAGAAAGGGGAATGCCTAGCATAATGTTTTTTTCTCAGTCTAATAAACCATAGTTTATTGGATAGAGAACACTTATGTCCAAAAGGCCAGTGTGGAATCATCATCATTACCACCTCCTGTTAAATGCTAACACTTTTTCTTGGCCAAAATCAAGCTTCTTTTTAAAAAGTCTGTTTATTATGTTTTTATATTAAAAGGAGGCATGGGAATCTGATCGGTTAATAGGTCCTTTAGGCATTGTGGGATTCAACATGCGAGGTTGGAAGGCATAGTGCTTCTGTAGTTTCCATTACGTGCAGTGTCTGCAAGGTGATATGGTAGTAGTACTGCTGTAGAACTACTATTGCTTCTTCCATGTGTTACAACGCCAGCTCTGGAAATGATATGCTGACATATTGCATGTCTTCACTGGTCAGTTGCTGTGTCTGTGAAAAATTGAGAAACAAAAAGCAGTGCTGAAGTTCAAACTGGAATGATGTACACCAGGCATGTCCAAACTTCGGCCCTCCTGATGTTTTGGACCACAAGTCCCAGAATTTTAAGCTAAGATTGCCAATGGCAAAGGACTGTGGGAGTTGCGGTCCAAAACATCTGGAGGGCCGAAGTTTGGACATGCCTGGTGTACATTTTCCAGAATTTGTATGTTGAATGTTTGACAGGCATGTTTGGCATCTCTTAAAGCTGCCTAGATGCCCTGAGCACATCCGATCTTGCCTGATCTCAGAAGCTAAGCAGGGTCAGGCCTGGCTAGTACTTGGATGGGTGACCACCAGGGAACACCAGGTGCTGTAGGCACCTGGAGTAGGAGCTGTCAAGCCACTCCAGTATTCCTGCCAAGAAAACTCTGTGGACATGGGGTCACGAAGAGTTGGTCACGACTATAATGATGCAACATCACCACCACCACCACCAACAACAATGTGCCTGGTGTTATTTTGCATATTTCTGCCATTACTTTTCCAATTAGGAGTTGGGGCAACACATTTTCTTTATACCCCAGTTGAGGGTGTGCATTGTTGCATGAAAATGAATATATATCTATCTAAAAATACAGATTAGCATGGTATTCATTGCCCCATCATTGGTTGTTGTTCAACACTTTGGAAGGTTAGTTACAAAAACAGAAATAAAGAAAAGTTAATATACCCATCTGTAAATTTGATGTCTGACTAAGGAAGATGGAGAAGAGAAATGGTGAGGAAGCAGCTCCAGTGGTGACCCACAGACCAGGAGGGCTGCCACATCAACTGGCTATTCAGTATGCTACAGGCTGGATGGTCACTATTCTTCCAGTTTCCATTGGACATGGTGTCCTTTACCATAACTGGTGTTTAATTTGCTGTCACATGGAATCCTTAATTGTTGTTAAATAAACTGGTGAGGACTTTGTCAAATTAGGTAAGATTTTTTAAACTCTTGATATGGGATAGCTATTCCATTTCCCTGGAACCCCTGTAGTTATATCAGCTCATAAGTTTTTCCAAGCTGTATATTTATTTATGTATTAAGCAAAAGTAATGTGACCTGGAATTGTTTCTAAGGTTGAAAATCCTGAAATGGTCAAATTGTTAATGAATTTGGATCTGTTTGTTTATCTCAGTCTCGGAGGTGATAAAATGGCTTCTCAGCCTCACAAAGCAATACATATATGTTTCTGGTGCTAGCATGAAAATTCAGTTACATTGGTGAAAACACCTGTAGCAGTGCTACCATGATACACTTGAGCTGGAACCATTTTGGGTGAAACTGATTTTGTGGAGTTACACAAGTATATGGTCTGTGTATCTGACTAGATTTGTTCACATCTTACCTATACATGTTAATTCTTAGAGATGGTAACTTTTCACCTTATCAGCTTGCGTTGAATCTAGTAAACTATCTTGTTTTTCTTATTCAGTCATGTGGCTTAATTGAATCTGTGCAAACTCCAAAGAAAATTTGGGTGAAGTGGGTAGCATTCCAACAGGCAAAACTTTGGTACTGAGCCAACCACTGATAAAAATGAGATTATTTTGCTTTGTGGACAACTTCATCCTTTGTAGTAGACTTTCACAACTCTTTGTGTCCTTGGAAATTTTATCTTTTGTTTGTGATTTCTTTGTAGTCACTGTGGATGCAAATGGTATGGTAATTTTTACAGAATAGTTTGATGGTGAACTAAGGCCTGTTTCTGTAACTGCCATATAGCCATGTGTTTATGTTGACAGCATACTGATCCTTCTGTACCAGAGAACACAGGAATTTCCAAGACGTGTGAAAGGAATGAATCACAACCTGTAGGAAGATTGAAGGAATGTGGTTAACAATAGGTCACTTGCTAAATTCAGGTACTGCATGACATTGGCTGAAATCTTGTCGCCTAGTGTAGTTAGTCATGTTAGAGTAGGTCCATCGAATCAGCAGGGAATTGGTGAGTTAACTCCGCTGTAAGTTCTGTTGAGTCAAATGGACCTACTCCAGTGTAAGTTACTACACTAATCAACATGATTTCAACCACTGTCTTAAAAACATTGTTTGGAATCATTAAACTCTAGCAGTCTTGATTGGTTCAAGCATATCAAGCCCAGTAATAATATGATGTTAAACTGTCCAGCATATTGTGGGAAGCAGGAGGGAGTGTGAGCTAGTGACATGCCACAGTCAAAAACTGTTGACAATGGGGAATGTGATGTCTGGATTTTAGTGAACTGGTTTTTGAACTGGTTTGCATGTTCATAACTTTGATTTAAGAAGTTGCGGCTTTGTGTTCATTCTTTGTATACTGGCTTTAGTGAAGGCATTCTGACCTCTATTAAACTAGATTTTTATATTGCTTACTGACTGGAGAACTTGAATTTAATAAAACAGGACTAGCATTAAAGTGAATTTTTAAAATATTTTCATTTACACAGATAGCATTGTGTAGCAAAAATGAAAAAATAACACAAATATTTATGTATTTGAAAGATTAATGGATTTGTTTCAATGGGAGCATTCATAGTTTACAGTCTTAGATCGTATGCCTTTCAGGTTACTGCTGAAATAATTAGCTTTTAAGGTGCTCAGTCGTGTTATTTTGGTTTTGTTATATATGATACAGTAGACTAAATGTACCTATCTTTTTGAAAGGTCTAACAATTCGACTGTTTAGGTCTTCTTTGGTTGTAAGATGTATGTATGCTAGTACTTGAGGTTGGAACTAATCTCTGTTACGTGTATTGAAATTTTCTACCCTGTCCACCACCCTCTTCCAACCGGCTACCCAGTCAGCAGTCTATGGTGAACTTTTCCCCATCTGTATTCCTCTCTTGCTCAGATGCTCAGAGGTCATACTGTTGATTGCATTTTTCTCACTTTGTCATCAGTTTTCTGTTCTGGCAACATGCATTTGGCAAATATGTTGATGATCTCTGAAAAGCTGGCTCAGAATTCCCACATGTTTTCATTTGGCAAATGTAAATAAAATATGGTAGGAAAAGCTATTTGGCAAACAAAGTTGCCATTTTGCAACTTGTTGATATGAATGGGACTAAAAGTATATAAGGAATTACAGTCTATATTTCATGGTTACTCTACTTGTAGACCACCCAATAAACAAAGGTTTCTTATTTTATAAAATAATTTATAAATAAATAAATAAATAAATAAATAAATAAATAAATAAATAAAATAAGAAGCTAAAGTTATAAAATATGAATTTAACAAATAAAATGAATATGAAATTTTAAAAGATTTAAACAGCTTTAGCCAGAAGCAGAAGGTATAACCACTGCAAGGAACTTGAGCCCATGAACGCAGTTTAAAACTAAAAAACTAAGCATAGGAATAATAGGGGTTTTTCCAGATGTCAAAACGATTTAACCAGAGTACCATCCAGAAACTAGCAACTCTTAAGTTTTTTGGGAAGAGATAAACTTCGGAAAAAACTATGACAGATAACTTTAGGGTCCAGATTAGTACATATGATAGGTAATGCTCATTCAGGAAACTGAGCTTTTGGGTCTTTAGTAGTAGATGCTTGATTTGTACTTAGAGTGACAAAATGTATCTTTCTTGTACATGGTTCACCGAAAATTAAATAGTAGTAGTAGTGAATCTGATCAGTCATTTTTTTGCAGGTTGCAACAGCTATAAAACAAAATGAAAAAGTAGGGAAAGTACCTGTTTTGTTTTTAAATAAAACATTTTATTTTTTATTTTTTCAGTCAAAGCAAAGTCTCCCAATTTCCAGAATGCCAATTCACAGCAGATCATTTTCATTTTTCATGCTGTATCTTTGCACCCTGATTTAATAGAATAATTCTCCAGATATGATTAATTCAGTTTTTTATAGAGGAGTCTCTCCCCCCCCCTTTATTTCCGGTTTCTTATAAGCTATCTTAACAGCAAAAGTAGACTTGAGGCTGTTAACTATTTGATTCCTTTTCAGTTCCTTTTACATAACCCAACAAAATTGGTTTAGAATAAAGTAATATATTAATATCTCACATATAATCAAAAACTCAATTACAGCATTCATCCATTGATAGTAATTCAAATTTTAAGTTATCTTGCAAACTGATTGAAAATTTCTTTTTGAATTTTTTTTCCAAATCTGTTTTTAAGTTGATGCTGCTGAAACCTCTTGCTGATGCAGGGGTGAATCTCAGCACGACGAGAGTGGAGAAACTAATATCACTGAGAAATTTTGTGAATATTCATCACAGTCATACTGCTCTCTATTCTCTTTCTCCACATTTTATATATTGCCAGATATATTAATCTCTTGGTTGATCCAGAGTAATAACAGATCTTGGAGTTGGTAGATGTGGGCATATGAAAACTAGAAGTTGTGCAGTTTTTCCTCTGGGGCAGCTACTAATTTGGAGCATTGTTAATGTTACAAACGAGGAGCATTTGATTGGTAGTTCTAGGATTTGGGGGTCAGGCAGCTTTATACTGCATTTCCTTATAAATTCTGTTCATTGCTAGTACAGAATGATGTTGTAAATATGAGAACAGGCTTGGTTGTGGAACTGAGGCATGTTGTACAGTGGACCCTTGTATAACAAATGGTTTGTATAACATATAGTTTGTACAACATAAAAAAATTCCAGAGATAGGGGAAATTTGCTTAACATAATCGTCTATGGGGCAAATCTGTACAACATAAAAATGGGATCGGATCACTCTGTTTTCAATGCATTCCTATGGGAAATTTGTATAAAGGAAAATTTGCTTAACATAATTTCATTTGGAACGAATTAATTCCTTTATACAAGGTACCACTGTACTCTTATAGTACAGAGCCGAACTTGGAATGAAGGCAGCCAGTTCATTTTATTAATGTCTACTTTTTTGGTAAACAATCAGCTTTACTTCTTCCTGGATTGTATAGTGTATGCCTGAGTAACAATCTATGTATTTTGAGTTTAATTGGTGTATGAATGTGATATTTTGCCACTGCAGTGTTTATTTGTTTTAAACAGCCCTCAGTAAAATAACCAATAACCAACTGCAATTTGAAAACCAGAAGCCTATTTATGTATTAAAATGTTAAAATTTAAAGTCTCATTAAAAACGTCTTCTTACTTAGTGATGAAATTACAGTATTAGTAAGCAAAATGCAAACCACCTGCTTGCTATCTAAGATTCTGCTGCATGGATAAGGCCTTGCCCTGATTCATCTTCTCTTTTCCTCCCATTTGTTGTTTGGAACTGTTGGACAGCAGCTTGTTCAGAAAGCAGGACCCTTGCACAGCCTAAAAGTGAATGTGTTGTGATGTACAGTTGCTTCTCCGAGTTACTCCATTTTATTTGGTTGACTCCTGGTCACAGGCCAGAATAGTATAAATGCTGTTGTTGTGTTGTTACAGTCGTGACCGACCCTTTGTGACCCCATGTCCATGGAGCTTTCTTGACAAGAATACTGGAGTGGTTTGCCAGTTCCTACTCCAGGCACCCACAGCACCTGGTATTTCCTGGTGGTCTCCCATCCAAGTACTAACCTTTAGATATTTCTCATAAGCTAGGACTAGTTAGCTTCAGGTAGTTGAGCTTTTTTGTGGCATTCTTTCTCTAGGGGCCAGGAGATCAGTGTGTCCTGAAAATGTGTATCGAAGTCTTAATATAAGTGTGAAATAAATAAAATAAATAAATAAGATTGTTGTGGCTTGATTCTGTCCTTAGTGGAAGCAGAGAACCCTTTGTCTGATGGTGATTAAGCCATTAGCTGTAGCTATTGCTTGCAGTGATAACTACTGTACTTAAAAATAAATGAATTCATTTCACTGTCTTTCTAAGTGGTGGAGCTGGTGTGTTTTAATTTGCAAATAAGATCTTTTATCAAGGGAGAAGAAGTGTGAAGATGCATAGGGGGTTAAAGTTAAGTTTAATTCTCATGGTTGCTGATGGCTATGAACTCTAAATTTTGTCAAGTAAATTTGTTCTGTTGCTGGTTATATCTTGTATTGGCACAAGGTATGCACAGACTGGTTTTATTTGATGTTGCTTAGTAGTGATTTCACAGAAGTTTTTATAGGTTAAATTCCTGCCTGTGAAGCAGTACAGTCATTCAGAGTCACTCCACTATCCTTGCAAAACTATAAACACAGCCATCAAAATAGACAATGAGACTTCATTTTTATGTGTTTCACATGTTCCCTAATGTCCTGCACATTTGTATCCCTGGACACATGTGAAGAGTAGGTTTTCATGTGTTAGGAAGCACTGGAAGCATGATGTGAGTAGGGAATTCTGCTTCATTCATTTTTTTGCAGCCCTAGTTCATCCCACCTCATGTTTAATTGGGTTGTGAAGTGAAATTATCTCTTTCAATAATGAAACTCCTGACTTTGGACAAGCGGAAATTCTGTATGTTGTATGAGCACATAATGGCTGGAGAAATAATTTCTAAAAAAATAATTTCTTCATAGAAGCTGCTTAAAAGAGAAATTGTTTTTCTTTCCCATGCTTCTACCTCCCCAACCCCCCCCCTAATTAAATGGTTTGAATTTGCACGTTAACCGCTTGGCGCTTCTCCCGTGCCTCAGATGATTAGAAAGGGATATTCATTTATGCCTTTTAAACGCCGCCCCGATTAAAATCAGAGAGATTTTTTCCTTCATCAAAATCTAACATCCTTGAAAAATTAATTTGATGCCTCTTGTTATCAATTAATTGAATCTCGTTGGGAAGGAGGCTTGTACGGTGGGTGGTGAGAGCTGGTCCTTCTGTTCTTAGCTGCTTTTTAAAAAATACACTCTCTCCCCCCCCCTTTCTGCCGCTTCTTCCAAATACGGTGACATTATAAAACTTCCCTTTTTATTATTTTACTCTTGTAAAATAAATGAATAAAACTTCTCCCCCACCCCACTTCTTGAGGTGCCTTCTTACAGAACGAAAACCATTCCCCTATACTTCCTCAGATGACTTTGGGGGAAATAGCATGTTAGCCATTTCTTGGCAATGTGTGGCTACATTTTCATTCTCTTTCAAACAGGGTATTGGATAGATATTTCATTTGAATCACTTTTTCAATTAAAAATGGACAGCACCTTTTCTTAAATCTGCTCCTTTTCTCTGTCAAAGTAATTTTTTGCTGCAAATTTCGGATCCTCCCATGAGACAGACTCACTCATATGAATAGACTTCTCTCACTTCATTAACTTCTCACCTCTTTGTCCCTTTTTCCGCTTTCTTAGACAAAAAAAAGTGGGATGTCAAAGGTACTGACTTTTCCACACAAGTTTATTTAAATTTAAAAAGATGTAGTAAAAATATGTTAAATTATTTTACTTTCTTATTATTTGCACTTGTAGCAATTATTCGAATTCTGGACGTTGCCAGTTCTTTAGCAATCTTTTTAATAATATGTGCTCATGAGTTGGTGAATGAAGGGAGTTTAGAATGAAACAGAACAGTGGCAGCTGAGAGTAAAATTTTCTCCTTTTGCTGCCCCTCCCTTTAGGCAAAACATTCACATCTGTGATCCTTTTATGAAAAAATTTAGCTGTTCTAATGAGAATGTAAACTTGAATTTACTATTCATTGTAAGGTTATTGCTTTATTGCAATATTTTTATTTAACAGGAAGAAATTTGAAATTGCAGCATTGTTTTTTCCTTGTGTATGTATATTCATTGATACATATACAGTGGACTCTTGTATAACCAACAGTTTGTGTAACATAAAATTTGTACAACATAAAATATTCCGGAGATAGACAATTCTGTTAAGCAAATTTCCCCTATGGGGCAAATCCGTACAACATAAAAATGGGATTACTCAATTTCCAATGCATTCCTATGGGAAATTTGTATAAAGGAAAATTTGCTTAACATATGTTCATTTGGAACAAATTAATTCCTTTATACAAGGTACCACTCTACACACAAAATAATGTTACTAAGGAGGCTAAACATTTGACGCATATGTGTGTGTCCTGTACTGTCAAGTCCAAACCAGTTTTAACCCCCACCCCTCTGTGAGCTTCTGTGGCCAGTAGGACCTTGTTCTCCAGAGTTATCAATCTATCCACTCTATCTCACTGGGACTCTCTAATACTGGTGAAAGAGCACAATAATCAAAGTTTGGGAAAGTTACAAGTTATGCTAGTAATCATTTAAGATATCTGAGGAATACCAGGTAGAGCACAAGGAATGCAGTAACCCCCCACCTATCGCAAGGGTTGGGGACCCGACCTGACCCGCAATAATTGAAAATCTGCAATATGCGGATGCTGGGTCATGTTGGGACTGGGTGGGCTCTCTGGGGGCTCTTGTACTTACCCCAGGCCTGGTGCTGCCCCAAATAGGACTGCAAGGGGCTTTCCAGTCCCCCAGAGGCCCCAAAAGTGCTTTCTACTGATCTGGAGGTCACTCTTGGTTTACTGGAAGTCACTTCCGGTTTGCGGGGAAGCACTTTTGGGGCCTTGACGGGCCTGGGAAGGCCTTTCCTCCTTAACCCAGGGGGCCTTTTTTCATATACTGCAGACCTGCGATATACCGGGACCGCAGTATATGAACTGTGAAAAGGCAGGTGTAGTAAGGACATGCTTATCAATGGATCTGTGTAGCAGAAATGTCACTTAGCTTTTTTTTGGGGGGGGGATTTTCCTCACCATGTTTTTTAACCTAGGAGTAGACCTCCATAGAAATGGGCCTGCCACTACCAGTTTCTGAGCCTATGACACATTTTGTCATCAGGTTTTGAATTCAGCAAGGGCTACATTGAAATGTCCAGCCACCCAGATGCAAACCATAGACTTCAAATTGCTGCTTAATTAAACATTCATAGACTGGGAAGTGAAATGCCAGCACCAAATGAAGGCCATGAGGCAGCCAAAAATAAAAAGCTGTATGATGCATTTAAAGTAAAATAGTCCGTTTTGCTTACATATTTGGAATATTTTGAGCCATTTATTTGTTGTTCCTAGCATGTAAATTCTTCAGTAAGAGTAGATTCTTAAATTTAATTATCCAAAGAAAAGAGTACCTGGGAGTCATATGCTTCCCTGTTAGTTCTATTGTCAATGATTTGGAATGCTCAGAGAACTCACCTGCCATCTCTTTACACTGGGACCTGTGTCAGCAGAATTCATTGGAGTTCTGTCTATTGTTAGCTATGCATCTCAGAGAAGCACCTGTAGATGATCCATTTGTCATGCCACGCAAGGTATGTCTTCTTAGAGTTCCTTCAAATGTGACAGATCCTGTGTGTGTGTGTGTAATTTACATAGTCCCCTACTGTATGCCAGAGATGCCTTTGAAGTAGAAAATTGTCACTTGTGAAATATCCCAAAGACTTCTATATACAGTAAATGAACCACAAAGATAGTCTTTGACTAAGACTGTGGCACTATCTGCATAGTTGTCTTGTGTTCTTCTCACAGAAGACTTGTTAGGGTGAGGAATGTAATGAATTGGTGTAGTGTTTGGATGTAAAGCATTGTGTGTAGATCTGATCCTGGAAACTGTAAGGTTGGGCTCAGCAGTGGTTCCTAAGGACCTTGGATGACTTTGTTGGCTAAGGATTTTCTGATCCAAACCCAGTATTTGGTTTACAGCATTACATTGCCTTTCAAGCATTTTGTTTCCTTGACACAATTGGAATCAGGTCATTCACCTGTCAGCATCAATACAGTTATAACTGTGTTTCTCATAGGTTCTACTTTCATTTATCTTGTGTGTTGTATGTGGTAGAGTTCAAAAGATAAAGTCACATTCATTTCAATGGAGCGTCCTCTCTTGAAGTAGACATAGGACCGCACTCTTGCTCAAACACGGTAGTTTAATAGTGATGGTGGAATTTTCCTGGAAAGGAGTGAGATGTGTTCTTATTCTCTTTCTCAGATATGTATATTTTTCATGTTTTCCAATTTATTTCAACTCAAGCATTCATACAAGCTCTGACGTCAATTCCTCCCCACCTTCATATACGGCCTGTATTTTTCACTGAATGTAAAACTGCCTGGTTGAATAATGTCTCACAAAATATAATTAGGCTTCTGCTGTGACATTTATATTCTAATGCTTAATAAAGTTTTGGATTTGTGTAATTGCAGTGTGTGTTTCTCTCACTTCTCATGTGCATCCCTAAATACAGTTAATGTAGACGTTAGGTCCTCTTTAAATGAATCTGTTTGTGACCAGTACTGCACGTGATTACATGCTGGGCCGACTTGACATTTGTGTTGCTGAATATTGGAAATTATGACTTAGATTCTATGGAAGCTTAATCAAAAAACGTATTTAAAACAGTAGAACATTTGGTGGTCTGCATTTAAAAACGAATATCCATCATTGTGGGAAAAGCAGCCTTAAATGTACTAAGAGTATTCAATATCCATTAAGATTGTAGCCTTAGATACTATACAGTCACACACTGTAGTATGATTCACTATTGCTTAAGAGAAAAAGTACATTGAAAAGGTAGCTGTGAAATATTAAACTAGAGAAATACAGGTTTTGTATTCAAAGTACATGTTTCCTATAAACTACAACTGAACATTTTCCTCTTGAAGCAACTTGTTGGATCTCTAAAATTTAGCTATGAAGTATGAAGAATGTATTTATTATTGCCTAATAAACTAAATAGATGGCTAATTTGCAGTGTTAAGTTCTTGAGGTCCCTGCAGTGATTATTAGAACCTTATTCACTTTGGTGATGAAACATAGTGAATGTAGAAAATACTCAGGTACAGTATTTAACAGAGAAAAAAGATTATTTATACATTTTTAAAAGAAATTCTGAATTATTGTGTATCTAAAGGGCCACTTCATTTATTTTTCCCTGTTCTTTTTTAACGGGCTATTCAGGGACCTGTCCATTCTTTTGAAGATATGAATGTAATCATTTTTGCAGAAGGGCTGGTGCCTGATATCTAGATCTCTCTTTCTAATTTCAGTAAAGAGTCAGATGTACTGTCTGTCCCACAATACACAAAGTTGCTTGTCTGGCCTCTGGAGTGTTCCATATTTCTGCCATTTCAGAAGTAATAACATTTCCATACTTCTGAAAACATATTTAATTTTTACGGGCTTTTATATCAGTTGCATTTGAGCCCCTTTTGGAAACATTTTGCCATAAGAAGTAGCTTCAAAATGCTTCAAGTACAATATTCATTTGTTAGTTTTTAAAGTGCTGTGAGATTTGTTATTTTCTTGGTTTTTCACCATAACAAAATTGCATGCTGTCAAGTGGATTCTGACTGATGGTGTCCCTTTCTAGGGTTTATTAGGTAGATAATCCCCTAAAGTGGTTTAACATTCCCTTCTTCTGGGGGCATCCTGGGATGGTACAGCTTGCCCATGGCTAAACAGACGGGCTCATGCCATAGGAGGCACAGTGGGGAATTGAATGGCCAACCTCTGGCTCCCCAGTCAGATATCTAAACCAGTGAGCTATCTAAACAGCTTTCATTATAATAATTCAACTAAAATTTGTATACCTAGTATTACAGTGCTTATGCCAGATTATTAAGGTGAAAGGATGTCCTTTTCATAAGAACATAACATCCTTGTTGGAACAGGCCACAGCCCATCCAGTCCAGCATTCTGTCTCATATAGTGGCTCATCATTTGCTTCAGGGTATTCCCAAGCAGATGTCATCATCTGCTTACGATTCCATGTAAATGGCATTGAGAGATATCTTGCCTATCTCTCCATCCCAGAGGTTGTCCTTGGGCATCCATAATGATAGCCATTGATACCCTTGCTCTCCATGAACTAGTCCAATCCTTTCTTAAAGCTGGGAGTTCCAGAGACCAGTGATTCTCAGGGTGAAAAGGTATTTTTTCTTATTTGTTTGAGATCTAGCACCCAAAAGTTTCATGGAGTGCCCCCTAGTTCTAGTGTTGTGCAATAGGGAAAACAGCTTTTCCTCATCTACTTTGTCCACACTGTGTATGATTTTATAAACTTCAATCAGGTCACCTCGTAGGCGCCGTCGTTCAAGAGTGAAGAGGCCCAGCAATTGCAGCCTCAGATGGTAAGGAAGGTGTTCCTACTCATTCTGGTTGCCCTCCTCTGCCCTTTTTCCATTTCCATAATATCCTTCTGGAGGTATGGTGACCAGAACCATACACAGTACTCTGGATGGGGCCTCACCATAGATTTATAAAGAGGCAAAATGACACTTGCTGACTTATGTTCTATACCCTTCCTAATGATCCCTAGCATTGAGTTTGCTTTTTTCACTGCTGTGGCACACTGGGTTGACACTTTCATTGAGCTGTTCACCAGGACACCAAGGTCCCTTTCCTGATCTGTTGCAGAGAGTTCAGACCCCATCAGTTTATAAACCTAATTGTGTTTTCTTGCCCCAATGTGCATCACTCTACACGTGCTAATGTTGAAGCTCATTTGCCACTGGTTTGCCCATTCCCCCAGTGTCAAGAGATCCCTCTGGAGTTCCTCACAATCTCTCTCAGTTTTTACTACCCCGTATAATTTAGTGTCATCGGCAAATTTGGTTACCTTGCTGTGTATTCCTACTTCTGGATTATTTATGAAGAGGTTGAAAATTAGGGGCCCTAGCACTGAACCTTGGGGGACCCCACTGTTTACTTCTATCCACTTGGAGAATTGTCGATTTAGTGCTACCCCCTGTTTCCTGTCCCTTGGACAAGACCTGTCCCTTGAATCCATGACTGGCAAGTTTATTCAAGAGTCTTTGGTATGGGACCTTGTCAAAAGCCTTCTGAAAGTCCAGATAATGTTAACTGGATCTCCCTTATACAGATGCCTGTTGACATTCTGAAAAATTTCCAACAAATTAGTGAGGCATGTTTTGCCCTTGCAGAAGCCATGTTGGCTCTCCTTTAGCAGCACCTTCTCTTCTATGTGCCTATTAATTTTACATTTTAGGATGGTTTCCATCACTTTACCTGGGACACATGTCAAACTGACCGGTTGGTAATTTCCTGGATCATCTCTGGATCGCTTTTTCAAGTTTGGTGTTACATTCACTACTTTTCAGTCAGGCACAACATTTGATTTGAGGGAAATACTATATATTTTGGCTAGGACCTCAGCAATTTCATCTTTAAGTTCCTTGAGAACATGTGGATGGATGCCATCTGGTCCTGGTGATTTGTTAGCATTTAGTTGAACAAGACATGCAAGAATCTCCTCCCTGGTTATTTCTGTCTGGCTTAATTTTTCAGTTTCCCTCCCTATAAAAATAGGCTCTGGTTCAGGCATGTGGTCTCTGTCTTCAGTGAATACTGAAGCAAAGACTTCATTGAGTCTCTCTGCAATCTGTTTTCTCTTTAATAATCCCTTGCCTTTCATTGTCGTCTAATGGTCCAATTGCCTTCCTTGTTGGGTTCTTACTTCTAATGTACTTAGAAGTACATTATTCCTTTGAGTGTTTTTAGCTATATGTTCCTCCAAGTCTTGCTTTGCTTTCCTGATTGTTGCCTTGCATTTGTTCTGTCAGAATTTATGTTTCTGTCTCTTTTTCTTTTTTGCTCTTTATTTCCTTTTGATGTACAGTTGATATAGGCTATCAGAACTGTACAACTGAGTGGGAAACTGAAAATGGGTCAGTGTGAAGTGACCTGTATGTTCTCTATTTGTTTAAATTCCATTTATAAGTAAATTGAATACCAACAGTGCTGTCAGTAAATACATGAAATACTGTACATAGTTGCGACAAATAATAATGCAGAAATAGCATATGGTATGTTCTGATTCCACATCTCTCTGTTCAGTGTACCCTTGTTGCCATAGGCATTTGCTTTGTGTGGCCTGCTGATCTTTCTCTTGATATTTTGAGACATAATAGCAGTTGTGCTGAATATATGCAGTTATCATCAAATATGAGGTAATCATCAGAAATGAAGTCCCCCTCCTGGTCTGGACATTTAGCTTCGTCTTGCATAAGCACAGTAATGCAGCCCACTAGCAGTGTGTCCCATGCACTGCAAAATAGGCTCAGTGAAGAAGACTCTTCCACTCTTCTCTCAGGCTTTGAGTCACACATTTTTATGGTTTCCTGAGTCTCCCAAACAGTGAAGCTGGAGCCCCTGTGTGTGCAACGTCACTATTTAATTAGCCATCCCTGATTAACAAAACTTGGCGTTCAGCTTCCTTCTGCCCTCATCTTTCCTGGCTTCGAATCAATGGCTTTGATATGCTAATTAGGGAGTAATTTAATTTCAAAAGGCCGCAATTAACAAGGGTGTTGTGGACATGCTGTAGTTAAGCGGCGTAATCTAATTTGCATTAGTAACAAGCAGGGACTAATTAGAAGCTTAATTAGACACTTAGATGGCTCTTGTGTTTACTTTCTTAATGAGATGGAGTGGGGCTCTTTTTTTTAAAATCATCTCAAGAGCACAGCAGAAAGCAAGCAGTGGGTGAAACTGGAATGCCAATGCCTGACACCTTTTTGGTTGCTGCAAGCAACAAAAGCAGGCTCTTTGGCTCACCCAAGCACACCTTTCTTCAGCAATGAGGAAGGTTTCCAGTTGTGTTTTGGCTGCTTCAGATAATGCAGTAGTGCCTAAGAACACCTAAGATGGCTGTAGAATTTGTGAAGGGTCAAAGGCTTCATCTCCCTGAAGGAGGCAGGTTGGAAAGTTGCCTTATATGTGGTTGGATCATCAGTCTGCCATTTATAGCATTACTGTATCTGTAGTTACTGGCAAGGCCTTCTCAGTATTTCATTTTTCAACTGTAGATAGTTGTGTGCCATTTGTTTGGAACATGCTTATAGGGACACTAATAAGGCTTTTAAGGAGAGAGATATTTAAGGAGTAGTTCTACCAGCACTGCATTGGGTATCTACCACCTTGAAGTCACTTCTGAATTATGGTGATTCTTTTCAGGTTGTCTAGATACAGGCTACTCAGAAGTGGTTTCTCTTCCCTTCTTTCTGTTGAACTCATAACCTCTGATTCTGTGGCCAGATACTCAACCCATGGAGCTATTCAGGTGTACTTGGATATATTTCAGAGACTGAACATGAAGCATTTTTCATGTGCACTGTATCATCTCCTACAGAGCTGTGGTCTATTGAAGAGTCTAGTCATTGCAAGCTGGATGGGGCCCATTGATATGCTAAGGTACAGTTTCAAAGTGTTTTACTTCAGTTTTTCTCAGCTAAGTTAAAGGAAGTCCGAGCCCCTTTTGAATCTCTTTTCAGTTCTACCCGTTATACTGCTTGCTTGTAAAAATTCTCATTATTTTACAATACTTTGTCATATTACACCTAGTACTTTGAATGCCCAGAGGTATTTTCTCTTTCTAGAGTAAACTGTCGTGTTGCATTTTTAAACAATAAAATGGAATTTTAGTTTGTGTAGTGCAACACCCTTCACAATTCTCATTATTTCCTCAGCAGAGTTGGAAGGAGATAGTGTGAGCTACTTTTCCCGATCTGTACCTTCTGTGCAAGAACTGTTGTAGGTTTATCCAGGAGCTTTGTGAATCTAGGTAAAAACAGGAAAGGGGCGAATTTTAGATGTTATTTCATGTGTTGTATTCTTAGTTTTTGATAAAAATCACCATTGGAAGCAACAAAGAACTAGGAAGGGGACTCAGAATAAAATTGTCTGTGTTCCTTTAGGTATTGCATTTGTACAGGATGAGTCTTCAAAATATGTTTAAAAGTTGCTCTTAGATAAAAGTGGTAGATGAAAGCATCCATAGGTATGATCCCATTAAAGGAGATGTCTGGACTAAGCCAATCCTTGCTTCCTTAAATCTCTTCTAATTTACTGTAATGCTTTAAATTCATTTTAGCTCTTGCAGATTTTATTTTCTAATCCTTTCCCTTATTTCCATGTGTTTGTGTGTTAATTAAAGGGTAAAAAGCCACTTCAAGCAATCCTAAGGTCGTCTTCTCCACCTGAACCCAAAGTCTTTCAAGATTAAAATTCTGTTCTAGAAAGTCTACCCAGTGCTTAGACTTGAGCAGGGATAATGTGCGTGTAGATCTTGGAGCAGTGGCTGTGTGAGTAAAGGTGTTTGGGGGGGGGGGAATAAAACTGTCAAGATCCTGTTCTCCTAGTTGTTTGTGAAAGCTCATTTTTGGGTGGGCCAAGAGATAAAGCTGCAGCAATGTGACATGATTCCATCATCAGCTGATGTGTAAAAAGGATCATTCCTTTCTATGTGCAGTGTGAGTTTGTGCTGGCATTGGAGGCAGCACCGAGGCAGTCACTGTTTGGAAAAATGGGTACTATCATGATCCAGTATAAGTTTCCCAGTGTAGCAAAGCAATATTTGTGAATAAATATTCTTTTAAAATATGGACCCCGGGATTATGTGATGTTCTTCCTAGTACATGGATCACATAATTTCCACATTACAGCAGCCCCACAGGCTGCCAGTTCATTTCTGGCCACATTTCACAGTGCTGGTTCTAATCTGTAAAGCCCTAGATAGCTTGGGTTCAAGATATCTTAAGGACACACCTTTATGAATCTGCCCTGGATCATCAGGAGAGGCCTTTCTCCCAACACTTTTACAGAGGGGACACAGGAGAAGAGGGCCTTGTCTGTTGTTGGCCCCATCTTTGCTGTGTCTCTGCAAGGAGACAAAGACCTTTCTCTTCAGGCAAGGTTTCCTTGAGTGACTGGCTGAATGGTGGGCGGTAGTGGTGGTGGTTTCAAATGGATTACTGTACTTTGAAGGTGTTTTTGGTGCCACTTTTGTTTACTACTTTATAGTGTAGGGTTTGCTTGATACTTTTTAAGTGTTTGTATAATTCCTTTTTTAAAGCTTTTTTTAACCTTTTCCCCTTTTTAAAAACTTTTTATTGCATTTTAATGGCATAAGTAGCCCTGGGCTTTTTTTAAGGAGAAAGGTTGGGTAAAATATTTTACATACATACATACATACATACATACATACATACATACATACATACATACATACATACATACATACATACATACATACATACATACATACATAATTTTTTCCCCAGAGGCCCGTGACATTCATTGACTTTTGAAGCGAAGGATGTTCATTTAATTCCATTATGTTCCTCCTAATATTTGTTTTGTTTTTATAAAGTCCGTCTTGCTGGAACCTTACACGGTTTCCTTCCTTTTTCTTCTGAATTTGTTTTGCCCAGCTAAGGGCAACTGTGACAGTTGAACAGGTTTTTGTCATGCTTTGACTGCTCTTCAAGAGAGCTTTCTTAAGAAGGATAACTTACTGTCATAGTTTTGGAATCTTATTGCAGGTGTAGGCAATGCTTGACATTACTCTGTATTTTTAAATTTCATTAACCCAGTGGTCTTTGAACTCATTCATTACTACAGTACCCAAAAGCTAAACCCTGTTTTGCCAAAGCATAATTTTGCTTAAAATGTGGCCACCAAATGATCTCCAAGCAGTATAGAGTCCTCTAAATGTGTTCAGCTACAGCCACAATCTCATGACTGTTGGCTTTAAATTACAGTGCAGCTCGACTTAAGAGCAATTCGACTTAAGAGCGGAAAACTGTTGGCATTTTAACTGCCACTTTACAAATGTTACATATGGTCTGCTTGACTTACAAATATTTTTTTCCAATTTATTTTGATTTTTTTAAACTTATTTTTTCATTTTTTTAGATAGGTACCCTGACTTAAGAGTAGTTCGACTTAAGAGCATGCATTCGGAATGGATTAAATTCATTAGTTGAGGTACCACTGTATAAGAGTTCTAGTCCATCACAGCCAGAAGGCACTGTTGCAAAGGCACATGGTTAATGCAAATAAAAAATCTCATTGCTCTGTCTGATAATAATTATGTTCTATTAAGTCAATTCTGACTTAAGGTGATACTTTTGTGGTTTTATAAATACAGAGACCTTAGAAGTCTTTTACTGTTTCTCTGTTTTGGAAACACCCTGGGACTGTGCAGCTTGCCCAAGGAGTTCGGCTTGTCCAAGGATACACAACCTGGCTCTTCTCCCAAAAGACACAGTGGGGGATTGAACTCCCAACCTCTGGCTCTGCACTAAGGTGCAAAACGTATTTAGTGAGATCAACTACTCAGTCTACATTTATCAAAATTACTTCTTTTGAGGTTGTGTCATGTCAACTGGACTTCTTTTCTCGAGACATCGAAATGTTTATCTGCTCATCCAAGCAGCTTCATGCATGGATGAGCAGCAAAGTGTTTCGATCTCTCAAGAAAAGAAGTCCAGTTGCCATGACTCAACTTCCAGATAACCTCACCTGGATAACTGAGAACCTTCACAGAGAAAATTAGTTCTTGTTGCTCTGACTAGTGAATACCAGGTGCTGTAGGCGCCTGGAGTAGGAACTGGCAAGCCACTCCAGTATTCCTGCTAAGAAAACTCCATGGACATGGGGTCACGAAGACTCGGTCACAACTGTAACGACACAACAATAACAATATGACTAGTGTAGCATATTATACTATTTGTATAATGTGTCTTTTGTGTGTGTGTGTTGCATCATTACAGCCGTGACTGACTCTTCATGGCCCCATGTCCATGGAGTTTTCTTGGGAGTAATACTGGAGTGGCTTGCCAATTCCTACTCCAGGTGCCTACAGCACCTGGAATTCCCTGGTGGTCTCCCATCCAGGGCCGACCCTGCTTAGCTTCTGAAATCAGGCGAGATTGGATGTGCTTAGGGCATCTAGGCAGCTCCATAATGTGTTGTACATGATTATAATTTGGAGAAAAGGTTTAAGTGAGAAGATAGAAGCATCACACACAGCTGGGTCTGACAACCAATGGCAGAAGGTGTCAATATAGTACATTATCTGCCTGCTGATGTACTTGATCCCTGGCATTTGCAACTTTGGGGGAAAGACATTTTGGCTTTTACTTGGAATGATAAATCCTGTGATGTCCCTTTTCTTAGCTTCTTCCTTCCTCAATATGTCTGGAGCCTGGAAGAGCCTGGGAAACCAGTTTGATTGAAAAGTTAACGTTGGGAGGGGCTGAAATTGTAGGATTGGATAGTGAATGGGAATTGCCCTAAAGCTGTGCGAAGGTGAATCTCTGTGATTATGGTTATTAAAATATGACAAGAGTATATTCTGGCTTCTAACCAGAAATAAACTCTAACTTCTAACCAGAAATAAACTTGCTGAGTTCAGTGCCAGTATTTTAAAAGCCAATTCATGAGCTAAAAGTGTAACAGAAAATACAGGGAAAATTCAGAGAAACATCCCAAAATCAAGGTATGTATTTGCATTTATTTACAGAAAGAGGTGTGCTTGACTTATTGAGAGACGTAACATCTCCAGAAATTTTGAACCTGATACGAAAAGCTTGTCCTTTGAGGAAGATGAAACCTGGGGGAAATGGAAATCCATGATTTTTTGTATTATTTACTTATCAAACCAGAATGAATTTAAAATTCATTGTTTGTAATTGGTGACACCTAAAACTGTACTGTTAAGCATATATGAAATTTATAGAATAACTATACATATTTACTCAGGAATGATATCCATTATTCTGGGTAATTGTGTATAGAATTGTGGCCTTATTTTATGTGTTGTAGCTGTTTTTAAATCTGTGTGGAATGTTTTATATGAGTTGAATATAGCAACCGTTGTTCTTGCAAGGTGGCAATGACAATAAAGATTCCTATTCCTGTTCCTATTCCTATTCCTATTAAAATTATAAATGCTTTTGTTTCTTCAAGAAGCAAAACTGTGACTATATCCAGTTCCAGAAGCATTTCAAACAACTATATTCTAAGTCCATATATCCTAATTTCTCTCATTTATTTATTTATTTATTTATTTACAGTGGTACCCTCACTTAAGAGCAGCTCGACTTAAGGGAGGCGTTCGGTGACCTTTCTAGTTAGGTTTTTTTGGGGGTTTTTGTGGTTTTTTTTGCCCGCCACCTTGCTCCTTTTTCTTTGTTTTGTGCTCACTTGTTATCTGTTTCTTTTATCCTTATTGTAAGCCGCCCAGAGTTCCCTTTGGGAAGATGGGCGGGGTATAAGATTAACAAATAAATAATAAATAAATAAGAGTAATTCAACTTAAGAGCGGAAAACTGTTGACATTTTAACTGTTGCCTTACAAATTTTAGATATGGTCTGCTTGAGTTACAAATATTTTTTCCATTTTTAATTTTTTTTCAATTTAAGATAGGTGCCCCAACTTAAGAGTAGTTCGACTTAAGAGCATGCATTCGAAATGGATTAAATTTGTAAGTCGAGGTACCACTGTATTTATTTATTTATTTATTTCCATTTATATCCCACTCAACTTTCCCAGGGGAACTTTCTCAGTCAATCAATAAAATTTGAAAATAGGAATCCTAGATCAGTGTGGACAGAAGAGAGGAAACTGTAGATATTGCAGTGAATGCCCTATATCAGGCCTACCCAACAGGTAGACCACAGGCTACTGGTAGCCCGCGAAGGGTTCTAAAGTAGCCTGCCGGCCACCATTAAAAAAAGTGAGGGAATATGTTCTCCACCCCTCCCTGTCTCAGCTGAGAGGGGCAGTTCAAGGGCCATGGCACACTGAAATCTGTTCCCTCCAGAATGGATTAATTGGTTTTCAATGAATTCCTATGGGAAACTGCTGCTCTACTTAAAAAGGTTTTGACTTATGAGCCTGTTCTCAGAGCAGATAAAATTAGTAAGTAGAGGTTTTAGTGTAGTAGCCCTCAGGTACTTTGGGCCGGAAAAAGTAGACCTTGGCCTGTTCAAAGTTGAACAGCCCTGCCCTATATATTCCTGTTATGAAGTTGACAACTCTTTTGGGGCAAAAATGTGTCCTGAGTTTACAGGAATATTTGTACCAGAACATGGAGCCCTCCAGAAACTTCATGAGTTTAATTCTTGATAGCTCCGGTCAAAATAGCTAGTGTTCAGGTATAATTTAAAGCCAACATAGCCAATGTCTGTAACTGAACACATTTAGAGGAATCTATATTGCTTAGGGAACACTTGATGACAGCATTTAAAGCAAAACGTTTTGGAGTTCAGTGACATTTAAAAGAGAAAATTCTCCAACCTTGATATACAGCATTCCCAATAATTATACTTTTCTAATACAGTATTTCAGTATATGTTCCATAAATTCCCTCATGCTACACAATTTAAGAAAGTGAAGCCTACCTTGACATTCTGTTTATTGCAAAAGACTAAATGTTTCATATGTGTATTTTCAGTATTCCCTATTTTTTTTTAATGCGGAAAAGTATGGATAGTGATGTCCTTACACAGAAGGCTTCCTGTATTTTTTCAGAGCTTCCCTTCTTTGTCCTGACACTTTGGGGAGATTATGGTTGATGATACGGAATTATCTTCCATAATCAGCTTCCAGATTTGTCACAATACTTTGGGAAGTGAAAAGACTCAGAGTGGGGATGTTTATGCGAATATAGCTGCAGCAGTTATTTATTCAGGCACCATAGCTGTGATGCATCCGTTTTGGCTTCTAATACTCAATTGTCTGAACTCTCCAAACTTGTTGAGAAGTGGGTAGTAGTGCTAATAAGTGAGTGGTGCTTGCTTGCTGGCCATTTACATTTGGAGTACAAAGATGTTTTTTTTTTGCTTACTATTAATTAATGTGCACATGACAAAATCAACTGTCATTTCTTATAAAGAAAAATCCTCCTAATTTTTGCTGGCCTCGATTCTGCCTATTTTAAATCAGAACCAAACTGTTGAGATACCAGAAATAGTAAAACATTTTTGTAATGCTCTTTAACATAAGAACAGCCTTGCTAGAACAGGCCACAGCCCATTCAGTCCAGCATTTTGTCTCACCATTTGCTTCAGGGTATTCCCAAGCAGATGTCATCTGCTTACGATTCCCTGCAAATTGTATTGAGAGATCTCCTGCCTATCTCTCCAACCCGGAGGTTGTCCTTGGGCATCCATACTGATCGCTATTGATAGCCTTGTTCACCATGAACTTGTCCAATCCTTTCTTAAAGCTGTAAAGTCGGACAGCTGTCATCACTTCTTCTGGCAGGGAGTTCCACAGACCAGTCATTCTTCTGGGTGAAAAAGTACTTTCTCTTATTTGTTTGAGATCTAGTACCCAAATGTTTCATGGAGTGCCCCCTAGTTCTAGTGTTGTGCGATAGGGAAAACAGCTTTTCCTTATCTACTTTGTCCACACCGTGTATGATTTTGTAAACTTCAATCAGGTCACCTCTTAGACGCCGTCGTTCAAGAGTGAAGAGGCCCAGCCTTTGCAGTCTCAGATGGTAAGGAAGGTGTTCCCTACTCATTCTGGTTGCCCTCCTCTGCTCTTTTTCCATTTCCATAATATCCTTCTGGAGGTATGGTGACCAGAACTGTACACAGTACTCCAGATGGGGCCTCACTATAGATTTATAAAGAGGCAAAATGACACTTGCTGACTTATTTTCTGTACCCTTCCTAATGATCCCTAGTATTGAGTTTGCTTTTTTTCACCGCTGCGGCACACTAGGTTGATACCTTCATTGAGCTGTCCACCAGAACACCAAGTTTCCTTTCCTGATTTGTTGCAGAGAGTTCAGACCCCATCAGTTTATAAATATAATTGGGTTTTTTTGCCCCAATGTGCATCACTCTGCAATTACTGGTACTAATGTTGAAGCTCATTTGCCACTGGTTTCCCCACTTCCCAACTCCCCCAGTGTCAAGAGTCTTTAATCACTTTTAGTGAAAAGGCAAATGCATGTCTTTACATTTGCTTTTCATATTGGGAACAAAGGAAGTGTCTGCAATTTTATGGAAGATTGAAATAAAAGGGTAATGTGTGGCCATTACAGAATAAAAGTAGAGGATATCTCTCTAGCCAAATCAAAGCATGCTGTTTCAAATGAAGGCCAAACGGGAAGGTGAGTGTGCATAGGGCTTTGCCTCTTTACTTGAAGAATTGGGGTATGATATCCAGATGTAATGCAGCCTTCATCTTTCCTGATTGACATCTAAGAAGAACGTGCTTAGTGAAATCTGTCTTGCCAATAACCTTTAGACTGTACACCCAAGGAAGGCTATCCTACCACAGTCCATCTTGCATTGAACCTTTGGACTTGAAATTCTTCTCATTGGTTGGTGTATCCTGCCAGAGTGGATGGTTCTGATCCATGAAAGGCAGCAGATTGTATGATATTTTTAGTGTTCCATAAAACTACCACTTACTCTTCCATTTGTATTTTATGGAGCATGGTCTCTCATATCAGTGTGCTCCAACTCAGATTTTCCCAATCATTGTTAGTTTCTTCTTATGTAAACACACAAATGCCTAGGATTCTTTTGGGTGTCTTGGTTTGTGTAAATAATCAAATGTGCAGAGATGGTTAAGAGCAGAACCTCAGTGGCAGAAGATTCTGTGACAGTTAGATTTAAAGCTGTGGAATCTTACTGCTCACAGTGACAAGTGCACACTTGGTAAGCAGAGTTATTTACCCAGTCTTTGCAAGCGCAGAGCAAAGCAGTGTGAGGTGATGGAATTTGTAGTAAGTGTCATGCAAATCTGAAATGACAGTTTGTAGATGTTCTAACAAAATGCAGAATTGGCGGGCTTCCTGGTGTTGCTTTTGGTTTTTTTGGATTTCAGCTACCAGAATTCTCCTAGAATTCCCCAGGCAAAACTCTAACAGTCCCAGCCTTCAGACTCAGATGTGCAATACTCGCATTTGATTTACCTGTACAAGATGGAGGCCTCCAAAGAACTGTACAGCCTGGAAAGCCTGAGAGGCCTCTGCTTTGTGCAGGTGAGTGAAATGAAGATGTCTGCATATGTGGGTCTGTGGGTTGAAACTCCTAGAATTCTTCCTGAGGAATTATTGGAGAACTCTGGTTAGCTGAAATGCAAAAAGAAAACAAAAACAAAAAAATAAGGGCACATTCCTGCTTTCTGCATTTTACTCCCATAAGGGTAACAGATCCTTGCTCTAGCTAGTGCATGAGCATCTTAATCCCCTCCCCTGATTTTATTTTGAGCTGTATCTTGACTGGACTACAGTGGGACCTTGACTTACATGCTGCTTGACTTGCATCATATTTGACTTGCATCAAGAAGGGGCCTGTTTGACTTGAGTCGCAGGCTTTGACTTACATCTCTGAGCCCCGGCGCAAGGCACTGGAATCGGGCGGCAGCCACGACCCAGCATCGCGGCTGCTGTCTCCAAACTGCTCCTGCCTTCTTTCTCTCCTCCGGCAGCGGCAGCTTCGGCGAGGCCAGCTCAGAGCACCTGGAGCTGGTCCTCGGCCTCGCTGAAGCCGCCATTGCCACCAGAGGAGAAGAAGGGCCAGGAGCTCAGGGCTGGCCTCGCTGGTTAGACAGTCGGCTCAGTCTTGTAAAAAACCTGGCTGCAGAAGTCTGGTCCACAATGGAAGCATTTTAGTTGGGGACTGTGGAGCTGTACAGTTATGGGACTCTAATGGTAAGCATAGAGTTGTTCAGAACTTGGAACGTCAGGTTAAAAATCAGTAAAACTTAAATGTTAGACATTGTTGCTATGAACATTAAAAAGTACACTTGTGGACTATAATTCCACTGCCTCCTCCTCTCTTTGAAGAGACATTTCATTTACATCCCCGGAAGGAATCTCCTATCCCAGTCAAATTTGTGTTAAATTGCTGTTTTCGGGGGTCTTTTTCATCATCTGGAACGGATTAATCCACTTTCCCATTACTTTCTATGGAAAAAGTTCATTTGACTTAAGTCATGTTTGACTTAAGTCTAGACCTCTGGAACGGATTAATGACGTAAGTCAAGGTTCCACTGTATTGGGATAGAATAGACAGAGGACTTGATGCATCCGTTTGATATTTAATAAGGAATAGTAGGTAAAGAATTGCCAGACCATGCAAGCCTACTATGGTAGGTGGCAATGATAGAACATCTTAAATTTCTCACATACTTTGAAAGTAAAAGGCATGTCCAGACTTCGGCCCTCCAGATGTTTTGGACCACAACTCCCACAGTCCTTTCCCATTGGCAATCTAAGCTTAGAGTTCTGGGAGATGTGCAAAACATCAGGCTGGCCGAAGTTTGAACATGCCTGTAATAGTTGCTCTAAGTCAGCTGTGATATGGTAGCACGTGAAACCACATGCTCAGTGATTGACACTCGTCACCTGCAGTAGCTGTGATGAATTAAGGGAAGAATGTGCTTCAGTAGATTTAGGGAAGTGAAAGAGGAAGCTCTGGAAGGATGATTGAGACTTTTCAGAGAGTTGTACATGGTAAAATTATGTAATTGTAGTGGAAATTCAGAACATGGCCATAATATACCATACTAATATCTTTAAAGAACATGTATGTATTGCTGAATGTGTTAATAAATCTGCTGAAATCCTGTTGTATAGTTAAGCAAATAGTGCAGCTTGTAGAAATAAAGACATGATGTGTTTGTTGCATACTTGTCATTAAATTTAATGTGTGTGTGTGTGTGTGTGTGTGTGTGACCACAGTTGTGACCAACTCTTTGTGACCCCATGTCCATGGAGTTTTCTTGGCAGGAATACTGGAGTGGTTTGCCAGGTCCTACTCCAGGCGCTAGAGATTTCCTAATTTATGACAGTTTGTTTCCAAAAGCTATACCATTAGCCTAACAGTAACATGATTTCAACCATTCAGTGCTATTTTTAATTTGAGCACAAATCTATACACAAGAGGGTGAGGTTTTGTTTTGGGTTTTTTGTACAATTGCAGATGCAATTTTAATTTATATGTATAAATGCTTCATTTTAAAATATGAGATAATAATGTTCCATTTGCCTGCTCTCAGTGGGAGATTTGTCCACATAGCAAAACCAGCTGATCTTTTTGCTCTCCCTTCCAGGGAAACTCCAGGCATCCATCAGTCTGTTAATTGCACTAATTAGAGAGTACGGAGATGTTAATTGGAAAACCCTGGTATTGTGCCTGTTTAGGAGAAGAAAACGTCAATAAAAATTAATTGATGACTTGGCATGGCATGTGCACTTCACAGGTTAGCAGAAAGTCAAAAGATGTCAAGGCAAATGTTACTGCTTAGATTAAGCAATTGTTAATTAAAAAGCAGTGGTAATTAATATGCTTATCTGCCATATGGTATTTGGTCTCTCCTTTCCTCTAGTCCTGTTGCATTTCATTCATTCATTCGTTCCTCTCTTTTTTTCTCTCCCCCTGCTTCTCTTTCATTACTAAATAAAAGATGCACTTGAAACAAACAAATGTGGAAACTGGAGTGGAATGGAATAATGTTGTTGAATAACATTATTTTGATTTTCAGCCACAAAGAATTGCAATTAGTTATCCAATCACAAACTTCAATTCATCAGTGAATGATGAGTGCATACAAGTTCTGTGTATGTAACTTGTAGGTGCCATTTCCATTCCTAGAGAGACTGAAAAGCTGCCACTGCTCATTTACATTTTACAGCCTATGTATGTATGTATGTATGTATGTATGTATGTATGTATGTATGTATGTATGTAT
>JAHTLZ010000129.1:58922523-58963992 GCA_023846285.1 Phrynocephalus versicolor
TATGTATGTATGTATGTATGTATGTATGTATGTATGTATGTATGTATTTATTTATTTATTTATTTATTTATTTATTTATAATTGCCTAGCAGTAATAAAGGAACAATATCAGTCTCTTTTAAATCTGTCTGGTTGTTGGATGCCATTTTGCTATGCCCTTCCATGCATGTTCTGTGTTTCAGGGAGGTAGGAGACATGTAGAACTATCTGTTGCTGTCCTCTAGAGTTTACTGCTACTTTATTGGACTGGGAAGTTATTGGTGTTAATATGGAGATGCACTGTATGCTCATTTCCACCTTGGTTGTGTCTGGATGCTGTCCATTGAACCTAAAGAAAACAGCACATTCTGCCATCAGTTGCTGAGAGTTGTTTGTAGCCTTTGTGTGGATAAAGGTGACTTTAGGCCTTTAAGACTCCTGTCCTGTCTTCAAAAGTGAAAAACAAGTCTCTTAAAAGTCCTACAGTACAGTATTGTAAAAAAAAAAAAAGATACCAGACTTTTACAGTGTAAGTGGCAGGTTCCTATAATGGCTATTGTTTAATGCTATCTACTGAAATACAGTACAAGCTAAACTGATGAGTAAATATAAAGAAGTCTAGCTTAGAGCAGATTTGGATAAATAAGTATCTCCTATTGGTTCAGGTTTTGTTGTACAACTATCAGTAATGATCTCACTAATGAACAAGAGAGGAAATGTGAAGTAGATTTGAAACAAGTTAGCTATTGCTGTTTTCACCTGTTCAGAAATTGAGTTAAGTAAGTGTAGAATAGCTGTTCTGCTTCATTAAGAGTCTGTATTAGAAGCTGTGAGTGGAGCCCAAAAAGTGGCAGAGTGGTCTTTTTTCCTTCCCTCAGTCTTGTTAGATTTTGGTGAACACATATCTTGAAATGATTGACAGTACAGCTCTGTGCATGCTTAGTCAGAAGTAAACCACACAGCGCAGTGGAGCTGACCCACAGGTAAGTACGTATGTTTTTAATACCAGAATATATGCTTCCTGTGGTATAGGGGACAGATCTCTTTCCATGGGTTTGGCCCCTTCCATCCTCTGCACTGTTTCTATGGTCTGCTTTTTACCTTCTTGAATGGTTGTTTACTGTGGTCTTAGAAGTGAGTATGTTTTGCGCTGATTAGGTTTAAAGGCAACCCTGGTTGGTGGTAACATGTGGTTTGATCTGGATGTTATGACAAAATGTAGTTAGCGCAATCCAGGAAAGGTACAGTAGGATGGAGTTGTGTGCAGGAGGGCAACCTGTGTCTTATTCTGAGGGTATCATCTGAGACTATGGCCTGAAGCATGTGGTTGACCAAACCTGTTGAGGGCTGTCTTCCTAATATAATTATGAGATAACACTGTGTGCAATACTAAGGTCTGTGGAGAAGAAGTACACATAAATTTATTGTGAGCTAAGTTGCCATATGCAGTTGCAGCTGTTGTTCATTTTTTCAAAATACTGTATACCAATTTAAATGATACACATGTTGGTATGCACACTCAGACTATATAAGGCAACATTTACATGCTTGTTAGGGTAATTCATAATTGAATTAAACTATGGTGAGCAGAACTCTCTGGGTAGTATAACTGAGTCCAAATAGCCTTGGGAACCTGCTGTGTTTTAAAACTCATAATTTGAAAATTTTCCAAATTATAACATTAAAAAAACTTGCAAGTTACCACTTTGCAGAATCTAGAGTCATTTTTAGATCTGCATGTAAATATTTTCTTGTTAAACTTCAGATGCAGAAATAAACCGTCCTCCCCCCCATCCTGCTTTCTGTAGCTGCAAAGCTTTTTAAAGCAATTTTTTCTCACGAATATCAATAGAGGTTAAATAGCTAATACATACAGTATGCAGAAAATTGTAAGGACCAGTTTGTGAAATTCACTTTCACTTCTCCTAAGACTTTTTCACTTGACTTGAAATAGACTTTTCTGAGAAAGTCTGTGTTTGAAGAAAGTTGTTGAACACCTAAACGTTTGACAATTGAAGTCAGTAGTTGAAGAAACCATACAAAAAACTTTCTGCACTTATGCATAGTAAACGAAAAAAGACAAATGGACAGAATAGGTAGGTAGTTTTTCAATTTTTTAAAAAAATAAAGTTGTACTACTTCATAATACCTTGTACAGTTGACATGCAAGCTGAGAAGCAGAGGAAAGTTTAAGAAAGATGAATAAACCATAGACTGTTTGGAATGTTCTTAGTACTGCTGATATTGGTTACTTAAACGAAAGAAGCATTTAGCTACTGTCTGCTCAGCGCTGAAAGTGCAGTTGGCGGTGGTTGATTCACTTTAATCTACTCTACAGAGTGCTTAGCTTGTTAGTATTTAAATTAATGTTTACTTTATGGTAGTAATTTCAGATTTTAGTGCAATCATGTGTTCTCTGTGCTGGATAGTGAATAGAAATATTTTCTACTTTAAGAATGTTCAGGGTTCTTTTAATCTAATAGTTCTGTGGGCTTTTTATGGACAGCAAGGGAATAAATACTTTCCCCATATTCTTGGAAATCCACACACAGCACAGACTTCTGCATATTGAGTATTTTAAGAAGCAAAAACTATTTGGAGTCTACTTGGCTTTAAAACAAGTCTCCCGATGAAAATCATTTACATTATAGTGGACCAAACTACAATGTTCGGCCCAAACTGAAACTGAAGACTACCGCATGTGCAATATGTAAATACAATATACTGTATAATGTATAATGCAAATATACACTGAAAATACTGCTTTTGTGTCAGACAAGGAGCTGCCTTATAATTTTACTGTTTATCCATCTGACTCAGTTTTGTCTATTGAGTTCAGTAACCGTGTTCTGTGTTTTTGCCTTGTGTATCACTTGCAGCTTACAAAACTAGTGTTGCTGGGGAATCAACTTGGGACCTTTTGCATGCAGAGCATTTTCTGTCACTGAACTATGTGCTACTCCTGAATCTACAGGGCAAAGTTCCTAGTGTGATAGAATTTTTTGGCTTAATAGTCTTCAGAAAAAATGGAATAGAATTAAAAGAACACTGGTGTGTGTCTCTCTGTGTGTAGGGTGGTCATCTTTAAAGAGGGACAGGGAATTGATACAGACATAGAACTTTCCATTTTTTGTGGCATAGCTGTTTTGATTTGTTTGTTTAAGTTTTGACGGACAGTGGGCATCAACCATGGGGATGCAGGATCTGCTCTGCCACATCTATACACAAATGTGAGGAAAACTGAAGCTGTTAGTTGATTAACTGTATAAGTTTGAATCAGCTGATCAAATCGGTATATGAAGGTATTAGACATGGGCACGGAGCGGCGAAATTCTCGTTTCCGTTACCGTTTGTCGTTTCCGTTACATAACGGGTAACGGTAACGAGAATTACTCCGCTCCAGCTGGAACCCTACCCGATAAAGATAAATTGGGCCTGATTTTTCGTTGTCGTTCATGGCATCGCGGTTCACGGCGATCGCACGATGCCAAGCAAACAGCACAGAAAAAAAGTTTTAAAAATAAAAAACCCCCGATTCCCGGCCAAAAAAGCAGGCGAAAATATGCCTGCCTGAGTGAGGACACCTACCAGAGATGGGTGGTTTCTGGGGGGGGGGTCCTCGGCCTCCCCAGCCTCCCCCCACTCTCCTGTCCTGGGCTGCTGGACTGGTACCAGGCTGTGGGGGCATCCTCGTCGTCTCCATTTGCCATGCGGTGGGGGGGGGATCCAAAATGGCAACCGCAATATTTATTTTTAAATCGTGGTCCAAAAACCCACCAAAGCACCACAGAAACATTTGAAAATTAGGTATTTTAAATGCCTGATTTTTAATAGTAGCAGCAGTGGGTTTTTCTTGCAATAAAACGTCTCAATTGATTTTATTTTATTTTATTTTTATCTTTTACACCTGCGCAATGATGGGCTGGCCATGGGATGGGACCATGCAAATTTTTGGAGCCGTTCCACCAATCGCATGGCCAGGTTTTGACTGAGACTTCTGGATGTGCCAGAGGGCTTAAAAAGCCCACTAACCCTAACCCTATCCCGAACCCTAACCCTAACCCTAACCCTAACCCTAACCCTAACCCTAACCCTAACCCATACGCCAGTACACTGTCCTTCTTAGTGGGTCAGAGGCACCCAGAGGTGCAGCCCACTAACCCACCCTAACCTTAACCGTAACCCTAAGCCTAGCCCTTACCCTAACCCCAACCCTAACCCAGATCCGTACACAAGTACACTTCCCTTCTTAGTGGGTCAGAGGCACCCAGAGAGGTGCCTCCCACAGCCCACTATCCCCTATCCCATTCCCTAACCTGTACGTCACTACGCTAGTACGCTCCCCTTCTTAGTGAGTCAGAGGCACCCAGAGAGAGAGGTGTCTCTGCCGCTTACCCCCCACCCTAACATAATGTAATGTATGGTACGCGGCGGCTTCGCGTTACGCTTCCCTTCCCTTCTTAGTGGGTCAGACGTCAGAGGCACCCAGAGAGGTGCCTCCCAGAGCCCACTTACCCCAACCCCAACCCAAACGACAAACGAAAACGAGAAATTTTTGAAAATTTTCGCGACAAACGGAAACGGCCCAAAACGGACCCGCCCCGACAAACGACAACTCGAAACGTCATTTTTTCTGGTCGTGCCCATCTCTAGAAGGTATAATTATTTTAAAAGAAAAAAATGCTAGCCTATTAGGTGCTACAAAGGGCACTTCCCAAAGAACCACAATTCTCAGGAAGGTCTGTGATTCTCAAGTAGCGCAGTGGCAGCTTCCTTGCTTTTGAAAGTAGAGACACGTTAAAGAAGGCAGCATTGGTGATAATATCTAATCAGAACGCTTGTCTGCAGTCTTAGAGTTCTGTGTTGCCGTTGTGAGAGTTCTGCCTGAAGAATTGCAGTCCAGAAATACCAAGGAGCACATGCCTACTAGCAGTTAGATTTAAGGCATTGTGGTTGGCTACACCTTTGTGCTGCATCTCCCATAATACTGCCTTGGGAACTCCTAGAGAATTCTGGGAGGTCCAGTCTAAAAATAGAGAAGAGCACACACTGTTAGTCTTAGCTAGAGCATATCCCAATGACACAATACAAGTTAGATCTGTGTTGACCTACCAAATTCCTTTTTATTTTTGGGTCTGCTCTGGCAGGGACTAACAATTGTATATACGTAGTGAATTTGACAGTGTCAAATGAAATGATTTCTTAAATCCCTAGGGTTGATATCTCTGTCGTTTGCTAGACAGGGATGTAATGCAGACAGTGAGTAGGAGATTGTTCCATTTTGTTGATAAATTGGAAAAGTATATTTTTGGAATGTAGGTGTGAAGGAAAAAAAGAACCTAGGACTTGAGGGTCAAAGCATTACTTTGCTAGCTGTAGGCTGTGCCCAAAGTGCATAAAACTATATTAAAAGTATTTCAGATTTAGGGTGTTCCTTTTGGACTGCATGAAACAGAAGAATAAGTGCTTGGATGTACTTTCATAGACTTTAAATAGCAAATAGCTTTAGAAGCTGAGTAATATCCTTATTTTGTTTACTTTTATTCCGTTTAAGTTTGCAACTATTGCCCGCATCCCCATTCTTCAACCAATGTCCTCTTATTCTCTGCCTCTGCATGACTCACCTGAAAAATATATTTCCACTAAAACAAGAAATTCTGTCATCTTTGTGCCCTTGAATTCTCCTGTACCTACAAGTATGTCATTCAGTGTATGCATGTGCTTGTGTGTGTTTGATAGTGTGAGGGGACTCTAGGAGGGAGTCGACAACTCCACATGGGAATTAATGTCATTCATACACCCTGCGGAAATGACTTTTGAAATGCATATAATCTCAAACATGCAAATGAGAAGCTTGCTTCACCCTGTTTAATATGAATGATCAGCTTCTGAATAGCTATTATTACACGCCACATCTCAGCAATTATGTTGTTCTCAGTTTGTCGGTCTATTGTGCCAAAAAAGAAAGAGGGGGGGGCATACACAGGAAAGAAAAAGTAGAAAAAAGAGATGTCTCTCTCTTCTGCTGCTGCTTTTCTGCTTTCAAACTTGTTGACCACTTCTCTGATCAGTTCCAGATGACACTTTCTGGTTCACTTTTTTTTTTTGCTCTAGAAAGGCATTGCCTTGAAGAACCCATGACTACTTTTTTTAGGAGTCAAAACTAAAACGTGTGTGTTTGTTATACGATAGGAGTTCTGTTTTATTAGTTTAGCTGTAACGGATTGTTAGTATTCTCCATAGATCTTCAAAGGAACTGGTGTTCTCAGAAGTAATTTATCATTTAAATTCTTATAACTATACTGTTTTACCAAAGTACTCAAAGAATATAAATAGTTGGGTTCTGTCATTGCAAATTAAACTTGATAATATGACTAATTTTTTTTAGAGTATTTCAGATCATACACTTAAACAGGTTATAATGGCATTCCTCCTTTTAAAAATATTTTGGGTTTTTAAGTAGTGATCATCTAGATAGATACAGTACCATCCTTTGGCAGCCCTTACAGCAAGCAAATTCCTTATTATTATTTCTTCTTCGTGGACTCTGTGAATCCACACATAGGGTCTTCGTGCGCCTGCGCGAACGCTGCCGGTCCTTCCAAGCTGAAACAGCAAACGCCCCTCCCCTTCACTGCGCATGCTCCTCGCGCTTCCCGCCTTGCACCTCAGTTCCTTTTTTGCCGCCGCTGCGATCGGACGCGTCCTTCGAGCTCCTGCAAAGCAAAGGAAAGTGCTTTCACTTTACTCTTATTCCTTTATTTTTATTTTTATTTTTATTTTTATTTTTATTTAATTACTACGCCCTCCCCTTATTTTAATTCTTGGACTTTCAGTCTGGTCTCCCCGCCCTCTTGGGTGGGTAGGCCGCCTTGCCACGGCGGCTAGGCCGTCGGTTTATGGCCTCAGCGCCCGTTTTTAAACGGTGTACGGCGTGTCCGAACAAAATTCCCATCGCTGACGGACACAGCCTATGTTTATATTGCCTTGGAGAAGCGCACCAGACAGCGACTTGCCCACATTGTAAGAAGTTGACTAAACCGGCCCTAAAGCACCGTCTTGGCCGTCTCAAGGTTTTCCTTTGGGAGAAGTCTTTGATGCCCGCGGAAAACCCCACCATGTCGGAGGCTTCGGCACCATCCTCCAAATCTAAATCTTCTACTAAACCTCCTGACAAACGCAAGAAGAAAAAGCTTCTGCCTACTTCGGTGCCGTCGGATCGACACCAGGATAAGGGCATGGGGTCGAGCACTTCATTCTCCCCCAGACCAACACCCCCGACTCCGCAACATACCGAAGCCCGGGATACATCGGAGTCCCGTGCCACAGAGCACGTTCTTGCCTCTACCCACACCGAGGCTCAACTCCGGGGTGTTCGGCATCAGGACCACTGGGTTGCCCATCTGGCTCAAGCTTGCTCTGCTCAAAGCCACCCACCCAGTCCTCTGTTGTCCTCCAGCCTACCATCAGGCCAAATGACTCTCGATGCGGACCTTGCCGTCTCCGCCTATGATTCCATGGCCATACCATCTCTACAAGGGGCGACCGCCCTCTCTTCTCATTCTGCACCAGGCACGGATGGCCTCGACAGAGCGAAGCCTACCAGACTCCCGGAGGCCATCCAGGCTATCTCAGCTCCAATACCAGTTCGAGATCAACGAACTGATGACACCAAGCGAGCCGCCCATTGTCAGCCACCTACACGGGAACGGGGCCGTGCAGACACGAGAGCGCACACCATCACTCCGGACAGCTCCTCTTCCAGCTCGTCCGCCCCTAGGCACCATAGCAAGCGTCGCCGCAAAACCAAACACCATCGACGCCGTGCCTCTTCCACGTCATCCTCCGCATCTCGACGCAGGGGTAAACGACCAGCCAAAAAACGGCGTCGACATACGCCGTCGACTTCTTCCACCTCTACTGACTCTGCCACTTCGGCGTCAGCCTCTCACTGCTCACGACGCCATGGCAAACGACACCACGGCAAATCTCGCCCGTTCGACCACCGACATCGAGACGCTCCTCCTGCTGTTTTGACCACGGCGGCCTCGTCTCTACCGTCGGATCATGCTAGACACCTAGAGCAATCTCGCCGCCCTCAATCTCTAGACTCCCCAGCGACTATGGACCAACCCCTGTCCGAGGAGTCTGACCTAGAGGTCGAGTCCCAGATGTCTAGACACTCGACCGCCTCCAAATCCAAACATTCTGAGGCTGATACGGCGGATCATCATGCCTCCCCTTCGGAAGATTTTAAACAATACGCACAAATGGTCCACAAAATTGCTCAGGTTATGGGTTTACAAGTTCAACTCCCTACCGCCAGTGAAACATGTAAATTTTTTGGACATCTCCACAAGTCTAAGACACCCCCACTTCGAATGGGCTTCATACCATCTATGTTGGACAAGGCTAAAGAGGCATGGGCTAAACCATCGTCAAATCCTCTTATTCCACGCCGTATAGACAATCTATATAAAACACACGGAGAAGGCACCGACTTCCTAGCAAAACATCCGCTGCCTAACTCCGTAATTGTAGATGCAAACCAGAATAGGGGACGTTCTCATTCAACCACTACCCCAAGTAATAAAGAGGCTCGGAAACTCGACCTCATTGGAAGACGGCACTATTCTCTTGCCTCTTTTTCCCTACGGGCGCTCAACTATCTCTGTGCCACTGAAGCTTACATCCGTCATCTTCTACTAACTTTCCCAACTTTTATGGATCACCTCCCGGATGACCAAAAGAACCAAGCCCAGACTACTTTCTCAGAAATTTTGTCTTTAGTAGATTATCAAATGATCACGTCTCTTCACCTTACTGATGCTGCTTCCAAACAACTTACTTCGGCCATTCACCTTCGTCGGCATGCCTGGCTGAGAACATCTAACATCACTGATGATGCTAGGAACCGTATCGAAGATGCTCCTTTTGATGGAGAAGGGCTCTTCGCAACATCCACTGATGCATCTCTTGATAATATTCAGAAGATGCGAAAGGCAGCCCGCTCTTACACCTTTCAGGGCGCTTCGGCTCACACCCCGAGACCTCCACACCAACAATGGAGGCGCCAATATACTCCAAACCGGCTGGGACCCCAGGGCAGATACCGTTCCCCATACTCCCAACGTCCCTACCACCGCCAACGCCAACCTTCTCGTCAACGGCAGACTCAACCTGCTACCCGTTATGACCGCAAGCAAAAGCAGTTATCCTGACCCTGCTTTGCCACCATCGGATATTCGTCTCAGTCCTTTCTACAACGCCTGGCAACATATCACTACCGATTCCTGGGTACTGTCAATTATCAAGAGTGGTTACCGCATCGATTTCCTCCACCGTCCCCCCTTGGGAAGGGTCATTATCACTCCTCCTTCCCCAGCCCTCCTTCAAGAGGTTGCATCCCTACTTCAAAAGGCGGCTATAGAACCTGTTCCATCTGGAGACCACTTCGGGTTCTACTCCCGATATTTCACCGTACCCAAGAAAGACAGCGGGATACGTCCCATCCTGGACTTAAGGCGTCTCAATTATTTCATAAAAACACACAAATTCCGAATGGCAACATTGGACATCATCATTCCCATTCTCCGAAGGGGCCACTGGTTCATCGTCCTAGATCTCCAGGACGCTTATTTCCATATCTCCATTGCCCCTCAAGACCGCAAGTACCTGAGATTCACCATAGGAAGTTCGGCTTACCAGTTCAAAGCCCTGCCCTTCGGGCTCTCCACCGCCCCGCGGGTATTTACAAAATGCATGGCTCCCGTCGCGGCTTTCCTACGTCTCCGTGGTGTCCAGATATTCCCATACCTGGACGACTGGCTCCTGGTAGCACCTACAAAACAACAAGCAGAGATACAAAGAGATTACACCATGCACGTTCTTGCCACGCTTGGACTCAAGCTCAACATCAACAAATCCGTTCTCACGCCTTCCCGTACGGTTCAGTACATAGGAGCCGTGCTCAATTCCGCTGTTGCCAAAGCCTTCTTACCTCTGGACCGTATCCACAAAATCAAGAACGCCCTACGTCCTTTTACCAAAAACGCCGTAGTATCTGCACATCAGGCCCAACACCTTCTAGGCCTCATGGCCTCCACGACGCCTATCCTACTGCATGCCAGGCTTCGCATGCGACCACTCCAGGCATGGCTCCTCAGGCGCTTCCATCCACACAGGGATCCACCCTACAAGATTCTTCGAGTCACCCCTGCTCTTTCAAACAGCCTCAATTGGTGGCGCTCCCGTACCAATCTTTCCGTCGGCAGACGCTTCCGACAACGCTACCCATCAATCCATATCACCACGGATGCCAGCAGGACCGGTTGGGGTGCCACCTGCAAACACCTCTCGATCCATCACAGATGGACCAGCAAAGACAGACAACACCATATAAATTACTTAGAACTTCTCGCTATTTTCAGAGCACTCAAAGCTTTCGAGACCCTCCTTTGCCGCCGTATGGTCCAAGTCACCACAGACAATACGGCAGCCCTATATTACCTCAACAAACAGGGCGGAACGCGCTCCCAGTCACTACTGCGCTTAACCAGCAAGATATGGCACTGGTGCCTCCACCGCCAAATCCATCCGGTTGCTGTGCACATCTCCTCTGCCAGCAACTTCCAGGCAGATCGTCTCAGCAGGTTACAACACGACAATTACGAGTGGAGCCTGTCACTTCCAATCTTTCGTCGCCTTTGCACCCGCTGGGGCACACCGCAAGCGGACCTCTTTGCGACAGTGCACAATGCCAAGTGTCGGCGCTTCTACTCCAGAGCGGGTCTCGGCAAGGGCTCAAAAGGGGACGCCCTTTCAACCCGATGGCCCCGGGGACTCCTTTATGCTTTCCCCCCGACGCCTCTCATACAAAAGACTCTTCTCAAAATTCGCCATCTGAGGGCCAAGGTCATCTTTGTGGCCCCGTGGTGGCCAAGACAGCCGTGGTTTTCCCTCCTTCAAACCATGCCTCGCAGTGTGCTTCACCTGCCTCCATGCCCGGACCTTCTCACCCGAGACCACGGACAGATCCGTCACCCGGAACTTCAGTCCCTCCACCTGACGGCTTGGCTCCTCAACTAACAATACATGACATTCTCACCAATGCGAGGAAGCCCTCTACTAGAGCACTTTATGCTTCAAAATGGTCATCCTTTGTTAAATTCGCTACCACTCACAACTACCCATCCAAACCAGCCGACTTACCTGTCGTCATGGATTACTTGCTCCTCCTTTTCAAAAGAGGCCTCTCCGTGTCCACCCTACGGGTGTACCTCGCAGCTATTGTCGCCCATCAACCCCCTGACTCACCCTCTGCGGCATTTTTCCAACACCGCACCGTCAAACGGTTTTTCAAGGGACTTTCCAACATCCGCCCTTACTGCCACAGACCAACTCCGCAGTGGTCCCTTTCCCTGGTGCTCAACGCTCTCACCAAACCACCATTCGAACCGATGGCAACCACTCCTCTTTACTTACTCACGGTGAAGACGGCGTTTCTGGTGGCCATCACCTCTGCTAGAAGAGCTTCAGAACTAGCAGCTCTTAGAGTGGACCCACCTTTTCTTAAATTTCACCAGGACCGAGTGGAACTTCACACTGACATCTCCTTCTTACCAAAGGTTGTCTCGCCCTTCCATATGTCTCAACCCATCAACCTCCCATCCTTCTTTCCAAACCCTGGGACTTACCTGGAAAAACACCTGCACTCCCTCGATGTCCGACGAGCCCTCCTGTTCTACTCTGCTCGGACTTCTCCTATTAGAAAGACACAAAGACTTTTCATTAGAACTTGTGCTCCATCGATGGGCTTACCTGCCTCTCCTCAATCCATCTCCAGATGGATTGTCACGGCTATCAGGATGTCATACGAACTTGCGCATGCCCCTCTTCCGTCTACACCGAAAGCCCATTCCACCAGGGCAATGTCCTCCTCCATGGCTTTCCTCAAAGGAGTCCCTCTGGAGGAGATCTGCAGAGCAGCGACCTGGTCCCATCCGTCCACATTCCTAAGGCATTACCGCATGGATGTCCGCTCTCGGTCACATGCAGCATTTGGATGAGCGGTCCTCTCTGCCACCTTACCATGACTACCCTCCTCCGGTAAGTCTGCTTGTTAATCACCCTATGTGTGGATTCACAGAGTCCACGAAGAAGAACTGCGGGTTACTTACCTGTAGTTGGAGTTCTTCGAGTGGACATCTGTGAATACACACTTCCCGCCCACCTCCCCTCGAACCGTCATGGCTGAGTCTTAATCTCTGGTCAGTGGCGGCTTTGGGGGAACTGAGGTGCAAGGCGGGAAGCGCGAGGAGCATGCGCAGTGAAGGGGAGGGGCGTTTGCTGTTTCAGCTTGGAAGGACCGGCAGCGTTCGCGCAGGCGCACGAAGACCCTATGTGTGTATTCACAGATGTCCACTCGAAGAACTCCAACTACAGGTAAGTAACCCGCAGTTTTATCAGGTGAGTTGTGTTCCGTAGCATCTCTCACTGAAATGTGTGTTGAGCTATAGGAACCTGAAATACGTCCAGTTTGAAAACTTTTGAATACATGAAACATGCTTTTGAAAACGTTATTTATTTATTTATTTATTTTTATACCACCCGTCTTCCCAAGGAATATAAATGTCACATTTTAAGCAAAGCAAAATCCAACTTCCTTTTCTTTCCTCCTGTTCCTGTCTGTAAATCTTTGTGGAGATTATGAGGGAAAGGTGAATGCCCACCTTTTCTCTAGTGTTGTATACAGACTTTACGTTTGCGTGTTGTAATACTGAAGTTGGTTCCTCTGTGCAAGCTAGCATAGTGTTAAACATGCTGAATGTATGTAATAAAAATAAGTACAGTATATATGTAAAAATAGAGAACAGAGATGAGACAGTCAGTGACAGTTCATATATTCTAATGCGGAAGCCTTGCAGGAAGACAGTAATAATGCAAGTTTGAAACACGCAATCTGTTTGTTTATTGTTTGCCTGAAACTTGAGTCCATTCAGCCTGTGGTTTCATGGGAACTGGTCAGGGTAGAAAAGTAAAGGGAAGTGTGAGAGTTGGGATTGTAGGTTTGATGGTGTTCCGTTTCCCTGCCTTAATTATTTCCCCTTCACTGGTTCTCTAGTTGCTGTAGAACTTAACCCCCTTTGCAGCGTCACAATTCCAAAGCAATCTTGCATCAGGGGAAGTTTATGTTCCCTCTAAACTCTACCATATAGCGTGAGAAGATAAACTGCATGCAAACCATATGACACTGGATGGCAGAGTTTTTAAGGATTTATTTATTTATTTATTTATTTGACTTTTATACCACCCGTCTAGCCCTAGGGCTACTCTTGTCCTCTCAGGATTGATGTACAGCAGCAAAAAGTGCGAGTTAGCGACCTCCCTAGATTTACCCCACAGTGTTCCTTTTGCCTTGGTTCTTCTGAATTAAAACATTCTGACAATAATTTGTGCTTGGAATAGGCAGTGCCTCTTCCTCCCGGCCCACTACTATTTAGTCGGTTTGTTCACAGAACGCTTTATGATCCTGAGATCAATCGCCCCTGGAGTACTCACAGAAGTTAAAGCAAAGGCAGCACCTTTCAGCCTCTCCCCAATTTTAACTTTAAGAAGGAAAAGTAAAATAATCGACAATTCTTTAAAGAAAATATTAAAACGGCAGCATTGGGGTAGCTGCATTATTATCCTCCCCAGCTAATACAGTTCTTGTGATGTTGATGTCTAATTTAAACAGGTGGGCAGATGGCTTGCTTTGGACTGTCATTTACTCACACTCCAAGGACCATTTTAGGTAAAAATGTCTCATAATCACAAAGTTGTTCTTATGCATGGATTTAAAATCTCTCTCTCTTTTTCATGTATGCAAGCAAGCAGATATGCATGCAGTAGTCCGTTACTTGTATGAAAGTTTCTATAGAGTGTGGTGTACTTGTATTGTAAATACATCTACCCCCGACGCGCTGAGAGCTTAGGTATCTTCTAAGTTTAGAATGGATTGCAATGCTTCTCTTTTCGTACTTAATGGATGGATTTTCTGCAAGATGGGTTCCTATTGCTGCATTCTCCACATTTGACCAATAGTAGTTCATTTTTGTGTTGCTGTTGAGATCCTTGAAGGGAGTTCCACCTATATCTACTCAATTCAAGAAAATATTAGCTGGTCCTTACCGGCCAAGATTTATTATGGTTTTTTATTCCACATCGTAGACATATTAAGTAGCTCATCCCTCATTCTTGCCATCTTGCCGATGATTTCTTGACTCTTGTTGAGTTGTTTTATCTCATATTTTATTCTTTATTTTTCGTTTCTTTATTTCCTCTTCACCTGATGTATTGTTTTCTTTGGGCCTGTCTTGCCCTTTTTGTTCACCCCCCGGAGTTCCTTCGGGAAGAATGAATGAAGAAATAAATTCTTTTCTTAGCTTCTGCAGAGAAGAGCAGCAGTAAATGATTTGCCCTATTGAATTGTTCAGTCTATTGACTGCTAGTGGTATTTTTGTAAATGTTTGTGCAAGTGCATGTTTTCTTTATTGCAGGTGTATATGAATTTTATTTGCATTTTTTCTTTGCGATTGAAAAAATCTCTATTGATAGATTTACTGTACCATTTTATTACTTTAATATGTTGATTGTGCTTTGATATTTTATTTTTGTATTCAGTGTTAACTGGTTTGGGTATCTTATTTCACAAGTTGATAAAATTAAAGGAAACGGGGGGAACAAAATATTTGGGCCCTTTACAAATCAACAGATTTCTTTCAGTATGTTGTTGTTAATTAATTTTTAAAGTGCCCCAATAATATAATAATCTTAAAACTGCAGATCTGAAAGGGATCATCAATTTCAGTCCCCATCAGGAGGCAAAGTGGGGAATCAAAACTCTCCATGTCTGGCTCTAGAACCAAATACTTAAACCATTCAGCAGTCCTTTTTCTTCTTCTCTTCCAATTTTTTCTTTCTTGCCGACATGTTGAGACAGACTAATAGAACTGCTTATTTGGAAAAAACTGTTTTGAAAACTAAATGTGTACAAGTGTTGAAATGATTTTTAAAAAACAAAATACCTGCTGTTTTTCTTTTGAGTTCTGGAACAAAGCATAGTAAACACCAATAGTTTCCTTCTCAATGAAGTGAGCCTACTGTAGGTAATTACAGAGGCATCTAAGGAAGTGAATTGGAGTCTACAAAAGCCCATACCAAATTAAACATACTAGTAATAAAGGTGACAAGGGTCTTTGTTGCTTCCTCCGTACTGAGGTCAGGTTGGACTAAACTGCCATTCTGAAAAAAATGTAGAATTACAGTGGACCCTTGTATAACAGCTTGTATAACAAAATCTGTACAACATAAAAAATTCTGGAGATAGGGGAAATTTGCTTAACAGAATCACGTATGGGGAAAATCCGTACAACATAAAAATGGGATTACTCCATTTTCAATGCATTCCTATGGGAATTTGTATAAAGGAAAATTTGCTTAACATAATTTCATTTGGAACGAATTAATTCCTTTATAAAAGGTACCACTGTATTCTAATCATTATTTTTTTATTGTAAACCGCTCAGAGTAGCCTTCAGGCTAGATGGCGTGGTATACAAACCCAATAAATAGATAGATAGATAGATAGATAGATAGATAGATAGATAGATAGATAGATAGATAGATAGATAGATAGATAGATAGATTCTAAAGGATGATTGGAATATGGGAATTTGTTAATTTTTCTATTCCATTCAGCATTGTTTGGAGAATCAGGGGAAGGAACATGTCAAAGGTAAACATTTTGTGAAGTGTCCCTTCTACTAAAATTTTAGTTTCTCAAAAAGTAGTTTGAGCTGAGTGGATGTCTTTGTCAAGACATAGAACTATTTTAATTTGAATTGCTATCTTCAACAATTCACTTAATATTTTGCTTTATGCTTGATCCAGAATTTTTCTGGAGATTCAAATGCCATAGTCTTCCATTTACTGTATATTACTTGAAAAGAGAAAGATGGGATAGCTACACAATGTACTAGTACTATATAGTTCAGTATCAAGTTGGTGTGTGAGGAGAGACAAGGGAGTAACACCATATCATTGGACACTGACCTCTTCATACTAAAAACAATGACCTTCCACAGTGTATGGATACATATTGGTGTAATGAGAAATCTGTTAGACCTATGCTAGATGCTTGATTAGGGCTGCTCGTATTTTGACTATAATACTGGAATTTGTCTGCCTGGAAACATCCCCATTGCAGTGCTCTAAATAACATCTGAAACTCTGAAGGCATATTTTGATGGTGTTCAAAAGAGAAAAGGAATGGAGTTATAATCTTCGATGATACACTTCAGCAGACTTCATTTACCAGCACATGGAAGGTGTCAGAATCTACAACTTTGTCACAAGAACAATATAAAGTTAAATTAACAAGTCCTTCTCGTAGGTCTTCTAGAGTTTTTGGGTGGAAAAGTTTTTGTCCTTTCTGATTTCCAATAAAGAAATTAGCTGGACCCTTATGAATTTGAGTGAGTCCAGAGTTAGTTTCTTGTGAATGTTTTTATGATTTCCCATAGTACAGGGCTGCCCAACAGGTAGACTGGGGGCTACCAGTAGCCCGTGAAGGGTTCAAAAGTAGCCCGCCAGGCATCAATAAAAATGTGAGGAGTTAAGTTCTTCACCTCTCCCTCCCCCACCACTGCCCCAGAAAAGCTCTGGGTCTGCCAGCCCACTGTCTCAGCCGAGCGAGGCAATTCAAGGACCATGGCACAGTCCCCTGCTCTCCCTACCGGCCAGATGATTGGCGTGCCACTGTCTCGTGAGTCGTGACCAATTGAGTTGTTGGTGCAGAGTGGAGGAAGGGGAGTGGATAGGAATGCATTGAAATATGTTATCTCCAGAAAGGATTAATTGATTCCCAATGCACTCCTATGGGAAACTGCTGCTCACAATTTTTTTTACTTATGAGCATATGCTCGGAACAGATAAAATTCATAAGTAGAGGTTTTAGTGTAATAGCCCTCAGGCACTTTTGTCCAGAAAAAGTAGATCTCAGCCTGTTCAAAGTTGGACAGCCCTGCTATAGTATAAAGGAAAAGCTTGCAATGTACAGCATAGTTGTACATAAAATGGGGTGGGAGGGTCTGAGATTCAAGGACATTGATATATTTCTATAACAGCAGTACTGTATATTCAAAAGGGTGATACTTTTCAGTATAGCTTGGAAGCTTTAGTTAAAATCTTTGCTCAGTATTGTTACTGTTTTCTTTATATAGGTGCTGCTAGCAAGTCATGATGGTTGAATCTGCCTCAGAGACAATACGTTCCACTCCCTCCAGTCAAAATGGTGTCAGTGGCCTAAACAATCCAACTGATGGAGGAGGAGGTGGTGGTGGCGGCGGCGGAGGAGGAGTATGTGGGAGAGAGGGAGGAGCCAGTGGAGAAACCAATGGAGAGATGAGCCCAGTGGAACTTCTGCATTTTCAGCAGCAGCAGGTATTGAGAACTCATTTTTACCAGTATTCTTTGTCTTGTTCATGCAAACCAACAGCCCATTTAACTTTTACTTGATGGTGAAGGAGCCATTGGTAAGTTTTGTGAGTTTCATGGGGAATTTGTAGTATTCTGCTGAGTAATATTTTTTTTCCTTTGAATGTCTTAATTATTTGAAAAAAAAATAGAAATTTTGTTGGACTGCAACTCCCTGCACCTCTAGTCAGCATAGCCTGTGGTGGGGGATGCTGCGATTTGTGGTCAAGCAACATCTGGAGGGGTGCACTCTGCCAAACACTTAAAAGTTCACTCAGCTGAACTTCTCAGGTTGGTAAATTGAGTAACCAGCTTGCTGGTTGGTAGGGCAATGTATCACCTGCATAATCAAAAAGTGTAAACCACCCAGAGAGTGCTTGAAGCACAGTGAGATGATCCATAAGAAGCAAGTACACTTTGCTTTTTGGTTTTAGATTTGGTTAGGCTTTTAAGATCTTAAGCAGAGTTGGAACATAGTGTTCACTTACTGTGCAGCTTGCATTTCTTGTGTCACATTTCTCATAAGTAAAACTGGACTATGGGTGATACCTTCATAGGCTGCTAGAGGAAAAATAAAAAAAGTTGCTGAGCTTTCAAGAGCAAGCTCTCTTTTTCAAAGCAGGTATAGAAGTCCAAACATAGTAAGGGATGTAATTTGCCAAGAGAGAGCTTTTAAAAGTTCACTTGGCAAGATGGATGCCAGGCTTCTTCTTGGAAGGCACAGAGCAGCATGATCCGATGGGGCTGGACTTTACAGACCAGTTCAAAAAAAGAACGGAATGGTATGGGCACCGCTTTGTTTGAACTGGCCTGTAAAGTCCAGCCCCATCTGTTCATGCTGCTCTTTCCCCTTTGCATTAACCTCCTGCTTCTACCCTGACTCTGGCCAATCAGGAGCAGCAGGAGGTTAATGCCAAAACCACAACAGCCACAACAATTATTTATTTATTATTTATTTATTTTTCAAATTTATATACCGCTCCTACTTCCCGGGCGGGAACTCAGGGCGGTTTACATAAAAAAAAAATTAAAAGCAGAAAAGATCACAGAGCAGGAACAATCACTATGAGAATAAATAAGGCGGGGCAAAAATAAGCAACACAGAGAAAGAGAAAAAAACAAAACAAAAAAACCCTCTAGTCATTATTAAAGGCGCCCCTAAAGAGTAAAGTTTTTAGGCCTCTTTTAAAGGACGTCAACGATGGGGCCTGTCGCAATTCACTCGGCAAGTTATTCCAACTGGACGGACCCACCACCGAGAAGGCCCGCCCGCGAGTACTCGCTTTGCGGGCCTCCTTCGGGGGGACAGTCCGGAGTGAAAGGGCCAATGATGAACGGGTGGGTCGAGCCAGATTTAGTTGTCGGTGAAGGCGCTCTGCCAGATAATCAGGGGCCAAGCCATGGAGGGTTTTGTAAACCAAAACCAACACCTTGAACCTTATTCGGGAGGCAACGGGCAACCAGTGGAGGCGAGCCAGGATGGGGGTGATGCGGTCAAACCGACGCGCACCAACCACCAACCTGGCCGCCGTGTTCTGGACCCGCTGCAATCTCCGAACAAGGTTCAAGGGAAGCCCCATGTAGAGAGCGTTGCAATAATCCAGCCTCGACATGACCAGTGCCTGTATCACTGTCCTCAGGGAGCTCTCGTCAAGGTACGGGCGAATCTGGGCGATAAGCCTTAGGTGGTAAAAGGCCGACCTGGTCACGGCTGACACCTGGGGTTCCAGGGTCAGACCCGGATCCAGGACGACGCCCAGATTCCTCACTCTTTGCGCCAGCTGGAGGGCGGACCCGCCCAGACTGGGAAGAGGGCCACAGTATCCATCCGGGCTGCCCCCAAAGAACATAACCTCGGTCTTTCCCGGGTTGAGCCTGAGTCTGTGAGTCCTGGTCCAATCCAGAACTGCAGCCAGGCAGCGATCAAGGGTCTCGACGGCCTCCACTGCACAGGTGGAGAAGGAGAGATAGAGCTGCGTGTCATCAGTGTACTGATGACAGCAGACTCCAAAACTCCAGATGATCTCAGCCAGCGGCTTCATATAGATGTTAAAGAGCATTGGGGAGAGGGACGACCCCTGAGGCACCCCACAAGAGAGTGTCCAGAGAGCCGACAACTCACCCCCCAAGCTCACTCGCTGGGTACGGCCCTCAAGGAAGGAGCGGAGCCAGCCGAAGGCCAGACCCCCGATCCCCACCTCCGAGAGTCGCCCCAGCAGGATACCGTGGTCGACGGTATCAAAAGCCGCTGACAGGTCGAGAAGGACCAGCAGGGTAGAGCAACCCCTGTCGGCCCTCCTCAACAGATCATCGTGCAGAGCGACCAGAGCCGTTTCCGTCCCATGACGCGGCCTGAACCCAGATTGGAAGGGATCCAGGGCATGGTTCTCCTCCAGGAACGACTGGAGGAGAACAACAACAAAAACAAAACAAAAAAACTCCACTAGGGGGTGGAGAATAAAGTTTTTTGGGGATAATTTTTAAAAAGTTCCACTAGGTAGATCCAGTTAAGACCCGATTGAAGGGAAAATAATATTACAGTACCTAGTGTTAATGTCCTGTTGCTGTAGAGGTTTCTTTAGCCTTCTTCATGGTGGAGTTGGCTCTTTCATGGTATCTGATTTTTTAAAAAGTCCATATTTTTATTCTGCATTTCTCCCACAAAGGGACTCATGGAAGCTCACAATAATTAAATACATGTGAAAATCATTCACCTTTTTGTACACAGGTTTTCCCCAGTGAAATGTTTGCATTTGACATTTTGATGGAAAATACCCGTATATCACAAAATACAGAAAAGCGCAAACTTGAACAAATAGTCATGTTCTGTTCTTCATGTATTAGTTCATGACATGTGAATCAAATTAGCTCATATACATGTATTAGGGGTGGACATTTTAATCTCCAGAGTCTTGCTTTGTTATAAAACCCACACAAAACTTAACTTACAATGCAGGACTTATGTTATACATATTATGATGCATTGTCTTTATGTACTGTACATAGCTGTGAGCAGCCTACAAATGTCACCTGCTTTTGCTACATATTAATTTCTTTTTACCAATGGTAAAACGTTTGTATTCTCTGACAAAATTCTTGCATGTGAAGATTAAAATATAAAACTGTATTTCAAGAACTCCAGACAAAGTTTGCATCTCTCCCTAATGTTAATTAGGGGAAAAACGTTTCTACGCTATTCTGTTATAAATAGCATCCCAGGAATGGCATCTGACAAAATTTGTCTAGAAACCACTGTTGCAGCTCATGAAATTACTATAATTTGAACTAGTAAAATGCTTTTTTTAGAACTACAGTATATAATTGTTTTTACTTATTTAGTCAGTCAATACATACTTTAGTTGACATTCAGTACATGTAAGGTGTAAGGGCACACGTTCATCTATTAAGTGTTTTATCCTGCGAAAAATGGCAATATTAGACCTGTGTTAGTGAAAAGAGCATATGTCATTCATGATATCCATGTTAGCTGTGATAAGAGAGCAGATATCTCATATCATGTATCGGTTGTGTTGCTTGTCATCCATTGTCAGACCACTCCCATTCTATTTTGGAACCTCTTAGCATTGTTGTATCCACTTTCGCTCAACTGCCTGTGTCAATGTTGGCCATCATCGTGAGTTTAGTTGCAAAGAAGAATCATTTTGCATAAACACTAATTGTAGAATAGGTTATGCAGGTGGGGGCCTTGTCATCACGTATGCAAAATTGCTCTTTTGTTATTACAGGCATGAAAACAGCTAGTGTGTCTCTTTTACCAGATTCTTCAGCATCAGACAAGCTGGTGGAGACTTTGTCTTCTCTCACCAGTATCATGGTGGCATATTGGATGGGGCCTTATTGAAGTGCTTGTATAGACTGCACTTCTGTGTTTTGTCATGGGAACCATAGTAGGACATTAATCAATTGAGGAAAGGGCTGGCAATTTTTTTGCATGCTTATGAAAGAAGGCTTCTTGAGGCTTTACTGAAGTGCCATAACAACAGAGATTGCAACCTGCAAATGCTCTGCAGATCTACATTCGTGCAGCACTTTTAAAATAACATAAAACACTCTAGATCCCCAAACAGTTGTTGAAAAAAGTAACTTTATCAGGCTCCTTTGCATTAGCATCTGTCAGTTCACCCAGGAAGGTCATTCCTTTTTTGTTGGTGTGAGAACACCACATTCAGCTGTGAAGGATATGCAAGTTAGGTCACATTTTTCAGATACAAGTTCTGTCCAGCCTTGGCAGCCAGAATGGATCTTATGAACATAGTTCATTCTTCAGCTAGTCATATTGTATGCCAGTGCAGGAAATGGCAGAATCACATCATGGTTATTCCAGCCATTTAAGGCCGCTACCGCACTTCCTTGAGCAGCCACTTTTATTTTGCATCGTCTTATCTCCTCCTGCGGTCACGTGGTTGCTACAGCGGTTCAGCAGTCTGCACTTCAGCGGTTGCGTAGCAGTCGGGTTCCCCGTTCACACTTGGGTGAACCGCTTTAAACTATGACAGGGAAAAGGCAGAAACAGGGGAAACCGAAAAAAGGTGGCACAGTATGTCCACAAATAACCAAATTGCTTTAAAAGGGGGTGCAGTAACCAATTTAAAAAAACACCACCTCCAGTGGTCATTGCAAGAAAAACCAACATAGCGATCAAAAATGGGTGTGGCCAAGGGGGCTTTTCAGAAAAATCCAATTTGAAAAGCAGACAGTGATTTTTAAGGCGATTTGTCTTTAAGGAAAAGGCATTTCAAATCTAAATTGCGGTAGCGGTCTTAGCTTCAGTAGCTGAATAACTCACCAAACTGGGATTCAAGCGGTACAGCATATCACTTTAGATAATTTGATTGAGGAATAATTCAGGTAGATACTGCTGATTTTCAGGCAAAAGGTGGATTGTATCTGGGCTGGCTTGGGGTGAATCTTAAAGACAGCATTATTGTAGAACAAATTCCAGGGAGGCGGAACTATGAACATTCCCTTTGCTTACAAAACATTATTTATTGATTATAAATAGTTCATTTCAATCCTTTACAAACTGTAGTAGAATACTGTGCTTAGAGCTGTGTGCACATATTGGTGCATGTCTGTATGTCACTTCTAACTTCAGACAGTTGCTGCAAACTCTTTTTTGGCACCCCTGTTGAGAAATATTTTTCTAATAATGAGGCATTCAACTACAGTTTTTTTTTACATATACACACGTTCCCATCTATAAGATGTTACAGTTTTATACACACACAAACACACACACACACTTTCTGTCAAGATGCCCCCAATGTATAAGATACCCCCCACGTTCCAACCCAAAATTAGTTTCACAACCATACCGTTATCTCCTTGGCTTACTTCCGTGTATAAGATGACCCACAAGTTTTAGTTTAACAATTTTCGACAAAAATATAGTCTTATACATGGGAAAATACTATGCCTTTTTCCTGTGTAAATTTGTGTAAACAGGTTCATACATATATTTGTGCACATGTATTTTATGACATGTAAGGTAACATTGAGCATATGTAGTGTAGGGATGCTACTTTCTTTCTAAATAGTTTCCTCAGACATCTTTATGTGTTTTGTTTAAAGTTGTACTGTATATGGAATTTTTACATGGTGTGTGTTTGTGGATGTGCTTGTATAGGAAAGGAAGATTTCAAGTTCCCTTTGAATGCTAAATATTTTTTCTTCAGGCGCTAAACAAGGCATTGAACCCAACGTCATATAGAGACTGCTTCTCTGAGGCATAAATCCCAATGTTAGTGCTGTAAAAAATTGCCGTGTCTGATACTTTAGTAACAAGCACTGTAAATCCATTACCTGAATAACAGCCATTTCTCATGCAGTTAAGCTCCTGTTCCCCTGATCTGAAAGGTAATCATGCGTGTCATGCTTCTTGAAGTTACCCCTTCTGAATGAAAAAGACACGGTTATCTCCTCATGCAGAATGTGCGTCTGTGTCTGTAGCAATGCTTGTGTTCATAGTGTCTTGGAGCTTGAACTTAATAGGTTTGGGATGTCTATTAAACTATGTTGTCTTCAGTTATGGCCCCAATAAAGTGTATTGGAGTGCTAATTGAACAAACACACTCATTTTGGGTCTGGTACTGTTTGACCTGCAGCACTGTGAGAAGGATGTGCAAGCACTTGGCCCTTATTTAAGGCCAGTAGTTTGTCAGGACATTGAGGATCTAAATACAAAGCATATGAATTGCTTAATATCTGTTTTCACATAATGGTTTCCTTGGCCAGTGTTGGAGGACTGCCACACAGTCTTCCAAGTGGAGGCTTGTAATAACACACTTAGACTTGATATGATCCTCTGTATGGTACAGTTGTTGAGACTCACTGTGTGCCGCTGAGAGGCAGTAAATACTGTGCTTATTTGTTTATCACAATTATTGCACAAGATCACACATATCCAGTCTTGATCCTCTGGTGCATCTGAAAAAAGTGTGAAAAATTGTCAGCAGTGTGGGTTTTTCTGCAATGGTCTTCGGTAGGATCTTGCAAAAAACAAACAAACCACAAGTATCTTTTGAGTCATGGATAGAGATGGGCACAGTCCTGGTTTGGAGCTTCATGCCAGGTCACTCGTGGTACTGCACATTCCCTTTCCCCAAACCCGGATTCCCCCACTCAACAGGTGGTGTGCACTGCTCTTTCCTTTCTCAGATGAGGAGGTGGGACAAGGATTCTTACAGCGCTGTCTTTGAATGGGTAGCTGCTGGAGGATGCACACCTGCTTTGTGCACTGTTGGGTGAATGAGGGAGCCAGCAAGTGTGGGGGAAGGAATGTGCAGCTCCTATGGTACTGCACCGGTGAACGGGCAGAAACTCCTAAACCAGTTTTGTGCCCATATCTGTTCATGAATCCTTCTGATTAAATCACACAAGGACCAATTCTCCCAGAATTCTTTTTCACATGCATTATTGTTTAGGACTCTTTTTCAAAATCATTTTGGAACAGCAAAATGTTTTGCATCTAGATTATCTCATAGTCCTTGAGTTAAGAATGGAAAACAACAGCATTAAATTCACTCTCTTTCTCTAACTGTAAGGCTGTTTGTGTGGCCTACCAACCAAGGGAAGAAACTTTCCTTTTCTTTCTGACTTTTCTTTGCTGCCATCTTAATATCATTTGTCACAGTCTACTACATCTTACCTCTAGTACAGGAGTGGTGAACCCTTAACCTTTCAGATGTTTTGGTTTGCAGCTCCCAGAAGTCCAAGCCTATACTGTATTGCCAGTAATAAAGGACTTTTGGAGTTGTGGTCCAAAACATCTGGAGGGCTGAAGGTTCACCACCCCAGCTTGAGTAGACGGTGCTCCCAAAGTGATGGATAGATTATTTTCAGTTGCCCACACCTGTGTGGTGATTACTGTTTTGATCAGTCCACTGGAGTCCTTGAAATGCAGTAGTTCATGCATGCCCACAGAGACAGAGTTTCTTTGGTGGTACACATGTGCCAGCTTATATATTTATAATTAGTGATATACTCACATCTAATAGTAAGCAACAGAACACGTACATTGCAGTAAATAAGGTGTTTCATGCATCTCTGGGGACTGATACCTGAATGTTAGTGTTAATTTAAATAAATTTCCACTGGCCTTCTTTGAGCACCTTCAGTTGGTGGTAAAACTGTGCCAAGTTGTAGTTAGGGAGGTGGGAAAGCATTATATTTCCTGTGCTCTTTTCCTCTTCAGAAGAGACAGAGGTAGGAATGATCGTTTTCTATGAGTGCTTCTTCAGCCACATGATGCAGCTCTATAAGAAAGTGTGTGTGGGGTGTGTGGGGGTGTCATTATCCCAAATAATGTTTGCCGCTTGAGTGCCTTCCCTGTTGCTGCATGTAATTAACCTGTGGAACTCACCAGTGCAAGACAGTATTTTAAAGGCAAAGGAAACTTTGGAACAGAAATGGCATCTGCAGTGACAATAGCTTGGATGTAAACCATTGGTGCCATCAATCTTCATGCTTCAGAGAACAAGCTGAGCAGCAGCTGGGGTCAGTAATAAATGTCCCCATATAGAGAGTTTTGCACAATTAGGTGCTTCATGAAGGATTTACACTTCCTTCAGTAGCATCCCATGTCTGCCCTTGTTTAAAGTGGCTACTGAGTCATTGGCCTGCTCCTATCTGACAACTCCTGTCTTTTCCTTATGGGTAAAATGCACCTTCTCTTAATGGCTATTCTTTAAAAGAAGCACGAATTCCAGCAAGGAAGAGGTAGTTGGGAGAGAGGACTGTGAAGGAAACTCTAGAAGGGCAGAATTGATTTGCATATTGAAGTATTCTGTTGTTTTTTATTGATTAAACTTCATGCCACAGGAAGATATTAAAGCAAAGCAAAGTGTTCTGCTTACATACTGCCCCATGGCACTTCAAGCACTCTCTGTGCAGTTCACAGTTTAATTATGCAGGTTACACATCCCCCCCCAAGCAAGCTGGGTACTCAATTTACTGACCTTGGAAGGATGGAAGGCTGAGTCAACCATGAGCCTGCTACCTGGGATTGAACCCCAGATCATGAGCACAGTTTTAGTTGCAGTACAGGCATTTAACCACTGCGCCATGAGGCTCCTATATTAAGCCCAGTAGAGGGAAAAACTCCAGACAAAAATGGTTATGAGTGATCACTAATGCTGTCTAAAACAGATTAAACATTTGTGCTTTATGTTTAAAAATGTGTTTGGTTGTTTTAGACACATTGTTTCTATGCCAAAAGCCATTTATCTATGTAGATCGATGTGTGTACATGTGGCTGCTTCTTACAGGATTTCAGTGAAAGTGCTTGAGATGTACCCATATTGTGTGTGTGTGTGCATGCTGCTGCTGAGCATTACATGTATGAAAAACAGTTATTTCTGACATGCTAGATGCATTTAATCTGCCTCATGCTTACAACATTCTTTTTTACAACAGTTTGTATATGAACAAAAATATTCTTAGATCTGATTTCATCACCCCACTACTGTCTTTCTATTGCAATTACTAAACAGAGTGGTTCATACAGGGTTAAAAACTCACAAACTCTCAATACACCACAATAACAAAAATATGATCAAAACAATAGAGCAATAGAACAGACTATTGTTATAAGCATAAATTATGAACGATCTCATGGAAAATCTAAAATTGATTAAAATGTTAAAAAGATCACAGAATTATTGATAGCACTTAGTACAGTGATGGCGAACCTTTTAGAGACTGAGTGCCCAAACTGTGATTCAAAGCCCACTAATTTTTCGCAAAGTGCAAATACAGCAATTTAACCTGAATACAGGTGGATGTGAAGGGGCGATGTCGGGTGCCCACAGAAAGGGCTCCGAATGCCCCCTTTGGCACCTGTGCCATAGGTTCACTAACACTTATTTAGTAGACTCAATAGATAAAATATTTACCTTCTTTCTGAATGCAAGGAGGGAAGGAACCTGGTGAATAGTGTTGGCAAATTATTCCAGAGACTAGTAATATTACAATCAAAAAGGTATAACTGCTCATAATCTTCTTTTTGACCTATCTCAATGCAGCAACATTTAACAGCATGGACTGAAAGAAGTGGGCCAGATAGTTGATTTCTGGGTGAGACATTTCAACAAGTATCGAGGCCCCAAACCATTAAGGTCATAATAACTAGCACCTTGAATTAGGTATGGAAACTAGAGGTGGGCACGAAACAAAAAAGAAAACCCTTCGTTCCATTATTCGTTATTCATTTATGGTGCCAGTGGCTCACTCTTTGCAGGAGTCGTTTTCATGAGTACTCATCCTGCTCATGAAACCACTATATGAGCCAGTCTATTGCAGACTTACATAAAAAACAGTTGTTTTTTTTTACTGGCAATAACTTCAGCTGAAAAACCAAGTAAACGGTGTGCCCTCCAGCATGACCTAACTTTCCTGCAATTCTATAAGGACAAAGCTATCATTTTTCTGGATATATATTTTCTTCCTGAAGTAGTTTGGGGCTTTCAGCTTAATCAACCCCTGGTGCTTCACGTGTTATACGTTTACAGATCCTTAGGTTTCTAAATATCAAGAAGTAAGCATTTCTGGAAATTTAACAAGCGATTTGTCTGTTGTCAGGGCTTGAAAATGGATGAATAGACCACATACCAGAACAGTAAGCTGCCTTGGGTCCTTTTCCAAGGAGAAAGGCGGGGTAAAAATTCGAATGAATGAATGAATGAATGAATGAATGAATGAATGAATATCAAACTTGCTGGTGAGCACAGGTTTTACCAGCTAGCAACAAAACTATTCACCTCTTCTCTGAAAAGCCTTTCCACTAGAGCTGTGGCTGCATCTACAGCTTTTCTCAGAGGAATCCAGTTTTAAGAGACAATTCAAAAGTAGCATTATGGTCTCAATGCTCAACATTCATGAAACACTGCAAGTTGAGCATCAGGGTGAAACTTGACGTTGCATTTGGAAGAGCACTTGTTTCATCTGTGTTGGTGTGACGTCCCATCGAACAGTAAAGGAGCTTGTCAGTATATCCACGTGTGAGATTCCAAAGACCACGAAGAAGAATGGGTTACTTACCCCTAGCTGTGGTTCTTTTAGTGGTCTCCTGTGAGTTCACACAACCCACCTATCCTCCCCTCATTCTGCCACAAAACTTATTTTCTAAAGAGCAGACTGGGGGTCTGAGGGCTAACTGGAATGTATGCACTGCAGGGAGCTAGTCCAGCAGTTTTCTTTAGGCTCTGGAATGTTCTAAGGAGTTTTGCACAAGCACAGAAACAACTGACATACATGAATTCACAAATGACCACTTGGAGAAGCAAAGATACACTTTCTCTGTTTGCCTCCCTTAGAAGATTATTTTGCAGGGCAACCAGTGCTGTCATTGGTCTGTTCCCTTTAGATTATCTACATCAGGCATGTTCAAACTTTGGCCATCCTGATGTTTTGGACCACAACTCCAAGAATTCTAAGCCTGTATTTCCAAAGGTAAAGGACTATGGGAGTTTTGGTCCAAAACATCTGGAGGGCTGAAGTCTGGACATGCCTGGAGGGCCAAAGTCTTGACATGCCTGGTCTATATAATGTATGCTGTTTGGATCTAATAAGTTCAGTGCAGTCTGTCTGTAGTAGAGATGGTGAATTAATGGCCCTTCAGCTGTTTGCTGTGCCATCCACAGTTGATTAGAGAAGCAGTCTCAAGACATCAGTGAGTGGGCCACAAGTTACCTACTCCTGTTCTACAAAAAGCCCACAATTTTTTTCTGTGACCTTGTTGAATTATGAGTTGTTTGTGGGACTAGTTGATTTCATTTCCTTCATTCAGAGATTCCCTGGGTAAAGAGGGCCCCATCCTTTTCAGAAATGCTTCAGATTATGCACTGTAGTCCTTTGTCAGGAGCTCAAGAAGAGTTTGCAAGCCCCACTTGCACCAGTATGTGACTCCCATTTGCTCATTGAATTGATTTTGGAGGCATCTACTTCATGCTGCATACTGTTATTCTGACAGAGCTAAATGTAGGTTCCATTGCGTAACTTGAAATGATCTAACACAGCTAGTACATGTCAAGTTCCTGGTAATTACATCCCAAGTGAGAAGACTATGCATTAGTGTCATACCACAGAAAAGCAAACTGGACTGCCCATACCACATCAAAATGTGAACCAATGCTTAGAATTAGCAGATGTACCACTTCCAGGCTGCTGCTCAACCTGTATTCATGAAGAATCTATAGTAAGGGTTCTGTTGGTGAGAATAATTACTTCTTGAAGAGATCTATTCAAGGTACAGATTTTAAGATCCCGGTTTTGAATATTCTACAGGATTCTGTTGTGGTTACTCCAGCTGCTGTGCAGGTATAATATTTTCTCTCCACCTCTTCCGAGGCAGACAAAATGCCCAGTTCCTGAGCTTATGGTAAACAAGGCCTGGAAACGTGATCTGGGCTGTGGAGTAATGAGGTGACAGAAGGAGAGAGAGATAAACAGAGAGAGTCAGAAGTCAGGCATCTGACAGGAGTTTAGACTGAAACAAACAGCACTGGCAAGAGAGCACATGTCACTTTTGAACAAGACAGAGTGTCTGTTTCCATGCAACAGGGAGAGCTGAAGAGCTTGTTTAAATAGAGATGAAAGAAACAAGGAGACTGTGTGACCTGCAGTCAGCATATGGTCCTGAGGCTAGAATAAGGGAGTGGGGTGCAGGAAAAAGAAGAGGGGAGTTACTGATCTTGCATTCAGAAAGAAATTTGGGATGGGCAAGTCGATGCCTTGAGGGCCTCAAGCACATACCTCAGAAGTTTGGCTGTTTTGAGGATGCTTCATTAATGAACGCCAAGAGAATCTCAATTTAATACAAAATAAAGTAGAACTTGTGCTATATGTTTGGAAACCAGATGTCAGTTAACCTTCCTACTAGCAAACAGTTGTTGCGTGTCTAAGGGACAAAATCAGAACTCAGTGCTTGAACTCAAACATTTTGTGCAAATGCAAGACAGGGCTATACATCAGTGATGGCGAATCTTTTAGAGACCGAGTGCCCAAACTGCTATTCCAAACCCACTAATTTTTCACGAAGTGCCAATATAGTAATTTAACCTGAATGCCCACGGAAAGGGCTCCGAGTGCCACCTTTGGCACCCATGCCATAGTTTACCAACACTGCTATAGATGATACCTTTATAGGCCACTAATCAAAAAATCATTGCAAGCATGTACCAAAAGTCCAAACATGGCACAACACAGTATGTGGTTTGCCAGGAGATTATTTTTATATGTAAAGTTCTTGGCAAGATGATTTTCACCGGGCAGAGTTTTGCTTAGCCATGTTCTAGTTTGCTATATAATAGGTCATATTGGCTGGAATCCTGTTGGTGTTTGTTTAATGTTTGTCTAGCTTGCCATGACTAGTTGATGAGTCTTGGTTATAACAGTCAGATAAGTGGTCAGGCACATTCCTGAAGGATGCCCCACATATCACCAGTAAGCCACAGCTATCCATAGCAGGTTGTGAAAGCAACAAATGAACACCAGGATTTCCAGGGCTGGCGCTAGTTTTTTTTGCGCCCTAGGCGAGGGGTGGGGGCACAGGGGGTGGCGGTGGGGTGGGGGCGCAGGCGGGCGGCGGGGCTGTGGTGGTGGCGGCCCGGGGGGTGGTGGATGGCGGGGGATGGTGGGGGGCGGCGGCCGCCGGCGGGGGGGGGCGGACGGGGTGGGCCAGCGGCGGGGGGGCGGGGGGTCAGCAGGCTGGCCAGCGCCCTCTGTCCATTTTTGCAGCCTAGGCAACTGCCTAGTTTGCCTTAATGGACGTGCCGGCCCTGAGGATTTCCTACCAGTTGTTGTGCAGTAGGAAACCACACTTAAAGTATTTGTTTTGGGGTTCCATTTCTTTGCTTACTACCATGTAGCCTTTCTTCTGTAGAGCCTTCCTGCCTGCCTCTTATAAGACAAGCTCAGAAAAAAATACTGAGTGCTGAGTGCTGCTGAAAGAACATAAAATATTATTCCTTTTTTCTTCCCCTCCCTTTTCCTTCCTAATGTGTCCAGTCTTCCATTCAATTGCAATACTGTGGCCAGGGTTTCTGCTTTTGTTAATTGTTGGGGTAGCAGCAGATATTCCTAAATAAATAGCAATGGTGACACTGTTGTAATGTTGCACTTCTAACTTTCTAGGCAAGGCAGATTTGTGTAGTTGCCAGTCGTTTTAGAAAGGCAATATAGACTTTTGTGCCTGTTGGTGTTTTGGGGTGTGTGAAGGCATTTCAGTGGCCTAAAGGAGGAGGGAGGTCTCAAGAGGCTGTGAACCTATGTGTGTTCTGTGGCTGTAGTCAGGAAGGTGTGTGTGTGTGTGTGTGTTGCATCATTACAGGTGTGACTGACTCTTCATGACTCCATGTCCATGGAGTTTTCTTGGCAGGAATACTGGAGTGGTTTGCAACTTCCTACTCCAGGTGCCTAGAGCACTTGGTATTCTCTGGTGGTCTCCCATCCAAGTACTAACCAGGGCCAACGCTGCTTAGCTTCTGAAATCCGGTGAGTTCAGATGTGCTTAGGGCATCTAGGCAGCTGGAAGGTGGTATAACCTAGTAAACACAGTGTTGTTGCATTGTGAATGTACTGTTTCTGATATGTTCTGAGGAAATGGAGAGAAATTCTTTCATCTTTCCAAGGAACAGAGTATTAGCAACAACTTCCAGTGAAACTTCCGAATAAAGGAGTGGAAAGAATGGAAGGATCACTCCCCAGCTTTCTCTGGCAAATTTGATGGTGTTAGAGGAAAATCCTTAGATTTCAGTGTTGGGGCCCAGCTAAAAAAACCTCCTGGGATTCAATAGTATGTGCTTATATTGTGGCAAAGGTCACAGGAGGGTAAAGGTCGGCCAGGGTCATGGGAGGGTTGCCTAGCGTCTGGGAACTCCCACCGTGGTTGCTGTGGGAACATCAAGAGACCTCCAGTGTGCTAACATCCTGTAACGAGATTCAAAAGAGCTCCAGTCTTTGCACATTAATGAGTTTTTAACTTGGGTTAAGTCCTCCCCTCCAATACTCACCTTCTCAAGAATGGTAATCCCCAGGAAAAGGAGTGGGGCTTCATTTGGAGAAGTTAGAAAGTTAATACCAATATATATGTGTGTCTGTGTCCACTGTGTTCAGTAACTGAAGATTTGGGGAAAGAAGAATACTCTGGAACCCAGAATAACAGGCTTATTTATGTCCAAGACGGCCCTGTATTGCCTGTTGATTTCTCTAGAAGCCATTGCTGAGAACATCTGGGGAAGACATTAACCCAAAAGGAGCTTCACTGCTCTCTTCCACTGCTATATGATGGCTTCAAGCTTGACAAAAAGGTTCTCTAAACTGAAGGGCAACAAGGAGGTCTTGTTTAGTCCTTCTATAAAGCCAACATTTAAATATCATAAGGAGTTTGAGACCAGATTTTCTCTCTGGACTGTTTGTAAAAGTTAATATAATTCTCTGTCTCATAGCAAGCCTTCTTGGCCCTAGCATAACTGTTCATGGAACTTCCTGGAGTTGTATGGTGGGTGAGGGCTACCTCTTATGGAATGTCATATTTAAAGACTACATCAGTTAATGAACTATGTGTTTACGTTCCATGCGGAAATCTAGGTGTACAGTGGCACCATGCTATGTGTGTTAGTATATCACAGTATCTTGAAGGGCCTGAACCATGGTGGCTTGTTCACAAATTTAAAGAGAACAAAAGCAGAGAAGGATAAAATACTGTGAATCCTAAAGACTAACAAATCTGTTTTGGTACAAACTTTTCCAACGCAAGCAAGCAGGTAATTTTGTTAGGGAGCAGGTTGATTATATATGTATCATTATCATAATAGTTTCATGGAATCTTTGCAGTCAAATTTCTGATTTATATTGCAGGCAAAAATCAAAGAAAAACAAAACAAAACAAAAGACACAAAACATTTGGCACCTTAAAGACTAACTTTCATATTTTAATGTAACGTTTTGTGGACACATCCACTTCTTCAGATATGTAGCAGCAGAAAGAAGTGGATGTGTCCACAAAATGTTACATTAAAATATGAAAGTTAGTCTTTAAGTTGCCACATGTTTTGTGTCTTTTGTTTTGTTTTGTTTTTCTTTGATTTTCCCTGCAATTCTTGAAAGGACTAACACAGCTACCCTCTCTGAAACTGACATGGGTGTGCCAGTCCTATATAGAACAAAAGAGAGAGGCGTTCTGCAGAATTTTATAAAAAGGCAACACTTTAAAGGCATGTGTATAAACATACTACATGTGAATTTCTCTTATTCTCAGCGTGCCATGGCCACTGTCTTCTGGGTCCCTCAGAAGTCCCACAACCATCATATATAGAGCAGTTACAGAGTGCTGGAATGATAGGAGAAAGAGAAGAAACTCATTTGACATGCAGCAGTAAAATGCAAGGAGAGTGCTTGGTTCTCTTGTAGTGGAAGCTTGATCTGGAGAGGATGATGAAGGGTGACAAATCGAAAAATTTCAGTTGATTGTCAATAGAATACTCTATGTATGTTGGTATTATAAATAACTTCTTTAAAAATCTATTATTATTTGAATGAGGAACTTCCACTTTCTCTACTTTCCCAGAACCATATAAACTACAATAAAGCTTCTTGTGAAGTGTTTCTGCAGACATAATTTGAGAGCTTCCTTACATAGCACTCGTACTAAGCCAATGTTATCGGATGTAGCAAATTACAGGTTTTACTCTACTTTTCTTTAAAGGTTTGGATTCAGTGTTAGTGAAAATCTTCCATTTTAACTTTTAGAAAATAATTCTGTTACTACCTTGGTTTCTGAGACAAGCTTGAAAATTCAGCTGAAATGCAGTCTAAAATATTGGGGGAGTTAAGAACTCTGAAGAGTAATGTTTAATATCTGTTCACAATCCAAAGTACTGTTTGCATACATAAACAATAATAACTGTGCCTTTAGGTTGTGAGTGAATTTTATAAACTTCTTCTTTTCATTGTAATAGCTGTGGATATACAAGGAAGTGGTCACTGTTGGTACTATTTGGACACCCTGTGTGTATGTGGAATGGGGAGGGGCTTAATCATGTAAAACTTTATCCGGTAAAACCATGCGATCACATTTCAAACTTCTTCTTCTTCTTCTTCTTCTTCTTGTTTGTTGTTGTTGTTGTTGTTGTTGTTGTTGTTGTTGTTGTTGTTGTTGTTGTTGTTGTTGTTGTTGTTGTTGTTGTTGTTGTTTGTTTGTTTGTTTGTTTGTTGTTGCTGCTGTTTATATCCTGCCCATCCTGCCACATATGATATAAATTATTATTATTATTATGTTGTACAGCTGCCTAGATGCCCTAAGCCCATCCGATCTCGCCTGATTTTGGAAGTTAAGCAGGGTCGGCCCTGGCTTGTACTTGGTTGGGAGACCACCAGGGAATACCAGGTGCTGTAGGCGCCTGGAGTAAGAACTGGCAAGCCACTCCAGTATTCCTGCCAAGAAAACTCCATGGACATGGGGTCACGAAGAGTCGGTCACGACTAACGACACAACACACATACACACATTATTATGTTGTATTAAAAATTGAAGGCCAGTGTCAACGTCTTGTGCTGCATTACAGTCACCCCCTGCCATTTCGCGGTTCAGGTACTGCGGTCCCACTATATCATGGGATCGCAGTACCTGCCCTGGCTCCAGCTGATTAGCGCTGGGGTGGGGGAGAAAAACCTTTATTTCCCCACCCCAGTGCCAATGAGCTGGAGCTTGGGGACGGGGGAGGTTTAAAAGCCCAGGCTTTTAAAACCTCCCCCCCCTTCTCCAAGCCCCAGATGCAATCCCCCTTTGCTGCCAGGCTGCACAGGCCACGTGGATGGCCGTTGGGGGGGCGATTGCATTGCCCCACGCCACCCCCCGTGCTCCTCCGAGAAGCCTTGGGCTGCGTGGGTGGGTGGCGGGGGATGATCACATCGCTCCACACTGCTGTCCCACGCTCCTCCAAGAAGCCTCGGGGCTGTGCGGGCAGGCGGCGGCAGCAGCAGGGTGATCGCATCGCCCCACACCACACCCTGCGCTCCTCCGAGAAGTCTCGGGCTGCGCAGGCGATTACGCTGTCCTGCAATGGGGCAATTTTTCCCCATTGGAATGCATTGAGCCAATGTATTCCAATGGGGAAAATTTTCTCCATTGAAGTGCATTGAGCCAATGCATTTCAATGGAGACAGCCCGGTCCGAGAAGTCTTGGGGCGGCATGGGCAGGCGGCGGCGGGAGGTCAGATCCCGCAACACCCCTGGCGCATGCCACCCCAAGACTTTTTGGACCGGCGCACACCGGCAGCACCAGGGGGATCTGATCACCCCCCAGGCCCCACCCAACCCACATCCGCATATCGCGAATTTTTGTTCATCGCGGGGTGGATGGGTCCCTAACCTCCACGATAGGCGGGGCGTTTCTGTACTTCATTTATAATTCTTATGTGAACTTAATACAGATTTTAAAAATTGAGAAGGGAGGAGTGTTTGGCTCAGACTTCATCTGTTTCTTCTGCTCTTTGTAGGTGAAATATGTTTTAACTAAGAAAAATAATTTGAAGGAAAGGCAGTCTAGCATGGATATCTATGAGGAGGTAGTACTCTACTGTGCCTTAAAGAATGAACAGCATGGAAGTTGGAGAGAGATCTCTGAACAAAAATACCTTCCCTTTAGAACAATTTGCCCATATGACCTGGCTTCTTACATCATTTCTGTTCTACACAAATGACATTTGAAGTTGGGAGTGCTTTCTTCATTTGACATTGTGCATTGATAATAGTTATCCCAAAATATGTGTTCAAGTGCTTCAATAGTCTAAATATGGAATGTGATTATGTTATTTTTATGAGGTATGTAAAACATAACAGTCAGGCTCTTCATAAATTCTATTTTGATTGAAATGAAAGAGCTAAAATATTTCTATGCTCCTCTGTTTTCTTCTTTCTCTGTATATATTTTCTATGGTTGTGAGATGGTGTTGATTAGAGCCGACAGTCCATCCAGGTGGGAACTTGCTTTACAGTGTTTATAGGAAGAGGAGTATAATTGACTCTCAGTTTTTCTTCAGGACCTAACTGGTTCCAAGATTCCATTATAGTATTTATTTTAATGTAAACATTGTGTAATTGCTGAGTGGTGTGTAAAAGTAAATATTTCAGACCACTTTTTTAAAAAAATCAATCCTAAAACTTTTAAGAAAGCAGAGATGTAAAATGGCCATTTGGAAGTGACATTTGGTAATTAATGGAAAATATTGATAATTAATCCGGTCACTGTGCAAAACTTTAGAATTAATTAGCCTCATAAGTTTTCTTTAAAAATTGCAGTTGGGTTATTAGCTACCCATTGGATCTTAGATTCATGTCATTTCCTGTTTAAAGAAATCTGGAGCAATCATATAGATAATTTATTTCAATCTTTCATACTGTAGATCATGAGGCAACTTGAGATGAGTCCTATAGGCTTGGTGTTTAACATAGGATAATAATAATAATAATAATAATAATAATAATAATAATAATAATTGTTTATTTATGGTCATAGACCAAAATGTTACATGGCAATCAAGTTCAAAAGACACCACCAATAATACAAATATAGTTGGATAGATTAAAAATTAATAACGTGTAGCCATGGAAAACATTAGTAGACATATAATTGCATAGGATAATAATAAATAAATATTCTAAATATTATATTAAAATGTGGAAGGGTATTATATCATACACTGGAAAATTAGGGGATCTAAAATTCTGATGGCAAAATCATCTTAAGGGATGCCATGACTGCCACACAAAATCTGGCCATTATCATAGTTATATTTATGTTCTTATCGGCTAGTAAATACTCAATACTTTGCTCTTGTGATTCTGAGGGTGGAGAGTCAGAAGTTAATGTGAATTCCTTCCGTGTAGTTCAGTTCTTTTATGTACACTCTTTGGGATGATGAGTCATTTCCCCATTTTTAAGAAAGCAAGTGTTCTCGAGATCTGCAAGGGATACTCATGCATACATGGGTGGCACAAACTTGTCATGTAGGGAAAATGTAGATGATGTCAAGGGATTCTTATTTATGAGGCATTTTGTCACTGGTTTGATTTCTGATTAAGTAATGCTCTCATTGCTTTATCAGAGATTCTAAAGGCAATGCCAGAGAACTCTAAGGTTAATCTCAAAGATTTTAAAAAACTAACTATTTTACCCTTATTCCAAGGATCTTTTTCAACAGCGGAGCACTGCTAGCGATGTGGAACGGTAGTGATGGTTACCTGTCTGTTTCTGTTGGGAAAGGGGACATTATGTTATTCTTTTTTGGAAGAAGTGTCTGTCAAACTCTTTACAAAGAAATTAAGGAATCACTAAGAGAACTTGTCCACTGGGACAAGATTGTATTTGGATTATCTGGAAGTCACTTAATATCTAATAAAGTAATGTAAGTAGATCAAAGAATAATCAACTAAAATGGGGTTATGTGGATACAGGGCACATTTTCTTTGATTGTAGAAGTTCAATGAAGGCCTATTTTAGGGCCTTACTCTTGAGGGTAGCTTTGTTAATTTTGAACACACATGTGTTCTCTTAGCCCAGTAGTTTCTCATGTTGTGGTGACCCCTTGCCCTGCTTGGAAGAGGCCACAAGCCCCCTTTGACAGACCATTTCCAAGGAGAACTTCCCTCTATAGGCACCCTCAGCCAATCACAGCTTCCTTGACTGACATTCCCTCCAACATATCAAGCTGTAACTCACTCTTCTGCCCTTCCTCTCCCTCCTCCTCCAGAATGTACCCTTTTCTTCTCTGGCTCATGGCAACCCCTGTGAAATAGTCGTTCGACCCCCAGGTTGGGAACCACTGCCTTAGCCCATGTCTCTCTGTCTGTCCTTACATCTCTTCCAGAGAGTTCACTCAAGGCATTAATTGTTTCTGGTAGTTCAAGCAACTTAGTGGTCTAGTTGTTAGGGGATTAGCGGCCTAATGTCATCATAACTTTTGGTTTACTGCACTTCCTTGATTGTACTTTCTCCCTTTTGTCTAATCATGGCTTATTTTTCTCATCTGGATTCTGTTCTGCCCTTTCAAACCATTTAGAGGGATCTTTGTATGATTCATTCTGAATGGCTCAGTGGCTTAGGCCTTTGGCTGTAGAGCCAAAGGTTGGGAGTTCAGTTTTCCACTGTGCCTCCTTAAGAGGGGCTAGACTCAGACGATCCATGGGGTCCCTTCCAGCTCTGCAATTCAAAGGTGGTGGTGGTTGTTCCACCCTCAAAGTAAAGCTACTCAGGTTGTTGCTATCACTGTACATTGTGGTGGAGAGTTCCATGGTGTAACTATGTGCTTTGTGGAGAAGTACTTACTTTTCTCTCTCAACCGCTTACCATCTGGCGTCATCAGAAGATGACAGGTTCTATGGTGTTTCCAGGCCTGGAATTCTGGGAGTTGTGGTCCAAAATATCTGGAGTGCCGAAGGTTTGTCACCACTGTTCAAGAGTATTGAGAAGTGCAGACAATGGTCCATCCACATCCTCCACATTATATACAGTAGAACAGCCTTATTCCAGAAGAATGGTTGATTCGTTGTGGACATTCCTCAGTTCCCATTAGCTTTTTCCAGGGTTCGCTTAAAAAATCTCTGCCACTCCTTTTTAGAACTGCTAAGTACCAACAGGGCCTGTTTCCATTCTGGTTCAAAAGGAGCACATTATTTTTGGATAGGCATTCTTTGTTTCCTAAATATTCCCAGTTGTCTGTGACAAGTTTAAGCTTGTTTTCTGCATATCACCAAGCATTCAGTAAATGGTTAATCTCCCCCCCCCCCAGCAGATGGAACACACTAATCCTGCCCCCGTTTTGTAATAACTCTCGCATGTGAGGTGCTAAATGGAAGAATAAAGCAGTCTTTATCAATAGGTGTTCTCCATACAAGCACAAAACATAAAAATCAGAATTCTCGGTCTGTGGAGATATTTTCTGTATAGAAATACTTTTCGGTTCACAATTATATGTCCAGAGCCAAGAGGTAGGATGGCAGGAAGCAAGACTTGGCTACTCCTCTTGCTCTTGTGGTAAGACTTAACCCTTTTACAGAATGCCTGAATAGGTTTTACTGTATCTACAGGTGAAACTCAAAAAATTAGAACATTGTGCAAATGCTCATTTATTTCAGTAAGTCAACTCAAAAGGTCAAACTAATATATGAGATAGACTCATTACATGCAAAGCAAGATACATCAAGATACTTTGGTATAATTGTGATGATTCTGGCTTACAGCTTAAGATAACCCCAAACTCAGAAAATTAGAATGTTACATAACATCAATAACACCAGGATTGGAAATAGAACAATATCGGATCTCTGGAAAGCATAAGTATGCTTATGTACTCAGTAGTTGGTTTGGGCCCCTTTTGCATCAATTACTGCCTGAATGCGGTATGGCATGGATGCTGTCAGCCTGTGGTACTGCTGAGGTGTTATGGAAGACCAGAATGCTTCAATAGCGGCCTTCAGCTCTGCTGTATTGTGCAGTCTCACGTCCCTCATCTGTCTCTTGGCAATGCCCCATAGATTCTCTATGGGGTTCAGGTCAGGTGAGTTTGCTGGCCAGTCAAGCACAGTAATCCCATGGTCATTGAACCAGGTTTTGGTCCTTTTGGCAGTGTGGGCAGGTGGCATGTCCTGCTGGAAAATGAAGTCAGCATCCCCATAAAGCTAATCTGCGGAAGGAAGCATGGAGTGCTCCAAAATCTCCTGGAAGATGGCTGCGTTGACCCTGGGCTTAATGAAGCACAGTGGACCAACACCAGCAGATGACATGGCTCCCCAAATCAACAAAGACTGTGGAAACTTCACACTGGACTTCAAGCATTGTGCATTGTGTGCATTGTGTTCCTCTCCATTCTTCCTCCAAACTCTGGGTCTTCAGTTCCCAAATGAGATGCAAAAGTTGCTCTCATCAGAAAGAAGGACTTTGGACCACTGAGCAACAGTATTCAGGAGTGGCTTGACAAGAGGAATATGACATTTGAAGCCCATGTCTGGGATCCATCTGTGTGTGATGGCTCTTGATACACTAACGCCAGCCTCAGTCCCCAACACCTTTGAATGACCTTTTCCTGACAGTCTTCTCCAGGCTGTAGTCATCCCTGCTGCTTATGCATGTTTTTCTTCCACACTTTTCCCTTCCACATAACTTTCTATTGATGTGTTTTGATACAACACTTTGGGAACATCCAACTTATTTTGCAATCTGTACCTTTTGGGTCTTTCCCTCTTTATGGAGGGTGTCAATGATGGTTTTCTGCACAACTGTCAGGTCAGCAATCTTTCCCATGATAGTGATTCCTACTGAACCAGCCTGAGAGACCATTTAAAGGCTCAGGAACCCTTTGCAGGTGTTATGGATTCATTAGCTGATTAGAGTGGGGCACTTTCAATCTAGAATATTGAACCTTTTCACACTATTCTAATTTTCTGAAATTGTGAATTTGGGGTTTTCATAAGCTCTACACGAGAATCATCACAATTATACCAAAGTAAGGCTTGATATATTTCGCTTTGCACGTAATGAATCTATGTCATATAGTAGTTTCACGTTTTGAATTGACTTACTGAAATAAATGAATATTTGCACGATATTCTAATTTTTTGAGTTTCACATGTACATGTTACATTGCCTTCTGTTCAGCTTGTTAAACTGATTCTGTGCATTGGACTGGTAGCCCAAATAATTTCCATATTTTCAGTATGCTTCTTTTATTTCAGTGTTCTTTTTAATTGGACTTCTCTTAAACCACTTATATTATGTCCATATTCTGTTGTCTAACATTTCCCGCTACATATGAATGCCATTGTATTTCTCTGCTCTTGATTTCTTTCTGTGTTTTAACTTTTTCCACTTAGGGGATGTAATCTGCTTGCTTAGCATTAGAAAATGTACATATTTCAATTCATTCTAGTGGGCAAATAAAGAATCCCCACCATTGTCCTTTGGGGGCACACTCATTTTGGTACTTCTACAGACACACACACACCCTGGATTGTGGTAAGGATTTTTATTTGTCAATTAGGACTGAAAGTTATGAATTTTCTTATGCTAAGCAACAGGCTTTCAGCCAGTATTTTGTTACTTCTCTTGAAATGCTTTATATCTCTAGTAACCCTTTGTACTCTTCTTCTGAATCTTTTCATTCTTGTCTCTTGTTTCTGTTCAAAATCCATATACAGTCTCTGTTAACAAATTTAATTCATTCTCAGAGCCAATTTGTTATCCGAAAAAATTGTTATCCGAAACATGGTTTTCCATTGAAATGAATGGGAAACCGATCAATCTGTTCCAGAGGTCCAGAAAAAGGCAAAAAAGCTGGGGGTTTGTGTTTCCAGACCTCTTTATAAAATACATTTTAAAGGCTTGCAGTGCTGGAACACCCTCTAGAACAGTGCTCCCCAACCTTTTTGTCCTCACGGACCGGTAAATGTTTGATGATTTT
>JAHTLZ010000129.1:58965231-58993058 GCA_023846285.1 Phrynocephalus versicolor
GCTCTAGAACATCCCCCTGCAATGCAGTGCAAACATGGAGAAGAGAAACCAGCCAGACTACCCCAGTCTGTTCCCACCCAAAGTGCAACAGGGGGAAAATGCAAACAAACAAACATAAGCAGGAAGAAAAATCCAGCCCATTTTTGCCCGCAGAGCAATGAAAAAAGGCTGCAAACATGGAGAAATGAAGCCAGCCAGACTACCCCAGCCTCTTCCAGCCAAAAATGCAAAGAAAAGCAGTGCAAAGATTAATAAAAGCTAGCTCCCTATCTTACCAAGTTCAAAAGGTCCAAATCCTTCAGCAAAATATGTCTAGAGAGGCTCCAAAACACCATGAAAAAAAATGCTCTAACTCCTCCCACCCCTCCACAAGCTATGCATCCTGCAATGCAAGCAGTGTACACATTTTTGCAAGGCATTATGAAACATTTGTTATCCGAGGCAACCCATAGGGAACATTTGCTATCTGAGGCAGCCCTATACCTGGAAATTTCCATTTGTTATCTGAAAAATGTGTTATCTGAGGCATTCTTTATCCGAGGTATTATTGTATACTCTCTGGCCGTTGCATTTGTTTTCTCATATTACCTTTTCTGTGGAAGTTTTTAACTAGTTAATATTAGTTCAGTTTATTCTACCTTAAAATCCTTTGTTTATAATGTTTATTATGCTAATTACATTTGCTGGTTTCCTTCTATATAGTTACAGTTGTTGAGTGTCTGACTCAGGATCAAATTGCCACTTTTAAAAGAAAAAAATGATTATATGGAGTGGCCTTGTTTTTTAAATTCTCTCCTTATATTGCTCGCTAAATCAATAACAAAGAGTAGAAAGAAGAAATAGCCAGCATGTCCCTCTGAGTCATTGATTTTGGGCTGATGAATGCTTTTTGAGAAATATGCTAAATTTTAATATTTAATTACTTGGTGCTGCTGTTTCAATTAATTATATTTTTATAATTGCAATTCATTCTTTAAAATATATCTTCAGGAGACTTCATCGTACATGGAAAAATGAAGCATAAGATTTAAATCATTTAAAAAACCAGATATATTGCTGTATGTTTATGCTAAAGTGAAAAGGCCAGTAAATTTAAAACTTCAATATCTGTGTACAAGAAAGTATTTGTGGTACTTGTTGATGTCCCAAGCCCCTCTGCCCTTGACACTGACACAGCAACAAAATTCCAGGCAACTGAGAAAACATTGGCAAAATTCTTGATGCTGATGATAATTGAATTTTCCTCAGTGATATTAAATTATAGTTTTGAGTTTGAAAGAACTGTCATTCCATCCATATATCTTGTATTGCAAGAAAGATGCTATCCTTCCCAGCAACTGATTGGTAAAAGCTGATTATTTACTTTATGACATTAAGTACCTTCTATCCTTCCATCTTACTTGTATTCAGAAGAAAGCAACAAATTTAATAACAAACATCAGAAATCAACAACTCACCTAGTTACCACTGTTAGTGGCCTGGTTCTTGCAAAAGACTAAGTTCATTAATTGCTTAACTGTCTGCCCACATCAGATTAGAAGACTAGGAAAAGCTGTTCAAGTAAGACTGAGAGTGAATGATTGCTTATTGGCAGTAGGTTGGAGAACTATCTATTGATTTTTTAAATGTAAATCTTTTGTTTTTCTAGATTTATGTTTAATGTAGTTGTGGGGAGGTGTTGCTGTTGTGTTGGAACTCTTTTACAACAAGTGTATCTAAGAAAAACAACAGTAATATCACCATTCCCAGAAACTGAAGCCATCTGTGCTGCTGCCTCCTAGCAGGGAGTGTTATTTTTCCTCCCCCCCCCCTCTTCTCCTGGCTCAGTTCTTCTCCCCTCCCTGATAGAATTTGTGGGTTGAGTTGTGGGGGAGGATGCAAGCTTCTGTGGGTGAGCTGCATAGTTGTCACAGGGAGGCCCCAGTGTGAGACTGTAAGGCCATGTCATTTTTTCCTGTAAATCTTGTAATTTCGTGCTTCAGAGCACAACAAAGTGAGAGTGTCAGCAGGGAGTGAATTAAATTCCCCCATGAGAGCTCTTATGGGGTGGGCCTCTTCCATTCTGTCTGCCGTTCCCTTGGCTCTCATGCACCATGCTGTGCATCCCCTTAATCGAGCATCAGGCCTCATGTTGCCTCCTGCGTACCAGCCTGGCTTGGTGCCCTCTTGACATGTTCCGGCACCCGTCACAAGTTGTATTCTTCTTGCACAAGCCACTACCAGTTTAATAAACTCACACAGACTTTACAGGGTTCCCAAAGCCCATAAAACAAGGGGCTGTCCCTACTGTCCCCTTGTGAACAAAGCTCCTGTTGTGTGGCTAATGCAATTAAAAGGGGGTCTATTATTGGATGCATCGTAGAGCTTGCTCAGGCACCACTGTTTCCTCTGGAAAGCCAGCCTTCTGATCCTTATGGCACTTGCGCTGTTGTTCACCTTTTCCCCTCTTCAGCATATGTCCAGGACGCCTGTTGAACTTCGGCAAATTAACTAATTTTGATTTTTAAAAGCGAAGCTTTAAAAAGAGACTGAGTGTCAAAGGGTCTGAAACATTTGTATTGGAGAGATAAGTGAAATAAGACTCTGAAAAATTTGGTGCCCCATACTTGGACTTAAGATTTAGATTTTTGTGGGAAGCTGTTCTTGGGCAGGCATGTTGCAAAATGGATGCTGTCAAGGAGGCGGCAGCTTTTCCCTGTGTGCTGGGAGTGCATAAAAGCACTGTGGGGGCTGATGCCACAGGTATTTGAAAACCCGATTGTGCAACTGAAACTTTAAACCTATTGAATCTCAAAAAAGGATTTCATTGTAACTACTTTCTTTTGTCATTTTGGCTGGTGCTTCTAGTAGATCAAATGCAAGGAAACTCTGCTGTTGTTCCATTTGTCTCCCTTGATTTATTAGAACAACTTACACTAAAACAGACTATTAAGATACCATGTGCTTGTGCGTAAATTCATGAACTTGAATTCTTGGCCATTTTCGGTGTTCAGTAAGAAATGACTTTCATGATTGCTGTGGGATTTCTTAAATGTCTGTAATGGAATTTGGTGAGTACTTATCTTGTATATCTTCCAAGTGCAACAGTGAGTCTTGTCTCGTTGATGACTGTGTTCTAGATTTAGTCATATAAGCTGTATAATAACTGAGCATGGAAGAGGGAAGCTGGAAGGTAGTTATGAGCATAATTGGAAATGAGAATAACAGAAGTGCCAGTCACATTTATTTTTTAGCCAGTGAGCTCTTTTTAAATCAGTAAATAACAGAAAATAACATTGCACTTCTGTTTAGCATATAGTGAAACTTTTTATAGACCATCTGGTCTCCTTTAGACACCTGTTTGGTGTCTTAACTTTAAGCAGCCTGAGGAAAAGTTGTTGTGTGGAAGATATACACATGTTGTACTTTCGATTCCTTTAATAGCCTGAGTGTAATGCTATGCTAATGTGAGGACTTACTTTGTCTTGCCTTTCAAACTGTAGCTCTCTGTTACACTGAAATTCTGTTCTGGAATCTCATGTTTGTGGCACAGAGGGAAATACTCATTGGTTTCTCCTCAGTTATATTCATATTTTAATACATAGTATACCGGAATCATGCATGGTGTGCAATGCTTGCTGAAGAACAAAAACTTCCCGTAATTTTTACTGCAAATAACATATTTTGGCTTGTAGAGGCATTCAGGTAAAGTTGCCAAGGGGTATTTTATCCTCTTTTGATTCATAGACGCAGACGAATATGTATATGAGGGGCTCGTGTCTCTTCCCCCCCCATGTTACTTGTACAGTATCTACTTATTTGCTTCCATTGTGTATATGCTGTGCTACACTTCACAAGTGCATATCTAAATTGCAGAACTAGATTGTGTACATTTTAAAGTTATACATCAATCTTATCCAAAACTATAACCATACGATTTCTTATCTTGTGCTTGCATGAAATGATGTATGCAGTTATACTGCATATGGGATAAATGTACGCTCACTAATCTGAGCCATGTGTAAAAAAAAAATCAGCTGCTCCTTCAGACAGAGAGAGTACGGTACAGTATGAAAGGTTTAAATGCCTGACGGAAAGTAACTTTGTTCTTTATAGCTGGAAATGTGGAAAATTAACAAGCAGCTCTTTCTCTGGGACACACCCTGCAAGTGCCTCTGCTGACTGGGGAGAGCACAGCCGCCCTTTGGAAGCCAGAGCCTTGATTTACGGCGGCAGTGTTGACAGCTCGGTGGAACCCACATGCTGTTTGCAGCACCGCCAAGCTGGGCTATGACCTGCCGACCTCTACCCCTGCGCTCCCCCCTCCTGTCTCTATGCTGTAATAAAAACCTGTCTTGCAGGCTGGGCTACAATGACTTTGTTGTTCAAATATGTACCATTTTTTGGGGGGGGGTTTGAAATTCTTCTGAAAGCAAAAATAAGGAATGTATGAGGAAGCGGGGCTTCGGGAGCAACTTTTTTTGGTACCACAGGATTGTTTGTGTTAGAGGTTATTCTCTGCTTGCAGCCACCTCCTGTGTAAAGGCCTTTTACTCTGGGCAAGCATATGCTTTTCTTCTTCTTCTGGGGCACTGCCTCCTGATCTGACACACTTGGGTGCATTTCTTTCCCCTTACCTTGGCTTGTGTCCTTTTACAAGGTCCGTGTCTTCATGTACACCTTTCAGTTGTCTTTACGTAGTTGGCAGTCGTGATTATGCATTTGAAATTCTGTGTCCTTCTGAACCTCTAAACTTAAGGCCAGGATTAAGAGTATAATTATGTTTACTTTTGCTGTTCAAAACTCAAGTCATTTGAAATATATTTAAAAAAATTGATATTTACATTTTTATAGAATCTGGATGCAGTGTCGTTGCTTAATCATTTATTCCACCTATAGGCAACTTGTCTTCTGAGGCTCCCTGAATAGCCAGTTGTGGTGCCTAGGTTGCTGAATTTTTCTCCCTTGGAATTGCACACCCCTCCACTGGCACTGCAGTTGTGCTAGGGAAGAGACCAAAAAGCATAACTTTCCTTATGCGTCTTCTTCCCCAGAAGAATTGGGCTTCTGAGATTCTGCCAAACATCTCTCTTTCAGGTAGTCAGCAGGGCTGTGGAGTTGGAGTTGGAGTCGGAGTCGGAGGAAATTTTGGGTACCTGGAGTCGGAGTCGGCAAACAATGCTCCGACTCTGACTAAATTTAGATTGGAATTTAAAAAAAAAGCTAGTTTAAATGTCCCAATTCACAAAAAGTTATAATTAATGACTTCTCTACTGTAAGAATAAAGACCAATTCATGCAGGGCCTCACGTAACTGCAAAACGAACACGTTAAGTGACCGTGAAGAAGCATGTTTTTCATGTGCTTCACTATATGGCATGCAACGCACAATTAGGAGCAGCAATATTTATACTTTCCATAGTGTTGTGTTCTGCTGTTACACAGCGCCCATGGGTAACCTAGCCTCTCACTGATAAGGGATTAAGTAATTTTTTTTTTTTGCAGGACTAGAGACACTTGTATAAGTGAAGGGAATGGAGGGTCAATAGTTCAAGGAATGTATAAAATGTATTCGCATATTAATACAGAGGAGTCGGAGTCGCGGAGTCAGAGTCAGAAGTACAAAAAAACTTAGGAGTCAGAGTCGGAACATTTATCTACCGACTCCACAGCCCTGGTAGTCAGCAGCATGATTGCAGCAGGGGGAAGGTCACATGGGAAGACTTATGTCCATGTACCCCATTCCTCAGCAAATGGGAAGAGATATGATCTCTGCGTGTAGAGAGAGGAAATTTAAACCTATTCATTTCTGCATACTGTGAACGGGGTAGCACAAGAGTACGCACAGGTGTGCACAAACAGTTGTTACCACCCTTGGTTCTTGAGAGCAAAGGTTGCTTATTCCAATCTAGTCTACATTTGCTGAAATTAGCATATGCATATTTTATTTATTTATATTGTCGGATTCAGGGTAGCTTACAGAGCTACATAAAACAATTTGAAACATAATGTGGGGTGTGGGTACCCACAAAGCAAATAGAGTTTAACTTCTGGTCTATGGAAATAATTTATGATGAAAGCTTATGATGTTCTTTGAAGGATCCATTGCACTGATGTGATGCATGTTGTCTGATTGCTCCGTCTTCAAAGAGGAGGGGCTTAAGAAACCATGGCTTATGAATTTGCGAAAGATAAGCAAGAGTGCAAAATTTTGAGCGCACAATTAATATATTGTGCATGGGGAAGTGTTCCTACTTGCAAAGTACTGTAAATGTCTAAACAGCATGTATAAGCTCATAGCTTGTAAATATTACATCCTGGCTTATATTGACATACAGGCTGGGGCAGTGTCTTCTCACAGTCTTCTGAAACAATAGATGGCTACCCAACAGTCTGCCATCACTGTGTTATTTGAGTGGGAAAAGAGCACAGAGAAAGAGGAAGCAAGTCTTCCAGGTCAGGGAAATTTATTTGATTTCCAGTATCCAGTAATACCTTGCCCTTACACTAAAATGGGTGTTCAGTAATCTCCATTCAAGTTGATCCTAAGTTTCACTTGAAATTTCCAGTTCATTTATTTCACTGAGAGTCTTCTGATGTTGTGGACAAGTTTTTTTCATTCTTTACACAAATGGGAAAATACTAACAGAAATGCAAAGATTCCTTCAGATCCTGTTATTGGCATTAATTCTACTCCAGTATTGCATGATCCATACAGAGTACTTTGGGAAGTCTTCCTTGACCTGCTTTCTGAAACACGTGAACCATTATCATTCTTCAAAGTTGGTGGCATATAATATTGCCATCCTGTTTCACTGGAAAGAGGCTTAAATGAGAGATTAACTGCTTTCTTTTCATTCTTTTCTCTCTCCCTTTCTTTCCAGGCTCTTCAGGTGGCACGCCAGTTCCTTTTGCAGCAGGCAACAGGGCTGACCTCTCCCAGCAGCAATGAAAATAAGCAGCCAGCTGTTCAGGTGAGAGGTAGCAAAAACTCTGGAACTTCTTTTCGAACTTCCTTAGGAAGTGTAAATGTAACACTTCTGCAAAGAGGGCCTTTAATACACTGTGCTTTCATTATGCAATTTTTTAAATGACAAATGATCCGTAAATGAACTGTACAACAAGATGGGGTATTCCTGTTCCAGTGTTCTTCTGAGTTAGAGTTAGGACACTGTGGCTGTTCCCATTCTGCAGATGAAGATCAGGGATGCTTTGTGGGTGGAAGCAGATGCTTTGTCCAATCGACTAGAGGTGATGACAGAACCAAGGATTAGTATTCTGTATTCCAAATTGACATACATTCATTTAGTCATCTGTCTTGGGCGTGACTGAGAGGTTGAACTCCTGAATGGCTTAAGAGTTGTTTTTATATGGAAAGAAGGTCTTTCAAAATAGTGTTTAAATCACAGGTGGCTGAATGACATCTTCTAGATTTCTATGCTTGCTAAGTAGTTCTGTAGAAGTATACTGACATTATTTTATTCATTGAAGCTAATAATGGAATATAAAGCAGAACTATCTCAATTATCTTAAACTGGTTCTGTCTTAATATTAACTTTACTTTTGAATGAGGCAGCCATCAGGCCATCCATATCTTTTGTTGGACACTTACCTGTTTGGTTCTCATTCTTGAGATAATATTTTAAATGGATATTTGGAGTGAATTTGGATGGTGAAGGTTGGAGACACATCTCACTGGATTTGAAGACGGCAAAATGATTGTGTATTGAGAAAGTTGACAGAAGAGATTGGCATCACAGTACTCTTGGGTAAGCCAGGAATCAAGAATTTTCTGTAGTTTCTTTAAGGGACATTAAACAATAGGGAAAAAGCATTTCTGATGACTAAATGACTGCCAGCAGTCTCATTGTGGAAGGCATTTGTAAGTGACATGACATGGTAGGACTTTGAGCCTTATGTCTTAATAATTTAACTTGAAGCAGTTCACAAAACCATACAGCTATGCTCCTTTTAAAAGGTAAGAACAGTTGTCACAGACTAGGTTTATTGCTAAAGCTGCCCCACTTAGTAAGACAACAGGGCCCTTCTAGAATGTGTTTGATTTCTGATTGAACATCTGAGTTGATAAAAAGAAAATCCTTAGTTACCACATAATGAGTAGATGCTTTGGTTCTCTATAGGTATTTAACATTTAGGACTGCCACATAATTCGGATATCTAGAAATAGTGAGAATTTTTATAGAAATCTTGCTATGAGGTTGGGTTGTAGAGTGGACAGGAGGATCCGTCCTGTCTTCCTATTGAGTTGTAACCACTTCTTGTGTTTGTCAGTAGCTTCCTCCCTAACTTGCAGTGTCATCAAATCTGAATATTTTCTGTCCATGTTGGTTATGCGTGTTGATTAATTAGTCCATATCACATCCTATGTACTTTAATCAGTTCCTTGTTCAAAATCTCCATGGAAATTTGTTATCAGTTTTATCCTAAAATATGCATTTTATCCTATAAAAGAATGCAAGTCATCTTGATAATCTTTTTATATTTTACATTGTATTTTATTTACATTTTAAGGTGAACACTCAATCTAAAAATCCAAAGCAAAGCGGAATCAGAAGGGGAATTGGGTTTTGAACTGCATATTAATTCAGAAGGCTTGCTTCCAAATGAGGGCTGAATGTGGTCTGCAAACATCCCTACTACCTTCATCCATTTGGACTGTCACTTCTGTCTACTGTCCTTTCTGTACTCTTACCTCAGTCCTCTGTCACCTGCTTCTGTTTCTTCAGTTTCAGTTTAGCTATAGCCCATTCCTATGGGCATGTACATGAAGTCTGCCTAGCTCTATGATAATACCTATTTTCTAGGACGAATTCTCAGCTTTAGTCTGTTGTATTTCTAGCTAAATGATCTTAGGTGGCTGAAGATTTCAGTTTGAGGCCATAGACTGGCAGTAAAAGATAGAAAACACTGGATTAGAAGTTCTAGTAGTCTTTGGTATAGAGCAATGCCATATGTCTTTATCTGGATAACTCTATCCTAGGGTCTGTATAATGAATATTTCCCCATAGTTTACACTCAGAGAGAAGAGGGAGAACATTGTTGCACTGACTATTAGTATCAATGTCATAAAAGTACAAAGAAGCAAAAAGGGCAGTGCAAGATTTGGGGCTATTAGTTATTTTCTTGTAAGTTGCTTGTTTGTACTAGGTTGGGAATGAGGGAGCGAGCTTGTTTCAGATGAAAGACACAGGGCTGTAACATTCAGTAGATCAAGGTTTCATTTTTCATCATTGAGGGCAGTTGGGATACAGAGTCAACATTTATGCTCAGTTCCACTTCTTATCTGTCACAAAGAGCAAGAACTGAATAAAGTAAGTTGTAATCCTTTAGACAGTTTATGCTATGGGGAATGGAGGGTAAAATGTATGACTAGACATGATACCATTTAAAGAACAAGAGTTACAGGTGGGCATCTATATAGCGTCTTGGGTAGCTTTCTGAAATTCAACTTCTGGGACAGTGTTGTGATAACTCAGAGGTGAAGGAAATGGGAGAGAGAACTCTGAAGGGCCTGCCCAAGAAAGGTATCTTAATATTTGTTTCATGACTATGCTACAGAGACCATGGAGAAATGGATGCAGAAAAAGTACTGGTTCTTTCTGGTAGAGTTAGCCAGAATGTGACAAATACACGGTAAGTACATTTATTTGCCATTCAAAGACAGCACAGAAAAGGGGTAAGTTTTTGTAGTTGTTTAGAGGTCTAAAAGTAGGAACCTTCCCTGACTTTCAAAGTGAATCTTAAAGCCAGTGGCTAAAATTGAGTAGTAGGTTGCAACTTGAGTAAGCCCATTGCATAAGTGAGGACTCAGTGAGTCAACTTTTCCAAGATTCCATTGATTCAGTGGATCTTCTCTAGTTGCAGCTTACCACTAGACTTCTACCAATGTATCTTGCAAAAAATCTTTAGGAGTGGTTCACATGCAGAGCAGGTAGCTCACTACATAGCAAATTGGTATGAACTCCCTGAATAGTGAGTTTGTAGGGTAAAGGTGCCAGGTTTTTTTTGGGGGGGGGTTCTTTGTAACTTAAGTCCCTGGTTCTGTTTAGATATTGCATAATGATAAATCAAAACTAATGAGGATTCTACCTTATTTTTCATTTGTACTTCCCATTAGGTTTGAATATAGACTTCCACTTCATTACTTGCCTGACAAATCAGACTCAGAGATCAGGATGTGAAGTTGGTTTCCCAATCTGAGAAATGGAGCTGTGAGAAAACTAGAACTGGGTATCTGGGAAAACTGGAGAATCTTTGGTGAGGAAGAACACTTCTAAGGGGCCAGCATCCTCCTCATCAAAAATCATAGTGGCTACTATTTTGGAGCAATCCTTCTTACAGAGATTTGACACTGGAAGTTGTGGTGGGTGTGGCAAAACAGGTTGTGGAATATCAGAATGATGTGTTGGGTCAGTTTAGATTGGGCTCCCCCAAAGACTCTGAAAAAGTGGCAGCTTGCTTTTGCTCTTGTTCACCTGAAGGACTCTTTTGTGCTAGCTAGAGTGTAAGAACTAATGATATGAAAAGGGGCAGTGGCAGATACCAAGTGTGATCTAGTGAGTGTCGTGATGGGCACCTGGGTTTTAATCCATGTTCAGCCATGGAAACTCATGTGTGTAAATGTGGAACTGGTAAAAACACTCCTTAAATACAGTATGTTACTTACCATGACATCCCTATTAGGGTTACTATGAATTAGTCCTGACTTTGATAACATGTTCTTGAGTGAAACAAAAGCTTTTTTAGATGAGGAGCTTCCTGGACATGAAAGACCTTGCACCTTGCAAAAAATTTAAACCAAGTTCTCTTCTAATTTACTATCCAAAACCGTGTTCACTATTCCAGCTGAAAAAAGTATTGAATGCACTTCTATTAATCTGTGGTTAGAGAATTAGCTGCCTAGATACCCTGAGCACATCTGATCTCACCTGCTTTCGGAAGCTAAGCAGGGTCGGCCCTGGTTAGTACTTGGATGGGAGACCACCAGGGAATACCAGGTGCTGTAGGCGCCTGGAGTAGGAACTGGCAAACCACTCCAGTATTCCTGCCAAGAAAACTCCATGGATGTGGAGTCACGAAGGGTCGGTCACGACTGCGATGACACAACAGCAACAATATATAGAGAGAGGACCAGTTAGTAGCAGAATTACAGAGCTGTTCCTCTTTTCATCTCTCAGATTTTTCCTTAGAGTCTTTAACGTCAAATGTGATGCTATGCAGGAGCATGTAGTCTCTTTCCCTCAATAATGACAGATAGTGATGGGGTGGGCAGTACATAATAGGATGACATTGTGCCATATATTGTATTAATCTAGATAGTATAAGTGAAAGAGTGAAATAAATGCAGAGGTGCAACCCCTCTGTGGCTGGTGTAATGCTGAATCACTTATACCCTAAGCTGTTTAGCCTGAAAACTATAAAAGTGTCCTGTTTTTAATTCTGAAGGTCCCTAGAGATGTTGCCAAGATGGAGGTCATTGCGCATGTACACAGTAGCAAGGGCAGGAGACTTGGGATATGAAAAGCGTTGCAAGATGAGCATAAATTCAGGTCTAAAGGAAAAACAGAGAAAAGGAGGGGAAGCCCATATGAATGGAAAGTGACAATTTTAAATAGCTGTGTGAAGGGGTTCTCCCTTCAGGCTAATTAAATTTATCGGTGAACAGCAGGTTACCTTATTAGAGCCACGTGGGTTTAATTAACAAAGGAAAGTAATTAGCATGTTGTTTCCTGGAGCGGAGGGTCCTGCCTCTTATCAGACTAAACTCCAAAGACTGCTGGGAATGGAGGAAACCCAGTAGAGGAGGGTATGGGGGTAGCAGAATGGTGGCCTTCAGTTTCTCAGACACGTTAGAGAACCCAGTTTCTTTGCACTGTGTGTTCTTGGGTTTCATTGCTTGAAATACATCTGGTATAAAAAGGGGATTGTATTGCTTTTTGTTCTTCTTGTCACTTCCCGTGTTTTGTGTGGAACTGCACACCTGCAGCATAACCTCAAGTGTATAAGCTGTCTTCTCTTCAACCAGGTTTGTCTCATTTATTTCTCACTTGGCTGCCTGTTATCTAAACCTACCGAACTGAATCTAGAAAGTGTTGCTTAGAAAGCAGTGGGGATTCTGTCTTCTTTCCTGATGCCCGTTATGATTTATTCTGTACCCTTATCTTAATGATAGCTGAAAAAGTAGATCTTCTGAACAGAGTACGGCATTTCTCAAAATTAATGCCAACATAGAAAGCGTTCCTGATCAGTGTATCAGATTGGCATCCCATACCTTTTTGTGGTATAAAAGTCTGTGCCTGATCTCTCTGCCACCAGCACATTCCAAACCTGTTGAGGGAGAAGTAATATAAGAACCTGTTCCACATGAAAACTCACTCCTTTCCCATCAAGAATGGCTGTAATTTCCATGTAATAAATGAGATAACTTTGACATATTCCAAGAAGTTTCAATAAAGACCTGCAAGGAGTTTTCCACTGATGTTATTTTTTTCAATATGTTTTGGACTGGGGCCATATACCTCATATATTGGAACAGTGGCCATGGAAGACAAATTACATGAAATGCTTTCAGTTTAGAAAGGGCAGATAGTGGTGGGGGGAAATCCTTTGTTAGGCAGAAGACAAATTTTCATGCCCTAATGGGTATTTTCCAGTCTCGAAAATGTGCCATAAAAATGCCATTTCTGAAGAGTCGGTGGGACCTGATGGAATCCAGATCTCCCCTGAAGTATTTTTCCCTTTCCCTTCTATAGCACTACCATCATCACCATCATCCCCCCCCCGCACTTCCGTCACTCCTGCTCTGAAAGGAGTAATCTCTCTGTGAAGGCAGGGGACAAACTACTCTCTCCGTTAATGAGTTTAACGGAAAGTGAAGAGGGCAAAATCACAGCTAATATTAACAGCAATAATTCATCAAGGCTTCTTTTGAACAAACAGTTTTTTTTCCAGAAGCTGTTTCAGGAAGGAAAGGCAGTCACCAAATGGAAAATATTTTGAAAGAACAAAGGCAGTAAGGGTGAAGTCAAGTTCCTGTAATCTCTGACTGTCTCTCATTGTTTGTGTTTATATATGCATACCCATCCTTCTGTGTTTCTCCTATTATTTTTCTACCCTAATGATTATGAGTACGTGTGTGTTTGTGTTCCATGGATCTATAGTTCTCACCTAGATTCATTATGTCATTGCTTCTTTATCTTCTCATTTACCCTCATTGATTCATGGCTTGTTTTCTCTCTTACACTTTGTTTTGTGGTCTTTATTCTCTGCCTCCATCCACCTTAACCCTGGCACCATTCTTTCCCAGTCTCCCCTCTGCCTATATGTCCAGCTGGCTTTCTTGGCGTTAATAACAGAAACTGCGAATCTGTCTCCTGCCCCATCTTTTGTGTTGCCAAAGAACTTGTGAAAGTTTGCAGACTTGAGTCCAGGGGAACTCATAACTCAGCAGCCTTTCTCCCCTCCCTCTTCATGTCTCAGCATCACAGCTGAAGGAGGATCCTAGCAAAGGGAGATACAGGGGTAAACATGCTCTCTTTGAAAGGAAGTTTATCTAATAGTGGAATGGTGTGGATGAGATAGACCAGGGGAGTTTCTCTTAAGTGGGATGTGTGTGTCTGTGTGCTGCATGCTGACATGGGAGAGAAGAGAGAAGGTACGGAGCAAAGTTGCTTAGGCAAAGGCTTGTCATGTGCCGTTCACTGTAGAATGTGTGTCAAATTAATATCAGTTCTCACTTCTGCATAAGCTTTATACCACGACAGGGCTGAAGTGGAGCAGAAATACTTCTCTGACTTCAGGGGGAGAAAGATTATGTACAGTACTTCGCTTTTCCCCCACATCTGTTGGCCAGGGTTGCATTAGCTCTCTCTGAAGCTTGCCCTCACCTATTTTGAAGAAGCAGGGCTTTCCCCCATTGACACTTTTTCTGCTACAGTCAGGATATAAGTGTACAAAGAGATTGAACAACTTGGTACAGAACTGGGGAGAAAGCAGGGAGGATTTTCCAGGTTTGGAGAAAGAATGCTATCCATGGATTTCCTCTTCAGTTACTGGGTATGAGGGTGGTACTGGAAAGAAGCTTTGGAACTGACTGTAAACGTACACTGCTTAGAATGTGCTGTGGAAGGCAGTGGAAGGTTGAGGACAGGTAGTGTTAAATAGGACCGGTAGACTTCATTAGCACTGCGCTATAGTATGCCCAGGAGGCACATTGCGAGTAGTAAGGCATGCCATATCTTGTTTTGACTGTTGATCTTAATGAATGGCAGAATGCTAAATAGCAGTATTTTACCCTGCTATAGAATCGAAAGCTTAGTCAAGCAGGCTCATGCACCTCTTTTTTAAAATATTGTGAGTATGCCCTAATTTGGTGTTGTAATGGTTGTTGGATACAGTTTTGATAAACATTTTGATAAACCAGATGGCAGGCAGCCAAGTCAAGAGGCCTCTGCTCCTTGGAGAGGGAGGGACAGACAACGGGATCTACCTTAAAAAAACAAAACCCTGAGGTCTACTAACTAGTCCATGTCCAAAAGAGTGGCTAATGGAGCTGTCTAGTTTAGGAGGGGATTTTTTATGTTCTAGGCTTCATTAAAACTTTGGGAAGGAGAAGCTGTTGCTGCTGTCTGTGAGTTTTTCAGAGATGTACCAAAAGATTCTGATCTGCTTGCTGCCTGCCACTGCCCTCCTGATCCAGAATTTGAACTAACTACATTAGTCTGACTTTGAAAACCCATCTACAATGGTTTCTACTCAGGGCTGGCTTCTGAGATGCCAGATTAGAATGAGGAATTTCGGATAGAATGACTCACGAAGAATCTAATTACAGTGAACATCAACACCCCATACAACCATAAAGTGGTCCACCCAACATTGAAATGACTGTTAGTAAGCAGAGTGGGACAAAAAACTTACCTTTACCATATGGAGTTTTTTACACCACCTCAGGGCAGTGATATGCTTTGTTCCAATGTAGGATCTGCTTTTTGAGACCCTCGTACTGTAGTGTTGTTCTCTGCACTTTGTGCGTGGGTGTCATTTGATGGCATTTCCTTGCATGGCAATTTTGTGTGGGCCAGCTTCAGTCTCTCCACACCCCATGGACAGATAAAAGGAGGAGGGAAGGGAGCAGTGAAGAGGAATAAGGCAGAGAAGATTGGCAAAAGGCAAGGAGGCTATATTGGGTGTGAGGCTTCAGAAGGGAATTCTGGAGACAATACCACGGTGTGGACAAGCCCTCTGCTTAAGCTGCCTGTATAGACTACATTACTTCTTGTCAAATTTGTAAACCAGAGAAAGGCTAATGCAGACTTGAAGATGAGATTCTATATCTGGTCTTTGTGAACCAGAAGAAAGGAAGTCGTTTGTCTTTTCCCCTGATTTATAGCTATATGGATTAATGTGAATGAACAATCAATGCGAGGCCCATTTTTTTAAAAAAATGATCCAGATTCCACTGACTTCAGTACAACATCCAAAATAGTTGTAAATCTGGACAAGTGTTTTGTTGAGCAGAAATCAGGATGGATCTCTTGCGTATATTTGTAGAGCCTCAGGCAGGGATGCTTGAGGAATTTGAACTTCTGAATTACAGTGCAAGCTGACCTCATCTCTGTCTGCTGAACTAAAGGGTGACTTAGAAGATAATAATCCTTTTAGTTTCATACTGTCCCATGTTTTGCACTTCCATTTTTATCTTAAGAGAAGTAAAAAGAGAAATAGCAATAGGCTAAGAATTTGCCTATTTTATGATTAAATATTTTAAAATGTACATTTTTTTCCTAGTACTAACAAATGCATCACTGATGTGGTGAATTATGAAAAGTAAATTCAGAAATGCATATGTAAAATGCATGGTTCTGTGCAGATTTGTTGCTAAAACTAGACATTAATGCAGACATGGGACGGGAACAGACTTTAAGATACTTGCAAAATTGACCGAGACTGAAAATACTGTACAGGGATCTGCCCATCCCTTTATGCAACAAGGCATTTCTCATCACTGGAGCAACAGTTGAGAGAAGATACTACATACATTCTAGTGTGACTTGCTTGGGTTAAAAATTTGATTTTAGGATGGTACCGTAATTCCATAGGAGTTCTGAATTAAGAGAAGCTTAATTCTCTTTGAATTTATTAATATTATTATTTATACACTGTTATAATTCTTTATTATGTGGAGCAGGGGTGTCCAAACTTTTTGCAAGGAGGGCCAGATTTGGTGAGGTGAAAATGTGTGGGGGCCAAACAATCAGCAGCACTTGGCCCCCGGGCCAGACTTTGGACAAGTCTCAGTCTATAACATGCAAGGAGGCGGGGAGGATGCTGCAGCAACGGAGCCAGGGGCAGGTAGGCTGGGCTGGTGACTGGGGGCATGGATAGAGCCAGGGAGGGCAGGCAAACCGTAAAACTGCAAGCTGATGTCTCCATCTGGTATGAAGAGGGGCCAGCTGGCGGGGATTCCTGACAAGCTGAGCTGGTGGGGAGAAGAGGTTGCGGGCCGCTCGAAATTTGAGAACGGGCCACATTTGGCCCCCGGGCCTGACTTTGGACATTCCCGATGTAGAGTACTATAAATAAGAATGTATTGCTTTTAGTCCCATACCACTTAAGTGTTGTCCTTACTTGTATTTTCTTGTATGTGTGTGGGGGGCGCAGGGCAGGTTCTGAGCACCCACAAACGTGCATGAGTAGAGCATCACTGTCTCCCCCCCCCCCTCAATTTGGTAACTGGAGTCATAGGTTCAGATTTCTGATAATTTCCCCTGAAATAAGGGATAATCATCTTTGAAGTGTTTTGTGGTAGATCCTGTGTCTTTTTGGTAAATAGGTAAGTTAAAAACCAAACAAACTCCTTTCCTATGATATACTTTATTTATTTAAACTATTTTAACCCACCTTCCTCCTAAAAAAAGGACCCTAAGGTGGCTTACATGATTAAAAACAGTATTAAAAGCTAAAAACAGTAAATAACTCAAAAAATTAAAAAGAATTAAGTAAATATTATATTTAAAATGTTAGGTAAAATCATTACTAAAATAGATTTAAAAGGAACAAAAATACCAACCATCCTATTTTAAACCTCTTTTAAACAGTCAGACACTGAGGAAAAGCCTGACTGAACAGTCTTTACCGATGTGTGGAAGGAGAACAAAGATGGGGTCTCCTTGGCCTCCCATGAGAGTGAGTTCCAGATCTAGAAGCCGTGATAAGAGCATAGTAAATTGCAGCCACCATTTTACGATCCTTGGTTTGCCATAATGTAAACTAAGAATTTTTTCATTCTAGAGCCAAGCATTTAGGACATCAAATGATTCAAAACAAACATCTATTGATTCCATTTTATGGTTAATTTGCTTTCAAGAGAGGTACAGCTATATAAGAAGGTAATCTGCTACTTGAACAACATTGATAGGATACCTTTATGATATGACTTTTTTTTTAAAATCAGGTGAATGCAGCAGTTTTGATTTATAGCATATTTGTGGGAGGATATGAATCTGCATAATCAGACATGAGGTTGTTTGGATGTTAGCCTTCATTGAATCTGTCATGCTATGCCTATTTTGAGAGTCACTTAGGTGACTATTGAGATCTGTATCAGCAGTTATTTATCTAGCAGCAATGTCCCCTCTAATACCCCCTCCCCCATTTGGGGCTCTGTTCACATACAGTACGTTCTATCATGACTGCAACAAAAATAGTTTGCAGCTGGTGCTCGGGAGGAGAAGCTCTGGGCAGAGGGGTGCATGCGCACATGCGTCTTAGAGGAAATCTTGCTAGCAGTCCAATCTGTTTGTTTTGAAATAAAGAAGAAGTGAGAAGAAATTTACTTATTTATTTATTTATATACTGCTCCATCTAGCTACATGGCTACTCTGAGCAGTTTACAAGCTGAACAGAAATCAAACCATAAGCAGTAAAATACAATATAACAAATAAGCCTTTAAGAGTAGGCCCATCTTGGTTCATGTCCTGTCCCGTCCTGTTCCTATATGAAACTCACTTTCTAATGGTGGGCCATTTGCCTTTTCCAGTTAGTATTTATTTATTTATTTAATATTTGTATACCACACCGATTTCCCAAAGGGAACTCTGGGCAGCTTACATAAAACAAAAATGTGAAAACCAACGTTTAAAATCAAACTTAAATGCAATAAAATAATAAAAGCAGTCAAATCTTTCCTCCAAAGCCATAAGGGTCAGAATAGATGACCTTTAAGATCCCATTCCACACTCGACAGTTATGTGGTTCGTAGGGCTTCTGTCAGTAATGATTCCTCCCCCCTCCCCCCCTTGAAGGCTGATTTGAAGAGAACACTGAGAGGCACGGACACCGAAGGACAACACACACACACACACCATACGCACACCCTGCCTCCAACTGGTGTGCAAACACTTGTGGTCACTTCTTCCTTTGCCCAGCCTAGCTGGGTCAGTGAGCCAGGGAGGGAGAGCATTGATTCTGCCCAAGCGAGGACCTGGCGGCTGCCATAGTGCCTTCTCTCATTTCTCAGGGAGCTCCCCCCATGGAGAACAAGCCCTGGGATGAGCCACAAACCGCCGCTGCCGCCGCCACCACCCTGCCCGCATCCCCCTCCTCCCCGTCATTTCAGGGGGTGTGACACATTTGTTGAGGATAAAGTAAAAGGGACAGTGGTTAAGTTTCACTCTTGGATGGACACTTTAACCATCCAGAGTAGCTTTTCGCTAGATGGTTGCAGTATATAAAACAAACATGGAAAAGGGCATGGAATGAATGTGACGGAGAAGCAGAGAACAATGCCTTCAAGAGGGTTAGATTCAGTCATAAGTCTGGACACCTAGCAGGGTTACCTGAGCTGGAATGATCAAAGCTGAACCACCAGTGTCCACTCTCTTCAGGATTAACAAGTGTATCAGCCAAAGAAAATTGATAGTGCCAGTGCTGGTGGGGACCGAGAAAGTAGGGAGAGGCAATTATAGTATAGGAATTGCTGCAATGGAAATCTGATATGTTCACATACAAGCAGAGTGACATTCAAATTAACTGCATCAGGAAGTAATTATAAGCCTCATTTTAATATTTCTTATCTTGGAAACACTATGATGAGACAGTCCATAGTGAAGCAAGAGATAATGTCGCAAGATGAGACTTCCAGTTCGAAAGACAGTCAGCTACAGGGGAGGAGCAAATAACAAGTACAAAGAAACAACTAGGTCACAGCTAAAAGGACACCTGTTGGCCAGTGTGTGTTGAGACAAAATGAAAGTCTAATGCTATGTATTGAAGTGTGAATAGTTTGAATCAATGTAAACTTGAAATTACAAAGCAAGAAACTGAATGCTTAACTATAGCAGTACAGACATACCTCGGTTGATGAAGTTAATCTGTTCTCTGGGACATACCGTGTTCTGGAATTATAGAAACCAGAAATGCATGGGGGTGCAATACATCCTGGGTACTTTTTTTGCAGTGCCTTACATAAACCGAGGTATTGTGAAAAAAATCATAAACTGAGATGTTTACAGCTCCAGATTTCCTTTTGTGGACTGAAAATTATGTAAATAGAGATGTTCGTCAGCCAAGGTACGCTTGTACTTGGTGTGAGTGAATTCAAGTGGACTAGAAGAGAACCTTTTTGGTCAGAGGATTACAAAGTAGAATAAGTGGTGTGGCTTAATTCTAAGGCAAGGTATAGTACAGTCTATTAAGGGCTACAATGAAAAGTCTAGCCATATAATATCAATTGAACTGCTTGGAAAATATAACCATCATGCCAGTCTGTCTTCCAGCAACAGATGTCAAAGAAATGGAAAGCTTTTATGCAGTTGACCATTAGAAATGCATTACACTTGAGAGCAGATTAGCTGATCATCATACATTACTAGAACACAGAAGTAGGAAACAAAGCAGAAACAAACATTGTTGGCGACTTTGGCGTGGAAATAAAAAGTGAAATAGGAATAGAGCTCTTGGAAACATGCTTTGAAACAGCAGAGATGGACATATTATTGGAACTGTTGAAAAACAAAGTTTTACAGAAGGCCCAAGATAGCTGGAAACCACTCTGCAGTTTTTATCAAAAAGAATGTTGTAATTGAATTGCTCCAATAGTATAATAGATACATAACGGATATTGTCAAAATAATGGAAATAGTGGAAACATGCCATGTAAGCTATCCCTCTTTTACCTTTAGAACCCTTACCTGTTAACCATCCCTTTTAGTTACTCCTTTTGGTGTGAAAAAAGAAAAGAAAAAATGGAACAGGAGAACAACCCAAATGATTCTGTGAAGCCAGTAACCTGTGTGCTGATGAGGAAACTGGCAAAAATGGTCTGACCCTGCAGGTCAGCGGATCCCGACTGAGTGGTTGTCCAAAACAGCACTGGACGAACATCCTTGAGAATGACATGAAGTTGTCCCTGGTTCACCTGGACCTAGTCCATAACCGTGCCAGGTGGAGGGCCAAAACAAGAATAGCAGACCCCACCACCACGTGGGACAAGGTAAGAAAAAGAAGATGAAGTCAGTTAGACATGCATAACACGCACATAACACAAATTTAATCACCTGACTTCTCTAATTTGTTGGAGGGTTTTTTCTTTTTCTGTAGGTGCTCTAGCACTAATTTAACATAACAATGTGACAAGGTTGACAAAAATGGAGGCCAACTAGTTCCACACTGGAAGTCGTACTTAACGTTTAGGGGCGTGTGCAAGATTTTGATCTTAAAGAAGCTAGATGTAGTAGTAGATAAATTGTATAGTGTAAATAAGTGGTATTGCCAGTGTACGAAGTAATTCTGGGAAGCATGGTAATCAAAGAATGAATGCAAAGGAACTTGCCCAGCATTTCAGTTACTAGGTTATCTAATGCTGGGTTAGATGATTATTACAAAACAAAACAAAATATAAGAAATGTAAAAATTGAAACTAATTTTGGGATGAAAAGGAGAGAGCCCATGGTTTATGTGTCCCCACAGTTATCGAGAACACACTCCAATTAAGATGTCACTTTCTCCACCCTGCTCTTCTTTGAGTCAGCCCCTATTCATGTCCCAATTGCTATTTTCACACATGCTTGAACCAATGCTAATATACTATCTTGCAAAAAAGTAGAAATCTCAGCAGTGGAGAATAATCAAGATTAGGAAGAAATAATGCAAGGCTGATTCACAATGACCTGCACGTTATGTAGTCATTGGAAAAATACTACAAATCCCAGAGCAATTCCCATACTACAGTATTTGTCAATGTAACTACAGTAATTCCTCTGTTTGTCGCGGGGGTTAGGGACCTGACCTGATCCTCGATAAAGAGAAATCTGCGGTATGCGAATGCTGGGCCTGGGAGGCCTGTCTGGGGCCTCCTGCACTTACCCCAGACCTGGTACTGCCCTGGTGCTATGGGCTTCCCGGGCCTATTGGAAGCCCCAGAAGTGGTTTCGGGCAATCCTGAAGGCACTTCTGGTTTTTCAGAAGACTCTTCCAGTTCACTGGAAACCATTTCTGGTGCCTCCAACAGGCCTGGGAAGCCTGTCGGAGGCTCCAGAAGTGACTTCAGCTGATCTGGAAGGCACTTCCGGTTTTCAGAAGTCACTTCTGGGGCAGGGACAGGCCTGGGGTAAGAGCAGGAGGCCTCAAACAGGCCCACACAGCTTGCCCCGGGGGGGGGGGGTTGCCTTTATCTGCTGCCGTCCCACGATATACCAGGACCACAGTATATGAACCGCGAAATGGTGGGCGATGAGTGTATCAGCTAAGTGAGCATGGGCATCCCTTGATAAAAGCTAGACCTTTTTAAAATCCTCTACAGCTAGCCTCCTAATGACAACATTGCACAAGATAAATGTCCCATATTGAAAGCATATTTAAGCAGGAAGTAGCAGAACTTAACTTCCGTATAAAAACTGCTTAATCAGTGGTCCATTAAACAGAAAGCAAAACACCCACAGAGGACAGATTGGGTGGTGTGTGGGAACTTTGTGAAGGTTGGATGTCATGATTAATATGATAGAGATGGGCATGAAATGAACAATTTTTCGTTTCCGTTTTTTCATTTTGTTACGTAACAAAATGACAAACGAATTTTGTCTCTAAAATGAAACGAAACGAACAGAAATACCAGAAATTTTGTCGTCCGTTTCGTTTTCGTTATGGCAATACATTGAACTGCTTTAAATGCTAAAAAAAATCACAAAAATTGAAATAAATGGTAACGAAATGGTAATGAAACAAACGAAAATGAATTTTTTGCAAAAATTCATGAAAAACGGAAACGAACTGAAACGGACCCCCTAAATGACAAACGACAAACAAAATGCCATATTTTTTTATTTGTGCCCATCTCTAATGATAGTATCTCTTGTGCCCATTCATTGCAATTTGATTAGCTTGTTTTGAAAGGAAATTCTGCCTATTTTCTCCACTGCTACTGCATCACCAAAAGTTGGGAGCCTGTAGTGGCAGAGTGTGATCCCTCAGTGGGTTCAAGGATGGGCAGTACTGCCTCTACTCATTAGAAATCCCTCATCCATGATCCAGGTGAGTTAACGTATTGTGGTGAGAAAAAGTGTACCTTCCATAACAGCCACCTACCTCCACATTAGCACTTTGAATTGAGACCAGAAAACAAAAGAGCAACGAAGCGGAAATGATACCTCCTAAATTCAGCTCCTATAAGTCTATCACAGTTTGTACCATTTGTTGTCTCTGGACCCCTTTTAAAAGACAGGGCATGTCCAGCGTGTTAGAGTAATTGAATCTGTGTGAAATATATTCTATTTATGTACAGGTGTTGGGATTCATAACAATTGCCAGGTATGTTTCCTGTAACGTAAAACAGTGCTCCCCAACCCTTTTATCGCTGCGGACCGGTAAATGTTTGATAATTTTTCCCTGGCCCGCTTGTGCTTTTGTTTGTTTGTTTGTTTTTGGCATAAAAGCTTATGTTACATATTAACCAACATATATCAAGCGAAGACACAGCATATATACAGAGTAGTGGGAAACTGCTATCTCACCAAAAGCAACGGAGAAAGCTTGCAATGATTTTTTTTTAAAAAAATTAATTAGTGCCCCTAAAAGTATCGCCTATAGCCGGGTCTTTCATTTCTATTTTGCCACGGCCACACGGCTCCCCCTTTTTATAAGAAAAGTCTGTGGAAAGAAGGCGGGGGGACGCCTGAGGGAACGTGTGAGGTGAAAAACCAAATAATAATGGAAAAAGGGGAGGGGTGGCCTTCATACTACTAAGGAGAGAGGAGTGGAACCCAAACCCCCTAATGATAATCCCTCAGAGAAATGGACCTACACACAAGCCAGGAGGGTGATTGAGGGGGAAGTAAAGTCGGGGAGGGGGAAAGGGGGGGGATGGCAACGTGAGGAAAGAAAGAAGCCTCCTCCAACACAGACCTGCCCTCGTCCGCCTTCTGGGGCTGCCCAGAAATCGCCTCAGAGCCACACACTGAACAGCCCCCACGCGGCGAAAAAGGGGCCACGAGCGAAACGAGACAGGAGGCCTTATTATTATTATTTCCCCCCTCCCCGCCAAGTCTATCCTGTCATGTCCGCCCCTCCTCCTCCTCCTCCTCCTCCTCCACGCGACAAACGCGGATATAAACACACAAACACACACACACCTTTCTTTTGGACCGAGGGAGGTGTGGTGCGGTGCGCGCATCAGTTTTCTTCACCTGGACTCTAGCAAGGAACGAGACAGAGTGAGGGAGAAGGTCAAAACGAGAGGGCGGGCGGGCGATTGAGCGAGAGGGCGGGCGGGCGGTCACGCGAGCGAGCGACGCGACGGCTCCCCGGCTCGAAGGCAAAAGAACCTGCACCGTTAGGTTATGATTTATGCGTGCGTGCTGATGCGTGCGCGGCGCTCACGATCAACCGAACCCAACCCCTCTAACCCCTCCCACTCCACACAAACAAACAAACGCTTCGGAGGCTGCCATGATGGAGATGGGCAGAAAAAAGGCGCCGGGCGCCATGACATCACCCCCCTCTCACAGCGCCTCGGGCGGCCCGGTGCCGATTGATCCACGGACCGGCACCGGGCCGCGGACTGGGGGTTGGGGAACACTGACGTAAAAGATCCACAATCATCAATAATGATGGTTTGTGTACTGGTCTCTTTTATACTGTAGAAGAGTATTTTATGGTGGAATTTTATCTTTGCTAAAGTAGCTCTAAAACAAAACTTCTTTTTTTTCATTTATTTATATTAAACTATATTTTATTTAATTTTTATATTTAATAATAATAATAATAATAATAATAATAAGAAGTAGTAGTAGTAGTAGTAGTAGTAGTAGTAGTAGTAGTAGTAGTAGTAGTAGTAGTAGTAGTATTTCTGTACCGTCCCCTTTGTGCAAACTGGGGCAGTTTACAAAATTGTCAATCATAAATTACAATATAAAAAAAGATACAGTTAAAATTAAAATACAATTAATACAATTAAAAGGTCTTATAAAACACATTTAAAACAGCCATTAATAGAACCTGTAATGTACTTAGGATGATTTATAAGGCTCCCTTCAATCACGTTTCTCCTGTGTCAATCAGAGAGGCATAGTGCTGTGGTCGTTTTAAAACACAAAACTGATGAGGTGTTACATGTAGTCTGTTTGTTGTCTGCTCCTGCTCAAAGGTCACTCAGTGAGATTCATTACTGAGCAGCAATATGAATTTGACACTGTAACAGCTAGGCTCTCCTATGGAGCAGCTTGTAGATGAAGTAACATCACAGTGAAGCTTGCTTGTCACCAGAACTTGGAAAGTTAGTTTTGACTTCATGTTCAGCAGTAGTTAACATTCTAGGGCCCTCCAAAAGTGGTTAGCTGCTGTTACAGTAGTGCTTCCCCTTTTAAACTGGCAGCCTTTAATTATTTTTATTTATTGTATTTACTTGTCAATTTAACAATATGGATAGGTAATTTTTGAAATAAGAGATCAAATGTTACGGATACCAGAGAATCTTCTGTGTTTTTATGACTACAGTCACTTGCAAAATTTCTGGCAATTAGAAAACATTATTGTATTCCATTTTTGTTAGCCATTTTTGATGGAAGATTGAGAAGGAAACCCCCATCTAAAGACATTTTTTGTAACAGGAGAGGAAAGACTGGTACAAAAAGAAAATAGCAACTTTGGAATAAACTGCAGGAAATTGCTTTTCCTTTGTCGACTGTGGCAAGGAGGGCACTGGTGTGGAAAAGTGTATTTTGTTGATTTCATCTTCAGTAACGAAGGCAGATCAATACTGGCCCCTCCACATTTTCTCACTTGAGAGAAAAAGCGAGCCTATATATCTATCGCAGTGTTGATATTACAGTTGCTACTCTTACTCTCTCCATGTCTGATAGTGTTTCTATCTTCTGTTCGGTCTTCTTGCTCATGTTTTGTATGGTGGATACTTAGGGTGTCTGCAGATACTGTTGGGTGATAAAATGCCCTGTCTAAAGGTGTTCCTACACAAGAGGAAAAGGAATTCAGGGAAAAGCATAACAGAGTGGAAGTAATTTCTTTACAGAGTTGTACATAGAATAAAGAAGAGTTCAAGCAGAGAGAAGCCAAGATGAATTGGTTGTCTCAGCAGAGCTGATGTTGCTTGGCTTTCTTTTCTTCCTGCTGATGGTCCAAAACAATATGTAGAAAACTTTTTTTGTAACTATAGCAGCCTGCTTACTGCATAGGTATCATCTTATACGATGATGGACATTTGTTTTATATATGTGCAGAAGTTATATCTGATTTTAAATCTTGCATCAAACAGCAACTGGAGGAGCAGCAGTGTTCACTATTCCAGTCATGGTTATTCAATCATGTGACTCGTCCCCATTTGTTCCTCAGATAACAGATTGCACATTAGAATATGCTGTTAGCCTCTACCTTGAAGATTATTAATTCCCCCACCTTTTATTTTTTTTTTATGCTGGAAGTATTTTATATAGCTTTAGCGAGCTGTGGATTTCATCTGGGAGGGCTATTCCGTTGAAAACTCAATACTGTTATAATTCATTGATGCATCTTACTTTGATATAGACATAACATTGTCTTTTGGGTACCAAGAGGTTTTGGTTGGTTTTCTCCGGTTGCTGTTTTAGTATTTCAGTTGTGTCCTGAAACTCTCTGCTGTCAAGTTCTTCTTATTATACCTCTGCATATCAAACAATTTCACTGCGCTCTTACCAGGATGCACACACTGTCTGTCAAGAAATTTATTTTGCATCTCTAGAGTAGTTATTCCCTTGTGCTTCATCTTTAATGGGTGTGATGAGATTCCAGTTTAATCATCTTGGGAAAGTATCTCCCTTTAGATATATTGACAAAGCCTTGCTGAGAGGCCAGAGCTGTTAGTAAGCAGTTTTGTGGAATGGCAACAAGCCAACATGTGAGTCACTGCTTGCCTTATAAGGCTTACTGTCTGCCAGATGCCAGCTATGACACATGCACACCCACAAACCATTCTTGGAGAGAGAAATTCAGGCTTTCAGTCTACAGGCACAATGCTTCTGTTGTTGTTACGCAGTGTTAATCTTTAGAAAGTGGAGGCAGTTATTTTGAAAGTCAAAAAGTGGCCCTGGGACAAATCATCAAGTGAAACTTCCAGGTTGGTTTAGCTTTCATTTGAATCCCAGCTCAGGTTAACATCATTTATTATTTCTTTTTTGTTAGACTCGAGATAAGCAGAGGGCTGTGTCAACCGACTTGAAGTGAAATTTCTCCTTGCAGATTGGTGTGTGTGTGTGTGTGTGTGTGTGTGTGTGTGTGTGTGTGTGTGTGTAATTCTTAACAAGGATTTGAAAGCTTATACCAAAAATTAAGATACCTTAAGCCCAGCTGGAATTTTTTTTTGGGGGGGGTTGATGTCTTCCTAGAGTAAGGGTGGGCTGCCTGTGATCTCAGGTATTCTTGAACTACATCCTACCACTCATGCAAGCCCGTTCCAGCATAATTAATAATGATAGCTGAAAAATGTCACTATGCAAGAGTACCTGAAAGGCCACAAGTTGCTTAAGCTGACTAATAAATTAGCCAATTGAAGTAGCCAATTTAACAGAGAAGGCACATAAAGTCCCAACATCATGGTCAGATCACTCTTGGCTGACTTTTCGCCTAGCAGTTGCCACAGGGAGCTCGGCCTCTCTATTTGGGCCTAACCCCGGAGGCCTCTGGACCCTACTCGGGGACCTGCCAGATAGTCTGGCTGATGATTCAGTCAACAGCCTGATGGAAAGGTGCTATGGTGAGACTACCCGGGCTGTTGATCAGATCCCCCCCCCCCCGAGTGTCTCCTCCGATGCCAACCGTGTTCTTCGCTGAGGTTCACGGCTAAATTGCAGACAATGAAGCAGGACCAGAGGAGTCTTGAGAGCAGATCGAGGAACAACCAGACAGTATCTAATTGGACTATGATTTGTTCACTGACCAGGTGTTACATTTGAGCGATCAGGGACGCAAAAAGTTCTTAAGCGTCCCTGCATATTGGTGAGGCCACAAACTGCCAGGCAGACTTGTTCTGGGTGGTTCGTGACCTCACCAATCCTGGTCAGTTGGGACCTCCTCCTAGTGATTTCACTAGCGAGTCATTCGCAGCCCATTTTAAAGTTAAAATAAAGGTAATCCATTCCAGTTTGATTTCTGATTTCACTGGTCTATCCCCAAGTATTTCCGGTGCTGCACCCCTTAGGTTTCCTTGCTTCGTTGAGTTTGGGCCTGTAACATCTACTGAGGCCTCCAGGGTGCTGTCTCACTGCCGGTGGGCAGCTTCTCCGCTTGATCCCTGCCCTTCCTGGTTGATCAAGATTGTAGGGGGGAGCATGCCAGAATGGGCATCT
>JAHTLZ010000129.1:58993068-59019649 GCA_023846285.1 Phrynocephalus versicolor
TGTATGTATGTATGTATGTATGTATGTATGTATGTATGTATGTATGTATGTTAATTAAATAAATAAATAAATAAATAAATAAATAAATAAATAAATAAATAAATACATTGAAGCTTGTTTGAATCATATCAGAATTACTGCCATATTGCTGCTGATTTGTGATGTCTTGTGCTACAGCTCTACATTTTATTTTTAAAGACCTTTAGGTAAAGTGGACTCTTTGATTGCTCTTTTGGTGGATATTAAATATCAACAGAAACACTTACTCCCCTTAAATTATTCGGTTATCTTGAGTTGTGGTTAGCCAGATGTGCCGTGGCAAGTTGATCTTAAGAGTCCCTGTGCAACAGACTGAAGCAATTTCTCTTCAAGTTGTCTTAATGCTAGCTCTTCCTCTTATTTTATGTTATTAGTTTGATTTATGTTATACAGCTGGAAAGCAGCAGCCGTACAGTATAGAAATACCCACTGTGATGGACTACTAGGACTTGGGAAACCTGGGTCTGAATCCTCTTAGATATAGAAGTTGGCTTTGATTTGGCAGTGCACAACACAATAGCAGTTACAACTATCCGATATAACAGCAACTGTGTGGGGGCATTTTACATACTTCTCCATATAAAATGACAAAGTACTAGTATTTTTTTATCACCTGCTGGTCAGCCTCAGTTGAAGCCTATGTTTTTATTCCAACTCCTTATGAGCACTGGATGTAGTTTTGCATTTTTGGTTCTGACCGTGGTTTTATAGGGTTGTTGTCTTAAGCTACTTTTGAACTACACAATGAGGACAAATGCTTTGTGCAATGAAATGCAGCAACTATGTTGAAGTTCTTGAGGGAGATAAATGGTAAGCCTGTAGAACATCAGGCCTGTAAATAATGATGTGTAGCAATTAAAGACTATTTTTGCTACCTCATTGTAAAATGGGAAACAAGGTCAGAAGCCTCAGAGTCCTAAGAATGCTCCATATTATACTTTATCTTCCTTCCTGCTCCTCTTCCTAAGGAGCCCCCACCATTCCTACTGTCAGTATAGCATTTTAAAGGAAAGGGGAAAGCTATTTGATGTAGACAAAGGTTTGTATGAAAATATAATTCTGCTTTGTTAGCAGCCATCACACTTTAAAAGGCACCGCTTTTGTTTTCTTGTAACATTGTGAAAACCTCATGTCGGATCGAGAGCTAGGGCCCTCATGACTAATCGCCTCTCCTTTGTGTTTTTAGATTATAGGGGCAATTAGTGTTGTCAAAACCTCTGGCAAGTCTCTTTGCTCTTGACAGGGTGTCAGTCCAATGGGCGAGAAATGGAAGGTGTTATAACTCTCCGGTAATTAGAATGCCTCCGATTTTGAAAATGCCAGCCACCGTGTATCAAGCTGGATGCATGGTGTAGTGAATGGGGGCTGGTGAGGAGGAAGTTCAGATGCAGGATGCAGATGAGCAATTAATTATAGGCTCTCTCATTCAGAACACATTGCAGGCTGATGAACAGCAAAGAGAAATTACTGTGATGCGTGTCTCCTAGTGAGTGTGCATCAACTCAATTCTTTTCTTATTCTCTTGGTGGTGGTGGTGCCTGAATTTCCCTGTTGATTTTCATTGCTTGTTGCATGTTGGAACAGCCATTCTGTTGGAAAGACAAGGGCATAAAAATCTTGGAGCAATGTACAACAATGAAATGCATCTTGCAATAGCCATAGATTTCCTTCAATAAAAAGGTTTATAATTATTTCACTGCAGTGCAATGAACCCCCAGTAAGCATTCTTCCCTGTTGCTATCCCAATGATACATTAGCCTTATACAAGCTTTCTTCACATGAATATTATAATAATGTTGTGGCTGCTTGTACTGTTGGATTAGCATCTCTTTCTACTGTAAGGAAAGTGAGGGAGTCTGGCTTTTGTTGGGATGAACCAGGGGTCCCATAACTTTGATTCATTGACTGATTTTGGTTGACAATGTTTCTTTGGCAGTCAAGCTCTTGTCAGTTAATAAATAACTTCTAGGTTAACGTAGAGTGACTTCTGGAATGACAAATGAAATTTTGGGCACCTCCCTTAAGCCTGCAACCTGAGTCAACAGATAAGGCTTCTAACATGCCCCAAAGGTCAGTCAGCAAGCTACTGCTTGCTTCAGTCCACAGAACACAAGGGGGTAGAAATTACCTAATAGAATTACCTCTGCTTCAGAAACGGATAAAGCTAAAGATAAGAGTGTCCCAGATTGTCACAGTGCTGGGCTGATGATGGAATTGATTTGGTTAACATGCCAAGAAGCAATCTTTCTATTCCTGGATAGATTCAGTAGAGAGAAGACAGTTTCAATTGCAAGGTCTTCAGTGAGGTGCTCCTTAACATATGAGGAAAAAACTCAGTATGTCCTAAAACAGATACTGGTATGACCTGATGTGTGTGCTGAGTTAACAGTTTCTGGTACATATAAGGGGAAGAAGCAAACATATTCTTCAGATATATTCCAAAGGTGAACACTTTCTGGTGTAGATACAATCTATTATTTATTGCAACCCTATATAATACCAACCATCACTACTCAGTTTACATGCTTTACTTAGAGAAAAGCATGGTTGAGCTTTATTATCTCCATACCACTCTGATTAATGTGACTAACTTATAAAATGTGAAGATTGAGCACCTGTTTGCCATTTATTCCCCTAGAACAGTGTGTAGTGTGCAGCGTTCCAAATATTGTTGGGCTATAGCTGCCATCACCCCATGTAGCATAGCCAATGATAGGAGCTGTTGAATGCTGTAGTCGCAGTCCAGGAAATCAGGATAACCACTCCTGCTGCTGAGCAGTTGTCTCTACTAATGTTTGGCCACAAAAGACTCCTGGGTTCAGAACTGATGTTCAGAACGCAGTGGCAACACAACCAGTAAGTTGGAGCCCAGCAGCTATTTGTCAGTTTATGCGTACAAACATACACACTAGTTCCAAATCTTTCTCAACAGCTAGGCAAAACATTACTGATGTTCTGCAATCACTTAAATCACTTTCTTGTCAGCCAGTTGTCCTGCTGTATCGGAGCAGTCAGTCCAGGAAAATTTAAATGTGGGCTATAATGCCCCCCCCCCCGACATGGCAGTTCTAAGAACACCACCATTTAACATGGGCTCCATTCTCTAGTTGAATTGTTAGTACTTGATTTTGGTTGTTTAGTGCTAAAATGTCATTGTTTTGTTAGCTTTACTTCACAGATTTCTTTCAGCTATGGATCAGTGCTTCAGCATGGGAATCCTTTAATTATTTTTTTCAGTGTAGACTAATGGAGGAAGGCTGATGATGAAAAAATAATTTTATTATTTAATATTTTATTTCCATTATTATATTCAATGTTCCTCTTGCAGCTTTGCTATCTAATAGTCTCAGTGCTTCTTTACTTGAACGTCTGCCACAGATACAACTGCACCTTTAGTGTATCACAAATTCCCTGGGTAGTTTACAACTAACAGGATGTACCAGTCAACTTGATGAGCAAGCCACATCCTTTAGTTTGCAAAATCTACAGAATATATTGTCATATCTAATGCTTGAAGGATAAGTAATGTAGAAATGGTGTTTCCTGAAGTACCGCTTTAAAAGCTGTTCTTCTTGATTGTCATCTTTTTCTCTTAATTTATAGCAAGGGAGTGAGAGTGAGCCATTTGTGATCCCCTTCTGGCTGTAGTGTTATTAAAGTTCCCAGTACCCCCTGCACATGTATGGATTTTCTTCTGCATCAGTATTCTTTTGAATTAATACGTGCCAGACTGAAGAAATAATGGTAGAACTTTGCACAGAATAGCTCGCCTATGTCTTCTTTCTGCCTTCTTGCTGCAGAGTGGGGAAATGGGGGATGCTCCTGTTTGTTTGTCCATGTTACTGTCTCTGTCATGGCCACCCCTCTCCATTGTGATCAGGACATTCCATGGGGGAGGGGCATTCAGAACCATACCTATGGGTACTTTCTTCCACTTCTCATTCAATACTGAAGGATCAGACTCAAAACAGGACTCCGCCTGGAAGGGAATTGTTGATAAACAAATGACACCCAGTTTCACATTTTGTTCAGTGACAGGCTCAATCACCAAGTGCCTAAACTGGCCTGCAAGAAATTTGTTAAGGACAGGGATGGCCTGTTTTGGAAAACTAGAACTAGTGCAGAATGTTTGTTCTGACTATTCATGGAAATAGGTAGGACATATTCTGAAATATAAAGAGGAGAGATGATACCACTGAATCCCTTTGTTTTGGTTTAGTTTATATTACTGTTGTAGGGGGACAGTATATATTGTGAGCTGCCTTGGATAGATGTGGCAATCACCAGGTCCTTTTCTATCATGATTCTGTAGACATCTGCTTTCTTTGTTCGTCCTTGCTTGAAAAGAAAGATACACATTAAGAATATCTCCATGAGTTATTTAAATACAGTAATGGAAGCCTCTTCATTGGGGTAATTTAAATGAAACTGGGTTTGTACAGAGTTAGCCCAAAGTAACATAATTGGTGTGCACAATCGTTCCAGCTATCTGTTATGTGTTTGGATGTACCTATGCTGCATGCTCAGTTCCATACCTAGACACATGAAGGAATTCAAAACTATGAAAAATGCTTATGCAGTTTTCTTTATGTACACAGTATTTTGCAGGATTCTGATCAGCAAATTAACACAATAGATCTACAAGTAAAATTGTGCAAATTGAATATATATATTATCAGTCATATTTAATGTTAAGATTATAACTAATTTTTCCAAATTCCTTTCCTTTGGAAGAGCACATATTGTATGTATGTGAATAATAACACTTGAGACATGATAATTCTTAGATTTATTAGATTTGTTTTACTTCTTCCTTTAACTTCAATATATTTTGTGTTGTCATATTTTGAAGTATAAAATATTGTATTCTAGCAAAATAATTCCCACAGAAAGCTTTGAATTTATTTGAATATAACGATTTAAGCTACATTAAGTGCACTTTGCTGAATCAGTTTTTAGAATTACCTGAATTTTAAATGTTTTCATGTGTAAGGAGAAAATACAGTACATAAAATTAACATGACATAGTTTTGTTTAAAATTTTACTTCCTAAACATGTCAAATATTTTTAAACTGAATCTCTGTCAGTTTAGGATAGGAAAAAAGTTCTGGATTTTTTTCTGGTAAACATTTTCCACAAAATTTCCTGTCACTGTGTTGTTTCTTTAGCACTTTACTTACATTTTTCTTAGTTTAGCTATCTTATATTCAAAGAGCTATGTCCCAGCCATACTATTTATTAAAGAGTAGGCATATTTCCCCCTAACAATCCATCTCTGCCTACTTGTAGTTGGCACTTCCTCCCTTGCTAATGATGAACAAGTTGAATGAGTTGTTTGGTATGAGCAGAAGTGCAGTTCTGCATGTCACTGCAAGCATCACAAATTTAGAGTAAACAGTTGTGTGCAATGTGCCTTGGGACTGAATATTCAAATAGTTTGCTGACTGGAAGCATCATTCATGGTGAACACAGCAGAAGTAGTGGTCAGCCACAATGTGAATCATCCATGTCCTCTACCAAGATGGGTGTAATCAACTGATGTTCATATGTAATTTCTGACCCACTTAATACTACATGAGTTATGGTGACTGGGTCTATGAAACTGTACTTCCTTTGTTTTGAGAGGAGTGTAGCAACAGCAACAATACAGTTACAAGGCTTTTAGAACATTGTTCCATTTTCTGTCTGGACCTGCCCGGACACATGTTTTTCAGTTTGTGGAGGCAGTAGTTTTTCAGAGAGTACTTCCAGGTCAAGCTTTTATTCTTCCTTTGTTCTTCTCCATTCATAGAAGAGCCCACTAACAGTTCAGTTTATAGTCTTCAACATTATTTTCCAGCGTTTCCAATATGAAATCATTCAGGTCCACCCCCACCCCATGTTTTTTCTTACCAAAGAATATATACTAAGGGAAGAAGAGGTAGAATAGGTGCCCAAAGCATTTAATTGTGAATGGTAGGATCCTTATGCAAAGGCATGAAGATGGTATTATGGAACAATCATTGTAGTCTCTGTTGACAAAAAATCTACAGATGGACTGTTATTGCAGTCCTTTGTTGGAAAGAAGTATCATCCCTTACCTGTAATTTTTAAAATAAAAATATGTAAAGGTTCAGGACTAGCTGAATGGAATGGGAATTTTAACTTTGGATGTGGAATTAGATTTGAAAATTAGAGCAGCAGTATTATGGGTTCCCATTGATCATGTTGCATCTGCTGACATATTTTGTGCTTGTCTTGTCTTAGAGCAGTGGTTCTCAACCTGTGGGTCCCCAGATGAGATATCCCTGGACTGCAACTCCCAGAAATCCTGGCCAGCTCAGCTTCTGATGAAGGCTTCTGGGAGTTGCAGTCCAGGAACATTTGGCTTCAGTAAAATCTTAATGTTGGGCATATCAGTTTATCTGTACTCTAGGATGAAGCAACAGCAGCAGCAGTAGAACCTTGGGGCATTTGGAGGGTAAGCAAATTTATTATGTCATAAGTTTCCATGGGCTACAGCCCATTTCATAAGATGCTATAGAACACAACATTTATGACATAATAAATTAATTAGTACTTAATATACCACACAATTGTTTGCTGTATGTGTTGCAAAAGATTAAGGGTCAAAGTAAACAAGATATTACCTTTGCAATTAGACAACGTCAAAACATTCATTCTCAAATGAATTGTTTCAAAGGTACCATATCTGTACAATCAACTTGCGAATGGAAGTAGGTTGTTTATCTGCTAATGACTGATTCTGAAGTAAAAGCAAGTTGATTTTCAGCCTGTGGAGGTTTGGAAACCTCAGAGCAGGATAAACAAACATCATTTGCCTCTTATGAAAGCTCTAATTGTCAAGGTTGTGCCTTCTGTAGTTTGGACTCAACATGGCAGCTAGTCTGGAAATTCTAAAGGCAGCTTGTAAAGGTTTCAGAGTTGAAGTGCCAAGGAAAAAAGCTTTCTTATCTGAACTCAGTAGACTTAGATCCACTAAGCCTCACTGCACTTTTTCACAACATGTAATTTTACTCTTGCTTATAGAGGAAAAAACAATGTAAGGAGACAATATATTATTTATTCATACAATATATTTAATTCCATACACAAATCCTTTCACTCCCATTTTACACCCCTTTGTCTTTGACATAAATTGTAACTGACTCTCTCTCTCTCTCTCTCTCTCTCTCTCTCTCTCTCTAGGTGCCAGTGTCTGTGGCCATGATGTCTCCTCAGATGATTACCCCCCAACAGATGCAACAGATCCTTTCCCCACCCCAACTCCAAGCTCTTCTGCAGCAGCAGCAAGCAATTATGCTGCAACAGGTAAAATCATCTGCTTTTGTGGCAAACCCCTCTTGTGGGAGTTGTAGGATTGACACTTGTCCTGCATTCCTCACATGCAAGTGCAATGTGTTTCCTGTTTGTACATTCTGGGGAAGGACCCTATTCTGATTTTATGCATTGTGCATCTGCAGCTGAGAGATACTGCTTTGCCTGTGGTTGTTCAGGATATCATGATCAAGTTTAGATATATGACCTCAGCAGCCATAGCCAGCACCTTGTCATTTAAAGCTGGTCATCCTCTGTGTCCTTAGTATCTGGATGGGATTTTTCAGGTGGTTTCAGTTTTCCCCTGGCTGAAAGGCAGTTTTTTCTTCCTTTTTGTTCTTTTTCTTCTTCACTTTTTTCCATTTGGAGAGCAGGGCTTAAATTACCTATGGATGGGCATTTAAAAGGCTGTGTAGTTGTAGTGGAACTCAGCACAAAATCAAACAAAAGAGCAACCAGCTCCTCTAATCTCTTTTCTTAGTGCCTTGCAAGCAGTCCTCTATGAAAACACATTTTAAGGGAATTTAGAAGTTGTAGTTTTTTACTCTTCCAAACTTTGGATTTTGACACGTGTTCGGGTAAAAAAAAAAAACTTAGCAATTTGATTTGGCTCTTGTGCCTCTCAAACTTTTATTTATCAAAAAGAATATCTATTTTCTTTTTCCTATACAAACAAGTAAGAGCAAGAGAGAATATAAAAAGATTTGCAAGAAAACATAACTGTTTAGACAAACACTTGCCTCAGGGAGGGGGAGCAAACATGAAAACCAGCAGCATCCTCCACACCCTTCCTCTTGCTCTCAATACCTGTTTACCTCAAACATGCTGATAAGGATTCAAGGTTGGCCTCAGGGAAAGAACAAAGGGTAAACACTAACTAGGGTGGGTCTTTCCTTCTATGAGCCTCTTTGGAGCCAGATAGAGAAACACGTTTGACTGCAAATTAAACAGCCTCTGCAGGAATTGTTGGCATTCTCCAGGAGAAGAAAACCAAACATCACACCTCTCACCTCTTGACCCAATGTTCTCAGAATCCCATATAGAAACCTGGTTTTGATTGGCTTTTGGGTAAACAGGGTGGCTTTCCAAACCTGTTCAGCAGACATAAAGAGAAAAGTTTATGCTGTCAGCACTGTCGACTACAAGCTGATAAGGACTCTCCCAGAATCCCCCGGGGCATTCCTCAGCAGCCTGCTTTTTTCCTAGAGTTGTAGAAACCTGTGCTGACTTCTTATGTACTTCTGGCCCCCTCCTGTGGAAAACAAGTTTAAGTTGTAAATTACTTGTTTTGGAATGTACTGTATATGAAACAACAAGTGGCATTCCTTTGAAAAGTCTCAGGCTAAGGCAAGTCAGCTTATATGAAGTACAGACATTTACTTAGGGTTTATAAATCGCATTGCCAAGCTTAAATGTTTTTGTGGTGTTATATTGTGTTGTACCTAATTATCATTTCACGCAGGCCCCAAGTCCCCATTACGCAGGCCCCAAGTCCCAGTTATAGGCATTCTTAATTTCTCAGCTTTTAGTGAAAAGGAAGAGGCAGAGGGAAATTATGGTTTGCATTGTAGTGAAACTTGATTTTTTTAAAAAAAATACTAGTATTAAAGTAAGCCTGTTAGTCAGCTTGTCACCATAACAGTTAGCACAAACCTCTGTGGTGAATGGCTACAAGTTAAGAAATGTGTATAGGTATTTGCTGTTGTGCATCAGGTTTAGAGATGTGAAGGCCTGGGGAAAAAAACAACAGTTTTTTTCTGGTTTTTTCCTAAAGCCTTTTTGGTGTGTTTTTTTTTCCAAAAAATTGGAAAAATTAAAAAAAGAAAAAGAAAAAAATGATTATGGAATTTTTCATTTTAACATGATGAATAAAATATTTTAAGACAGGGTATTCAAATATTTTCCAAATCATTTCTAAAAAATATGCATAGTGTCAGATTATTCTAATTTCTGTGCATTGAGGAAAAGCAAGTCCCAGGTTACAAACTGAATTGTCCAATGCAAGAACAAAATGCATTTCTTCCTTTTGTTTTTGCATGTGGGTGGGTATGTTTGGTTCTGTTCTGTCCTATTCACTAGTCCTCAAAGCACTGGAAGAAAATACAGAGCAACAAAAATGATTCTGATAAAATTTCATGCTCATTCATTGAAACTTAGTCTCACTCCCTTCTATACATTTCCCCCCTCTTCAATTTTTTTATGAGACTGAGGTTTTATTTTATTTTTATTTATTGAGTACCTGACAGAGTGGATTTTCCAGAGGTCAACTGCGGCCCAATCCACTAGAATGTTGCAGGCGCTCTCAGTTTGGGTGGCCACTCCCAGAGAGGCCCAGAAATCAATCACCCGAAATCGGGCCTTCTCTGTGGCTACCCCTACTCTTTGGAACAAATTGCCAAGTGAGATTTGCCTCATACAATCCCTATCAGTCTTCAAAAAAACGCTTAAAACCTTGCTTTTCAGAGAGGCATTTGGTGACCATTAGGGTTTTGTTTTGTTTTGTTCCGCCATCTTGCCAAGTATTATTTGTTTTATTCTGTTTTTATGATTTTTTTAAAATTGTTATACACAACCCAGAGTTTCTTTGACAAGATGGCATGGTATAGAAACACAGTGATACCTCGTAAGACGAATGTCCCTTAGGACACTTCGCAAGACAAATGCAATTTCCGGGGATTAGAAAAATTGTAAAACGATTTTTTTCCTCTCGGCTTCCATTTGTCTTATGAGGTATCATTTATCTTCGCCCAGCCCATGGGGCTTGGAAAGGAAGCGGCAGTGGTAATCTTCCACCTTTGAAGCCTTGTGAGCTTGGTGAAGATCCATTTTAAAATGTGCTGCCATGAGCAGGGAGGAGTAGAGTGTGGGTGGAGAGGTGGAAAGAGTGTCAGCCAAGCCCCAGTTTGTTTGTTTGTTTTACTTCCTGGTTTCTTTGCCCGCCCACCCGTTCACTTGTCCACCCGCCTGCCTGCCCATTCAATCACCTGGCCACCACTTGCTCGCTCACCCACCCGCTTGCCCACCCACTTGCTCGCTTGCTCGCTTACCTGCCTGCCTGCCTGCCCGTTCTTCCACCTGGCCACACACCTGCTCGTTTTCCCACCTGCCTGCCCATCCGTTCACTCACCTGCCTACTCACTCGCTCGCTCACCCACCCGCCCGCCCACTCTCCCGTAGCCGGTAAGCAACTGAAAGTGGGGGAGGGAGGAGAGAGAAGGCAAGCTGCCTGGGTTAATTGGTTACAGGTTTCCCATAGGAATGTGTTGAAAACCTATTAATCCGGAACAGATAAATAGGTTTTCAATGCATTCCTATGGGAAACCTTGCTTCATAAGACTTTTTTCCCCTAAGATGAATGGAACCCTGGAACCAATTAAAAACGTCTTATGAAGTATTACTGTGAATGGATGGATGGATGGATGGATGGATGGATGGATGGATGGATGGATAGATAGATAGATAGATAGATAGATAGATAGATAGATAGATAGATAGATAGATAGATAGATGATAGATGGATAGATGGATAGATGGATAGATAGATAGATACTGTGGAAAGGAAATATGAATAATTGTTAATTCTGAATTTTTAAACATTGTTTTGTAGAGGTTTTTTGTTCCACATAAACTAGTAAACAGTTCAGGAGATTGTTACTCCATTTGTTAATTACAATTAAAAATAAATATTATTTAAAATTTAAAATCTGTTTGCAATGATTGTTTGGATACACTATATTTTTATATGCTTAGTTGTGATAATTTTATGTCAAGTCAAATTGTCCATAGTCATATTTTATGTTCCTAAAGTAACTTTCAAGCTGTAAAAGGAGAAATTTCCATTTTAAAAAAACCCTGAAAATGGGCCCCCCCCCCCCCCGAGCTTCAAAATTTCTGGAAATTTTACATCTCTAATCAGTTTGCAGGCAGGTTGCAGGCTTTGACATGCAGTGGAACTAGTTTTTTCTTTTAAAAATGATGTCTCCAAATAACAACTAAAAGCAAGCATTATGAATCTGCATAAATATGAAAAAGCTAGAATTAAACTCTTATTCTCGTCTTAACTATCACTTCCACTTGCCACAGATGGAGCTAAGCGGATGTCAACTGATAATTTGTTGGAAAGAGCAAATGCCACTGCTAGTCAAATTTAAAAGGGGAAAAACTTTGGAAGGATGAATCAGAAAGGTTTGGCTAATAAGAATGTATGGCTAATGATGTATTTGGCCTTATGCAGCTTAACTCATGACAACACTATTTCCGCCATAGATTACTGTCTTCCTACTTCACACACCCCTTGCTCTGACATAAGTAGTTCAGTGGTATATAACAAAACCACCTTGTTCTTCCAATGTAGCTCTTTGTCTAGAACAGTGGCGGTGAACCTTTTAGAGACCGAGTGCCCAAACTGCAATTCAAAACCCACTATTTTTTTATGAAGTGCCAATACAGTAATTTAACCTGTATACAGGTGGCTATGAAGGGGAGATGTCGGGTGCCCACAGAAAGGGCTCCGAGTGCCACCTTGGGCATCTGTGCCATAGATTCACTATCACTGGTCTAGAAGTTGGGTTAGTACACATTGTAGCACGGGTCAAAGTCCTTATGATAAAGTACTGGCTTAAACTTTTTTTTTCATCTGAAGGCCTGGCCCCACTGATGTTATTAGATACTTTTCAGTCAAAATGGAAGAAGCATATAATTGTAGAGATATCAAACTTAGGCTATTCTCTTAGTACACTTATACTGTAGCAATGGGTCTTACAGAAGCCATGAATGCGGTGAAACTAAGGGTCTGGAATATAGAATTACAGAAATATGGTGACCAGTTGGGGAAATACAGCTTCCTTTTGAAGTTTGCTTTTACCATCTCCCCATACTTAGCCAGTCTTATCTCATCTAATGCCAGAAGGGCTTTTACACTGGCTAGATTCAGTGCACTACCTTCCAAGCTTTTGGAGGGAAGGTTTTAAGATTTGCTTCCATTCGACTGTATTTGCCCATGTAATAGTGACCAAGTTGAAACAGTTGAATACGTGCTCTTATGTTGTTCTTGCTATCAGACTCTCCGCATGGAGCTCTTATTTCCTATTATCTGTAAATTTCCAGGGAGCTCAAAGGAATTCTATGAACAGTTGCTACTTCCTGACAATACCCATTATATAACCAGAAAAGTAGCTAAATTCTGTGCAGCAGAATGTCACTAAATTTTAGTGACACGCAAACCAGATGTATAGATATATAATACAGTGGTACCTCAGATAACGAATTTAGTTCATTCTCTGAGGCAATGCATTATCTGAAATGCAGTGTCCCATTGAAATGAATGGGGAACCAATTAATCCGTTCCAGAGGTCCGAAAAAAGGCAAAAAAAACTGAGTTTTTTCCCAGTCCTCTTTATAAAATACACTTTAAAGGCATGCAGTGCTTGAAACACACACCGCTCCAGAGCACTCCCCCTGCAGTGCAATGCAAACATGGGGAAATGAAACCAGCAAGCCTAGCCCAGCCTTTTGCTGCCCAAAGTGCGGGGGCGGGGGGAATCCAAACAGAGAAATATAAGCTGCAAGTAAAATCCAGCCCATTTTTGCCTCCAGTGTAATGGAGAAAGCTTGCAAACACGGATAAAATGAAAGCAGCAAGACTAGCTTTTTCCATCCAAAGTGCAAAGGGGAAAAAATCCAAACAGACAAAGATAAGCATAAAATCAAGAAGCCTAGCCCAGCCTTTTCCCACCCAAAGTGCAAAGAAAAGCGTGCAGATATTAATAAAAGCTAGTTCCCTATCTTTCCAAGTCCAAATCCCTCAGCAAATAATGTCCAGAATGCCTCCAAAACACTATGAAAAAATGTTCTGACTTCTCCCTCCCCTCCACAAACTACAGGAGCTGCAATACATCCTGGGTACACATTTTTGCAAGGCATTTTGAAACATTCGTTATCTGAGGCAGCCCACAGGGAACATTCGTTATCAGAGGCAACCCTATACCCAGAAATGTCAATTCATTATCCAAAAAATTCGTTATCAGGGGCATTCGTTATCCAAGGTATTACTGTACCTCTATTCCATAACCTTGGTCATCATTTTATTTTAAGGATATAGGCTCAGCTTAGTTGAGTATGTAATTTATGAACCTGTAAGTAAGGGTTTATTTATTATGATTTTAATGGAAGAATGTATAATTTTGCACTTATTTCAAATTTCAGATTGTATTTATTTATTGCAAATTGATGTATTTGGTCTTTGACAGTAATAAAGCTATATATATATATATATATAAAACAAAAGGTTACAGCCTTGATTTTGTGTAATTCAAAATGAGGTTAATGAGTCATATTTTTCTTTTGACTGACTCTCAGTTTTTAGGCAAAAAAACAAACAAAACAAAGGACAAAAAACCATACATGTGGCGCCTCAAAAGACTGTTAAATTTTAATGTAAGCTTTCATGGATATGGTTGCCTCTTCCAAATCTTAGTTTTTTGACATATTTGCCACTCCCTGAAGAAAAAATATTACATTTGGCTATTTGCTCCACATTACAAGAGTCTTCCAAGTCTTGTAATTGGGAAAATAATTTTGTTTGTCTTTTTTCTCTCCTATAAACCAATGCATTGAATTTGCTATTGTTCCATATCTGTATCATCAGGAAGGTGATCCACAGTGGCTTTGCTGCCAGAGGGGTGGTATAAAAATGCAATCAATCACTCAGTCAGTAAACTAACTACTGTTTTACAAATGATGATTAAATGGTGTACTTAAGGGGTTAAACATATCTAAATGTGAATGCTGCAGGGACCAGTGTAGTTTAAGCAGTACACTGAGCAATATCCACAGAACGCAAGTGGGTTTGTGGAAATTTTCCTTCGTAAGCTACCCTTACACTAGTGTGGTATGTAGATAGGATTTTTGATATGACTTACATGTGTAACTCAGCTCTTGAATATGGGGAGTGTGAAGTGCTAAGAATCTGAAGGAGAATTATATTGAGTGCAAGTGAGATCTAGGAGAGAGAGCAAGGGAGAGCCATTCTTGAAAGACTGGGTTTCTCAAATAAGTAAATGTCACAGCTTATGATTTGGTCCCACTTATTTCTCAGCTGCAGGAATACTACAAGAAGCAGCAGGAGCAGCTTCATCTGCAGCTGCTGACTCAGCAGCAAGCTGGAAAGCAGCAAGCCAAAGAGGTAGGCTCAGCTTTTCATTGTTGCATGCATATTTCTGCAAAAAATAAAGATTGTCCCACCTGTTTATAAATCAGTCAGTTAACCAATCAGGTAGTCTATAAAAAAACTCTCTGGACATGGTAGCAGAATTGTGGGTTCCTTATTCCAAAAAGCAGACAAGATCACTGTGCTTCTTTGCTGTTCTAAGCCAGGCTATCTTTCCTTACTGTATTCTCAGTGATCTGTCAGAAACATCTTGCTTTTTCAGGACACTTATCTCCAATATTAAATACATGATTTTCTCTTTGGGAATTGAAAAGCATTGCTATTTGCAGCATCACTGCTATTAACCCTCCTGCCAGAGTCATCGTCATAAGGTTGAGTACTGTAAAAGCATTCTTTAGTAGCTTCCTTGCTGGCCTGAATGCACATGTTCCAGAACAACGATAATCTGTAAAATCTGATAGGTTTGCCTAGATCAGTGGTTAAGGTATCTGGCTGTGGAGGCAGAGCTTGAGAGTTTCCCACTGTCCCTCCAGAGAGAAGAGCCTGCCTATGTGGCCTTGGGCAAGCTGCACTGTCCCGGGGTGTCCCCCAGACAAAGAGAAAAGTAAACCACTTCTGAGAGTTGTCTGTGAAGATTCTCAGTTATCTGAAAGTTGAGTCATGGCAGCTGGGCTTCGTTTCTTGTGCAATCAAAACGTTTCACTGCTCATCCAAGCAGCTTCGTCAGAGCTGAGAGTTCATCACTTCTGAGAGATCTTTCCCTAAGACCTCGAAAAGGGTCACCATCAGTCAGAATTGACTTGACAGACCATGATTATTAATTTTTGTCACAATAGTGCAGTGGGGTAATTTATTGATATTATTTGTTGGATGCATGGAATAATAAAATGTTTGGGTTCTAACATCCATGTCTCAAAGTAATCTCTCTTTAACCCTGTATCTGCATAGTTAAATACTGGTGAATGGGTCAGACAGTTAGAATTTTAAAAGCTAGAAATTATTTCAGCATGTTCCATGGCAATTTTAAAAATTCAAATTGTATTAAGAAGCAGTTTTGTGTTGGTAAAATCAACCTGCAGATCCTTTTTAATATAAGGTGCAGGTCTTTTCACCCAGTATCTACTGAGGCACCCCAATGCCAAGCAATCATCTGAAATACTTGCATGCCAACATGTTGTGCATTATTGTAAGTAACTTCTTTTTGACACTGTTTATATTAAAATGGGCGTGTATCAAGTTCTTTAGCTAGTTTTGGGTTGATAGAAGCACTACTCTAGTAGTGCTATTCTGTTTGCTACTTAACACAGATTTTTATCATGCCCTTTCATGTCATAGATGTGTGTTCTTTTAATTTCTTTGTTCTTAGTTTGTTCCATTATTTGTTGAAATAGCTCCGCAAAGCCATTGGCCATGGTCAAAATTACTAGCAGCTCAGAACCTCTTGTGTGCGCCAAGTGCGTCGCCAAATGCACACTTTGCACTGCACTTAGTGAAACTACCTGGGGAAGATGTCATTTTTGGAAAAGAGGCATTGAGGGGAAACCTATTATTACTGTTCTTGGTAGAGGAAGACATGAGATTCATATGAGTGTTGATCTCACTTGCATCACAGAGACTTGGCTGGATGAGGCTGGGGGTGTTAATCTCACTCAACTCTGTCTTCCAGGTTTCTCTGTAGAACAACAGGCAAGACCAGGGTGAGGAGTGGTGGATTGGCAATAGTCTATCGCAACGCCATCTCTCTCGGTAGATGTCACATTCCCCAGTTCTCTGGATAAAAGCAGGAGTCAGGGACAAGACAGGAATTCTCTTGGTATACTGCCCTCCCTGAGGAACAACAACTTTTCTGCCTCAGCTAACTGAACTGATAATGGGGGAGGGGGCGGATTGGAATCCTCCCAGCTCACCATGCCGGGGGTCTTCAACATCCATGCCAAGGCAGCTCCGTCAGGGGTTTCCGAAGACTTCATGACAACCCTGGGTCTATCTCAAATGGTGTCTGCCCCTGCTCATTCTGCAGGCCACACCTTAGACCTGGTCTTCTGCCCTGGTATGGATATTGAGAACCTCGGGGTAAAAGGAACTTCCTGTAGTACCATTGTCTTGGACAGACCATTATCTGGTGCACTTTAGGCTCACTGGAACTCAGAGCCTGGGCAGGGGTATAAGTCAGACAAAGATAATTCTTCCCAGAAAGTTGATGGATCCAAATGTTTTTGTAGCTTCCCTAGGGGAGTTTCCCAACTCTTTGACAGATGATTCCATTGAATCCTTTGCTGATCTCTGGAATGGGTAAATGAGCAATGCTATTGACCTGGTTGCCCCTGAATGGCTCTTTCCTCGAAGTACATCCAAACTGACTGCTTGGTTTACTGGGAACTAGCAGTTATGAAAGGTGGTCCGTGGAGGTGAAAGGTGTTGGCGGGAAACTCAAACTGAAATAGATAAAGAAACAGTGAAAGGCCGCTGGAAAGCTTATTCCAAGACAGTGGCAGCAACAAAGAAACTTTTCTCTACCACTATTGCTTCAACATGGAATCTCCCAGCAGAGCTTTTCCAAATAGTCAAGAGTCTGCTACATGCTGACCCACAGTTGGACCACTCTGTAACTCGTTGCAAAGAATTTGCACAACACTTTAAAGACAAAATTGTACAGATCCAGTCTGACCTGAACTAACCCATCTCTGGCCAATCAGGAGCTCTGTGCTTCGTAGAGCCAATAGAGAGGTGATGGTTGTAAGCAAGAGGGAGGTGCCCATACCATGCTGCTCTTTGTTTGAATTGGCCCGTAAAATCCAGCCCCTTCGGACTATGCTGCTCTGTGCCTTCCAGGAAGAAGCCTGGCATCCATCTTGCCATGTGAACTATTTAAAGAACTCTCTCCTGGCAAATTACATCCCTTGCCATGTTTGGACTTTTATACCTGCTTTCAAACAGAGGGCTTGCTCTTGAAAGCTCAGCAACTTTTTTATTTTTCTACTAGCAGCCTACAAAGGTATCACCCATAGTCTAGTTTTGATTTTACCTTTTATGTGTGTCTGTGTATTAATAGCACTTCTGAGTCATCAATTCACATGTTCAATACTCTCAGATCTGAAGAAGTGGTAGCAGGGATGAGTTAAATCCCATCATTAGTAACTCTTTCATAGGCAAAAATCACACACTGTGCCAAAATCAGTAATATTACCTTGCTTCTGTTGGGTAGTTGGAATGCTAAGCCAATTGCTTCTATTCTTACAAATGTTGCTCCCTCTCCATTTCCAGAAAACTTGAGAGGAGAGCTTTTAGACAGTCTCTCATCTCTGGCAGTTGTCCCAGTGTACCAGCTGATATTGCTTGGCTAATTCTTGGGTGTGTGTGTGTATATGAGGGTTGGCCAGCAAGTAACCTAGGTGTCTGATTAATAAAGTGCTCCTGTCAGTCCAGAGTGTCACGTTGAAACTCCTCTTGATGTGCTCATAAATCAAAGTGACGGGCCCTGTTACCCTAGTAGCTGCACCCGCTCAGCTGCATCTAATGTAAACAGAGTGCAGACAAAATGCATTAAGGAACTCAAACCCCATCACTAGGGAGAAGATCATTGAACAAGGAAGTGGAGAATGGGAGCAAAAAGAGGGAGGGTGAGATTTTGGGATTGTATCCTAACTGGTAAGTAACCTTCCAGATTTGCCTCCACCTCCAAGAGAAGGAAAGATTGGAGAGGCCCAGTGGGCGTCAGTGACTGGCAGAGTAAGGTTCAGTAATTACTTTCTTTGTGTTTGAGATCTTTATCTGTGGGCAGATAAGCTTCATACTTCATTGGTTCTATCAAAAGAACACAGCAGATAACCTCCAAAAGTGAAAGTGTCCAGAGAAGTCCTTAGACTCTGCCAGCAGCCCTTCAAGGGAGGGTGAGAAGGAGCTACTAGGCAACAACATAAATAAAGTTGTATTATTTTAATTCCTGAAAATCATGGAGGAAATATTTGAGGAGGGTGGCTTGTTGAAGGTAGTTTGGAAGAAAGACTGAAATGCATCTGTTATACTCAGCAATTTTATGCTTACAGCACCTGTGGATAGTGTTTAGTAGACTACTACTCATCCTGGACTCAGTTTTGAATAATAGCTCATCATTAATAACACAGTTTCTTGTATTACAATAATTATTTTGCAATATATTTAGTACTTTACTCAAATGATTTATTTGGACTGTGTTGTTGTTTTTTGTTTCACTGTAACTCAACTTTAATTTTGTAGGAGTTAAGTGATCTACATTTACTAATACAGTGCTAAATAAGTCCCAAACTTGCTATTTGCTTGTATAATTTTTTTCAAAAATGTGCCAAGTTTAAAATTCATTAAGAATTACAGAGGTATGTCATTCTTTGGCGAGGGAGGGGAACAATCTGTCATTAGTGTTTTACCAAGGGAAAGGTGGTGATGGGAACTTGGAGTAAAATTCATGTGTGGAAGAGAGTAAATATTAAGGGTGTTTCCTGAGGAAGCTTTTATTGTGTAGTTTTCCTTCCTCATTCATTGAATTTTATTAAAAATGTCCTCAGAGTGTCTTGTATTTTGCTACTTGTTTTTTATTACTACCTTGTCTTAGTTTTATTCTTCCCACAAAAACATATTCAAGAGAAAATGACAGAATAGTCACATGTTACATGTTATTGTTGGTAGTATTAGGAGACATTCAATACCAGAAGTGACCTAAAATTGGTAACAATCCTTTTTCCAAATACTTGAGATACAGTAGGACCCTGTATCCACTGATTCATTATCCACTGATTCAGTTATCCACGGTTGGCAGAGGATAAATAAATAAATAATTCAGCAGCTGCAAAGCAAACTACTGTCGCAAACAGCAGCTGTAATGCAAGCTACTGCCATAAAACAGCAGCCGTAAAGCAAACTACTACTGTTGCAAAACAACAGCTGTAAAGCAAGTCATTATCACAAAACAGCAGTTTTGGGAAACATTTTGGTGTTCTCTCTTATCTACGGTTTTCATTATCCACGGGAAGGCTTGGAACCAATCCCCAGCAGATAACTGGGATCCTACTGTATGTAACAAAAACCTTGTGAACATTCTGTCATTCATAGTCATTTTCACTCTTTATCCAACTTAGTCTGAGTCCTAAAAACTTGCCGAATCAGACTAGGTCTTAGAAGTATAAGACAAGTGATCAGGCTGATAGGAAGAACTAGTAATCTAGAGCTGAGTTTATTGAGAATGACCGAGAGAGTTGTGCAGGGGTCACCATCACGTCATATTGTCTTTGAGGTCTGAACTTGTTACACACCAAAAAGAAAAGTCACATAGGTGGTGTCTGAGGAAAGGACTGGATTTAATGGGATACTTTTGTGTCCAACCCCTAATGAATAAATTGAACCTGTGATCACAACTGCCATTCATTTTAACTTGTGTAAGGAAACTTCCTAGTAACTTTTGCCCTGCCATTTTTGATGAAATGGAAACAAATTACGGAATGTAAATATCTGTGGGAAACATTATTGCAGGAATCTCTGCTTTGACGTCCACATGTTACTCCCATGTCACCCACCTAACTTCCTACTCTTTATGATTTAGTCCAGTAACCTCATTGAGTGGGGATAGCATATTGATGTGTGGACCTGCTCTGAAGTCTTTATCTTCTATGTAGCAATCCTTGTGCAAGTGAATAGTGAAGGGAATCTTGACTGTATTCAGTTTTGAGTGTGGATGCCTGTGAACTGGCTATGTTGAAGAAGAGGATGTGTGTATACTTCTAACATACAAGAATGGAGGTGCATGTTTGCATGTCAGTGAATATATCTGTGAATGGTTCATATTTATAAGACAGTGTTTTCCAACGAGTGTTTCCCAACCTTCTTGGACTACAACAGAGCTTGTGGTGAAGGCTTCCAGGAGTTTTAGTCCAAGATCATCTGGGGACCCAAGGCTGGGAACCCCTGTTATAAGAGGTAGAAAGGAGGAAAGAGTTTACTAGTGATCTCTAGCTGAAAGTGTTGAGAGTGACCAAAAGCAAGGTTCTTATGTATCTATAGTTTGGGGTGTATGTTTTCTTTGGAATGAGCATCCCATTTGGGGAAAGACATTTGGTGAAATAACTTTGGTTATTATAATTTGGCAAGTTATTTTAAAGAATAATTGATCTGTGAAATGAATGGATCATTGTACGGAAATTGTGGATTTAGAGAAGTGGCTTTGTGCCTTCTTTTGTGATTTCGAATAATAGAATCATAGAGTTGGAAGAGTCCTCAAGGGCCATCCAGTCCAACCCTCTGCCATGTAGGAACTCCCATCGCAGGACTTCCGACAGATGGCCATCCAGCCTCTCCTTAAAAACCTCCAAAGGCTTAAAAACCTCCAAAAACCACCCCACCCCAGCAGCTACTACTAGAATTCAGCAACCAGTAACTTTAGCAAAATTACAAAATCTTTTTCAGTTATGAGGTGAAACAATATACCCTAGAGATTGTGATGACTAAATTTCCTTTGTTTTATAGCTGAAGTTGAGTGAATGGGGCAGTGTTCCACTACCCTGGTGTAACAGGCAGAAACCTGTGCTGTCAGAAAAGCCTTCTGGGGAGGGAGGAAACAAGGAAGAGGACAAAGCAAACTCCAGGCAGTGCAGTGCTGCTGCAAATTGGGATTCAGTCCCTCCCCTGCAAGCCATTCAGGAAGTCTTTCTCACACCCATAAAATATTTTAACATGAATGACTAACCATAGCTTGGTCTTCTGAGGGCAATGCAACCGGCAGACAATGTCTCTTCCCAGTTTTGATGCCCCTCAGCTGAGCCAGAATCCTTAATGATTCATTAGACAGGAATTCCTCCCAGATCCAAAATGAATGGACTTGTCTTGATACAGTCATACTGTTGAATGATGTATTCTGTTCCGCTCTGCAAAAGGCTACTGAATGTGTGCTTTTAAGATGGAGAACATTAACATTTGGGCTGTGTGAATCTGTCCCATGTTTTGCCAGATCTTGCTTCTTTGATATCATTTCAGACTCACCCAACGATGGAACTTTATCTGCTTTTTAAATGCCCTTGCCTATTGATCAGAAGGCACAAAGTCACTCTGGGGGAATGGTTAGTGTCAAAGGGATCATGGGGGAAAGGGCCATAAATGCATTTTGTTTAATTTTGTTAAGTATGATTACATTGTTTACACAAGAAATAAATGGTGAAGGGCATTGTCTCTTCAGCTGCCTGTTCAATAGAGCTTGCAGTGTTGGCTTAATGGCTATGTTTTAACAAGGGCTGGAATTAAAGAGTACTAGATTGCAGAGAAAATGACCTAAATGGAGAAACTCGTCTGCAGCTAAGGTGCAAGAAGCCGAAGTAATAGAGGTCCTTCTTGAAGTGTAAGAGTGAGGCAACTAATAGCAGACAAGCAGAAGTAATGGGTGTTATGGTTTGGGATCCTCCTTCTGTAATGGTATATTATCTTAGTGTTATATCTTCAGGCCAAAGATGCAAACAGAAATTGTTCAAACAAGAGAATGTACTACCCAGGGGCGGGGGCGGGAGAACAGGAGAGGATATGAAGTAATTTATAGTAGTAAGTATGCATTTGTATTTATATTTAAAATACAGGGAATTTGATTAAAAGCTATAAGGCAAATGTCTATGAGACTGGGTTTTAGCAATAGAACTATGTCTTGTTTTCCTTATGGAATTAATCCATAAAGGTGCAGATTGCTGCTGACACCATCCTACTGCACTTTGGTTGTTCATTCAGATTTCTCTCCTGTCTGCATTCTTTTTTTTCTTAGATAATTAAGTTCTTTAGCCATGTACTTATAATGTCTAAGGATACAGACCAGCTATATTAACTTAGGAGTAAACTCCACAAATCCAGTGAGATTTATCCTGAGCAGATCTGCAAAGATCTCTCTCTTTTGAAATGAATTTACAGTACCAGTTGCACTTACAGGCTTCAGGCTTCAGTATGATTTCCACTTAACTAAATACTCCAGTGCAGATCTGGAAGTTGAGTCATGGCAACTGGACTTCTTTTCTTGAGAGATTGAAACGTTTCGCTACTCATTCATGCATCTTCATCAATCTGAGGAAAATTAGTGGCGAGTCCTCCATTTTATAGTTCACCTTGATTTCATCAGTTGATTTCATCAATCACCAAACAAATCAGAAGTACTTCACACCTCCACCAGCAATGCCATAGCTAATGACCCATACTTAATGGGTGTTGGGATAGGTTGCATAGGTGGGACTTCCATGTGCCCTAGGCCATTGTCTACCTAACAAGCCTATTCAGATCATGGTCCACCTATGAACCTATTCAGGCTGTTGTCCACTTAATCAGCCTATTCAGGCCTTTTCCCGACTTATGAGCCTATTCAAAATAGGATATTCAAAACAGGATGAACTATAAAATGGAGGATTCGCCACTAACTTTCCTCAGACTGATAAAGCTGCTGGGATGAGTAGCAAAATGTTTCAGTCTCTCAAGAAAAGAGATCCAGTTGTCATGACTCAACTTTCAGATTAACTCACCTGGATGACTGAGAATCTTCACAGACTCTAGTGCAGAAATGTTAACAGTGATGGTAGACACCAATGGGAATGTGAAGAATAGTCTGAGGATATCCATTATAACATATTTACTGTTTAATACATTTTTTTTCTACCCTCTGTTATGTAACTCACAATGATATACTGTACTGTACATAGGATTCCAGGGTGATCACTTACTTAGCCAGTAAAAGGACCCAGATTGACAAGGACTCTGCATGAAGTGTGCCCTCTGATGATCCATTAGAATTAGTTACCCTTTGTCAGATGAGAATTCCCACAGTCCCCTTTGCAATGTTAGGGTAGCATCTTGCTTCATACAGGCAACTAGGACAGCTTATGCCCTGAATTCACATCTAAGCCCCAAATGATAAGTAATATTCAGTGTCACTTACTGGCACCAGGAGTCAGACAGTATAGGCATGTAGTAAATGCCACTTTTTAAAAAAGATGTGTTTATGCTGGAAGTTGAGTCATGGCTACTGGACTTCTTTTTTGAGAGATAGAAATGTTTCACTGCTCATCCAAATAGCTTCATCAATCTGAATACAGCTAGTGTGAGTCCTCCATCTTATAGTCAGCTTTGACCTCTTGTCACCCTGGTTTGAATTAGGCTCATAATTCAGATCAGGGTGACAAGAGGTCAAAGCTGACTATAAGATGGAGGACTCGTACTAGCTATATTCAGACTGATGAAGCTGTTTGAATGAGCAGCAAAATGTTTCTCTCTCTCAAAAAAGTCCAGTAGCCATGACTCAACTTCCAGATAAACTCACCTGGATGACTGAGAATCTTCACAGACATGTGTTTATGCTGTTAATTACTCTATGACTAAAATTGATAATATCCACATTTTTTTGCATTATTTTTGTATTGAATCGACCAGTACTGATTTACTTGATGAAAATGGACTTACTGCCTTTACCATAGTCAGATGTGCAAGTTACCTTTGGGCACTTGTAGCAGCTTAATCCACGTATGTTTTGGATAGGTGGATATGGCTGAGACATCGAATTCTCTTTATGCGCAATTCAAATACACATAGGCTTTGTAGAAATGCTCATCTGACAGTGAGACTCAGCATTTTCAGTGCTCTGCCAAGCAGCCTCTCTCTCTCTTCTCTTCCGCCGCCCTCCCTTCGTTCTGCTGCTCGGATAGATCAAAGGCTTTTTGTCTTGGTTATATGCTGTGTGGCCACTGAGGACCAGAGATCAGGACGGTGAGCTGTACTGGCTGCAAGCAAGGCTAAAGCTGGGATTGGGCTGCTTATGCAAGACCCCAGAGAGTCCCGGAAGGCCTCTGGTCCAGGGTTGAAAATAATGCGTTCTGATTTTTTTTTCCTTTTGTCTTCTAGCAGCCATTAGGGAATAAGCAGCTGGCATTCCAACAACAGCTACTGCAGATGCAGCAGCTGCAGCAGCAGCACCTGTTAAACCTCCAGCGACAAGGGCTGGTCAATTTACAGCCAGGACAAGGCACCGTTCCTCTGCAGACCCTTCCACAAGGTAACACACATACGCTTCCTTGTTCTTTTAAGTGCTGTAGGGCATAAGCTACCCTCCCAGAGCAGCAATTAGCATAGCTAGTTGTTTGTCGGTTAATTTTAGAATCTGGATGTTTTCAGTGCATTTGGGGCCTAATATCTGGCATGTTTTCAGTTTTGCTACAAAATAATATTAGACCAAAATGTCAGGTGTCCAGTGCAGCTTCTATTCAAGGAGCATATTGGAGCTCTGTTGCTGACATTAATAGGACCAGGGCCTAATATTTTGTTATTCACCTTTAATGCAGATAGCAGTAATTGCCTGTCACTGGGAGGCTCTTACTTTCCTTTTGAAAACAGATTTATGCACAAGATTTGTTAACAAACTAGATTTTTTTATGCAGGGGTTTTATGATGCTCTCTACCAGTGAGGAAAACAATGGCTTGGCCTTAACGTAATCAGCCTAGCTCAGGCAAAAATAGGGTCCTTTAAACATTTTGAGGTCTACTTGTGTGTGTGTGTGTGTGTGTGTGTGTGTGTGTGAGAGAGAGAGAGAGAGAGAGAGAGAGAGGAGATCAGTGCTTAAGTGTGGTTGATAATGGTAGTCCCTCCTCACCTTATTCAAGAATTCAATTTGTGTCAAAAATCCTGAGGATTTTGGGAATGGATAGGTTGTTGAAGTTTAGGTATTCCTCTAAATTGTCTATCATCCATACTTTTGATCTAGTGACCAGAACTGAACTCATTCCTGTCCTTTGGGGAAGATGTATTGTGCATGCAAACATGAAATGAGCAATTTACCCTTAAGAGTTAATCACCTAAGGCAATACAAGTGCTACTGTGCCATAAAATTCAGTGTTCCTTTCTACTTAAATGAATGCCTTTTGTATCCATAGCATGACATTCGTATGCTCCTGACACTAACTTACTAAGACCACTAAGTAAACAATACCAGGCATGCACAGAAAAACAAAATAAAACAGAAAATAACATAATAGCTCTATAATAATTAGCAGATCTTATATTTCTTTTCCTGTCCTCTCCCACTTAACTCCTGCCATAGATTTAGGAGCGGGTACTTAGCCAATATGTTTCATACCCTGCCTGAGTCTTGGCATGGCCTTAACAAGGAAGACTATAAATTACTACATTTATTTATTTATTTATTTCCCACCCTTCTCCCTGACCCAAGGCGGTCTTTGGATGTGTATTGTATCCAGGTAATAGCATATAATGAAATAGATAGAAGTGTTGACATCAGAGTCTACAGCAAAGGAGATACTTTTAAATAAAATATTTCTGGGAACACATAATACAGTATGCAAGAAAATTGTCCCAGTAAATCTTACTAATTTAGTAAGATAGTGGTGGTGGTTTTTTCATTGTTTTTGTTTTGCTGAAACAATTTCTTGCTACGTCAAAACAGATTCTTAAGGTGATTTTATTTACTTGGTTTTTATGCATGGTAATAGTATTCTGAGTGTTACTTGTATGTTCCTGTATATTTTAATCTTAATATGTGAATTGACCTTTGGGTGTGAGAATTGTTTTGAACCTATAAATCTGGTTACCAACAGACTTCAGAAGCTTACTCATGCTAGTGGTGAGACTGAACCTTGGCTTCACAGATTCTCTGCTCCCTTTCTTGGACATGGCTACAATGAGTTTGGGAGGCTTTGCTTTCAGATTGAATTAATCCCAGTGTAGTGTTTTATTTGAACCCCTAAACTGTGAGTTCGTATAGTCACTATAGTTAAGATTCATTAGAGTGTGTAGGTTTTGATGAAATAAAATGGGGCTAATTTAAACCTGAATTGAAAACTTCCAGACTCAGCTGTATCAAAGGACACATCTACACAAGCCTGATTATTGGTGTGGCTCCTACTCCTTATGCCAAACCACAACTTGTCTAAAGATGAAACTAGCCCTCTCATTCACCTATCTGCCAATTCAGGTTTGAAGTAGGCATTACCCAAGTTGAACTAGTCTAAGAAGCAAAATAAATAAATAAATAAATAAATAAATAAATAAATAAATAAATAAA
>JAHTLZ010000129.1:59019659-59045115 GCA_023846285.1 Phrynocephalus versicolor
AAATAAATAAATAAATAAATAAATAAATAAATAAATAAATAAATAAATAAATAAATAAATAAATAAATTCAGTGAAGGGGAATCCCTGTTGCATGATGCTGCTAAAAATCTCAAGTCAGGTGAACCTGGCTGTTCAGGGATGCCTTTGGCGATTGTTAGGATGTACCAAAGTGTTTTTTTCTGCCTTTTTCTTTTTATTGTCAAATTTTACACCTCTTGCCTTATACTTCCTTTTTTACTGATGTACATGCTTTTAACTTTTTTGTGTGAACCGCCCAGAGTTCCCTCCAGGAAATGGGAGCGGTACAGAAATGCAAAAAAAAAAAAAAAATAAAAAAAAATTTTAGTTGGTATAAACACAAATACATTATTTGATGTGTACTTTTGGTCCCAAATAAAAGTCAAAATGACATAAGATTTACTACACCCCTATATTGTCCAACTCCTTGTGCCAGCAAGTGACACTGACTATTACTTATTATTTTGGGCTTAGATGTGAATTCAGGGCATAAGCTGTCCTAGTTGCCTGTATGAAGCAAGATGCTACCGTAACATTGCAAAGGGGACAATCATCTGCTTACCAAGGCAAAGGGAGTACACTAGCAATCTAGTGTTCTTGCTGCATGAATACATATATATAGCAGCACAGCCAGCTGCTAATTGTGCCTTGCTACAGAAGAGAGTGGCACTTTCCCCACCATTATCATAAGAGAATGAAGTGGTAGTGATGGGTAGCCATCATATCTCATGCAGCAAAACCTCCTCCCCCATGATATATTTTTTTAATAAAAACCAGAAGGAAACAGCAGGGATTAGTGACACGTTGGCAGGACTTATTTCTTGCAAGCAAGAGGGTGGGTGGACTACTCTTGTAAGTAGGTAGATACGTGATGATGGCAGTCCTATATGAAAAAGAGGACAAGACCATCTTTCGCATACTTCCTTCCAAGACTCCAGCTTGGTTAAAATCCAGCTGCTTCTTTAATCCCTGTCTGGCTCACAGTCTTGGCACAGAAAGAAAGAAGAGTTGGAAATTGCCTATGTTACAGGCAATGTTCCTGGTTACCCCTTCCATATTGTTTTGATTCCAAAGAGAACTAGGCACTGAAACAGTAGCTAGCTCTTGGAAGCTGTCTCAGGCACCCTGTTTGGGAGAATGTTGGCAGAGTTACTGCCCCAACATGTTTCCACCTGAAATTAGTACCTCACTTTATAGCAACACTAGTCCTGTGTGGAGGAGTCCTGTGTGAAATTTAGAATGATAATTCTAGATACAGTTGTTATCTGTTTTGGTTCTTGGGTGCTGGTAGCCATGAAGTGTCCAGTGGTTCAGGTGAGAATGGATTTCAAATCCATAAACTGTATGTTAGTTAGTACTAACAGTGTTGTTCAATCTCATAAAGGGAAACAAACTTGTATTTTGTATTGTTGATTGAGACACCATGTCCCAGGGATTGTTGACATATGTGGGCTCCTGTGGCTTTAAGTAGCAATTCATCTGATTCCCCACCATTGGCTGGAGTGGACTGGAGTCTGATGGGTGTTGTGGTCCAGCAACATTGCATGGTCCTTGTCTTTCCTTACCAGGCCAATTTGGTGGTGGTGGTGGTGGTGGTGGTTTTCAGACTGAACAACGTTATTAGCAAATGTCATATTTGGACAATCAGTGAAAGCTACCTTTTGTTTAATAGTTTAATTTGCCTTCTTTCTGAAAGGAGTGCAACATCCCTTGTCTGAGATGGGTAGAATGTAGAATAGCAATATCCCACAGGTGAGATAAACTCTGCTGCTGAAAAACTGCAAATAATGGTAGGCTAATGTGATACAACAAGGTATTGTTTATGTTCTTTAGTGGAAGTGTATACTTGGGCTCCACTGAGATAACTTGCCTTAATTTTTCAGTGATTCTTAATGTGTATTTTACACCATAATTTATAAACAAGTTATAATTACTGAGATTATGAGACTAAAGTACCACTATTCCTGCTCTGAAAGATGTTAAACCCTGTGAGATACTCAGCTGCAGTTACATAAATAGCGTACATGTCTAGTCAGGAGATGAGCTTGCAAGTAGGATGAAGACTAACATGAGTTAGCTCTTTTTATGATTAAATGAGAAACCTCGCGTTTAGTGATTTTGAGTCATTGTAGCATTTGAAAATGTGTGATTCTTACATCTTTTCCCCCTCCTTCCATTTCTGTGCCCTCCAACATATGAAGCTGTGTGTCCCTCAGACCTTCAGCAGCTGTGGAAAGAAGTTACTGCTACTCAGCCTGTAGAAGACAGTATCAAACAAGAGGGACTTGACCTCAGCACCAACACCTCAAATTCTACCTCATTTTCAGCTGCCAAGGTCTCTCCTCCAATTTCCCATCACTCTCTCCCCAATGGACAGAACGCCATGCTCGCACAAAGGAGGGACAGGTAGAAGCTGATGGGCATTTATTTGTAAAGGATGTCAAATTGTAATGGTTGGAGAATGTATCTGACAATAGACTCTGTGGTTTACCAAATCAAATTCTACAGTACTGTTTCTCGGCTGTTTTTAAACTCATGCCTTGGTTGGATCAACATAAAAATCTCATGCTGTCTCTCAAACCCACATCCTATAATAATTATTTTTGATACATAAAACCTCTGCCACCAGAACAAATTAACGTATTTGGAAATTTAAAGAAAATTTGGGAAGGGAAGTTCATTTTGATATCAAAGAAGTGACAGATTTGATAGGTCATGAGGTGAAGGTAAAGGGAAGATAATAGATATACAACTACATCATAGACTTATGCAGTTAAGCTGAAGCAAAGACAGTAATAGTATAGTTGTGTTTTCCTGATTGGCCTCACCTTGGCTAAGAATCATTGTTGAACACTGAAGGGTGAAGGAGCCCTTGAATCTAATCCTGTCCATTCCATTTAAATGTTTGACTCTGGAGCTCTTTGTACAGTGGTAGGGAGCACTTTTCATTTTCTGGATGTGGAATCATATGATTAGACCTGCTTTCAGAAACATGTAGAGCTATTGAAGCCATTATAAGATGTAATATCAGTAAAGAAATCTATCTTGTCTCACTCTAGGCCCAGTCAGTTACAACCTAAACTCATAAATGTAAGACGTGCAGCATGGTAGCTGTTAAAAATGGAACTTCTCTTGTTGAATTGACACTTTCTATGTTGGCTTAGCTGATGTTTTGGAGAAAGGGGCTACTGGTAGCGATAAAATCTGAAATGTTCAATTTGACCAAAAATAATTCTTTATGTACCGTATACTAATATCAGGAAGATAGTATTGTTGCTGGGCTGTTGGGAGTGTCCAGTCAGCAGCTTCCTGGCCCTGATTGAAAACTGCAGCAAACGGCTAAGGATCCTGCCAAAAGGCTGAGACTTTCCCTGGGGACTGTCCCATGATAACAACAAAAATGTGGCTGTGCTAAGCACACAGTGTACGTGCTTGCTGACAAGAATCAACAAAAAGCAGCATGCAGATTTATATTGTAGAAATATGAGGTTCTGCATCAGTGCCTCCAATCTAGGCAGTTACAGCCACCTGGCAGCACTGTTAAGGCAGAGATATATGCACAGGAACAACCACTTCCACCTTTTGAGTGATTATTTTGCCCAATGGAAGTTTGGGGAAAGCTTACTGGGGACAAGAGTGGGATTATAAAGTACAGGAGCATCATGAGTATGCTTGCATTCTTTATCACTGTAAAAGTCTTGTTTAATTAATCAATTTAAAATGTTTAATTAATCAGTGCATTGTTTAATTAATAGTTAAACATTAATAATTTCCAGATTATTTCTGGAATAGCATACATGGTGTTAATTAATTTCTGAATTGTGTTCATGCTTGCACAGCTGGGTAAAACCATGCATCATCATTGTATAGTGCCATAAAACAGGGTTAAAACTTTATTCTGGAAAGCTGTTCTCAAAATTGAATGTACTGATATTCAAATATTTAGCCCAAGGCATATATAGTACCTCAATCTATCTGGTGGTTCTAACTAGCAATTAGATTTGAGCCACATAATCTTTCTAGATAAGACCCTGTGTAAGCTTGCTAGAGTTGTGCAAATAATTGTGTATATCACAATGACCATCAGTGTAGACCATTTATAGCTCTTATATAACTTGATAATTCAAAGACAAGTCCTGGCTCGCCTGCATTGGCTCCCCATTGTCTTCCAGATCAGGTTCAAGGTCCTGGTTTTGATTTTCAAAGCCCTCCACGGCCTGGGACCAGAGTACCTGGCGGAGCGTATCTCCCAAAGGACAACTGGGTCCAGACTCACGAGACTGGCGCAGGTGCGCTCACTGAGGGTGGCCACACCCAGAGAGGCGCGGAAATCGTGCACGCGAGACCGTGCCTTCTCTGTGGTGGGCCCCTCGCTCTGGAATCATCTTCCCAGTGAGCTGCGCCTGTTGGAGTCCCTGCCCGCCTTTAAGAAGACCTTGAAGACCCACTTCTTTAGAGAGGCCTTTGGAGACCTTTTCAGTTAGTCTGTTTTTTTTCTTCCCTTCCCTCCGCCTGGGCCCTGCCGCCATCTCGCCTCATCTCTGTCCTGTGCCTTATTTCTTGTTTTTATTGCTGTTAGCCGCCCAGCGTTCCCTTTGGGAAGATGGGCAGGATACAAGTCTAATAAATAAATAATAATAATAAATAAATTGATATATTTTTTAAAAATACAGTATTAAACTAAGCAAGCAGTCTGTACTAAAACTAAAAAATGAAAACCAAAAGTGAACTAATACAGTGTTGGTATTAGTCAGTCACACTAAAGTTAAATTTTCACTTGACATTTTAAGGCTAGCAGAGTTAATACCAGGCAAGTGGTCATGGAGGGATTGTGCAGGTCAAGAGGTATATCAGGAAGGTGGAAGTACCCATTTGTGGATAGTGCAGGTCAAGAGTCACCTCAGAAGATGGAAGTACCCATATTTGGATAAACAATGAAAATAATGCTTAAATTGGGACGTTCCAATAGTTCCAGACTGTTTAGAAACTTAATATCAACACTTTGAATTGTGTCCAGAGATAAAACAATAGCCCATGAAAATCTTTTAAATCCTATTATGAGCTACTCCCTTATAGTTATGATCCAGACCACCTATGGCTATGGAATGCTAACAGACTGTAATAGCCTGATCTGAATAGTAAGGGGGATATGGATTACTGTGGTTAAATCCTGTCTTTTATTTATTTATTTTATTTATTTTAGATTATTTTTACCCCACCTTTCTCCTTGGAAAAGGACCCAAGGCAGCTTACAGTAATGAGGAACAATATACAGCCCAGTACAATTAAGACATATTCAAGTATTGAGAACAGGGAATTGGGGGACATCTTACAACATTAAAACAAAACATTACATTAAAGCTACATGAGAACATGAGCAGTTAAAGTTTCTAGAAGACCCCTCTCTTTCAGAATGACTATTTGTTTAAAAGGTTTGCCATGCCTCTGATGGCTCTTGAGGATCCGTCTATAGGAGAATATTAACGCAGGCAGTTTTTTGTGAATGGCAAAGGCACAAAGTATGGGAATCTTCTCTGGCTGAAGCAGAGATTTGAAAGACTAAGGGGGGAAATGCCCATTCCCTGGAATTTCCTTCTGGATATTTACATCTTTGGTAAGGTTTCATTCAAACTTCCAAGATGCAGGATTAGTGCTGTTTAATAGCTCTATGGTAATACTTGTTTCTTTTGATTCCTCTCTCCTTTACAGCTCTTCACATGAGGAGTCCCCTGCCTCTCACCCTCTGTATGGGCATGGAGAGTGCAAATGGCCTGGTTGTGAAACCCTCTGTGAGGACTTGGGACAGTTTATCAAGTAAGTGACTTCTGTGCATGAGGCTTCCCCTTGCTTCTCTGTCCTTTGATGTAGCCTGTACTTCCTTTTTTCTTATTCACTCAGACAATGGATCTTATAATCACAAACAAGAAGGGGTTTCTGCTGTTGAATTGGGAGCATGAGGATAGTTTCTTCCCATTGGCAATACATAAATACAATCGCTGAGCCTGTACATCACAAAAGGCTGGTATCCATACAGCAGATGCCCCATTATGGTTAAAAGGGTATATCCCACCCTGTCCCTCCACCATCTCCTTAGAACTTAAGTAGAGACATCTGGCATTGTTATATTCAGCAACACTGACCAAAATACTTTTTGCCTCAGTTTCCCCTCCCCTAAATAGAGTGAGGCTGCTCTGACCTTCTTCTTCAAGATAGAGGAAGATACCTCTCATAGGCTTTGCTGAGAAGATCTCCAGAGCTGCAAGGTGTCATGGGAAACATAGGAACAAGAAGGGTGATGTTGTTGCAAGCAGAACTTTGCTAAAGGAAAAGAGGCTGCCTGGGACCCGCATAAACGATCAGGCTGTCGGAGGAGAAAGAAGACATGCTGCAAAGTTTGTAGCTCGTCCATGTTAGGAAGAAGCAAAGGGGGTGGGGAATCACTAGAGAGAAACAGATGGCAGCACGGCAGCCTGCTGACACCGCTTGTGGGCTCTGTCACTGACTGATTAACTCCGCTGTCTAAGAGCCCTCTGCTAGCGTCAGGGTCAAACAAATTGTTTTCACGCTTCATCAGAGGTTTACTTAATTAGTTCATTTGCAATTAGATCTCTTTGTAGCCAAGATTTTTAGCAAAGACATCAGATGAAACTGACGGGTTTTCTTTTCTTTATTGTCCGGGATTTCCCTCCCCCCTTTCCTATGCTTTTCTGCTACACATTGCTACCGACTCCCTCCTCATGCACATATATGTCTCCTCAGATTGACCCTCCCCACATACACGTTGAAAATGATGAGGGTCAGAGTTGTTAGGAAGCAAGCCCGTGTGTCTACTCAATGTTTGTATGGCTTTCTTCTGTAAACGAAACATTTCAGCAAATCCTACAAGCCCCACTTGCATTTCACTACCAAAGGATCAATGTTACTAGCTAACAACAACAGGCTTGAGACAGATGGTCAGGGCACTTGTGTGTTCCTTCAGAGGCCCTCCTAGCCTCCTGCATACAACGGGGGGAAAGCCAGAAATGGAGAATGGCTTCCACCTGGGCTACTACATGTTACTTTGATACACAATTAGCCTCCCAGCATTAGAAAGGCACATTTTGCTCTTCCTGTATCACATTGACATTACTGCTGCTGCTGCTGCTAATATAAATAAATAAATAAATAAATAAATAAATTTTGCATAAGAAATTGTTTAATTACAAAACCAAGACCTTGGAACAAAAATGGATCTTATTGCTTAGATTGTCTTTATCTCCATTGGCTGATATGAAGAATTGAAGGCAAGACTTTAGAACACCGCCCTATCTCAAAGTATTTGGCCATCATAAATAAATACATTAAAATAAAACAAAATTGCCAGAAATAGTAGTTAGGAAATTGGCTGGGTCAAACTGATGTGCACACCCACCAACAGCTTTGTCCATGTGCTATCTACAGCAGAATATGCTAGTACCATATGGTATAAATCAGCACATGCTAAACAAGTGGATGTAGCTCTTAATAAATCATGCAAGTATATTACTGGCTGCTGATGTCCTCCCCTCACAATTTAAAAAGTATATTTTGACTGGCATTGCCCTCCACAGGTATGTTGAGAGGTACTAGCAAATAATGAATGAAACAAGGTAACATGCCAGTAGACCCATCCATTTTGTGGACACAACCCCCGTATACAATGGCTAAAATAGAGGAAACAGACACTAAAGGGTGTCTCTCACCAGAACAAGACTCAGGCTGGACCAGCTGGAAGTCCCTGAATAGACTCTGAACCAAAGTAAGAAATAGATAAAATGGGGCTAGCTTGGAGAAATTCAATCAGATCAGCACTTATGTGCTTGCAAGTTATACCTCACCGTGTGCATAAAATAAGTTTTAGCAAATGACTGAGATGATGCAATTGAAGTAACTTGTTTGTGGTCAAAATAGTCTATGTTTATTTTTTAATTTGTTTTTAATTTTATCTTTATTTGTTATATGCTCATAATTTACATTGTGCATTGCTCTGATACAAATAAAAACTTCTGTCATAGACCTAAGCTTGGTGGAAACAGGCTTAACATGGAGAGTGGTTTATTCAGGAAAAGCAGTATACAGAAAAGCTGCTGTTATAAAAGAATGAAAATTCATTTTGCATCCTTATAAACCACCTGTTCTGGGTGAATGCAAATTCTGTAAGAAAAACAGAATGTTACTGTTCTCACTGATGTACATGATGCATTTCCAGACTTCCAGCTAACCTTCTGGTTGTTTCTCTATTATAATATAGAATATTTGCATTAATTTAGAGCATTTAACCTGTGCATGCTCCCATTTGTGGAGTCACTGATAGCGTTCAACCTGAATTGAGTAATCCTGTGCCCAGATTTCTGATTAATAATGATGATTCTCAGTAGTTCAGAGGCCTTGGACAAACAAGTCTATCTAAGAATAGTCTTATCTTAGTGTAGCGAGAAAATAAAGTAGCCTTATATGCTCTGCTATAAGCCCCCCCAGAAGAAAAAAATTGAAATGTGATACACATATTTTTAAAAATGCATTTTACGTAGCTAGCAGAGCCTGGATTACAGCTCTAAAATAGCACATTAAAAATGTAAATAGATGGGCATCAGGTATAAAAGGAGCTCTTAATTGTTCATGCACCGCTCATATTTAATCATTCTATGAAACATGGTATGTTTTGGTTTTAGACACCTCAATACAGAACATGCACTTGATGACAGGAGTACAGCTCAATGTCGAGTTCAAATGCAAGTGGTACAGCAGCTGGAAATACAGGTGAGTGTTAATATATGCAATTAACTAGATTTAGTTCAAGCCAGAATCCTTAACTTTAGGAAGATCAAGAAGCTGTCTGATCGTAGCAGGATCAAGCTTTATTCGTATGCATAATAGACTAATTTGGAGTCCTTTTATACTGGTGTAAGGATTACCTTAAGATTACCTAAGGGCAACTTCCCACAGTATCTTTTTTATAGCCACTTTCTCTGGAGAAATTCCTGACCTGTCCTGTGCCATGAGCTTGCTCATAACCGAATGGAAAAATGCCGCCAACATTTGCCACATTACCTAGAGCACTTGTTGCATCAATGACGATCGCTGTGGCTTCTCTTTGTATCACGGAATTTATGTTTCATTTCTCCACCTGTCAGCAGGCATCTGCCTAATGATGGGCTTGCAAATTGCTTAGGAGAAAATACTCTTTGTGGTTTAAGACTTTGTTGTAGCAAGCTTTTTCACACTTCCTCACAGAAGTTTTCTCAGTAGCAAATTCTGTTGCTGCAGGTGTTCTCACCTTCTGCATACCTGTCAATTTACAAAGGAATTTGCAGTGGGAAAAAGTTTTTAGGAAGGCTGATAACAGTAAAGCTGAACACTTGGGGTACTGTTTTATCTGGTATCTTGGACTGTTACAGGAAGATTGCAGCTTAAAGAGCACAAGCAGATCAGGGATGTTTATGACTTTCATGGTTCTTGTTACGTCTCTTCGGTTTTGAAGAGGAACTTGGACACCTGAATCAATCACAGGTTAATCCCTATGATGTCTGCTGAAATTGGCAACCATTGTGCAGAATATCTCAGAGTAAAATGAAGAGTCTTGTAACCTGGACATTTAGTTCCATGGTTACAGAAGCAGATAATGTATGTTGCAGAAATATTGACATACATGTCTGTGGTCTTCCTATACCATAACTAGATTAGAAGAAATATGTTAAAAAGCAGCAGCGTTGGTGTTTCGCTTGGTCCTACAATGCAAAACTCAGCTCATGGTGTAATGTCACTGTGATGAATGCATTCCCATTCCCACAAAGTGACAGTAGGGGAAGATCAGTGGAATTTACAGCATAGTGGAATTATATCATATGTTCTTTGTTAACGAGTAATGCCAGGAGGGAAAGGAAGTGATGTGCCACTGATGAGGTGAGTTGCAGTCACATCGTTCCTAGAGTGCTCCATTTGAAGCGAAGAAAAACTATGGACATCTGCGACAAGGACATAATATGGTAAATTATGAGAGGTCGTTGTAAGAGTTGTTGAGAGAAAATTTTGCTTTTGTGTAAAATGTTGTTGTATCTATAACCAATAAAGCAGCATTTGATACACAGGAAAGGAAATAAATCAAGAACACAACTGCATTTCTGTTTCTTACTTGCTGGTTTTCTCAAATTGTCAGCAATTCTTGCTTGGTAGACTCATGGAGGGATTGGGCAGGGCAGGGGGCTCCTTTGTCCATGTTGTTAGATTGTGTATGTGCAAAGCAGCAGGGGGATAAAAGGAACACCATTCTCTGGAACACGACTCTCTGCAGAAGTAGGATTAGTGGCGGAGGAAGGAGAGGACCAAGGAGCCAGCCAGCTATAACATACTAGGCAGTCAGCTTCTGTTGGGAGCTCAACTAAATCAGCGGTTGTAGATGGAGTGCCTGGAAGGAAATGTAGAGACATGCCAAAAGAAAATATTAAATTAGAAAGGAATGTGGCACCCAGAGAACAGAGTTAAGATTGTTACATACCCTTAGTCGAACTGTGTGATTCTGTCCTGTTTCCAAACACTCACTAAAGCAAAAGATTGAAAGCAATTACTGAAGCTTAAAAGGGAGAATGTGGGGAAGAGGCTCTTTTAAGAGGGCAGAAAGCTCCATGTGTGAAAAGGAGAACCTGCCACCAGAGCTTCTAATTATAAAGCTTTCACCACGGAGCTCATGCTGTGTCGGCAGCAAGAGTGTTTGCATCATGAGTGTGGATTTGTCAGCTCTAATGAGAGCTGCAATAGTGCCAGAGCATCCCTGCATTAGAGCCCCTCAAACTTCAGCGAACTCCATTCTAGTTGTTGCCTTTAACCCCTGCTGCACTGGCCCCAGTTTTTGTTGTGGGCAGGGATTCGAGAACATGTGGAAAAGGAGAGAAATGCTCTCTTTGGATGTGTCCTACATATTCTGCATAAGGGCCCATCAGGACAGGGAGGAACTGAGGCAAAGTTTGAGGGGAGCACAGAGAAAGAGAAGGTGACACAAAGGAGAGGATGTCAGATCCCATTGCTTCGGCAGCACTCAAACTCTCTTGCTGTGCCACAGCGAATATTTCACCCTTCTCCGCACACTGAGAAATAAATACACACTCCAGGAGTGTGCAATTAAAGCAATGTTGCACATCTGGAGAGATGGATGGGCAGGTGAGTGCCTGGCTTGAGATAGGCATGATGGGAGTGATAGATGACTAAAAGGAAGTCACAAGAATGGAGAAGGTATTGAAAAGATGGACCAGTAGCAAGATGAGAGAAGGATGTGAGTGCAAAGAAGAGCAGAGGAGGGTGTGTGCTCAAAAAGGACTGCAGAAGGGGTAGCTGGTACAAGTAATTTAGCAGCTTAGCTTGGGAGTGTAAGGATTTTAATACCTGAAGAGACAGCAGTGCAGAGACCATAATGGATGGAAATGAGGACTTAGAGTGATGGATAAAAGATGCTTTCAGAAGTTGAAGGTCTCTATGTAGCTATGTGGCTTCTTTGTCAGTAGTAGCTTTTCCTCTATTTGTGCCCCTGAGGCCCATTTCCTTACAATGAGATCTATGGCACTGCTATATTATTGCTCAGCAGATGCACTAGAGCAGAAAACACCATGCATCCTGAACCTGATATCCAATAGGAGGAGGCAGCACTTAGAGTTGTAGAAATGTGATACCCTAGCTAGGTTTGCTGCTCTCAGAAAAATTCAGTGTTAGTGGAGAATTAGAGGAGATGGCAGTTTTTTGCTTCCAGGGATGACAGACCCTAGGAAGACAGCTCAGCAAGTCCTAAAGGGAACAGCCTTTTACTGTCACATTAGTGCATACAGGAAGTATTAGTGAAGACAAAGAGGGCAGCATGTCCACACTGAGGCGAAATAGAGCAAGCAAACTGAGGTGTCAGTGACCCCTTCTGATGGAGAAGAAGCTATTCAAGGGCAAAGACTGTGAAGTAAACTGTCAACCTAGTCACATTTCTCAATATATGGGCCAAGTAATTTGGACTGATGGGAGCTCACCTTTTTCTAAGCAAATGACTTCTTTCATATTTCTCTCTATAGCTTGCTAAAGAGAGTGAACGTCTCCAGGCAATGATGGCCCACCTCCATATGAGACCTTCAGAGCCAAAGCCCTTTAGTCAGCCTGTAAGTAGCACTTTTTATCTGTTCCTCATTTGTATTTTTCTAATTTTATTTTGCTTTATAATGGAAATTGTCAACTTCACAAGCCTCAAGTTCATATTGTCCTGACAGAGTTACCCAGGGTTGGGCAAACTTTAGCTGGAACGTCACTGCTACCTCAAAATATGAGGGATTGCTCCTCCAGATATAGATTCAGGAAGAAGGCACTGTGTTGTGAGAAAGCCAAGATATTACTGTATTAATGAATCTACTGCTATGGGCAAATTCACCATTACTTTTCCCTCCCTACAGAATCTTCTTCCTACAGTTCTATAGGGTATGTCATTGGCACCTTCATGATCTGTTGTCCACTTTACTGTTTTATCAGCCATTGCATGGTATTTGAGACATACATCTGTCAAGAAAATGAGCTGGTGACATACTTCGTCACAGTGTACATCAGCCAATGACCCTGTTGGAAGAAAACTATTATGAAAAAAAAAAAAACTTAATTTCTATCTGTTGTCTTCCCACAATAACACCCATCATGGTTTCTGAAAATCTTAGGATCGTGCATATATTTCTATCCTGTTCTGCTCTGGGTAGTGCAGAGGAGAAATCCACTAGAGAGGGTAAATCTTATCACCTTGTTTGTAGTGACTAATAAAAATCGAATAGATGTTCTATGTGGCTGCCATGATGATTTCTTTGTGGAGCACTGGCCAAATAGTTACAGATGTGGCCTTTGCTCTGGTCAAATGAAACACAAGGCTGTGGGCCATTGGAAATTTCATGGCACCATGTACTGTTATTATACAAGCTCAAATCCTGAAGTGGTGGAGAACCTTTGGCCTTGGACCACAACTCCTAGAATTCCAAGCCTGTATTGCCAATGATAAAGAACTGTGGAAGTCATGGTCCAAAACATCTGGAGTGTCAAAGGTTTGCCACCACTCAAGCTATCGTTCTCATAAAATTATTTTCTATTTCATTTCATTTTGACAAAGCTTGTAAGGCTACAAACTTGATAAAGCCCTCCATCCCATGTGTGGTCTTCCATACCCCACTTTCATCCGCAGAGGCTTTTCTCTGAGTGCCTCCATGTTCTCAGTGGCAGAGGGTGGTTGGTAGAAGAAACCTTCTTAGTCTCACCACCACCCTGGAATTATTGCCCAGAGTTTTTCGCTTGCCATCAACATTGTGTTTTTTCCATCACCAGGTTATGTCGTCTTCATTGAAACCACAAGGTTTCAAATATTTTCTATTTCTGTCCCTATTGCATGTTGATAGTTTTAATTCCTGTTTTAATTTCTTGGGTAATTTTAATACCTATTTTGGGTTGTTTTAGCAGAAAGTCTTTTGATCAAATTTTGCCACAGCCACAAACTGAGACTTAAATGGTTCTCAATATGCATGCATGAACATGGATATATATATATACAGGCTACTGTCTCATAACTTCTGAGCCCAACTCTAATGTTTGGTTATCATTGCTGAACAACCCTTACAGCATAGTGGAATTGGCTTGCCATCACTGAACATTATTCTGTGAAAGTTAAGCTTTGTTGGTTAATAAACATTTATCCTAATAGCAACAAGTACCGTATTTTTCTGTCTATAAGATGTCCCCTTGTATAAGACAACCCCCACTTCTCCAACCCAAAATAACAGTTTCACAACCACATGGTTATCTCCTTAGCTTCCTTCTGTGTATAAGACTACTGTCAAATTTTAGTCTAACAATTGTAGACAAAAAATTAGTCTAATACACAGAAAAAATATGGGCTTTTTAAAACTTGTTTTGGAGGCAATGCCATATTGAGCTACATGTCTGCATAGTTCCTTAAGTGATAAAGGATTTGAAGATACAACTTTGCATAGTGTGATAGAGTTCCAGTGCAATTGTGAATTCCCTTTCTAATCAACAGTTAATGGGTCACAGATTCATAACAGGATGAATGCATTAGTCTGCTGCAGAGAGCTTAAGTGGAAGTATGGTTGGTTCTCATAAGTGATTTTTTTAAGCCAGCTGGTTATCTTTATTGGTAAGGAAGCCATGATTACTCAAATGCTTTATCCAAATGAAATTTTATCTGCACACCTCTCTCTGAACTGATTCTAACCATAAATCTTTTTTCATCTTCTTTGAGCAGCTTAATCTGGTTTCCAGTGCTACCCTCTCCAAGAGTACTTCTGACACCTTCCCTGATGGATTACCTCATCCCCCCACCTCTGCAACTGCACCCATTACTCCATTACGCCAGGGTCCTTCTGTCATCAGCTCATCCACTTTACACAGTGTAGGACCCATTCGCAGAAGGAACTCAGAGAAGTTCTGCACACCAATTTCCTCAGGTAAGAGTAGCTAGAGAAGCTACAGCTGCAACACATGCTTTGTTTTAATGGTGTTTAGCTGTATATTGCCTTGCTTTTATTCATAACTTTCCTTCTTCCCCCTAGAACTTGCACAGAATCACGAGTTTTACAAAAATGCAGATGTCCGACCCCCCTTCACATATGCTTCACTTATCCGACAGGTGAGCAATTCATTGTTTTTGGGAAAGGTGAAAGAGTGTTGGCTTTGAGCAGTGATTCCCAACCCTAAATAATCCAGGCGTTCTTGGACTCCAGCTCCCAGAAACCCTGTCCATCACAGTTACTGGTGAAGGCTTCTGGGAGCTTCAGTTTAAGAACCCCTGAGTTTCCTAAGGTTGGGAATCACAGGATTAGTTCCATTATTCGTGCTTATCGTGAATGCTTCTTCTGGCAAACAGATGTAGCTGCCTTGAATTTTGTTTCTTCTGCTGACCCTGTGAAGTGCAGTTTGGATGAGTGGATGAGGTAAAAATGTGACTGTTTTAAACACAGAGTTGTGTGTTTGCTCTTCTAGAGAATTCCTTGGATTTTACATACCCAGCTGGGCTTTTTTTTTCTGTGTTTTATTCAGCAGTACCTCTTACAACTAAGACTAAAGCATGACACTACTGAAGATAAATGGATGGCAAATAGATATTAGTTCTCTTCTTCTGTTACCTTTTTCATGCAGAGTTCTGAGATCCATGTTTGCATATTCTGTTGCTTCCTAACAAACAGGCATTCACTACTTAATACACTCTAGTTTTTTTTTTCCATTATAAGCTCCAGCACCTCACTGACCTTTCCTCACACTGCTGAGGCTGACAGAACCTGAGATCCACAATATCTGAAGGGCACCAAGTTGAAAAAGGGCAGCATTATGATTTAAGGCAGAAATCTACTGCCTTGCACAAGTAGAGTAAGTTCATTTGACTCAATGAAACTTACAACGGAGGTTGCTCTGATTTCCTCTCAGCAGTGATTTTTATCAGCTATGGAGCTTTTGTAGTCCCTTTGCTGAATGATGCATTAACGTCAAATACAGGGATTGGTGATGAAGGGAGTTTTCAGAAACATTAATGTCAGTTACACGCTGAACTCCCACTCAAACTCTGGTTGACTATCTTGAGGGATTTTCAAAACTTACCCGGCAGTAGAAATAATTTTGAAGTCATTTCTGCAGAATCACTAACCTTGTGCCTAGTAACTGAAGTTATCATGAAGAGGTTTGTTTTACCAGTGCCATTTCCTGGTTAGTAATCTTTGTGGGGATTAAAATAGCCCCTCTCTGTAAGTCACAGGCTTCAAGTTGCTGCACATGTTTAAATAGTCTGTTCCCATTTACACGAGGAAGGGAGTTGTGTTAACAGTAGGTTTATCCTGTGCTGCTGTGTTCCTGATTTTCCTGGCATAAATAGTTGCGTTTCCTGTTGTGTTAGAGTATAAGTGGTAGAGTTAATAAGTACCATTGTTAGTGGACCATAACAATTGAAAATACCTTTCAGCCATAGCTTTCCGGCACAGCAGGTGGATTTTTTGTGTATGTCACAGTTTCTTGGATGAACTGCAACCTTCTGTCTCCAGAGCTGCCAACAGCACATCTTTGACAAAAGCTAAATTCCCTAAGGTGTGTTGCTCCTTGGTGATACTGCATTGTGCTGTAGAAGTCTTTTGAGACCTTTCTGTACAGACTTGTTCTCCTCTGGTTAAATGTATGCCTTGATTCTGCATGTAGAAATATCCTTAAGAGGAGAGATACTAATACAATCATTTGTATTGTCTTTTATTGCCTTTTAAATTCTAGACAACAAGATTCAATTAGAATGGCTTTTGCATTTCATCTTGCTATATCATATTCTTCAGATTAGTCTCTTTGGAGTACTCGGTATCCTGGTAGCTTTTCCAAGAACTAGCATGCCACACAGATACCTTAATAAGGCCGAAATTTTGGAATATTCTCAAGATCATTTCTCATCTCTCCACTCCCACATTTTGAACATCGGCAGTGATATGTATAAATGTGTCCAATCAAATCAAACAAACTATATGGTTCACTGTCCAGCTAGGTTTAGGCTGATGTTCACAAATGAGGCATAGTGACTATTACCTCTCATTGATAGCAAGTAACTGGGAGTGTATTTTGTCTGAGTTAGAGCTTTGTTTCTAGTTAGTGTGGCTAACTATAATTTGTCCTCCATAGATTTGTCTTAACCCTTCAGCTGTTTCTAAAACTATTTAAACTGCCAGTTACCACTATGATACTTTTGTCTACACTCTGCTGCCTTTTTCTTAATTCACGGATTCACTGAATTACACAATGTCTACATATTTTTTTTTAAATCACTGATTTACCAGATCCACACAATTCATTCTTACACTTGAATTTTAATGGTAAAGTGGATGGTGACAATTAATCACAAGCACCAAATTTTTGTAGTGTAACAGTGGCAGTACATTTGGGAGTGGCATGCCCCCACTAGACTCAGCATAGTCCAGTGTGGCCCTCAGCCCCTGGGAAGTTGCCAGCTGCTGCTTAGCTGTATTCTGCTTCTACCGTGTTTCCCCGAAAATAAGACACTGTCTTATATTTATTTTTTCTCAACAAGATACACTAGGGCTTATTTTTGGGAAAACAGGAACTGCAAGCAAACATGCTACGAAGTATGGTAACTTTGATGGCCCAAGTGAACGGGGGGGCAAGGATGGAAAGAGGGGCAATGTGCACTGTGTGTGTGTGTGTATGCGCGCACACAGGTACAACCACGGCCATCACTAGGTCTTATTATCGGGGTAGGGCTTATACAGTGGTACCTTGTATAAAGGAATTAATTCGTTTCAAATGAAATTATGTTAAGCAAATTTTCCTTTATACAAATTCCCCTAGGAATGCATTGAAAATGGAGTAATCCCATTTTTATGTTGTACAGATTTTTCCCATAGGCAATTATGTTAAACAAATTTCCCCTATCTCTGGAATTTTTTATGTTGTACAGATTTTATGTTATACAAGCTGTTTGTTATACAAGGGTCCACTGTATTTAACAAATGCATAGAAATCCTGCTAGGGCTTATTTTGGGGCTAGGTCTTATTTTCGGGAAAACAGGGTAAAACATCTAATGATACCTTTTCATTATTGAGTATATCTTTATTTTTATAAATATGATTACACATGGCTCTTGAATGGTTAGTCTAAGTCAGTTTAGCCAATGGAAGATCTAGCCTGTTCTCTGTTCTCCTTTTGAAGCCAGGATAAGGATGAAAGAAAAAAGAAATGGACCGTTTCATGTAGTTGACCTTGAGCTACATAACTCAGATGAAAATCACAGAATTACAATCAATTCTAGCTAATCTGTCCAGCTCTGATCCAGTACAATTCCTAGTTTGAAGCAATGATTGTTATATTTTGCTCAGTCATTTTATTCCCCTGCATCTTGGTTCTTTGCATACATTATCATACTCTCTCTCACCATAGTAACTGGATGTTTTCTCCCAGGTTTGTTGAAAGATGGGCAGAGCGATCTAGCTCAATAATCTTCTTGAGCTATTAATTATTATTTTTTGTTCAGAACATCCAGATCGACAGAATGTGAAACAGAATTGGTGCATTTGCTAAGGATTTGTGCTGCTACGTAGAAATATCTACATATGTGTTACTGTAATCTGTGGATATGACTGCATCCATTAGTGGAGATATTAGGGGCCAGTAAATGATGAAAACTGTATGATAATTGCTACGTTTTACAGTCAGGTAAATGTGACTTGGTCAGTGATGAGTAGAGCAGTGGGAGAACTGGTTTTTGTTCACTTGGGGATCTGATGTATTAGGTTATAATATACTGTAACAATTTTTGAAATAAAGGTTATGTGCCCATTGTCAAGGGCTGTGTTTCTCTGTACCAGTAGGCATAGCTGAGAATGCAGACCTTTTGAGTGAATATGCAAGTGGCATTGCAGGGTTAAACTGCTGAGTTTCTTGACTGAAAGGTCAGCAGTTCGAATCTGTGTGACAGGGTGAGCTCCCGTTCCTTGTCCCAACCTAGCAATTCAAAAGCAATGTGGGTAGATAAATACAGTGGACCCTTGTATAACAAACAGCTCGTATAACATAAAAATTGTACAACATAAAAAATTCCGGAGATAGGGGAAATTTGCTTAACATAATTGCCTATGGGGAAAATCCATACAACATAAAAATGGGATCACTCCATTTTCAATGCATTCCTATGGGAATTTGTATAAAGGAAAATTTGCTTAACATAATTTCATTTGGAACGAATTAATTCCTTTATACAAGGTACCACTGTAGTTACCACTTGGTGGGAAGGGAAGTGTTCCGTGCACTTGTGTATTTAGTCATGCAAGCCACATGACCATGAGAATGTGTCTACAGACAAACACCATCTCATTGGCTTATAAATGGAGATGAGCACTGGCTCTTAGAGTTGGAGATGACTTAAGTGTCAGGGTCAACCTTTCCCCTTACTTTTTGCAAAAATAAAACGTTTGACACGTTCTGCATTGGATCTGTCCTAAAATGGATGCACTAAATTCTGAGAATATACTTTCCAGACAGGGTTAAGTTTCTTCACTTCCTTTTCCTATTAATTAATTGAAGTACCTGTCCAATCTATAATGCATATCTGGCTTTTACTATCTTGGTTTATAACCTTAGCATAAGTAATTTCCTTGCAGCTTCTAAGGGTTCTCTTGTACCTTTAACTGAGGCTATATTGATGGTAGTTTATTCATGCCTACATATTATGCTCAGTGTCTTATTATTCAGTTTGATTTTTCTTGGTTCTATGAAGCTGTATTGCTGTGATGTTAGCAGGACAGTGTTGTATTGGTTGATCATTCATGCCTTCCACTCGTCACCTGATATCACAATCCTCTACGCAGAAGCATTAGCCCTTAATTAAAGCTTTTTTAATGTGTAGTTTTCAAAAGATGCCAAACATCTACTAATTGTTTGCAGAATTTTCTACCTAGCCTTATAATTGTACCATCTGCAAAAAGTTATTTGGCTGATGACTGGCAGTTAACTTTTTGTCTTGTTTAAATGCAGGCTATCCTTGAGACACCCGACAGGCAGCTAACATTGAATGAAATCTACAATTGGTTCACACGGATGTTTGCCTATTTCAGGAGAAACACAGCTACCTGGAAGGTAAAGCTTAGCCTAGGGTTTATTAAGTACAGTCATAGGGAATATACACACCTTCTCCATTATATAACTTTTCATAGAATGCCACTCTATTTTAAGTATTAAAGTTAGAAGACATATAACAGAATTGATGCCAAAGCTATTTTTTTGTTAGGAGATGGTTTCTGAGGAGGTGGGGGAGGTTGTTAGGCAGCCATAAGTACCACATCTGAGTGGTATCTTATATCTTGGTTACAAAGAAGATCTTGGGAATTATATGTAACTCAATATATTGTGGCATATCAAAGTATTCAATTAGTCTACAACCTGCTGATTGTTTCATTTTAGAGCAGTACAACAGGATGGTAAAAATTCTATGGGGATATGTACTGTACATGTTGGCATTCTGCTTTTATTTAGAATTGGTAAAGAATGGTCATGTAGAAATAGCCTTTACATGGTATCAACCTGCAGATCCAGGTTCCATTCCTATACTCAGATTTGCAAATCTAGTTATATGTTATAACTTACAGTGATGAGAAATGCATTTGTAAAAGGGAAATCTGTACTTCCTGTAGTACACAGTATTTACCTGAGGTTGACTCCAGGTGGTAAAACAGAAAAAAATGATGTTTGAGTGATCTGCACATTCTCCTTTCCTGTTTCATTTATAACACTTGAGGTTTTTCTTCCTCACTTTTCTCTACAGTGTGATGTATATTTTGTACAAATAAGATCAGCAAGCTGCTCATTCAAATGCCATCCAGTATATGCCGTAAAATTGGCAAAGTATCTGAATCTGTATCTGTTTTTGTGTTGTATTTTTTATTCTCATTTTTATTTTTTTCTGCTGCCAATTGGGGAGGGGGGGAAGGTTCAGGCTAATTCAGGAGAAGAACCTGGGATTAATGAGCATGACTTTCTTGAGTACATGGAGTATAAATGGGAAAATTCTACCTAACATCCTTCTGAACTTCTGTAGTTCCTGGGTTATGTAGTTGCAGTGTGTTCTAATGAGAAAATTACAGATCCTCATCAAAACTGACATATTGAGAATTTAGCATAGAATGTGTCAAACTGCATGGGTGGTGACACAAGATAGAGAATTATATTCCAACTTTCAGAAGAATGTGTTTCAGACCTCTGAGGTGGGGGCAGTGATATGTGGGTAGGTGACAACAGCATGTGACCAACCTGTTCCATTAGAAGGCAGCAGAAATAGTTCTGAAGCTGCCGTCACGTGGCTTGGCTACAGGAAAAGCAGAAGGGAAGTTAGAGATGCCAGAAATAGAAAATAAGGTTAATGATAACCTGGGGGTTCATATCTCACTGCATGTGGCAAATAGAAGATGCCTCAGATGAGTTAGCTACCATTCAGGCTGGCTTTCCACAGCATTGGGAGTTCTCCACACAATACAGATAGTCTCCTGAGAGAAAAATAATGTATGTACACACACAAGCAAGCTGCTGCTACTTAACCTTCAGTCTTTGGGAAGAAGAATATGAGAAAATAACTTAATTCTTGTAGTTGGAGACTGTTTTGTGTACCTTGACGTGATCCTGTGTTCAGCCTAAACTCTTGATGGAATGTTGTCTTAAGTCCCAAGCAGTTGATATTTCTATTTATCTGTGAATTCTAAAAATAGAGAGGTATTCATTTCCTCTGTATTTGTGTTCACATCTAGTACAGTTTGAGGCCTTGAATGCTATTAGAATCATGTATATCTTGCTCGCTTTATAACTCTCTCCTGAGCCCACACTCAGGTAACTGACTAGGGCATCATTAATGAGTCCACAGCTTGCACAGTTTCTTTCTCAAAAGCAGTAATTGGCAATGGGAGTTTGGTTTTTGGTTGGGAGAGTAGGGAGTGTAAGTCTGGGGTAGGCTATATAACATTCATGTAGAACGCCCCAGTTTCATTTCTAAGTATCTCCAAGAAGGACTAGGAATCTGGGAGTTGTCCTTGTGAAGCAGTGGCTTTATAAGGCAGTTCTTCAATGTGATCTCTGTGAATCATACATATGGGTTCAGCATTTGTGCAGAAACCTCCCTTGGAACTTTTTAGAATCTAAGGAGAAACACCACTTAATATACTCAGGTACACCGTGACTGCTTTCATCTATTTCTCCTTTGTTCACTGCATGAGCAGCATCTTCCTGCAGCCTTACTTACCTAGAATTTTATGATTTTAACTGTATATAGTTTTTTCCTTTACTTCTTCTAATTCCTCATTTCCCCCCAACCCATTAAAACAGTAGCGTAATCGTTATCTTAATTTTTATTGGACTTCTGTTTCCCACCTTAATTTTATGGCCTCTGGGGATCTATCTTTTCAAGAAGTGTGTTGTTTGTGGAACATCAGCTGAGAGACACGATTAATGCCTTCAATGAACACGTTATCCAAATTCTAAAATTTTTAAGAGCTAAACTTACATCACTCTGAAAAATTGCCTGCAAAATCCATAAATTCACACTCTCAACTGTCAGAGAGCCTGCAAGCACCATGGAAAAGGTCTTCCTTTAGAGCATTGGAAGCCCTAAAAAATATAAATCTTCCAACCTCAGTTTTCCCTTTGTTGACTTAAGAATGCACTTTGATATCAGCATGGCCTTCAGTGTTGGAAAGTGTCTTTGGTATTGCCCCAGCTGACCATTAAAAGCCAAACAAATCTTAAAAATGCAAAAAGAGAAACAAACACCATGAATTACCTTCCTGTTTTAAGCCCCAAGTACCAGAACTTCAAACTACAACATCAAATCAAGCCTCCCTGTTGGAGCAATTATAAACCCTCTCAGCTTAGAAGGACGGTGATATTATGTGCCTGGGATTGGTCTCTGTCTCTGAGGGAGAGTTAGTGGGATCACCTCCCATACTGCATACACTACATTGTTCTTCAGGTGGGTTGATACGACAAGTGCTGATGAAGCCATCACTGCTTATTCCTCCACAACACAGTTGGTCTAGGAGCTGGAACCATAGATAGTCACAATTGAAACTGAGATTTCTGTTGGCATCACTATTATTGTAGTCCCAGCTCCAATTTTGATCCTCGACTCTGAGAAGGTCCAGGCATGATACACGGTCACCAATTCTGCAGAGATCATTTACTTATTTATTTATTTATTTTTCTACTTATCAATCACCTGAATTTCCCTCGGGAACTCTGGGCAGTGTACAACAAATTGCCCGAATAAACAATTTGCCCAAAATAACAATCCTCACAATAAATCAAATAAAAAAAGATAAAACAAAAAAACAAACAACATATGACAAAAGATCCGGCAAGAAGGGGTGGGAAAAACAAAACGAACCAACTGAGGAACAAACATGCTATCGTGCACTCATTGATAACCAAAGTATTCCCTAAAAAGCCAGTTTTTCGGTCTAGGGTCCGCATAGCGTTTGTTGCAGAGGTGGAAAAGAAGAGATAGAGCTGTGTGTCATCAGCGTACTGATGACAGCAGGCTCCATAACTCCAAATGACCTCAGCCAGTGGCCTCATGTAGATGTTAAAGAGCATCAGGGATATCGCTGACCCCTGGGGCACTCCACAAGGGGCCGACAAGGAAGAACAAAGCATGACCCCCATTACCCGCCTCAGGCAACCTGCCCAGGAGGATACCGTGGTTGACGGTATCAAAGGCCGCTGACAGATTGAGGAGGACCAACAGGGTAGAGCAACCCCTGTCAGCACACACACACACACCGGAGGTCATCTTCCAATGCGACCAGGGCTGTCTCAGTCCCATGCCACGGCCTGAACCCAGACTGGAATGGATCCAGGACACAAACTTCCTCCATGAACGACTAGAGCCTGACCGTGGCAACCCGCTCGATCACCTTGCCTAAAAAGGGAACATTGGCAACTGGAAGTAGTTAGACAAATCGTCAGCAGCCAAGCCAGGTATTTTAAGAATGGGTTGGATTGCAGTGTCCTTCAGGCGAGTGGGAAGAACCCTGTCCCTGAAGGAAGCAGACACGATTGCAACTGTCCATTCTGGCATGTTCTCCCCAGCAATCTTAATCAGCCAGGCCGGGCAAAGGGTCAAACAGAGAAGCCGCCAGTTGGCAGTGAGCCAGTGCCCCAGAGGCCTCAGCTGGAGTTACAGACCGAAACTCCACAAATCAGGGAGAACAAGGGAGTGCGGCAGGAGCAATTCTCGGAGATAGACTAGTGGAACTGGAGTCCAGATCAGCTCAGATGGCCTCAATTTTAGATTTAAAATGGGATGCAAAGGACTCACTTGTGAAATCACCAGGAGGAGGCCTCCGCTGACCAGGATTGGAGAGGTCCCGAACCACCCTGAGCAGCTCAGCCTGGCAGTTTGAAGCCTCACCAACTCTCAGGGAGGCATGAGATCTTTTTGCCTCCCTGATCGCCCTGACATAGCAGCTGGTCAGCATTTTAACGGCAGCCCTATTACTTTCCGTCAAGCCTCCTCCTTTCTTACTTCATCACCCGCAACTCAGACGTGAACCACGGCTCAGCAACGGATGAGGCGCTTGGGGGAGATCTGTTTGACTGCCTGGTGGCATCCCCATGCCATCTATCTACCAAAGCGTCAACTGGATCGTCGACCAGACCATGATAGGGAATATGCAGAGCTCAAAAGGATGATATGGATAATCAAATCCAGTTCCTCTCAAGGAGGCACAAGGGAAAATTGAACTCCCAACCTCTCACTCCACATCCGGAGACCTAACCCACTGAGCCGTGTAAATTGAACCTACCTTCCCTTTCTCCCTCCTTCTGTTGGCCAGCTAGCAGCTTTCATATTCACCAGGCACACATCACTACAGACACTTTAGTACTCTCCATCATTCTCAAAGTTACATCATAGAGTTCCACCATCTTCCACCAACAGGATGTTTTTCACACTGTCCAGTATCCTAAAGGACACAGTACAAGTATTACTTCAAAGGCACAAAATTCCTGGTGGACCATACCTATTTACCTACTAATGGGAATTCCCTACAGGCAGCTCCACCTCATCCATTTTCATTAGAAATCTATGTAGGTGGGAAGTACATGCAAAGACAGTACCATTCTCAGTTCCTGAACTTCAAAGGAGTTTTGTCATCATATCAACTGTCTCAATTTTTTGGCAAATACCAAAGCATTTCAGGTTTTTGAAACAGAGGGTAGCACTAAATTGGCACTTCTCCAGGTGCCAATTTAGTGCTACCCTCTGTTTCTGTCTCTTAGCCAGTTTCTGATCCAAGACAAGACCTGTACCTTGTTTCCATGACTGGCAAGTTTATTCAGGAGCCTTTGATGCAGGACCTGGTCAAAGGCCTTCTGAAAGTCCAGATAAACAATGTCAATTGGATCTCCCTTATCCACCTGCTTGTTGACACTCTCAAAGAATTCCAACAAATTAGTGAAGGATGATTTGCCCTTGCAAAAGTCACATTGAAGATACCTTTGTAGTAGTTTTCTTCCTGGTAAAGCACTATTTGAGCAATATTGTGCACTCTTAAAGCAGTATGGTATATGTCAGTATGTTTTATGTTGAAGCAGTTCACATTTCCTCTCTTTACTATTAATGACTGCATGTTGTCAAGTTGATTATGACTTATGGAAACTCTTTCCAGGGTTTTCTAGGTAGATAGCACACAGAAGTGGTTTACCATTCCCTTCTTCTTGGTGTGGCCTGGGACAGTGCTCTTCTTATAGAAGGAATAGTGAGGAATCAAATTCCCACCCTCTAGTTCATGTACCTAAAATACAAAGCTATCCAGTTTACTCTTGATAATGTTTTCTGTCTATTATTATTATTATTATTATTATTATTATTATTATTATTATTATTA
>JAHTLZ010000129.1:59045125-59089280 GCA_023846285.1 Phrynocephalus versicolor
TATTATTATTATTATTATTATTATTATTATTATTATTATTATTATTAATAATAATAATAATAATAATAATAATAATAATTAATAATAATAATAATAATAATTAGCCTACTTATTGCTTCTGTTGTGTTTTCCGTGTGAATTAGAGGGTAGAAGAGACTATCCTGAGGATGAAAAAGTGGAAAAGGGAGTGGGAAAGAGGAGAGCCTGTGTCCAGAGTAGACTGGCGGGGGTATTGTCTTCCTGCTGCTGTGCATATCTCCTTCCAGCCAAAACCCTGATAAGGTTCCATCCTCCAGACATGACATAATTCTGCCACTGTCACATGTAGACCTTGATATGATCACTTCCACAGACAGGAAGCTAGGGTCATTGTGTATCCGTCAAACACTGATAACAGCCAAGCAAAGCTTGCTGCCCATTAACTGAACTCAAGCCTGGGACAAGTAAGTTACTTTTGAGAATAAGGAAGAGGTCGTAGCATCAGGTGGTTTCTAGAAGGAGCTCTGGAAATCCCAGGTCTGTAAAAGTTTGTTGAAGAGTAGTTGCTATGTAGTTATATACAGGCTTTGCTAATACCTGTTGTATAGTTACACAGTCTTTTGCTAGAATGATCCTGTAGTTCCACCATGAAGACACCAGAGATTTGGGGAGCAAGACAGAGGAATAAATGTTAGATATATTTTGGTGTGTTGTTTCTGCGGCTTAATTATATAATGAAAAATTATGTTCAATTGATGTCTGCAGCGCCTCCTCTGATACTATACTAGTGAACAACCTGTGTCCCCATGTTCTGGAAGACAAACAGACAGGAATATTGAACCCCCAAATACCTAAATACTGTGTAGTCCATTTATTGCTGGCCAGTCACCTTTTTTGTGTTTCATTTGTGAAGCCTTCATTGGCAGCAAGTTTCATGAAGAGATTCTTGTTTTACAAATGAGTTTCAAGTCTTTGGCAAAAGAATGGAAATGTTTTCTCATTCTTTGACCATCCTTTCTTTTGGGTCCTGTCTGATGAAGAAGAAACAGGGGCATCTTTTATGTCTTTAATTCTGTCTAATGTTTATGGACATACATTATATCAAGATTTGCACATGAACCTAAAGTTACACATGAGACTGGTGACTTGAAACTAAATCAAGAGTGCACATAAAGTGAGGTAATCAGTCCTTCCATAACATGAGAAAGCATGTGATGCATGTCGTCTGGCTTTTTCATTCAATGTTACCAAAATGGGATAAGTACAAAAAGCAAAAAAATGGTGCACCCAAAAGACTGCAAATGAAGAAGATACAAATGTCTCTGGATAATGAAGGAAGTAGAAGTGGCTATTTATTATATTTAAAACAAAGCCCAATGGGTTTCGGCCACAAAGACGTTCTTCAGGGGAAAGTTTACAATCGCGAAGTATTCAAAACCTTGAAAAGAGTTATCTGCAGAGATATCTCTCACAGCTAGCAAACTGTCAGGAACGTCTGACTCCACCAGTGGATGTGAGAATGATGCTTAAAGAACACACTCCTTTTCTTAACCCTCATTGTTTCTCTACCAATGGCGAGATTTCCCATCATCAATGTCTAGCATACTTGTTAGTCAAGATTTATTGGCGCTCTTATCCAAAAACATCTACAGACTTGCCTACCCCATGTCTGTATAGAGTCAGACTCATCTGTATACACTCTGATCTCTGTTATTCAACATTCCTTTTGTTTTTCCCCATCACCAATATTCCCTGAAACCCCTTCTTTCATTACTTGCTCTCTTCCTCAGCAGCATATTTTTTTTCCTTTTCACCACGTCTTCTATTGGCTTACTCTTGCTACCTGCTGTTTATTGGTCTGAATTAAAACAAATAACATGAGGGTTCTAGGGGATGACACAAATGCCTCAAGAACCACTCAGGGCCCTCAGGCAGCATATTGTCCACACTGTCTTCCTTATCTATCCATTTTTCAGTCCTTCAATTTGTTTTGTATGAAAACAAAAAGTGTTTTGCTTCTGACACCATTGTCTGTTCTTCACCCTCCTACTGAATAACTAAGTCTTAAGACATATTTGTTTTTGTTTTCCCAGCAAAAAGCATATTAAGGGCAGTGTTACTTATTATTTGACACAAAAACCGGTTATTTATTTATTTATTTATTTATTTATTTATTTATTTATTTATTTATTTATGTATTTATTTATTTATTTATGAGCTTGTATCCCGCCCATCTTCCCAGTGGGAACTCTGGGCGGCTAACAGCAATAAAAACACATAAAAACAGCGGTTGAAACTGCAAGCAGTAAAGGCAGCAGAGAACAAGAAGGCGACGAGCCGAGCCCGAGGAGAAGGGAAAAAAAAGAAAAGAGGAAACTAATTCACAAGGAAGCCGAAGGCCTCTCTAAAAAAGAGGGTATTTTGCAATTGATTGTATGTGATCAGGAAGTATAGCTGATCTACAGCAATCTCTTTTATACAATTTGTTTAGCACTGATATAAACAAAACACATCCTTGACCCATGTTGTAGAAAAAGTACTGAGCAGTATTCTTTTGCTAATCCCAAATATAGTAGATCCATTGATTCCATTGAATTCACAAACTTTAACAGTTAAGGAGCCGCATGGCGCAGTGGTTAAATGCCTGTATAGCAGATAAAATTGCTCATGACCTGGGTTCAATCCTAGGTAGCCAGCTCATGGTTGACTCAAGCATCCATCCATCCAAGGTCGGTAAAATGAGCTTGCTTGGTGGGGGGGGGGGATGTGTAGCCTGCATACTGTAATTAAACTGTAAACTGCCCAGAGACTACTTGAAGTGGTAATGGGGTGGTATGTAAGCAGAACACCTTTTGATTCAGTAGGTCTCCTCTAGCTGAGATTAGCAAAAGCATGTTGGACAAGATTTTTTTAAGTGTTATATCTAAAACCATGTAAATTTGGAGAAGCTTTTCATATGCAGAAAGGTTTGTTTGGTTGCCAAATCTACTGTCAAGTTTATTACCTTACCTGTACTTAATCTAAGAAGAGGGAATGCACAGTGCAGATTGCCATGTCCCCACTGTGCTTCTGGGAGAGCCAAAATAATCAGGATGCGGACTACCATTGTCTGACTAGCTTTAGCATATGCAACCCATTCCAAGTAGAAGTTTTTTCTTGCTGATACACATAATTGTCATAGTCCGGTGTCTTTAGAAGCTCTGAATCTTGTTTGTCATACCCCTGTAGAGTGTCTCTTACTCCTTTATTTAGTTGCCTCTCACATCGGAGAAGGGATCCCTCCATTTCCGGTTAATGAAAGCTGCGTGTACAGCACGGTGCTCAGGAAACGAATTGTCGGAAACTCTGATGCAGAGATGTGCTCACCACTTGACAGATGTTCATCCATAAATGACGGCAGATAGTTAACCTCTTCAAGTACAAAATGAGAGACTTGAATGAATTTCATTCTTGCTTGTTCAAGAATTATATATATTTAGTCAGTGGAGTCTAGAAAACAATTATTAGCTGACACCTAGTAAATTCACCTGCCAGAGGAGGAATTTTTCCTACTATGTAATTATTTACATTACAACAAATTCTAGCTATTATAGCTTATGCTGTACTATAATCACATTTCCAAGCACCAGATATGAAAGTGCTTAAGGGAATATAATCACTGTGAAATTTCCAAGAAGCATGTGATGTCTTCACTCACAATACTAACAGCAGATAGCCTTGTGCTTCCCAGCTTTCCTTACAGTTTTAGAGCATAGGTATAAGGGAGTGCTTGCTTACTGCTCTAAGGTATGTAGGCTAACATATAAGTGTGGTTATATCTCCAGCACTACCACTTATTTGACTTTATCTTCTGCTAATTTCCGTTCCACTAAAAGCAGTTTCCAGTACAGTGATACCACAACTTATGAATTTAATCGGTTCCAAATGCATGCTCTTAAGTCGAACTACTCTAAAGTCGGGGTACCCATCTAAAAATTTAAAAAACAAGTTAAAAATTTTAAAAAATGTTTTGTAAGTCAAGCAGACCATATCTAAAATTTGTAAGGCGGCAGTTAAAACGCCAACAGTTTTCTGCTCTTAAGTTGAGCTGCTCTTAAGTTGGGGTACCGCTGTATTTTTTAAATGGATGTCTGCAGCAAAGAAAGCTAAGCATGGAGACTTTTGTACTTTCTGCACTGCAGTCAGAAAGTGAGAATATATGGAAGCCTGTGTTAGAAGTGAACATGCATCGACTTCTCTGCTCCAGCCATCTGTGTTAAATGTGTGGACAGCAGTGCACAAGAGTTATGTTGCCTAACTGAATTGCAGCAGTAGTACCCCTATCCCATTGCTTCTCAGTTGCATGGAGCCCCATGATTTTTGAAGGAATAGAAGTTGCCAAACAGAGGGTTCTTAGCACATGAACTGAACTATTGCTAACTCTCCAGCCTCAGATGAATGAACTTTCCATTCTTTTCTCTACCACCTGTAAAATGTGAGCCTTTCTATTGGAAGAGAAGTGATGATGGCTGAAGCCAAAGAAGAGCCACTGTGCCACCCTGCCAGGAACATTTTTTGCCCCTTCTAGGAATTTCTTTGTTTTAAAAAAATACACATACACTGAGGATTCGGTTAGAAAATAAGAATATATTTCTCTTTGTTTTTGTTCTCACCCCTCTTCTCTTCTTCCTTACTCAGCATTAAAAATACTCATGCCATTCTTTTAAAAAAAGCATTTCACATATTAAAGCCTTTTTTGTATATTTGTAGGTGCCACAATTAGGCTTGCAGTTGAGTAGATGTGATAGGAGCTGTTGTGCATTGTGGCTTTCATATGTTCATATGATACATGCCTTTATTGAAATATGTCTTTGTTGTATTTGCAGTTATATTTCTAGACGTACACTTCCCAAAATTCAGGCTACATTCTAGATTTTTTAAATGTACTTCTAAACCATGTAAAGCTGGGCAAGTTTCAGATGTAGTCAGGATATATCCCATGGGCATCTGATTGGAAAGGTTTGAGAAACTAATGCCAACTCCAGTGCATGCCTGTGATTCTAAAGTGAGGCAGTACCTAATGCATATCCCCACCCATAGTCAGTGTTGGAAGGCCAAGGAGCAAACAAAGGAGGAGGCTGACTAAAGTCCCTCCAAAGGGTGTGTCAAATCAAGGCACTGCTGAGGATGGGTAAAGAAATTTCTTTGGCTTTTGTTTCAGTGGAGACTTACCAAATCTGAACCTGAATGTGATCTAGAACACTGTCTTGAAATTGGATTACAAATATGGACTGGGTAAAATACTGAGCACTTAAAATGTACGCAAAATACATGCCTTTTTAAAAGTACACATTTGAAGAAATTGAGCAAAAAAAATTTTTTTTTTGAGAAATCACTTTTAGAATTACATATTCACAAATAAACTAGAAATGGGACACATTTTAAAATGCTGTACAGTGCATGCATATTTTAAAGGATATATTTTGTATGAAGATGAAATACAAAACAAAATACTGTCTCATTTGGAAACATAATGGATTCAACTTCGGAGTGGGGGGGAAATGAGAACCCGAGTGAAATTGAGCTTGACAGTTCCACTCATGCCTAGGCTACACCACAGAAAAGAATGCCAAACATCTATTGTCTGCAAGCCTATCCCTACCTCATTGTGGGAACAAACATTGATGAACCTCATTGGCCCATTAAGATGTGGGTGATTTCTGGACATCCCCTTCCTCCTCCTCCTCCTCCTCCTCCTCCTCTTTCAGGATTTAGAGTAGTCAGCAGAGCTGATACTGTTTTCCCAGTGTGTTACAGGCAAGCTGCTTAAGATGTGCAGATTATTTGTGTCCACACACACACATGAAAATATGTTTAGTGTGTGAATGACTGAAGAAATGAAACCTTTTTGTCCTGATACCATGGTTGTTAACATAAGAAAACAGCTCAGGAAAGGAGCAAAAAGACCAGAGGAAGAGAAGAGGCAACACATAGATGTAGGAAAAGCGTGATAGGAAAACACGAAAATAAAAGAAAAATGTGATGGAAATGTGTTGGGGTTGAGGGAATACTGGTTTTAGAAACACATAGAAAAGAACAAGGAACCAGAAATGAAGGTTAAATTTAAGATGTTTCTGAGACAAAAAAAAACATTTAGAAAAACCTGTAAGGTATGCAGTAGATTATAGGCAAACGGAGAGAAAAGCAAGTGATAGATGGGATGCTGAAATACTGAGGTGATAGTGGGAAGGAAAAGGAAATACATAGTGGGTTATTGAGAAAAACAGAGAGAATTGCTTGAAAAGAAAACATTGTTTATTAAAAATACTTTCCCCTGTCTAATGTGGCAGTGCAGCCCTCTTGAGTGAATAAATTCTGAAAGTGGTACTTCCTGATTGTAGAGTTTTCATTCCTGTTCCAACAAGATGCAGGAGCTTTTCTTTTCTCTCTCTCTCTCCAGGAGTGGGATTTATGCTCTTCCCATTCCATCTGCTTAGCAAGGGGGGGGGCGCGAGGAGGAAACTCAAAGAGACTGTGAGCAGGGACAGCAGACACTGAGCTCTGGGAGTGTTCCAGAACATGTGCTAATTGCTTCACTGTCTGGATTTGCCAAAATATGTAGACAACAACATGAGGCATTTTCTGCTTGTCCGAAAAACCAGTTTGGCCACTGCTATACAAACAGAATGAAATTCAGTGGAAAATTTGAACATGTGCTTGGCACTCCCGCTATAAACCATTAGCACCTGAAAGTATGCTATTTTGGCTGTATTGTGCTCTAGCCCTATTGGGGGGAACGTTATTGGCACAGAACATAACAATAAAGCAGCTAAAAAAAGAAAACTTGCCACAGCTATTTTCTCACTTGCTAATTATAGATTAAACTATGTTGATAATTTTACACCTTTCTGTGCCGCTTGTTCACTTTGTACTATTAACATCCTTTATTCTGAAGAAACATGTATTAGTTTGATTCAAGGTGTTTTCCACTGGATTAATCTTTCACACAGTCTGCAAAAACTTGTCTGCAAATCTGTCGTTACTGCATGAATGAGTACTAACTGTATTTACTCCTGTCACTTAGTGACTAAATTATAGATGTTCCAGTTGCTTATTAAGGAATTTGTCCCTTCCTGTGCCTCACTTGGAAATGTGGCCAACTCGGTTTTAAAGAAAATGTTAACTGCTGCAGTTCATTACATCCTTAAATCAGTTATATGTTGATTGGTGTGCTGTGATTCAAGATAATTCACCGTGAACTATGGAAAAATACGTTAACTTTACAATACTCAGCATGAAACATTATATGTTGGTTTACCTGTATTTTGACTTTGTATGATTTAAATGTCCTTAGGTAAGCCTAAAACCATGTGCTTCCTTTAGGTGCTTTTTGTTTCCAGATACAGAGGATCTGCATGAATCTTCTGCCAAAAATATGTACAAGGATGATTTAATCCTAATATACACATGTTCATTTTATTCTCTGCCTAAAACCTTTGCACCATAACACATTGCCTTCTATTCCATTATTATGCCCGAAGCTCACCTGTGTATTCCCCATCCAACCCCTTGGAAACCTCTCAAGATTATTTCACATGCTGCTTTTCAAAAAAAGATGTTGTGTAAAATGTGTGGGTGTCCTCTGTAACAGCAGTATATGGGAGACTTTTGCTGTTATAGAAACGCACATGTCCCAGTAAGTAGTAACATCACACTGATAGTAACCTCGTCCAATCTCGTGTTGCACATTGGGTTTAACAGGGAAATTAAGGTTTGCCTTGTTTCAAAAGTCAAGGTCCAGGCTGAAAGCTTAGTGATACTAGTAAGATGTATACATAATTTGCTCTCTCTTAGATGTGGACAATTATCTAGCTAATTATCCCTGCTCTATTTATTCTGATGGTTAAATGCATCACCCTTTGAACAAGTGTCCTGGGAACATTTCTGCATTAAGGAAGGGGGAACCCATCTGCAGTTAGATTGTCTGTTTATTTTTCCTCCTTAACATGAAGTTAGAGCACAATACTAACTGAAAAGGGTATCTGTTAAGAGATAATTTTAAGCAAACTGGAATGCTGTGATCAATTTATTTTGTGAGTGCATACGGCAATCATAGAGTCCCCCTAATGGAGCAGGTGGGGCACTGCAGGTAAATATGCTTTCCCCAGTAACAAATAACTACAGACTGTGTTCTGTGAATGTTGTAAGTAGAATTTAAAGGATGTAAGACCTAGAAAAACAGCTGAAACTGTGTCTCTTAGACCTATACATAGAAAGTGCTGTCCTTAAAATTGTAGTGAAGGAAAGCGCTGAGAACACTTATTTGTCCTCTTTTTCTTCCACTGGGAAGTAAGGTCTTTAATGAGCAAAACTTCACAAGTTATACATCCTGCATTGGTGTAAACATGTACTTGTCAATACTTTTGTATATTATACATAATACATTGGGGCATTTTGAGAGTCTGCTAAAACTTTGATTTTAAAATAACTTTAAATTTCATTTTGTTTCATTTTAGTTTTCTTTCAAATTCCTCAGCAGCAATCTACAGGAATATTCAGATGTGATTTTCTTTTTATTTAATGTCTGACAAAATTAAAGAAGATGTTATTTAAAAAGGGAAGGAACAAAAATATCCAAGACAAAGCATATTCTAATTAGATGCATATTAATGTTGTCCTCTCACAAAGAAAGCATCTTCTTTTTTTCTTTTAAAATAATGGTGTTATCTTTGGCTGTCTGTATAGCGCTATTTAGCTACTCAGATAGCAGGAGCTGGATGAGTGCAAAGTAAACAGGTGCCAAGAGGTAAAGCAAGAGGCGCCTGTAAAGAAGCTGAAGAAGGATTTTATTGATAGGACAACAGCAGCACCCATAGTGGGAGTAGCTAAGAGATGTGCTGAATCATTAAGGTAGGAGCTAGGGAAAGAGGCTGGGCCAGGGGCGTAAAGCAAACATCATTAGAAAAGACAAAGATAAGAAGCAAACAGAGCAGCCAAGCCTGGTATTGAACAAATACTCTGTAAAATATAAAGCCTGTATTAAAATCAAGCAGAAAGACCACCCTGGAGCAGAGAACCACAGAATAGAAGCACAAGGAAATATATGCTTGGTGGTATACTTTGCTTCTATCACCTGTAAGGGCAAGGCATTTCGAAATCCAGATGTCAGAAGGCTTAGGTTCCTTTGGGAGGCTGAGAGCTATCAGAACCATCCTTTAGGTGGCTCAAGGGGGAAAGGCTAGATTCCAGTTTGTTGTGGTGTGAGGTCAGGTTATGCCTGTGTAACTTTGCTGGGTATTACAGCCAGACAAAGCAAATTGTGCAGTTTGTGCAATTGGTCACACAGTTCTGGCTCCAGCTGCTTGCACAGCATGTTGGGAGAACTGCTTCATGGATAGCGCTTCCTCCTTGGCACTGTTAGAGCTACCATGAGTGAAATGTTGAGTTGGCACCTCCAACACCACAGGATTTCAGACAATGTACCAGCGATAGATGGTGGTCATTTGTGATAAAACAAGAATGGACAACAATTCCCATCACCCTAGCATAGCCATTGGGAGGAAAGGCAGGAATTGCAACCAACATTTGGAGGGCCACAAATTTTTCTACCTTCACATAAAACATCACATTGGTGCTAAGCAAGCCTGAATTAGTTCCTAGAGACTGTACTTATGCCAATATGTATTTTCATACCACATTAATTATCTGACCACATTATCTTCTTTTGTTTTACACAACTGCATTGATAAATCAGATGACTTGAATTATTTACTCTTTAAAGCTCTTTTTTAAAAATAGCTTTTGACTACCTGTTGCTCTGCTAGTTTCAGTGCCAGGGTGTGGTCTGCCTTTGGAATGGTTGTAGTTCAGAAAACTCATTTTTTTTTCCTGGAACCAGATATGATGTTTCTGATAGTAACCAATCCCATCTACAGTAGCTGTTGTACTAAAAGCAAAATATCAGGCTGAAGGAGGAAGGGCCTGAACTTGTTTTGATTTCAGCATCCTGCCTTTCTGCAAACAAGTATCTTATCTGATACTCCCTTTCACCAGTATTTTGGGCTTGATTTTTTTTTTTTTGCATCCTCCTTCTCTCTTTCCCTCATGATTTGTGCCTCAGTTAAGCTCTGAGGCAGATTGCCTGGTCACAGATGATCCATCACAAAGTATTGCAGCATCTCCCACTGCCACAGTATCAGTGCCACAGAAAGTGAAGGGGTTACAGAGTACTTAACATATCACCAAAATTTGTTGCAAAAAGAAAAATGAAATAAAAAATAGACTTGGTTTAGTACTCTATATTGATGCTGACAAAACGATTGTGCAGACCATTTCTTCAAGCTGCTATTTGGCCTTTTCTGTATGTCTTATGCTGTCCACACCCTGACTAGTTCTCTGAAGCAGTTGCAAAATTTACGCACAACCCTCTGAAGGAAATAGTAAAAATACCTTCAGTTAGCAGGTGTGGCATGCAGGTGGTCAGGGGCTCTGGTCATCATAGTTCTTAGCTCTTTGAAATAAAGGCAGCATTGGGCGAGGAGTGGGAAGAGTGAACTAGGGTGCAATAATCGGGGTTTCTTACTCGGAGGCATGTCCAGTTTAAGAAGGTCCTAAGTCTTAATACCAATATGACCTTTTAAGTTTTAAACAACAGTGTTCCACTGGTAAGCTTAAGGGTACCACAGTGTTAGTGACCAGCGAATAGCACCGGTCATTTATAAAAAAAAGTGAAAAGAGACTCCTCTCCTTCCATGTTTGGAGAATGAGTGCACTGGGGAGCAAAAATTGTATCATCACAATTTTCGGTTGAATGATAGAAATTGGAGGGGAATTGGAGGGCTTGTAACTGTAACCAAAATTGGAAGAAAAAGCCTCATTCATTTGGTTACCAAGAACTATAAGACTGTCTGAGGTGTGTGGGGGTTATTCCCCATTTCTCTTTTTTTTTGCCTTGTTGTCTTGGCCAGCTCTTTTGTTTATACGCCCCCCGTTCGACCTTTTAAATTGCTGTTAATGTTTTAGCGTAACGAATTAGTCTCTCATCACGAATCAGGACTCGAAATTAAAAAAAAAACCCTCTGAGGCCAACATCCTGAAATTGGGGTCATTCTCATTTGCAAGGCAGAGAATCTGAGAACCTTAATGCAAGGAAATTTATTCAAAGGCAGAGCCCCGACGTGATTAGGCCCTTTGTAATTATAGCTCGGAGAGATTCCACTCCAGCCTCCTGCCTCCCTCATGGATTAGCAAGTGAGTCGGAAAAATACACAGGATTTAATTAGAGGCAAATTAAAATTGGTAATGAAATAGGGGCAGTAACAAATGGCAGGGAGCTAGAAGGGGGGGAAGGGGGCTAGTATCTCTCGGGGCAACACTGTCTGTGTACGTGCATTTTCTTTATTTTACATTTAGAAATGTAAAGATGGCAACACAGAATAAAAAGGAAGTATGGTCTGCCAGATGAGGGGGATGGGGAGGAATCAGAAGGTTTCCAAGCAGAAGATTCTATTCAAAATGCACTGCCTATTGCAATATTCCATTTGTACTCTTCCCCCCCCCCTCTTTCCCCTTAGCACTTAGCCAGTAATGAGAGATTACGTAGGTTGCCTTGTGGAAGCCCCAGAAACTAGTCTCAATTGACATCCATAGGAGATGAGAAAAAGACAAATGCTCACAGATTGGTTCTTGGATGGATGCCCTGCCTGAGATGGAGGAATCTCCTTTCTGAGGGGCTCTTCCTGATTCTCACATGTACCTGGATTCGTGCTTTTGACTACATGATACTCTGCTAGAATGTCAGATGATACCCATTTTCTTCTGGATCTCCAAGTACCAGCCTTTGTCCAGCACAAGCTGTTGCTTGTTGGTCCTGATGATTGCCCATGAGAGGAACTCTTATTCCCCACCCATAAAAATGGACTGAACCTAAGTCAAGGTTTCTTAAGTCATGACCAAATGTAATACTTCTATACTGCCACTGTTATTTTCTTCACTACTACCAAGCCAATCTTTCACCACAAGGCTCTAAGGTAAAAAACTGTCTGTAACTCCCAAATTGAAACAACCTATTCTCCCACCCTCAAGTGATTCACCCTATCTTCACTCCCCCTACTCTGTTCCCCCTCCCCTGCTCATCCTCGCCCAGATCTGATGTCTGCTTTCTATCTCCTGAGGAATTTCTTTAAAACAGAGCCCCAAAACAACACAAGCCAAATAACATCATGCAAATGTGTCATTTATTTATTTATTTATTTTAGAGTATTTTCCCCACCTTTCTTCTTGGAAAAGGATCCAAAATGGCCTACAGTAATGAGGGACAATATACAGTCCAGTACGATTAAGACATATTCAAGTACTGTATTAAGAACAGGGAACTGAGGGACATTTTACACTACAGCATTAAAAGACAACATTACATTAAAGCTACTAGAGAACGCAAGCAGTTAGAGAGAGTAACAATTCCACGTAAAAGTTATGAGTGATGGAAACTAACATTGAAAACATAGTGTCAGTGCAATCACACACGGTTATAAGTGATTATAAACACAGAGTCTATGTGATCATGTATGGTAGTTCATATAAAGACACATAATGGGTAGTCCATCATTCAGGGAAAGCTTGCCTGAAGAGAAGTCTTTGCCTGTTCTGGGAAATACAGCAGAGATGGGGCAGTTCTCACCTCTAGTGGGAGGGAGTTCCAGAGTCTGGGCGCAGCAGCCGAGAAGGCCCTTTCATGTGCTCCTAAGAGATGTACCTGTGAGGGTGGCGGGATGGAGAGAAAGGCCTTTCCTGATCACCTTTGCACCCTAGCTGATGCATACTGAGAGAGTCAATCTTTGAGGTAGCTAGCACCAGGTCATACTGTGCTTTGTAGGTTAAGGTCAGCACCTTGAATTGCGCCTGATAGCTGATGGGTAGCCAGTGGAGCGCCTTTAATAGGGTGTAATGTGATCTCTGTATCCCGCCCCAGTCAGCAATCTGGCTGCTGCATTTTGGACCCATTGAGGTTTGCTCAGGTTTTTCATTGGTGGTCCCACAAAGAATGCATTACACATCCAACAGCCAATTAATTTTTGGTATGAAACTTATATTCCATTGTATATTATATTGAACACCTCATTCTGATACTATGTGTCTGAAGAAGTGGTTGTGTCCACGAAAGCTTAGATTAAAATATAATAGACTTTAAGATGCCACATGTTTTTGTCTTTTGTTTTGTTTCTTTGATTTTTGCCTGGAATTATTCCCCTCTAATCACTCTTGTGCCTACAACTTTTCTTGCTGCTGATAGTAGCTGACAGTGGATCTCACCTACCACATTTCTTTAGGATACCCCATGGAGAGATGCATATAAACCCAATATCCTAAAAAAACCAAACCCTTGATTACTGGCACTGATTAAGAACATGCAGTATACAGGCAGAGAGTAGATCAAGAGAGAATGTTGATGGCCAATATATATAACTGAAGGATAACATATAGGCATTTACAATTATTGTACAATATCACAGAATGAAACTATTGCAATCAGCATACTGCCTTCAGCATTTAGTAGGCTGAAATCATCACCTTGCAAGTTGTCAAACTCAAGCAGATTTTAAGGATATCAGTAACAGCCGTGTAGGACGTTGTATAATAGTGGTGGAGGAATCATTTTGGAGGGTTCTGTGGAAAGTGGACTTAAAGATTTACACATTTTGATGGCTCTGTTCTCTTCCTTTTGTCCTACCTGCAGAATGCTGTGCGCCACAACCTGAGCCTGCACAAATGCTTTGTGCGTGTGGAGAATGTCAAAGGAGCAGTTTGGACTGTAGATGAACATGAGTACCAAAAGAGAAGGCCACCAAAGATGACAGGGTATGTCTGACAACAATAGGTGCTGCAATTCAGTGTAGGAATGGCTCCAGGCCTCTCACATGAGAGCAAAGGAAGCAGGAGCAGCTAGTCTTACACCAGCCTGGAACCCCAAATAATAACACAAAAACTGATCTTTCATGTCTTTATTGAACACACTCATTCAACATTCAAAATGCTAGTGAGGAAAGTAAGTGAACTCTTGGAATCAATAACTGGTTAACTACACACACCCATCCCTTGGGAGCAGTAACCTTAGTCAGGCGCTTTATGTAGCTGTGAATCAGACCTGCACATAGGTCAGGAGGAATTTTAGTCCATTCATCCTAGAAAAACTGCTTTAGCTCTGTCATATTCTTGGGACATGCATGTGTATGTCTCTCTTCAAGTCATTCAACACCATCTCTATTGGGCTGAGGTCTGGGTTCTGGCTTGGGCACTCCAGAAGGCCGATTTTGTTTTTCTGGAGCCATTCTATGGTGGACTGACTACAGTGTTTTGGATCATTGTCCAGTTGCATCACCCAATTTCTAAACCGTTTCAGCTGGCATACAAACCTTCCCATATTATCCCGAAGAATTTGTTCATACACTTGTGAATCCATCTTTCCGTCAATGACTGCTAGCTGGACAGGCCCTGATGCAACAAAGCAGGCTGAAATCATGATGCTTCCTCTACCATACGTTATAATTGAGGTGATATTTTCATAATGATATGTAGTGCCCTTTTTACATCAGATGTAGTGCTGTATGTTCTTTCCAAATAATTCAGTCTTTGTTTCATCAGTTGACAGAACATTTTTGCCAATACCACTCTGGAATGTCAGTGTGCTCTTTTGCAAACTGCTGGCATACAACAATGTTCTTCTTAGTATGTAGCAGCTTCCTTTGTGGTGTCCTGCCATAGACACTCTGCTTGTTCTGTTTTATGTACTGTAGACTCTTGAATGCAGATGTTAGCCAGTTCCAAATCTTTGGCTGTCACTTGGGGTTGTTTCTTCACCTCATTGATGAGTCATTCTTGTGCTCTTGGGGTCATTTCGACTGGGCACCCACTTCCCTTTAGTAAGGTAGCCACAGTCCCAAGGTGTCTCCATTTGTAGATTGTTTGCCTAACTGTAGACTGGTGAATTTCTGAAGTCTTTGAAATCACTTTGTAACTTTCCAGCTCTATATAAATCCACAATTCTTGATCATAGATCCTCTGAAAGCTCGTTTTAGTGAGGTATTACTCACATAAACATATTCTTGTCACAAAAAAATTGAGTGGTTTTTATCAGTCAACATATTTTAGCTCTAGTCCCTACCTCCAAACTAATTTTCTTAACAAGATTCATGGTATGCTAACACCTGACTCCAACTGGTTTTTTAAAGCTCAACTCAAGGGTTCACTTACTTTTCCCACTAGGATTTTGAATTTTGAATGAGTGTGTTCAATAAAGACATGAAAGATCAGATTTTTATTATTATGTTCGGCACATTATATTTGTCAATACACTTGACTTAAAGGAAGATCAGAACACCATGAAATTCCAAAAGGTTTACATAGTTTTCCTTGCAACTGTTTATGTGTCAATGTAACTTGAGTGTGGAAAAGTTTGCTGGCTGGGGAATTCTAGAGGTTCTAATTTTTTACGATGGGGTATTTCCCACCTCTCCATAGATGTTATTGTTAATCACACTGTTCATGGCCATATACAGTGGTGCCTCGGATAATGACGGTAATTCGTTCTCCGAGGTTAGTTGTTATCCAAAACACGTCGTTATCCGAAACACAGTTTCCCATAGGAATGAATGGGAAACCGTTTAATCCATTCTGGAGCCTAGGAAAAAGGCACAGACACCTGGTTTTTTGCTCAAAACTCTTTAAAAAGTGCACTTTAAAGGTCCAGATGCAATTTCACCTGGGATAACTTTTTTACTGATGCATGCTGGAAATTCACTATCTGAGGCAGTCCATAGGGAAAATTCGTTATCCGAGGCAGCCCATAGGAAGATTCATTATCCAAGGCAGCCCATACAGAAAATTCATTCTCCAAGGCAGACCTATACCTAGGAATTGTGATTCGTTATCTGAGGCAGCCCATAGGGAAAATTCGTTATCAGAGGCAGCCCTATACCCAGAAATTTGCAGTTGTTATCCAAATTATTTTTTATCCAGGGCAGTTGTTATCCGAGGTACCACTGTATTCTTTGAACTGGTTTAAAAAGCTACGCTAATAACAATCATTGACACTTCTGTGCTTGCTGTGCTCAGTGCTTTATGTATACATACTGAACTAATAGAAAATAAAGGAGGGAAAATTTCTTCAGCTTTTCTGTCCTGTATCTGATGATCTGCTTTAAAAAAAATCTTTATGCACCACTCTCCCTGATATACAGGTGAACCTCGAAAAATTAGAATATTGTGCAAATGTTCATTTATTTCAGTAAGTCAACTCAAAAGGTGAAACTAATATGTGAGATAGACTCATTACATGCAGAGCAAGATATGTCAAGCCTTACTTTGGTATAATTGTGATGATTATGGCATACAGCTTATGAAAACCCCAAATTCACAATTTCAGAAAATTGGAATATTACATGACATCAATAACACCAGGATTGGAAATAGAACAATATCAGACCTCTAAAATATATAAGCATGAATATGTACTTAGTACTCGGTTTGGGCCCCTTTTGCATCAATTATTGTCTTAATGTGGTGTGACATGGATGCTATCAGTTTGTGGCACTGCTGAGGTGTTATGGAAGAGCAGGATGCTTCAGTAGCGGCCTTCAGCTCCAATGCATTGTTTGGTCTCATGTCCCTCATCTTTCTCTTGGCAATACCCCATAGATTCTCTATGGGCTACAGGTCTGGCAAGTTTGCTGGCTAATCAAGCACGGTAATCCCGTGGTCATTGAGCCAGGTTTTGGTACTTTTGGCAATGTAGGCGGGTGCCAAGTCCTGCTGGAAAATGAAGTCAGCATCCCCATAAAGTTCGTCTGCAGAAGGAAGCATGAAAGTGCTCCAAAATCTCCTGGTAGACAGCTGTGTTGATCCTGGACTTAATGAAACACAGTGGAACAAAACCAGCAGATGACATCGCTCCCCAAATCAACACAGACTGTGGAAACTTCACACTGGACTTCAAGCATCGTGCATTGCATACCTCTCTGTTCTTCCTCCAAAATCTGGGTTCCTGGTTCCCAAATGAGATGCAAAAGTTGCTCTCATCAGAAAAGAGGACTTTGGACCACCAAGCAACAGTGTTCAGGAGCAGCTTGACAAGAGGAATACAACATTTGAAGCCCACGCCCAGGATCCATCTTGTGTGTGGTGGCTCTTGATGCACTAACTCCAACCTCAGTCTACTCCTTGTGAAAGTCCCTAACACGTTTCCTGACAATCCTCTCCAGGCTGTGATCATCCCTGCTGCTTGTGCACCATTTTCTTCCACACGTTTCCCTTCCACATAAGTTTCTATTGATGTTCTTTGATATAGCACTTTGGGAATATCCAACTTCTTTTGCAATCTGTACCTTTTGAGTCTTTCCTTCCTTATGGAGGGTGTCAGTGATGGTTTTCTGCACAACGGTCAGGTCAGCAATCTTTCCCATGATAGTGATTCCTACTGAACCAGCCTGAGAGACCATTTAAAGGCTTAGGAACCATTTGCAAGTGTTATGGATTCATTAGCTGATTAGAGTGGGACACTTTGAGCCTAGAATATTGAACCTTTTCACACTATTCTAATTTTCTGAGATTGTGAATTTGGGGTTTTCATAAGCTGTAAACCATAATAATCACAATTATACCAAAGTAAGGCTTGACATATCTTGCTTTGCATGTAATGCGTCTATGTCATATATTAGTTTCACCTTTTGAGTTGACTTACTGAAATAAATGAATATTTGCATGATATTTTAATTTTTCGAGTTTCACCTGTATGTCTAAAATTTATATTAACTTTTTCTATAGATATGTTGAGCCAAGTATGGCAGTGAAGCATTTGAAAGGCTCACACTACATTATGAGTTGTGTGTGTAGCCAAAATGTGTAGATCACGGTGGTTTACCAGAGCTGATGATAAAACAAATTTCCTCCCCCTCCAGCTCTGTCTGGTATCATCTTTCCCAAAACACACTTCCAAGTTAAACATCCTGTTGTACAACCAGTCTGGTAAACAGATTATAGCTTGGCCTAGCACACTTATTGGCCAAAATCCCATTGATTAGTTTTGTAAATTGTACTAAAGTATATCCCAATGAATCACTGGGGATTTTTTGAGTCAACTCCTCTGTTCAATTGATTCAAATGGGTCCATGCTAACTGCAACTTAACTGTGCTCGGGTAAGTAACGGTTACAGTAGCCAAATTTGAATAATGGACTTTATAGAGGATTGAACTAAAGGGTGTGCCCCTGCTGCTGTTCTTTTAATTGTTTTTATTATTTCTTGCTGATTTCTGATTATTGTTTTTCTATTGTATTATATTGTACCTAACTGGTTGTATTTGCTGACTTGTTCAGACATGTTCGCTGCCCAGAGTTCCCGTTGGGAAGATGGGCGGGATATAAATTCAATAATAAATAAATAAATAAATAAATAAATAAATAAATAAATAAATAAATAAATCTCCATTAATTCAGTGTGCCTATTTTAGTGTGACTTAGTGTATTAAGCCACAGGATTTGGTCCATATTATTTATGAATGGTAATAACTGCAGTACAGATAGGGGTCTGGACTTCCAGTGCTGCTTGTCCATAGCTTTCCTCATCTTTGACCATTAGCCATGTTTGGCTGGGTCTTATGGGATGTAGACTCCAACACTGCCCAGTGTGCTATGCATCTTTCAGCCCTGATGTAGAAGTTTAAGAAGATCAAGGGAAGGATTAGTAGTAGTAGGGTATATTTTTTCACACTGAAAAAAGGATAACCATGGATATCAGCAATGATTTCTGCATCTGCTATTTCTTCCACACTGCCACTGTTATCCCATCCTATGCTTTGATAAGAAATGCTAACAACTGTTTTTTTTTTTATCTGCAGGAGTCCAACTTTAGTCAAAAACATGATTTCTGGCCTTAGTTATGGAGCACTTAATGCAAGCTACCAGGTAAGATTCTACTACTAGTCATGAAGCATTAAATACAATAGTATTTGCAATTGAGAGAGCCAACATTATTAGGAGAAAGCTATGATTACAAAGTTTGTTGTGGTCCACACAGTCAAAGGCCTTTGCAGAGTCAATGAAGCAGAAGTAGATGTTTTTCTGGAACTCTCTGGCTTTCTCCATAATCCAGCGCATGTTGGCAATTTCATCTCTAGTTCCTCTGCCCCTTCGAAATCCAGCTTGCACTTCTGGGAGTTCTCTGTCCACATACTGCTAAAGCCTCCCTTGTAGAATTCTGAGCATAACCTTGATAGTGTATGAAATGAGTGCAGTTGTACGATAGTTGGAGCAATCTTTGGTGTTGCCCTTTTTTGAGATTGGTATGTAGACTGATTTTTCCAGTCCTCTGGCCACTCCTGAGTTTTCCAAATTTGCTGTCATATTCCATGTAGCACCTTTACAGCATCCTGCTTTAAGATTTTAAATAGTTCAACTGGAATGCCATCACCTCCACTGGCCTTGTTGTTTGCAATGCTTTTAAGGGCTACTTGACTTCTCTTTCCCAGATGTCTGGCTTGAGGTCAGCAACTTCACTATCTTGGTTATCAGGGACATCCAGATCTTTCTGTTATAACTCCTCTGTGTATTCTTGTTGTCTCTTCTTGATGTCTTCTGCTTCTGTTACGTCCCTACCATTTTTGTCCTTTATCATATCCATCTTTGCACAAAATGCCCCTTTAATATCTCCAATTTTCTTGAACAGATCTCTGGGTTTTTTCCTATTGTTTTCCTCTATTTCTTTACACTGTTTGTTCAAGAAGCCCGTCCTGTCTCTCCTTGTTATACTTTGGAAGTCTGCATTCAATTTTCTGTATCTTTCCCCTTCTCCCTTGCATTTTGATTCCCTTGTCTCCTCCGCTATTTGTAGGGCACTTTTTTGCATTTTCTTTTCTTTGTGATGGTTTTCGTTGCTGCCTCCTGTACAGTGTTACAAGCCTCCATTCATAGTTCTTCAGGTGTTCTGTCCACCAAATCTAGTTCCTTAAATCTATTCTTCATCTCCATTGTGTATTCATAAGAGATTTGACTTCGATTGTACCTGACTGGCCCAGTGGTTATTTGTTTTTGCTGACTTTATAGAGCTCCAAAGTGAGGAGGACTAAAGAACCTCTTAATGAGGGTGAAAGAGGAGAGTGGAAAAAATGGACTGAAGCTCAACATTAAAAAAACTAAAATCATGGCCACTGGTCCATTCAGCTCCTGGCAAATAGAAGGGGAAGAAGTGTAGGCAATGACAGAGTTTATTTTCTTGCACTCCTTGATCACTGCAGATGGTGACTGCAGCAATGAAATTAAAAGACACCTGCTTCTTGAGAGGAAAGTGATGGCAAACCTAGGCAACATCTTACAAAGTAGAGACATCACTTTGCCAACAAAGGTCCAGATAGTAAAAGCTATGGTTTTTCCAGTAGTTATGTATGGAAGTGAGAGCTGGACCATAAGGAAGGCTGATCATCGCAGAATTGATGCTTTTGAGCTGTGGTACTGGAGGAGACTCTTGATAGTCCGCTGGACTGCAAGGAGATCAAACCTATCCATCCTGAAAGAAATCAACCTTGAATGTTCACTGGAAGAACAGATTTTGAAACTAAAACTCCAATATTTTTGCCACTTCATGAGGAGAGAGGACTCCTTGGAAAAGTCTCTGATGTTGGGAAAGATTGAAGGCAAAATGAAAAGGGGACAGCAGAGAATGAGATGGTTGGACGGTGTCGTCAATGCAGCCAACATGGATTTGACCAAACTCCGGGAGGCAGTGGAAGACAGGATGGCCTGGTGTGCTCTGGTCCATGGGGTCACGAAGAGTCGGACATGACTGAACAAGAACAAATGATTACAAATTCAAACCTAGCAAGGAAAATCCACCTCACTGTCCCCTCAAAGCACTGCAGATGACAACTTTGAATATAGAAACTACATGTGCTATAAAGCCAACTTGTTGAGTTTGGCGTTTTGATTTCTCAATTTATTATTGATAAAATAAATATTTTAGATTTATTTATATGACATTTGAAACCATACAATAGCTAGTATTGAAACTTCAGCACAAAATGTTCAGCAGTGGTTTTCTACCAGTTGTACCAGAGAAACAGACTAGCCTTACTAGTCCCAACTCCTGCAGCAACCTAGGAATCCTGATTTAGTATTATGTATATTATTTATTTTCCATTGTTCTCCCCATAGATGCCCCAAGGCAAGTCACAACAACTAAAACTAAAAAACAGAAAAAGTTTTAAAATACTATGTAAATACCATATTAAAATCAATTAACATATATTAAGATTAAAACAGTTTTTAAAAACTTAGAAATCTATAAGTCAGTAAACAAGCATTCCTGAGACACTTACTGCTTAAAAGCCTGCCCGAAGAGGACGTTTTTGCTTGACAATGGACGGACAAGAAGGACGGGGCCAAACTGGCCCCCATTGTCTCAGGACAGTGCATCCCAAAGCCTAGGAACGTATTGTCTGTTCTTGTGTTCTCACCAAATGAGGTTGGGAAGGTCGTGGAACAGGAATCAGGGCCTTTCCGGAAGATCTTAAAAGCCAGGAAGGCTCATATGTGTCGAGGTGGTCCTTCATATAGCCAGGATCCAATGCAGAGAGGACTTTATATAACCAGTACTCAGGGCCGCCACATCCATTAAGGCGAACTAGTCAGTTGCCTAGGGCGCCAAAATGGAGAGAGGGCACTGACCAGCCTGCTGCCCCCCCCCGCCCCAGCCACCGCCGCTGGCCACCGCCATCCATCCCCCCGTCGCCGTCCGCCCACCACCCCCCGTGCTCGTCGCCGTCCGCCTGCTGCCCTGCCCCCCCGCACCTCGCCTAGGGCGCAAAAAATCCTAGCGCCAGCCCTGCCAGACCTTGAAATTGAGCCTAGAAACAGATAGCAAAGCTGGTGTAATAAGGGAGATACTTGCTCTCTGTAACCAATGTCAGCCAGCTATGTGGCTACAGCTCGTTGAGTGAAATGAAGTTCCCAATCATTTTTCAAAGGGAGCCCCATGTAGGGTGTGTTGCAGTAATCCAGACAGGATGTAACTAAGTCATGTATCGTGGTGATCAGTTCAGGCTCTCAAGGAACAGGCGCAACTAGCACACCACTCAGGAGTGAGAAGGAATCAAGGATTGCAAATGGCAATATAATTCTCATTAAATATTAACTGTCACTTCTCTTTTGCTGTGGTTGGGAAAAAGTGAGAAAAGTAGGAAGATGATCCAAATGTGACAAAGTGAGGCAGAAAAAATGGACAAGCTTAGTGATGGGGAATTCAAAATGTTTAATAAGTCTCACTAGATGAGGCTGCAGATCCCTCCTAGGCAGTGAAAAGAGACCCCAAGCTTCACTGGTTCTCATGGAAACCTCACCATTGCGACACCTGCCTGAAACAGACCAGAGTTTGAATCTTGGTACTCTGATAACAAGAAAACCAACATCAAGTAGTCTTTTGATGGGTTTTCAAAAATATGTTTATTGTGTCAGATTTTCATCTGTAAGTTGCATTGGTTAAGCTAGAACGATGGGATATAAATATTCTTAGTAAGCGGTAAATTATAATTTTCTATACTTTACCAAAATTAACCTGTATTTCTCAGTACCTATGTAACTGTGTTGCCTTGCAAATCTGTCACAATTATCTGCTTTATCCCCAACTTTTGCTGATTGCACTCCAATTTTAGGCAGCCCTGGCTGAGAGTAACTTCCCACTTCTGAACAGTCCCACTATGATTAACACAAGCTCCACTAGTGGCATGCTACATGTTGGCCATGATGATGTGAGCAGCACTGTGGAACAAGTCAACAGCAATGGCAGCAATAGCCCCAGACTTTCACCACAGCAGTACAGGTAAGCCTAAAGTTCATGTGAGAATAAAATCTAATGATTGTGACACATTTTATTGTGCCTAGTAGAAAAATGACCCAGTCTAAGCAGTCTCTAAAAAGCCAAGATCTTCTGCAGTCCACTAGTAGATCAGGCCATGTCACCTTGGATGTTTGATGAACACATTTAGGATCTAAATAAATCTGCATCATGAGTTTGGCCTTCTTCTAATGTTAATGAGTAAACATGACCCCAGTATGTTAAATGGGACTCTTAGAAATGCTGGTAGATACTAATATACAGTGATACCTTGTATAAAGAAATTAATTCATTCAAATGAAATTATGTTAAGCAAATTTTCCTTTATACAAATTTCCCATAGGAATGCATTGAAAACAGAGTAATCCCTAATCGCGACAATTTTTATGTTGTACGGATTCGCCCCATAGACAATTCTGTTAAGCAAATTTCCCCTATCTCCAGAAGTTTTTAGTTTTTGCAGATTTTATGTTATATAAACTGTTTGTTATACAAGGGTCCACTGTATTAGCAGTTGAAGGCAACCATTTTTTGTTCTCACAGAGTTGAACTTTTGTACACTTTGGCGATATGCACAAATGTGTTTTAGTGTGCTGTGTGTGTGCAGCATGACATTAGGATAAAAGCCTGAATGCATCCTGCTGTACTAAGTCTTAATACTCGCTGGCTATGATTTCATTGGGTTAGATGTTTTTATGCACTCACTTCTTGCAGGCCATCAAAGAACATTTTGGCAAAGCATATCGGGGTTCTTTGCACTGGCAAGGTATTTCAGTTAACAGTCTCCAGGGAAAAAAACGTCATTTGGAGAAAAAGTTTTCTCACAATCGGGGGAAAATTTTGCTGCAAGAGTAGACACAGAGAACTAAAATTCCCATGGAACAATCCTAGTTTGCTTGAATGCTCAAAGATTTGTGTTCAAATGGTAACCTAGTTAGGCTTGAATTATTGGTACCTTGGAAGAATTTCAGAAGAGCATGAGCCTACTGGCCAAATTCACAGGTCATGCTTCTTCTTTTAGGTAGGTACCAGAAAGCTCATTATGTCTCTTTGAGTACAGTGGACCCTTGTATAACAAACAGTTTGTATAACATAAAATTTGCACAACATAAAATATTCCAGAGATAGAGGAAATTTGCTTAACAGAATTGCCTATGGAGCAAATCTGTACAACATAAAAATGGGATTATTCCATTTTCAATGAATTCCTATGGGAAATTTGTATAAACGAAATTTTGCTTAACATAATTTCACTTGGAGCGAATTAATTCCTTTATACAAGGTTCCACTGTAGCCTTATCTTCCTTGGCAAATCATTTTGCTTTCTTCTACTTTCCATTCTTTAGCCACCAAGTCCATGTGAAGGAGGAACCAGTTGAGACAGAAGATGACAGCAGACCTGTTTCTCTCATGGCAACTACCAATCAGAATGTGACGATTCCTGATGACAGAGACCTGGAGGAGGAGCTGCCAGTGGAAGAATTGTCTTAAGGGCCCTTCTTCCTTTATGGCCCAGCACTTCCCCCAGAGACAAAGCAATGGCTCCCACCTCCTCAAGGTGACCTTCAGCGTTATCTTGTTTAAGGCACTTCTTCAAAGCAAAAGGGTTTCCTTGGGTCTACCCGCTGCTGAAGGCACACCCTTCTTTCCCCGCCTTACATCCCAGTGACTCTTAATAGACATTCACGGAGGGGGATGTGCAAAGAAACAAAAAAACCAGAGTTGAGTTCTTTATTATTATTTTTTAATTTTGTAATTGGTGAACGAGGATGGTAGGTTGTTTCTGTCCGAAGACTTCTATGTTGCCTCCCTTCTCCTCCATTGCCCTACCCTCTTGGGGATAAAAAGAAGGTGTCTTGTATTGTCTGCTCTGTGTTTTGTTATTTTCAGCTCATACCGTGTTGTTTCCACAAATCAAGATTTTGGAAGCATCCAGCCCAGCAGAGGGGGTAGCAGTCAAGCCTTGGGCTTCTGTGAATGTTTCCTACTTCTCCATGGAAAGCATTCCCAATTACCTGCCAGTTAATTCCACTGAGAACTTTGCACTAGGAGGAATCTTTTCACACATGTGTGTACACACATAGACACTCGAGCGCACACCCACACACCCACACACACCTCTGTACTGGAACAGCTGTTGGAAACAAGACCCCTTAAGTGGTCCTGAGGTCCCAACCTCTGTTCTTTTCCTTACTGAGAAAGAAATGAAACCAAGCTGGGTGTAACAAGCCAACTGTAGGTCCACAAGTAGCCAAAGGTTTTCTTGCTGCCAGACCTAAAACCACTTGGATAGTCTTTCTTCAACCTGTGTTTCTGCCCCTGCACGTTCGAGAAGCAGTCTTCTTTAACCAGTCATGTTTCACAACCAGTCTTCACTTCACAAAGCTTTTTTCGTCACAAACCCCAGGGATTAGCATCTATTCCAATGATATACTGTGAAAAAACTTTTCCAGAAGCCAAGGCCTGGGCAGTTGGAAAGAAAGTTGATGGTACCCAGCATGAGACTGCATTCAGGGGGAAGACTTTTGATTACTGCAAGATAATGCTTTGGCTTGCTCCTCCCAACTTTACATTTTAGTATTTCTGATTTTATGAAACACTGAGGATGAGGCAAAAAAATCCTGACTTTGCTAATGAGGCTGGAAATATTGGCTCTATATAGAGGGTTGAAGAGTCGGATAAATGAGATGGCCTGGTAGATGTCAATGAGATGGCAAACTCAACCAAATCAGAAGGATTGGGAGGGAGGGATTAGGTCAATGTATCTGGCAGTAGCAAACAAAGACCTAGTTGACCATTCCAACTCAAAGCAATATATACATATATAAATGTAAGGTCAACATGCTTTTCCATTGTGACCAAACTCAGTAAAGCTAGGATTAAGAGTTCCACTCCTTATTGTCATTGACTTTTCTGGTGGAAATATATCTTACTCCACAACTTGTGTGCTAATTATTCGTTTCTAGATGTGAGCTATTTGGAGAGGGAACAAGAAGCCTCCAAAATGTTTTAGTATGAAAGAAATGAAGTACATCATTCAGGTCAACAATTTACCAAAAACCCTGCCACAATCCTTTGATTTTTGTCAGTTCACTGTCTTTGTTGCTTTAATCAAAGGACAGAAAAATATCACCCATGGGGCTTTTCCATAATAAAAAAGAGGTTTCCAAAAGTCCTTGCCTCTTCCTCCATGAGAAGACAGCCCAAAAGGCTCCCTCCTTATGACGGAGACATTGTCGGTGCTGTCAAGAGAAATTCTTTGCTCATTTAGGAACTATGGATGCTGTAAGTCAAGGAAGATGAGTGCTATGGTTCAGAGAGGTGTATTTCCAATGCAGGGTCATGTTGGGTCTGCCTTCGTGTCAATACACTTTGTATCTTATCTTCAGGACCTAAATGGGACTTTGGGTTCCTCTCAAAATATGAGCAGCATTTGGAGAGTGGGAGAGACCAGGTAATCCTTGGTAACTTGGATAACTCACAGACCAGCACAACTACTTCTGTATTCTATGACTTTTTATCTTAGGAGAATAAACTTGAACAGTGCAATTCAGCACACATGTGTTTGCTAACCCACATCCTCATCATACCGCAAGCCCAAGAGACAGAATCTCCCCATATTTTTGATTAGCATGTCTTAGGTTTATTTTGTGTATTTCGTAATTATAGAATTCTTCTCACTGTTCCAGGTGCCGTGTCACTCAAGGCACTGGAAAAGGTGAGGAATAGAGCCTTTGGGCTAGAGAATTATCCTGCTCAAATTGTAATCTTGTTTCCTTATGGACACAGTTATTTCATTTATGTCCAATGTAGTGCATTCGAGTATATTAAAACTTAAATCCCTTTTTCACCGACTGACAAATCATGATAAAACTCCTCCCTCTCCATTCTCCAGGCACAGCTCAGATGTTATAGTCAATCACCTGGCACTGTTTGCGCTCCCCCCCCCATTATCTTGACTGGCATATTGTTTCTATATAGCCCTAACAACTTTTTTTACAGGTGGATGAGGATGGGGATCAAATCTTATTGCCAAGATCAAGTTTATTCTCTCTCTTGCTCACTCTCACTCTCTGTGTGACTAACTCATGACGGCATCATCATCTGTTACAACCCCAAAGCCACTCCACAAAATTCTGTAATATCTGTTCAGTTTTTCCAACTGAAATAGCTCATAGAAACATCCCTGTTGAATCATACTACCAAACCTTATATATTTTTGTTTATTAAATTCTAGTACACAATGAACTATGATTTCTATTTACCTTCTGAGCCATTTCTCCCCCACCTCCCTAACTTCTGTGTTCTGCAGATGATTTTCCTGGTGGAAGAGGAGCCTTATCCCTCATGCCACAGTGGATTACCATACCTTTTGTAAATCTTGAGAGACGGTCCTGTCCAAGTGATGGTACTGTCCATATAACACAAGTAAATACTTTCATAATTCTTCCCCCCCCCTCCTAAATTGTGCACTTAAGAGGCCCAGATTTTGTAGACAGAGATCTAGACAGAGATGAAGGTGGTGGGAATTAAAAATACAGCCTCTCCCTTCCTGAATCATGTCTGCCGGAATAAAGAAGGCTCTATTGATATGGGTCTCCCCACCTTAGCTTCCCAATTTCTTGAACTGAGAACAATTTGAACAATTAGTTTAAGTGAATTGAGGGAATGGCTCTGATTTGAAAGGTGGTGTACTCCATCATTTTGTGGACAAAGAGGAACGATCTTTAAGTTGTAGTAAACCAGAGGTGACCATACTTAAGAAATGTAGATTAGAATACTAGAAGATTTAATAACATCCCCAGATAAACTATCCTTGCCAGCAAGTGGCTTGCTGTGAAAGCCCACAAAGCCAAGATAGACCTATAGGAGCTGAGAATACCTCAAACCCCTCTGACTATCCCTCAGGGCTCTGCTCAACTCCAAAAAGCAGTTTGGGAAAATATTCCCATCCATAGTTTGAGCAAAAGCACACTACACCTCACTTGCCCCTCTTGAGCTCATATTTAAATGTCTCCCCAGTTCCCTCTCCAGAATGCTTTATAATTGGCTTAACCCTTGACCAAAGACCTTTCTTAGACAATAAGCATGAACCAAAATAGTCTTTAATTTTTATTTGGTGCTTTTCTGATTTATTCCAACTGGCCAAAAAAAAAAGAGAGAAATTAACAAAGATCCTGCATCCCTAACCCCTTTGTCACTTTCTTTTGATTTTAAGTTATTATTTAAGCCAAAGTTTACAGGTGTTGTTGTGTACGCTTCTAATGAATGCAGACCAGAAACATAGATTGCTGCTCTTAGTTTGTTGTGTGCTTAACCGAAGGGTATAGTAAGGAAGCTAGAGCGCGTTTCCATTCCATTTCTGAGTCAGCTTCTGCCTCCACATTTTTCTTTTTACAGATCATTTTGCCTGTGACCTTTTCAGCTGTTGTAGTTCATGAATGGGGTTGTTGTTGTTGTTTTGCTTTGTTTTCAGCAATTTTAAACCTACCCCCAGCCTTTAACTTCCAAAGGTGTTATTGCCCTAACTACTTCTCCTTACCTTGCAAAATGACTAGGAACCTTACTGATTTTTAAGGCATTCTCCAGGTAACACTTGTCTCTGTAAAGCTTGGACACATTGGAGCATCTTGAGGTACTGAGAGCCAGCCTACAAATTATCTAGTTGGAAGGGCTACAATTCTAGACTACCATTTCAGACTGCAGTTGTTGCTCTTATGTTTTTCCTCCTACTGCACAGAAAATGTCCCTGAATGTACTAAATGGTATATCACAAAGCAAGGCTGAGCTTGGTCTTCTTCCATATGTATTGGTAGAATAAATGCTGAATAGGGCTTAGTAACATGGAGCAGCATTAGAAGAAAGACAGGCACATTCGCACCTGCTCTCTGAAATGGTATATTCTGGAATTTCCCAGCATTATTCTATGCCGTGTATAAAAGATCAACTCTATGCATGCAGTGAGAGTCTTCTTGGAATTTTGACTACATCGTTATCCATGTACTGTTGCATTGTAGCAAATTGCTCTCCAAGCAGCTCCAAAACATCACAATTACAATCCAGTGCTAGTGTCTTTTCCCTCAGCCTTCCTTTTCTATCATTTTCTATACAGGCAGCTACTTTATCAGTTTTATCTCTTCAAAGATGCTACCGTCTAAATTCACGTGACTTCAGTCCTGCCCGGTACAATGCATATTTTGTGTGTTGGGCATCTGCAGCTGGTACTGAGATGTCCAGGATGTATATTGTTATGCCAGTATTAAAGTGATGTTTCCTGGTACTGTACAGTCATTTGAACTGTAACCATCCTCACTTGTGGGAAGATATCTTTAGAAATATACTGTCTCTGTTTAAACCAAAATCTGTGCCTCACTGGGTTTGTTCTTTTTGATCCATTTAAATGGAGAGGCGCATGAAAAGGGAGCATGGTGCTCAGGGTTAATGAGTATATAATTGCCCACTGTAAACTGAAATGTTGCAGAGGTGGAGGGATGAGACCTAATATACACACATGTGGTACAATCAGATGATACTTTTTTATATACTTCCCTCCGTTTTCAGCTGCAGACATTTGAAAAGTTGGGTTGTTGGTCTGAACCAGTATCTCTGGTAGGATAGTTAGTGGTGGTTAATTCCCTCTCACTGAATGTTCAGGCAGTAATGCTGACATCAGAACTACTTTCCCATTGATACAGTTCAGGAATAGTTATATCATGATCTAGTATCGGTGGCTTACATTGCCATTATACTGAGCATTTTTCAGGCTCTTTTGAGAATTTGTATTACATTGTCACAGGATATTGCCCACTCATTTGATGTAGATAATATTGTCCTATTCAGCTCTTAGCGAGATCTGTGTGCTCCACATGCAAAGAGGTGAATGTATTAGCCCTGCTTCCCCTTACTGATTGTTTTCTTTGTGTGTCTAAAGAAGTGAGCCTGCTTTACCCATGAACGCACTGCATGTTAGGTATTATGCAGTGAGTGGCCACGGATGGATCAGGTTGTCCTCTTCAGTCATGGTTCAGTTTTGCTGAAGAAGGTGACGTTGGAGAGGGAGGGGAGAAGTGTGCTTCTCTCTCTGCATGTACGGTACAGCACACACCTTTCAGTGGCACCTGAATAAGTCTTTCATGGCTCAAGTACAAGAGCCCAGTCACCTTGAGAAATGGAAAATACTCCCTTAGGTAATCATTCAGTTTTATCCCAGAACAGGGCATCTCCAAACTGTATTGCACTTCCTCTCCGTTGCTGACAGTTAGTGCTGCCTTCGACGTTCATGTAACAGTATTAAGGTGCGTACCCTTGGAGAATCGTTTTAGGCGTCATTTTCACTAAAGTAAAATATCTATCTCTGAACTGCACCATTTCAGACTGCAGGAAACATCTGAGTGCACATGACCGAATATTCCTACATTCAACAGCAGATTCCATCCATGTAGGAAACCAGTTGTTGGAAAGAACGATTTCTTCACATGGATTTTTTTTAAAAAAAATTGTGTCTATAGAGCTTTCAGTCACACAGGTTGTCTGAAGCGGTACAGCAAAGTCTCAGTTTTGTAAACTCAGTGAGAACTGAGCTACTTAAGTCAATGAAAAAAAACTGTCCTTCTGTGTTTCAATATTCAGTTCTTTAAACAAGAGATTTATTCCCCACCAAATGCCAGAAGGGCTTTTCTCATTGCTATCTAATTTAGAAGCTCACTAGCCATAAGACACTGGGGGTGCCATCATCACACATCCAGCTTGCATATTGAAGCCAGACATGTCCCGTATAGGATGTGGGGGCGGGTGGATGGGTGTGAGGTCAGGATTTATTTCAGTCTCTTTTGATGGTTGAATTCACGAATGGTTCTGAAAGAAGTCAGCATAAATCTAAGAACTGGATAATAAACTAGGGCATTTTAAAAACTTGGTCTCAGTTCTATAGACATATGTTTCCTGCTGCTATTTCCATTTTCCCAGCTTCAGGTAAAATCCTTCTGTAGCCATGTTTTCCCCCCTCCAGGTTCCCCCCCCCCCGGCAAGGAGTCCTTTGAACTTTGGGCTGATTTCATCTTGATGACATCTGCAGCTCTTCACTGTTGAGTGGTACTGCACTATCAATGTACAACAAACTCAGAGTAGTTTTAATGTTTGTTCGCTTTAACTGTCGGGCCATATTTTACATATGCATACAAAGTCCTTTTTAAGTAACCCAAGTTTTGGTACGTTCTCTTGGGTTTGTCCATATGTAAAGCTGGCAGAGTACTAACTCAAAAATGGCCAATGCTGTACATAGAACAGATCGCAAATTAATGCATGCCAGTAATGCTGACTTCACTTGGCAATTGGATATGGCCCACTCTGTATGCTATCTGGGTACAGCTTTGGGACTCCTTTATGTTATTTTTAAAAAAACTGAGGAATAACAAGCAGATTGTTATTTCTGCAGACTACAAATATGCAATGCCTGCAGTAACAGGTCCTGTAAAGAGAATATAATTCAGTATTGCTGAATCCAATGCAGCCACTTGATAAAAATTATTTAGGTTGGGGTGCTTTTACCCTCTTACCACCTTGAAGTATGACACCAACTTTTTTCTTTTAACTGCTAAGCCCTGCTATTTACAGCATTTTTTTCCAAGTATTGCCCTTTACCCAGGTCAGGTTATTTGATTTGGTCCTCTCATATGTCCTTGTCATGGCTTTGAGCATCTTGTTGCTGTCCCTTAATTACAAGAAATACTTCACATGTATAATTTTTTATATTTCCAGACTGGAAATATGACGTCTTTAGAACTGATGGACAAGAATGGATATAGTTAAGACTGTTAGAATGTGAGCCGGTATAAGGCAAACAATGGCAATTGCCAAATGGTTTATCCTTGGATGTCAGGTTATTTTTTTCTGTTACACTGTTATAAATCCAGGAAGTGTTAATAAGCTTGGATAGTTTCTATTGGCCCATGGCTGCCTTTTCAGCAAAATTGAGGAAAAACATTGATGTTTCAGTTTTTGAGCTGTGAGTTCATCTGGAAGTTTCTTTCTCTTGTGACGTTGCAAAACCATTGGCCCTTTTCACACATTAGGAAATGTTCCTTAGACTGTTGTTCTCCTGTGGCAGGCTTACAGACTTGAATATTTTGCTCTGTCTTTGCCTTCTGATTACTTTTAAATAAATAAAAACTTCTGAGAAGAATCCCCAGGTATATGCAAATGTATACACAGAAAATATGTGTGAATCTGTGTAGATTCTGTTAAACTTTATGTTACATAACTAAGGCATCCCTGTGTGTTTTTCCACACTTCACTGTCCATAAGTCATATTGGAAGAGCTGTATAAGAGCATGATTTTCCTGTTATGGCTTCAATCTCTTGTGATTGAATGAGCTTTCCTCATTATGGCTGGCAAGAGTCGTAAGAGAAGAGTGAGGTTTGTTTTGGTTTCAAGTATTTTGGCAGCGCTAGCCTTCCCTGAGTTTGTACTACATTAGGTACATCAGTGTTTGCACAGATAACTTTTCACAAAATTCTTGTTGTACTCAAACTACATATGGTTTTTTAAAAATATTTTATTATTTTATTGTTACCTCAGAATGGCTTTTAAAAGGGGTAGTATGGGAAAGACCAAACACAACTTGTGACAGGATAGTGTATGTATATATTGATATAAATGCTGGTTTAAAACCTACTAAAATTAGTTTACTGTTGTCTGCTTAACTATCCTTTGATGAAAATAATGCAGGGAATATTTTAGGAAGAGGGTTTTTATTTTCTCTTAATCTGGAAATTAGGAAGCCATTCTCGTATGTCTCTTCATCTTGACTTGGAGGCTGTTCCAATTTTTCTTGTTCTTCCCACCCCCCACCCCCAATAAATTAGTTGCTAGAAAAGGTAAGGGTGGGTGCCAGCTGGGACACTAGTATAATCATTTCCATTCTGACTTCACTTCCTTGGAGCTAGAGAAGTTTGAACCGAAGCAAAACACATTGTTTTAAACCAAAGGTATGTGTTTCAGTTTTGGATGTTGCTTGCCTAGTTTTTAATAGATAGTTTTCAAGAAGAAAGAAAAAAATCCCGCTCAGAAAAAAATTCATAAAATCATACCTTGTTTCTCCATACCCTACGTTCTAGGTGTTCAGCTCCTCATACACATAGATACTCTACATATTTGCCAAGTAGAGTGTTGCTTTTCAGCTTTAGATCATTCCAAAGTGCAGAAGGATTTCTCAGTTTGGAGTTATCTTCTTGCTCATTGTAGTGGGGCTGTGGTACTATAGGACTAAAATACTGGAGAGCCATTACTCTGCCCCTTACTTTGACCATATTCTCTATGGAACAGCTTTCCTGATGAACTTCCCAAAGAGTTGAGGCTCCGCTTCTCTGAGCTTTACACCACTTGACATTCTTGTCTTCCAAATCTCTCAGTGAATCTCAGGTGGCAGGAAGAACACCAAGAACCAATGACTAGTGACTTTCAAATCATATCAGTTTACCAGTTCAGCATGAGACAGGGGGGTCATTGATCTCACTGAATGAAAATGGGAAGTTGACATGTCTCCTGGAATGACCTGATTTGTTCATTTGTAATATTTTATGTTGGCCCTCAGGGGTTTCTTCTGATTAAATCTTCTTTGTTGCAAATGGATCTCTCCTCATCCTAGTACCCAACATGGGGGGTGGGGGAGACTGTGGCATGTCAGCACTCACCCATTGTCTTTTCCTTCGCCTGGTACACAGGCAGGGGCAAGAAAAGGGGCAAGACATGGCAGTGACCTTTAATATTGTGGGTTTTTTCTTCACATTTGTTGGTTTGATGTGATTATCCTTTTAGCAGGTGGCAAGTCAGTGTGAAGGGAAAGGTTACTGGGGAGGGAGAAGGATGTCTGTAAACCTTTGATCCATTCTCCTCTTACGGCTTCACACTGCCATATTTCCACCCTGTATAAAGGAAATAGCATTGCTGTGTATTTGTACTCTGGACTTCTGTGTGTCTGCCCTGGCAGACGGTAAACCCTTGTACAGTAGATCTAGATGCATGTAATCTGTATGGACAATGGCATTATAAAATGCAATAAAATTAAATTACCTATGAGGTGGCTGTGGCTTCTTAAAAATATACGCTCTTTGATTCCTCTAAAATGGCAATTCTCCCATTTCTACACAGTCCTTAACTCTTCCATGCACTTTTCTCTACTGTGTTGAATCTCAGCAGCAAGAAACTGCCTCTCTCTAAATGCAGCGCTTCCATATTCCTGTGCTTGAGTACTTAGTGTAAAATTTACATTGTAAACAATGGGCTCTGTAGGGTTTCATCTGTTCTTCTGGATAAAGGGAGTAAAGAAAGGCAATGATGTTCTGGATGAGTGAATAACATGGATGATATAACTACCTTGCCTTGAAATCACGAATGGAGATTAATGCATTGAAGATGAGTGAATTGTGCTTTTTGACTGTTTTTGTTTGTTTGTTTAATTGCACCAATTGAATCAGCCATCAGTCTGATGATTTACCGTTCTTTAATTAGATATCTTCTCGCCAGCAATTTAGAAATACAGTATCTCTCTCCTAGATGGAAAGTTGACACTTTTGCTCAGGGGCACAGTCCTTAAGGCCAGTATAGTTTCCATAGTACCATCAAAATTTGGAAAATTCTTAACAGTTTTTTTAAAGCCTGGAACATCTGTGTGCCTTGTGATCATGTTTACCTCTTCCACTCTAAATCACCTTCTCAAGGTAGCAAGACTTCCTGCCTGCACACACACTTTTCAGTGCTTTACTTCTGTCCTGTACAGTTGTATTTCTGTCTTGCTTAAAGGAAACAATATTGTTGCATATTTGTAATATCTATTTATCTGTTTGCTCTGGTACTTTCTTTCACTCTGTTAAACTCTCATATCCTTGGCAGCACCCTTAGGAGTAGTGCAGAAAGCTTTCATTTCTTATAGAAGCAGCAGCACTGGAAATCTCTGGATTCTCAGTAATGTTTGTGTAGTTCTCTGTTTATAAAATATGCAAGTAGTGCATAGTGGCAAAATTAGCTTTCTTCAGACAGTAAAACTAGTACTGTTCCTCAGTTCTTCAGCCGCCAAGTTCCTTTAGACTTTTTTTTTGTTTGGCACCTGCTTGTGTAAAATTCATAAGTACTACAAGTAGGGTTTTAAAAATGTTTTAACACTTCCCACTGAATGAAAAGTGTCACCTTTAGAAGACTTGAGAAATGCTACGCATTCACTAAGAAGCCCAGACAAGAGAAGGGCATAGTTAACAGTAAAATTAGGACTGTAGAGGGTACTTGTTTCCTTATTTCTCAATCCTTATATGGTACTTGAAAAAGGTTCATATAGCAAGAGTGCTGGGTATGGTGGAAGCAAACATGGCCAAGAATTTAATATATCTCCAAACAGAAAACTAAGACATAAAGAGATCCTGACTAGTATTTTTTTTTTTTGCCGGAAACCTAACAAATGTTCTTGTAGTGGTTGAGTAAACACCCACTTGAGAGAGCTGCTGTCAACTGGAAAGGACAAAACTGACCCAAAGAGACGAGCGGCTGAACATGACAACCTATCCTAATTCACGTCCAGACTCCATTTAAAGGAATAATGGTTTGTTTGGGCAGCAAGTTTATGTATGTGGAGGTTTATCCATCTACACATAATCCAATACTTCTGCCTCACTGGTGATGTTTATGCCACCATAATATCAGTGTAACATAAGATCCTCTCAGAAAAGCTGAGAGTAACACAACAGCACAAGACATTACCTAGTAAATGTCAGTGTTCATCTGGGTGTGGTATTCTGCTAATACCAGTTATATTGGCCAAACATGAAAAGGAATCAATTTCAGTTGGGTTTCAAACCTGAATGTAGAAAGATTGCTTTGGTCACTTTGGTGGAATACCTGCACTGAGAAGTAGACAGGGGGAGGTTGTTTGTGTTGGTTCTGCAGGACTTCTCGTCAGCTTTTGGTACCTTTGATTATGGTGCCTTCTGAGATGGGATTTGGAGCCAATTTTTTTGGTGGCTGTGGTTCTTCCTGGGGAATGATCTCAGAAAGTAACAGGAGAATTTGTGTTTGGTCTCCTATAAGATCCATCAGGATTCTATTCTGTCCATGCTGTTTAAATGCTAAGAAAAATCACCGAGACAGGTTGTCTGGAATTTGGAAGGTTAGTGGCAATAATATGCTCATGACACATAGTTGTGTCTATCTATCTAGCTCAGAGGATGTTGCTTTTTTAAAACAGGTATCTGATCTCAGTAGTGGGTTGGATGAGATTGAACAAGCTAAAGCTTCCTCATACAAGACAGTTCTTGATAAATCAAAAGGGAAATCACAAAAGAGGGATTAATGTTTGCTAAGTGGCGCTGCACTCCCTCTGAAAAGTCAGGATCACAGCTTTCGTGTTCTTGGATGCTGCCATTTCTATAATGGCCAGGAGGACGTTTTCAGAGTTAAAACTAATGTGGCAGCTGGCTCTTTCTCTTCAGGCAGCCTTTGAGCAACTTAGATGGCTATAGCTTTTTTCAAAGGGCACTGCATGTCTGAAAAATGTTTGATGCATGTCTATCAGGTTTTAAAAATTATTTAAAACTTGATGGCATTTTAATACCACCATAAGTTTATGTACATTTTTAATATTTTAATTTTATGTGTCCCCATCTAACGCCCACCACTGCCATTTTGTAAGCTTTCTCAAATTCTGAACTGGAACAAAGGTAAGATGTCAATGAAATATATGCAGGTTTGTACTTTACTGCTGCCCCTACTGCTATGAATACTAATACAGTGGTGCCTCAACTTACGAGCAGCTGTTCGCTGCTCTGCACTACAGCTGACTTGGACAGGTTGGACCTGTCAAAGTCACCTGTCAGTGCAGAGCGGAGAGCAGCATTTACTGCCCATCTCCACCCCATCCTCCTTCTTGGTAGCTTTGATATCTCTTGCAGAGATCGAAGCAACCAAGCAGGTCGAGGGGGCCATCGCATCTCCCTCCCAACCCATCCAAGCTGCCCAAACATACACCCGTTCCAGCGATCGGTGCACGTTTGTGCAGCTCGGGCGGGTTGGGAGGGAGGCATGCCTTTCTCCCCACCTGGCAAAGCTGCATGAATGTGCACGCCTTCCGGGGATTGGTGCATGTTTGCGTGGCTCAGGCAGGTTGGGAGGGAGGTGCGTGCCAGGGATCAGGGAGAGGGTCATGGTGGCGAGTGGCTGTGTTTCAAAGGGCTAGAGCCAAGCTTTCATCAGCTTTAACACTTTGAAACCTGCCCACCCACCACCACGACCTTGCAGTGGCGAGCAGGCAGGTTTCAAAGGGTTAGAGCCAAGCTGTCATCAGCTCTAGCCATTTAAAATCTGCCCACCCACCATCCCGAGAGTCTCTTCCTCTTCCTCTGCACCCAAGTCTCGGCACAGAGACCTGGTTGAAGAGGAGGTGGCTGCCCCCTCAAACAAGGGTAGCAGAAGGTGCTCTCCACAACCCCCCTGGAGAGCCAATTTTGACAGGTCCATCCTGTCAAAGTCAGCTGTTTGGCGGTGTTGCAGTAGAGCAGCCTTCAGCGGCCCTTGATTGGGGGTTGGGGGGTTGGGACAGCCTTCCCATTGGAATGCATTGAAAACTTATTAATCCGTTACCTCCGGAACAGATTGATTTTCAGTGCATTCCTATGAGAAATCGCTGCTCTACCTACGAATTTTTCTACTTACAAGCATGCATTTGGAACAGATTAGACTCATAAGTAGAAGTGCCAATGTACTAATGCTGATCGTAGCAGCAGTAGCAGCAGCATTACTATATACTGTAGTTCCAATTGTTGTGAGCCACCCTCAGATCCTAGTGGGAAGAAAGGCAGCATATAAATAACCCTACATACATACATAAAATGAATCCTTACATTACTCAGCCAACATTTATGGGGACTGTAATGCAGAAACAAAACTACACAGTTCTAATGTGCAGCACAGCGGGAGCACTGCACAAGTCGATTGCCTGCCCTTTCCACAATGGAGAATGTACATCCTACCCATTTTTGTACTATCTAGCCCAATGATGGCAAACCTTTTAGAGACCGAGTGGCCAAACTCCAATTCAAAATCCACTAATGCCAATACAGCAATTTAATGTTATACAGACTGTTATACAAGGGTTCGATACAGCAATTTAATCTGAATGCAGGTGGCTGTGAAGGGGCAATGTCGGGGGGCTATAGAAAGGACTCCGGGTGCCACCTTTGGCACCCATGCCATATGTTCACCAACACTGATCTAGGCTCTTCTCTCTCTTTGTACACAATGTTTGACTTATTCGATTGCCTGGGTATGTGGTCCCAAGCACACTTGGCTGTCCATGTTCCATCCCATAACAAATGACAGATTCTTCACAGTCTGAGATTGTTCTGTGCAGCTTTCTCCATTGCTAATTGTCCTGTTTATCTTTTTTGAGAAATTCTCAATTCTTGGCAGTTTCCGGTATTAGGCAACATGTTCCTTTCAAAACAATGTTAATTTCACCTAGCACTTTTGCTTTGATGAGTCCTGATGCCTTCTGTCTGGGTAATACAGTAACAATTCCTGTTCACTCAAATTTCTGTATGAATGTTTCAGTGACGATAACACATTCTAAATTATCAAGATAACACGAAAAGTTCTACATTTTCTCTCATTGCAGAAGTCATTCACCATCCTGCTTTGCACTCTTTTTTATTCACTTTTCTTTATGTCACACTCAATTCACAAAGCCTGATGTGCTAGATTCTTGCTCTCTCTGGATCCTGTATTAGTCCAGAGTACCTGTCCTAAAGGCTATTACAATATCTTTATTGAGAAGTATGTGCTGTTATTAAACAATTGACCTACGTAGGCCAACCTTTACTAATACTCCCCTTCTCTCTATTACCTCAAATTACATTTACTTGAGGATCACACACTTCCAGGTATGTTTTGCTTTTCATAGGCTTTTTTGATCCCTCCCAGTAACTATACATGTCTTAACTACACCTACTGAAGTTTCCTACATACGCAGGTGGTAAAATCTTCATCAGCTCATTCCTCAGCCACCCCATATATTCATAAATTGATCTGCTTTCCATCTAGGTTACTCAATTCCAGTTAGGATGTATTTACATGCGTTGATCACCTGAGCTCCCCCCCACCCCAGCATTTACCAGTTCTGGGATGTTCTTCACTTTTTGATCTTACCAGTCAAGCTGGTAAGCTCTTAGATAGATCAAGTCCTGGGGAACACTCAGCCAGCAAATCTTTGTGTTGCATCTTTTAGTACAAGAAATATTTTCTGTAGCCCACATAGTTTAATCTAGTTTTATAGCTAATCAAGTTACCATAGGATTTATACTGGCCCACCAGTGTAAACCAGGAAATTTGAAATCTCTTTTGATTAGCCTCTTTCCCACAAATTTAACCCAAACTCGGACTGCTGTTTTCTCTTAGCCCCAGCATTTCTCCATCATTGGCCACCAGGGGGAGGCATTGGATTTGAGCATGGTGTCTGTCAAAGGCAAGCACTACTTCTGAGATCCATAATGGGTGAGCAGGAGTAGGAGGATAATTTGTACCACAAATGATAGATCTTTTAATGTTCTCTAAGATCTAGAGGGGCCTCAGGGAAGCCCCGACAGTCGACACCATAGGATGAAACCTGACTGGAAAAGTGAAGACGAGTGGAGATATAATGCTTGTCTTTATTAAACATACCCACTGTGTTGTGCCTATATCTGTTCTTACCCTAACCATACATGGGATGTACTTTGTGCCAGTGGGGAGGCACCAGAGACACCACCACCCCAGTTGGTCATGAGGGGGAAGCAAAATAAATACCTTTCATGTTTGAAATGCCGTTATAAAGTTCTGTAGTATTAAGCTATAAATATGTTACAGCTAGTGAATCTGCTGTAAAGGTACTTGATTTTTAAGTGGTCTCTTTAAAGGGGAGGATTTTTCTGCAACTTATTTGGAAAGCATCCATCATGTGAGCGATTTCCAGTCCATGCTGCTTTTGTTTGCATAAATGCATAAATCATGTGTATCCTCTTTCTGCCTTCACCCTTCATCAAAACATTTTTAAAAATGTACCCTCGAGTTTACAAAGCAGTACATGTGTTCGAAGGTATTTCCCCTCAGTACATTTTAAAAAATAGTGTTCTGATGTGTTTTGGAGTCATATCAGAAACCTTAAGTAACACATCAGTGCCTCCTAACAAGAGACAATGGAGAACTTGTACACTGATCCCTATGTGGGTTCAGAAGGTGCAGAGCAACACAATGAATACAAGAATTCAGAGGTAAAATTCCTCAAAGCTGGAGCTTGGAAAAGTTACATTTGGACTAGAGCTCCCAGAATATCACAGTAAGCTTAGATTGAGTTATAATTACAGTACAACAATGAGATGGCTCAGAACATTCTGATATAGACCTCTCATGTTATTCATGATATACATGAAATAGAAAGGTAGTATGAGCGAAAGAGCCCATAATTGTAAAGTATGCAAAAGATTCCTTGAGCAATACCCGATGCCTTCAGGTAGGGCTAGTGTGTGTGTGGCGTCGTTACAGTCGTGATCGACTCTTCGTGGCCCCATGTCCATGGAGTTTTCTGGGCAGGAATTACTGGAGTGGCTTGCCAGTTCCTACTCCAGGCGCTTACATCACCTAGTATTCCCTGGTGGTCTCCCATCCAAGTACTAATCAGGGCCAACCCTGCTTAGCTTCTGAAATCAGGCGAGATCGGATGTGCTTAGGGCATCTAGGCAGCGGTAGGGTTAGATTCTTGTCCAAAACCTTGGAGTGGTGCTATCAGTCTAATGAGACAACACAAATCCGACTACTTTATAAGACACATGGGCACCTCTGTTCCCATGGCTGCACACACAAGGTAACTACAAACAGCTCTATAGGAAATTCCCACATATTCTGATGTGCTTTCAAATATACTGTGAGCACATTCACATTTGCTGGATATAAATCTGGACATAGTAAGCAGTCTTGATGAGCTGTTTCTCCTTCTCCAGCTTGAGACTGTCAGTTTTGGATACTCTTTCAGCTACTGTTGTGCCATGTAGGGCATCAGTGGTGGAAGATATGATTATGAAAACCTGCCTGTGATGTATGGACAGGGAATTGGGGAATTATCCAAATTGAGAGCTGTAGTGGGCAACTGGGGTCAGTTTATTGCTGACTCTTACTTTTGACATTTTCTAATAATATCCAGAACGTGCTAACATTATCTAATCAATGTGTCCAGTTCCAAATAAGTACAGAGATGCAGGACGTGTAGCATTCTAGAGGTTGGTGGAATACAGTATACTGTAACTCCTGGCAGTCTGGATCATTGCTGCCTAAAACTGCTGGGAGTTCGACAACATCTGGGGAGCCACAGGTTCCCCATTCCTCCTTAATTACATGAAAATCAAGAGATAAGTCTCTAGTCCCTGGAGGTATGTTTTCTATTTCAAAAGATAGAACCTGGACCGAATGAACCTGGGCTCAGTATGAGTCTGGGAGGAGAGTACTTAATTCACCTTAGAAATAGCATTGCGGAGCACATTTGTACACGGTCTTGGCTGCTTTTGGACTGGTTATGCAGCGGTTTTGTACATGAAACCACTGTCTGTCATGAAAGCTAGATGACTTTTATTGTCACTTGCTTTAGAAGCTGTTTAATTGCTTAAAGAAACCACAAAGCCTGGAATTGAACTAAAATATATGCTTTTTGCTAAAGCTGCAGCCAGACCAATCTCTGCCCAGTTCCATTTCTGCCACCTGTGCACACACTGATGTCTGGCATCAACAGCGGATTTAACACTTAATAGCCCTAGGGGGAAAATATGTCTTCATGTATGCTCTCTCTCTCTCTCTTTTTAATCCGATCTTTCATTTTGAACCAGAAACAGCTCTTCTTCACATTCCCTTCTAGTATTTTATATAATTAGTTTTGTAATAATACATACAGTATTTTCTTTTTTGAAATGTTAATAACACTTATTTTTATCTGATATCCCCATTAATTGTTGGGCAGTTTTTTACATACATATGCTCTTTCTTTTTCTTTTTCCTTTTTTTTTGTACTTTAATAATGTCTGAAAATTGATCTTGATATATGCTTTCTCTACTTAAAAATGGCATCTTGCTCTCATTCCTAACCAATGTAAATATTTAAGGCATTAAAATATGAGATCCAAGCATCCGTGCTCTTTTGGGGTGTTTGGAGAATCCAACAAAATTTTCTCAGGTCAGCTTCCCAAGATGCTTATTCCTTATGCAGAGACGACTGCAATCGAGTGAAGGCGTCTTATGAAAGAGGCGGCAGGGAAGCGGTTTTTGCTCAATTTCCTTACTGTCTGCAGGTGCTCCTCCAATCTAAAGCAGGTTGACATTAAATTTCAAAGAAAAGGAGCAACTGATCTGTTTCTGCCAGAAGTGATCCATAAATGGCATTCCATTCATGAGAACTCTAAACTCAACTCATGATTCCTATTGCTTCTGTCTGATTGTTGATAGACCCATGCAATGCACCATCAAATCAACTACAGTACTCATCCTTTCCCTTCTTTTTTCCCCCCTTCTGGCTTTTTGATATTTTGATTCTGATCTGTCTTGTAGAATTCAGAATTTCTGCCTTTGGTCCTGAGTACATAGTGGAAATCAGGACTGGCAATGATGATTTTCTAGCTTTAGATCACCCACCACCACCCATTCCACAGCTCCTGAAGTCTATCCAAGGACAAAGCAGACCCATAAGGGTCTCCACAGCCTCGATCTTTTTTGCTGCACTGAAGTGGCCACAGCTTTGGACATCATCATCATCATTCCTTGGTGCACAATTGCATAACAAGATTTGAGCCAGTGTTAAATAATAACACTAGATTTCAGCCAGTGATATGTTCAGTAGTAATAGTAATTATCTTTGAGTTCACGTGTACAGTACTGTATGAGTGCAGTGGAGAGGGCTGAATTATCCGGAATAATATTTGCCACTGCCATTGAACTTCTAGTTTCCTCTCAACTTAGCTTCAACCCATATAGTGCTTGGGAACAAAATGGATCTTCCCAACGGTATATTTTTAAAGCTATCTCTTTTGAATGCAGCCTATTTTGATGTGGCCTGGCCTTGAATGGGCAACTAAGGATGTAAACAGGCAGGAAAATAAATTGTATTTGGACCAGTTGTGCCGTGGTCTGGTGTGGAGATCACATAATGCAGGCGGGATTCAGCGGCATAGCAAGGTTTTGGGGCACCTGGAGCCAATTTTCTTTTTGTGCCCCTCCGGCCCTCCCCAACTCCATCCCATCCCCCCAGCAATCCTGCAGGTGCGGGGTGCGGGTGCGTGCGTGCGTGCGCACCTTACCTTTCCCACGCATGGCAAGAGTTGGAGGGAGGAGGAGGGTGCCTGCAACCGGACTTGGCAATGGCGGGGGCAGGGGGCAGTAGACGATTTGGTGCCCCCTAATTGCTGTGCCCGGGGCACCCCACCTCCTTGCCCTCCCTACACCACGCCACGCCCCTGGTGGGGTTGTACTCCAGCCTGACCCTGATCTGTGCTCAAGCTGGACTTTTTTGGGGGGGTCCCTCTGGATCCGTGCCGTACATTGATTTCCTGGCAGAAGGACAGGTTGCTTTGAGGGATATTGTTCCCTGCAAGACCATTCTTCCCAATGTGATTGGAAGCATGCCTTTCCTGCCATCTGTTCACATCCTAAGACTCACTGCCATTACAAATTACATGCTCTTGGTGGAAAGAGAAACTACTAGGACCAATTAATTCACTTAGAAAAGTGTTTCTCCCTGGGTCCTGGGAAGAGAGGCTTGTGCAAAATTGTTGCTCTTTGAAGACGTATTGTATTTCATTTTTTCTCTTCTTGTGCAACCTCAAATCTCACCAAAATCTTGCATGCTACCCACTATTCTGACCTTTGCAGGAGTGTTACAATACTAGTACTACCTACTCCTAATAAACTGGGCATTCCGTTATGTGCTCCTGCTACTGTGCATGTGGAGGAATATAATAGCAGTGCAATATATATATACACAGTGGACCCTTGTATAACAAACAGTCTGTCTAACATAAAATTTGTACAGCATAAAAAATTCTGGAGATGGGGATAATTTGCTTAACAGAATTGCCTATGGGGCGAATCCGTACAACATAAAAATGATCGTGATTAGAGATTACTCTGTTTTCAATGCATTCCTATGGGAAATGTGTATAAAGGAAAATTTGCTTAATAGAATTTCATTTGGAATGAATTAATTCCTTTATAGAAGGTACCACTGCACATACATACATACATACATACATACATACATACATACATACATACA
>JAHTLZ010000129.1:59089290-59114237 GCA_023846285.1 Phrynocephalus versicolor
GAACTGCTGAGTTGGAAGGGACCTTGCCTCTTCTTAGAAAACAAAACAAAACAAAACAAATGGTAAGTCGGAGCTACATCCACACACTTGTGCTTTTAAAGAGCAGAAAATGAAAGAGAGGCTGCAGTGCAGGCCTCTTGCCACTACGCCCGAGATTTCTCTGAAGGATTTCTAGGGCCACTGTGAGAAAGACGACAGTGGACTTATGGAACCGAACTGAATTCCACACGCAAAAGGATCTCCCAAAGGAGAGCCTCTCTTTCCAGTTGGCTAAATGTGCTCTGTCTCGCACTCACATACATACACGCATGTTTAGGATGAACTGAAGTAAATGGAGGAACATATTTGTTGACCAAACCTACCTCCAAGACTTAAAAGTTAACAAAAAGCAAAGGTAAGGCAGGCTACAAAAATAAACCCGAGCAGCAGCTGCCTTATGATGCACATGACTCAATGCTAGAGAACAAGCAGTTTCTTGTCCACTGTAAGCAGCACACTCACAAGTCTAGATGAGCCTCAGCTGGTCTACTTCTCAGTACTGCCAATAAGTGGATCAAAGGTTTAGACTAATATCAGCCTTCCCTACAGGCTGTGCAGTTAATGTGTTTAGAGAAACCCGCTGCAGCAGGACAGGCCGGATAGTGTGGTCTCTTGGGTGGGAGGAGGGGAAGGAAGGGATCTAGACCCAGTCCTTAGGGAACCTGCCTTCCATGTTGATCGAGCAGCAGTTGTAGTTACTCCAGAGCACAAAGTCTCTTGTCCCTTCTTTTTAGTTTGGGGCCAGATTCTGGGAACTCCCCCCCCCAAACTCTGCTGGATCCCATCCCAACATCTTTCCTCCCTACCTCACACTCCAAATATATTTCCTGAGTCAAATATTAGTTTGCTTAATTCCTTCCATTTCACTCACAGAATGGCCTGTTACGCTCATTTCTATGACAAATTCACCCAAAAAGCGCCTGTCAGCTCTGTAGAGCCAGTGTGTCCACATTCAACTCTCACAGATGGCTAAGACATTGACTAGTCACTAGGAGGACACGGAGCTTCCATTCATGACATCCATATGAAACCTTTTAGAGATTATTAATTTATAGGGCCACTGTAAATTGGTACACTCCCCCTGAAAGACTGGGTCTGTAGCTTGGGGGCACTCCTGGACTCACTACACTTTATGGAGGCTCCAATATTTGCCATGGCCAGAACTGCCTTTTATTAACTTCATGGCCAGTTGTGCCCATCCTTGGGTATAAGAAATACCTAATAATAATGGTCCACACATTGGTAATCTCAAAAACAAACTACTGTAATGTCTCGATGTAGGGCTGCCCTGAAAAAAATAATGGAAAGAAAATAATATGGAAACTTCTGAAGGTGTAAAATGCAGCAGCCCCAGACTGATTTCTGGGACTAGCAAATTTGACCATCTATCCTCAGTCCTAGCACACCTTCACTGGCTCTCTGACAGTCTCTGTGTTTAGTTCAAGGTACTGATTAACACGCCTTTAGTGGTTTAGAGCAGGCCCACAACTAGAGTCTATGTCACCTGAGGCAATGCATGGATTCTGTGCCCTCCCTCCAACATGGGCATGTGCAAAATAGTACAAAAATACAAATATTATTTTGTCATTTTGGCATCCCCTCCAGCATGGCACCTGGGGCACATGCCCTGCCTGCTCCTCCTCCCCCCCCCAACCCCAAAGTTGTGGCCCTGGTTTAGAGTCTCAATACATGTCAGAACATCTCTCCCAGAAAATAGCTAGGCATTTCACATGCTCCTTTCAATCCCCAATGATTAAAAAGGCCCACTCTGAGGGAGATCAAAAAGAAGGAACCAAGACTTCTCAGTGGTGGCCCCTGTTCTGTGGATCAAGCTTCCAACCAAGGTGTGTCAGGTTCCATCCCTCCTGATATTTATGAAATTATTCAGAACTATATAAAGTAGTTTTTAAGAACATATCCTCAATGTATTCTCAAAGACTGTCACAGCCAGGATCTGATAATTGTCCCTGAGCTCCTTGCCCTCTGAAGATGCCAGCCACAGAGTCCGGTGAAACATCAGGAAGAAAAACTTCCAGAACACGGCCAAACAGCCTGAAAAACTCACAACAAATATCAAATATATCCTCACGTGTTGATATTAATTTTTAAATTTAGGTTTTTTTTGTCCCCCTCCCTCCCCCCGTGTTCATTTTGGTTCATCCTCATATTGACTGCATCAATATGGGGGTTGAGCTGGCTGGGGAGCTAGGCTTTTGTGTTTTCTTCCTTAAACTGCCCAGTGTCGTGTGTGTTTGCTGCATGGAACAGCAGCAGAAATTATTTAGAGTTAATGATTTTAGTTAGTTTTGAGAAATGGGAAAATAAAAGAGTTACTTTTTAAATATTGTTAATTACAATGGCAGTTATCTACCGGTGTGGCTTAAGGCTTTATCAAGCTATGGTAAATTAGATACTCATCTAGATGATAGAGAAGTAGCTTAGTGATAGAACACAGTCCTTGTGTACAAAATTTTTATATGGCCATTTCCACCCATTCACATCTGATGTCAGAATTCACTGGCAGACCATGATGGTGTTTGAATGTACAGTATGTTGTCTTCAGCAGGCCAAAAAAAGCCAGGAATAGTTTCAGGAGAGTGTTGGTGGCTGGATGGATCTAAGCCATTCATGCAACTGGAAATAAAGTAGGGATTAGAGTACTGTTGTCATTATTTATCATCATTGTGTTGCCCACAAATACACAATCATCTGCATTTCTTACATGAAGAACCACTACCTAGGGTTGACTGCCTGGTCTCAACGTTTGGCCCAGTATTTTCAGAAAATGAGAAATGAGTGACTTGGCAGCTCCTTGGAATCAGTAAGGAGGTAGGTGGTGTGGCGGCTTGCTTACATTGCCTTTCCTTCCTCCTAGTACCACACAGGTCATTGAAAGGCTCTAACTAAGTGCCTCCAGCATGACTCCCAACTCAAAGGCTCTTGCTGAGGAATGTTCATGGTATCCCACATCTGTTGCACTTCCCAGGCTTCTCTAGGAGTCGCCACCTGAAGCACAAGTGCCTGGGAGGCTGTTGTGGGACAGGCATTTGCTGATCTGAGGAACATACGCTCCGCCAGATAATCAGGAGGGTTTTGTAAATGAATCCTTTACCTTGAACATGATACGGGATGCAACGGGCAACCAGTGCAGGCGAGCCAGGATAGGGGTGACGTGGGCATATCTACCCACACCAACCACCATCTTGTGGTGTTGTTCTGGATGGACAACATAATAACACAAATAAGCAAATATACAATGTACACAGAAAGAGCTAGAATATCTCTTACTCCTTCACACCCCCCCGTTTTTTTTCTATCTCTTGCACACTGCTTTCCCGAAACAAATAGAAGTTTACTAGCATTCTGAATGTCAGAAGAGTTTTCCTGGCAGACTTCCACAAGGAAGATATTTCAAACTAATGGGCTGATGTAAAATGGTTGCTCTTTTTGGCTTCTTTCACATTCTTAACTTGTCAAGCTAGGCAAAGTTGAAGCAGTGGGTGTTGCCATGATCATTTTTCCACATGCACACATGGTATAAGTATATGCAGAAAAATCTAAAATGGCAATACTCATTCAATTCTTTTAAAAAATACACACATAGAGACCTAAACCTCCAGTTTATGAATGTAGGATATTGTGCCTCAGTATCCACAATTTAAAATGCCAGGAGATGGCCTGATAGTGCTGCACAATATTGTGCTCCTGTTACTAACAGGAAATGGGATGCAAAACTTTACATAACAAAGGGCAGCCTGAATGTGGACAACACCTATGGCAGAAGTCAAGATAGTCTCCAAAAAGGCTTCTTGTGCTAATTACTATTCACAAATGACACCAAGCATTAGAAAATCCAAAATGTTTCCTTTTCTCATCAGTTAACCACTTCTCACACAAACAAAGCAACTGTCAGGGCTGTTTTCCGATAAGTGTGAATAGTTTGAAACTATGACATGATTTAGCCACCAAAGCTTTCAAAGCAAACAACAACCATTTCATAGTTTAAATGACCGAGTTTATGAATATTTGTTCTCTAGTTTTTTTAGAATACCTATTAAAATGCTTTTACAACCAGACTCAGAATCTCTTTGCAAGCAAAACTCCCTGTTTGGCAAGGAAGAAGTTAAAATTTAAATTGGGTCCTGATTGACAGTTCAGAAGTTCAGATTGCCTTAGACCTGGAGCTGATTTCTCACTAGTGCACTGACCTGTCTGGCAAACACCCACACCAAGTAGCACAAAGGTAGTGTGGCTGAGTGGCAAGTGGACCCTCCCTGATGTGACCTGGTACTCCTTCGCAGCTAGTGCTTTTGTTTCCCCACAATAGACAATGTGTGTCCTTACACAAATGTTGTTCGACTGCAATCCCCATTATCCCTTATAATTGGCTATGCTGGCTAAGGTTCATGGGAGCTATAGCACATTCTCCTACACAATATTTGGATGGCCACACATTCCTTACCCCCCCACACACACCCCATTTGAGGTATAGCATATAGAGTGGTACCCTGACTTAAGAGCACCTTGACTTAAGAGCAATTCGACTTAAAAGCTGAAAACTGATGGCGTTTTAACTGCTGCCTTACAAATTTTAGATATGGTCTGCTCAACTTACAAATATTTTTTTCATTTTTTAAATTTTTAACTTATTTTTTCAATTTTTTAGATAGGCACCCTGACTTAAGAGTAGTTTGACTTAAGAGCATGCGGAATTGATTAAATTCGTAAATTGAGGTACCACTGTACTAGGCACATTCAGCTCCATTTCTAGAAGGAGCACTCTCTAAAATGGTAAAGAAGGTATTAATAAGAAAACATATTTTAAAAGCAGCATGTGTGTCACCTAGATTATCCCTGGAATGTAAACAACAATTTCCTCTGCCTGTCTGATTGTGTAATTCCCTATAAGAAAGCAGATGGCGTCACTGGAGAAAAGACCATACAAAAAGCAGGAAAGAAGCATTTCTCTGAATGTGCATTTTGGCTTATTTCAGGTTACTCAAGCTCGAGATTCTTTCTTTCTTTGAGGGGAAGAAGCTGATTTTATCCTTGGGAGGAATAATAGGCTGCATCCCCACCTAATTTCCAGGGATGAAAATAAGAACAGGTTTTCAACAGAGCTTGTGAAATAGTTCAGTGAGTTCGGCCTCTGGATGCCAAGTCAGAGGTTCTGCACTGTGCCTTCCCAAGACCCAGCCTGTGTGGCCTTAAGCAAGCTGCACAAGTCCCAGGGTGTCCTCAGAAGAAGAGAATGGTCAGCCGCTTTTAGGTACTCTCTACCTAGAAACCCCTTGAAAAGGGTTGGCATAACTGACCTGACAACACACAGTAAATGCACACCTAATAAATAAATAAATAAATACAAGAGAAGGCAATGGAAATTTTGATTTTCCAGAAACTCTCACATGCCACACCTATGCTGAAGGCAAATTTCCTTCATCTCTTGTTGGCTGCTGCTACTTAAGAGCTCCTGCTGGTAGAGGCTGGAACAAATGCAGGAGAAGGCCACTCATTATTCTGAATCCTCAGCCTTGCTGCAAAGCATCTCTTGGCAGTCTCTTGCAACAGGAATACTCCAGTTCTCTGTTCCTTAAAATTAAAGCAAAATGCTTGGAAGAATCAGGAGGGGAAAGTCAGTAGGAAAAGAGAACCCTCTCACTACAATGAAGTGTGCATCCAAGAAAAGGATAAATTATTTGCTTTTAAAAAGAAAGTCCAATTTAAATGTCCCAAGCCACTGGAACGATTTGGCAGCCAGAGTTTGGCACGAGGCCTGTTCAACACAAAGCGCAACATTCACCACGTCACTTTCTTCCTCCACCACTTCATGAGGCGGCACCCTCACAACTACAAATAATATCTTAAAAGGCACAGTTGCACTGTGAAGGTGTAGCTATTCTTTATTAATGGCCAAATTAGACATTGACACAGGCAATCCAGGGGGCCCTGGATTGGGACTCAGTCCCATCTCTGAACCATGGCAGTCCTCCAATGACCTCACCAATTAGGAAAAAAATTCTTACAAAAATGGGGGTCGGGAGTAAGCTACTTGCCCCCACAAAACATTTTCTTTTTAAATTGAAGAGTGAGGACAGGTGTGTGGTGAACCTCAGAGAGACACCATGTGAGGCAGCAAGACCTTTTGGGATCAACTCACAGGACAGTCTCACCTTGGCCTAAACGTGAAACTAAATAAAATTATACTGTCCTGCTACCTATGAATCTTCCCTTCTTTACCTTAAAATGTTTTTTTGCCCATCTTCCCAAGATATGAGAGGGTCTCATCTGCCAGAGGCCCCAGAAGTGGTTTCCAGTGAATGGAAGTGGCTTCCGGAAAACTGGAAATGACTTCCAGATCACCAGAAACCAATTCTGGGGCCTCCAACATGCCCGGGAAGCCCATCGGAAGCCCGTTCATGGTAGCACCAGGCCTCAGGTAAGTGTAGGAGGCCCCAGATAGCACCCCCCATTCCCAACCTGACCCAGCATACGCAGATCACAGAGTTTTCATTATTGCAGGTTGGGTCAGGTCCCTAACCCCTGCAATAGGCGGGCGGAGGGGGCTACTGTATCTCATTATTTGTAACTCTTACTAAACTCTGTTCATAGCTAATGGAGGGCAGTTTTACTGGAAGAGAACATCCATTTCTGTGGCAAAAGCACACCATAGCCATGCTATCAGCCACCTTCATTAATCTAAAAATAATATATTAAATTTTTGCCCTGCTGGATAGAATGTATTTTCTTTTGCCAATTTCTGATATGCTGCATCACTGCTCTTGGCAATGGCTGAGACTGAAGCAGTTGGTGGCTGTCTCGAGAATTCCACTACTACAATTTTCTTAGTTAAAATGGGGGAACTGTGAATGTGTGGAATATTGGTCCAATTTTGGAGTGAATTTTTTCACTTTGAACATGTGAGAAACGTGTAAAGGATGTATGTGTTGCAGCCAAATAGCTCGGTCTTGTAAAATTCTGCAACCATGCACCCTCTGAGTCACAGGACAAACTCTTTTGAGTTTCTCACTGTTATCATTCTAGCAAAGAATGACTAGTCACTTCCAACAGAACAGACAGAAAATAAATGCTGTGCTACTCAACAGTGCCCCCCTCCTTAAATTACAAGATGGCCGCGAACAGCAGAAGACGTAGCTGAAAGCAGTCCCGGCTAACGTCGATGCATCCCAGGTCCCAAGAGGGCGTATCTACTCCAAGACGACCCTTCTGGGAGCAGAATCCATCCCAGAACCGACCCAGGGCACCCAGGTGTGGTTCCCCCTCCTTCGGGAGAGAGGTTTAGAACCCCTGGTGGAATTCCTGTGCGGCTGAGACCTTGGGAGATCCTGACGGAAGTTTCGAGCTGCCTCTATTCCTCCAGAATCGTGAGTGGCTTTTTCCATCTGAAAGCCCTTTCAACAATATAAATCAGCAACTTACCGAAAAGAATTTGCCTTTTTCAGTTCCTCTTTCCTGTTTTATCTGTTATTTTCTGCCCCTCGGAGGACTGCAATCTATGCTTTCACTTTCACATTCATCTAACGGCAGAAATTTAACTCTTAAGCTCCCGTTTTATTCTACACTATACTTTACTTCTCGGACTCTGTTGGCATAAGTGGGTACAGCACGCCATCTACTGGATTTTTTCATGTTTGCAGCATCACATATATTTCTTGAAAAGCAGCAAACTGATTAGAAACAAGACCAATCTCGTAAAGACTTTGCAATTCTCCTGTGAAGAGGTAATTGATTCTTTACCACCACAAAACAAATCCTCAGTATGAGCAGGACCCCAACTACACAAAAGAAATCTGCTTTTGTTCCCTTGGCCCACCCAGCAACCATGACTCAACAATCAAGTCAATCAAGCCAATCCGATCAAATCTTAGATGCATTGAAGCAGTTAAATCTTACCCAGGTAAAGATGTTGTCAGATCAAACCACTGGATTCTCCAGTTTAAGAGCAGAAATGAAAGAGGGCTTTTCAAATGTCGATACCAAACTAATAACATTTGGTGGTCGTTTACAAGCGTTGGAAGAGAATATGAATGTCACTGATTTTCGTCTTGGAGAAATTGAAGCCTCAATGGAATCAACAAGTAAACTGGTTCTTACACACGAAATCGAAGCCTCTTCCAAAATTCTAAGAATTCAAAACCTCACTGTGGATAAAGATGAAAATCTCTACACGATAGTTGGAGATACCCTGGCCACTCTACTTGAGGTACCTATTGAAGAATTCCTTCGTGAGGTAGACGTGATTTACCGTCAACCAACGGCTTATACCAGAAGAAATAAACTCCCTCCTGAGGTAATCGTTAAATTGGTTAGAAGATACACCCGTGATTGCATCCTTAAGGCTACCCAAGACAAGGAGGTGGAAATCAATAAATCCAAAGTGACAATTCTGAAAGATGTCCCTTGGGAGATTCGCCAATTACGGAAAGAATATATATTCCTTACCAAACTCCTGCTCAAGCATGACATAAGATACAAGTGGCTCTACCCCCAAGGTTTGTCCTTCCAATGGGAAGGCAAATTACAGAAAATTGAATCTCACCAGAAAGCTAGAGCCTTCGCTGAAAAAAATGCAAAGAAGTTGGGCTACTCCCCTTCCTCTCCCTCACCATCCTCTTCTGAAGATGAGGACATGACCGGAACTCAAACCACTACCAAAGATGACAGCCGTGATGACCAGGCTTTGAAACAAGAGACTTCAAAGCACGTCCAACATTCCAGTGGCGCAGTGGGAGGTGCCAGGCCGAAGAACTACCTTAGGCCAAAATCCGGTAAGAAAAAATATTTTTGGAAGTAGCAAGATGGCCCAAAAAATTCTAACATGGAATATTAATGGTATGAACACGCCCCAGAAGCGTCGGAAAACTTTCAATTTTCTCCAAAAACAACAATGCTCCATCATCTGTTTACAGGAAACCCATGTACTGAGAAAACATGAACAACATTTAATACAAAACAAATTGGGAAATCTATTTTCCACATCAAATAAAGAAAAGAAGCAAAATGGGGTGGCACTGTATATTAAACCAGAACTTTCCCCAATCCTCTTGGAAAAAGATGAATCAGGTAGATGGATTCTTATCCAAGCAAAAATTCAATCTAAAGACACAATTATTGCTGGTATATATGCTCCTAACGATAATCATGGAAGACAAGTATTCTTTGAACAACTGGCCCAGAAACTGTTGCAATATGGGAATCACCAGCTTATAATATTGGGAGATTTCAATGCTGTACACATTCCCTCAGTAGACAGGAAAACACCAAAAGGGAAAAAAATTCAAGACCTCGTCTTCCACACTGCCCAAATCGTTTTTGAATATGTCCGACATCCTAGAACTTCATGACATCTGGAGAAGGAAAAATCCACTAAAAGATGGTTACACCTTCTATTCAAGACAATATGCTTCCTTCTCCCGTATAGATATGTGTTGGGCTACATCTGATCTTCTACTAAATACAAGGGATATTGAAACTTTACCTCGAGTGTTATCTGACCACAATGCCATCTTATGGACACTGAAATCTTCAGGTATGCCTAGACATTGGAAAATTAACCCAACTCTTTGGACTGATAAAGAATTCATCTCAGAGGCTGCTAGAGATTTGAATTTGTATTTTGAAACTAATCTGAATAAGGGCACACCACTCAAAACGGTATGGGATGCCTTCAAGCCATACTTTAGAGGATTCGTTATCCAATTTATGGCAAGATGGAATAAAGAGAGGAAAAAGAAATATGAATCAACTCTTAAAATGATGAAAAAGCTTGAAACGGACTTAACACAAGACCCCCGTAACGATAAGCTGAACAAAGACCTGGCTTCTTGTAGGCATGAACTCAATTTGATCCTGACTGCAGATATAGCTCACAAAATCAAGTTGGCCAAACTGAACTTTGTGGAAAATGCGAACAAACCAGGTAGATGGTTAGCGTATAGGTTAAAAAAGGTACAATCACAAAAACTCATATTCTCACTCAAAGACAAAGCTGGGGAAACTCAGACAGAGCAACTACAAATCCAAAAAATCATAGAGGAATATTACCAAAGATTATTCAAGCCGGAGATGATTGACAATGATGCTATTTTCCATTACCTTGAACAAGCCAACTTTCCAAAACTTACTGAGCAACAGAGAGCCCAGACGAACGCCCCTATCACAATGATGGAAATAACAGAGGCTATTAATCATCAAAAACTGAATAAAGCGCCTGGACCCGACCAAATACCTGCTATATTTTATAAAAAATTCTCAGAGACAATTTCTGGAATTATGAAAAACATCTTTACATCTATATTTGAAGGTGAAAATATACCAGATTCCTGGAAATCATCACACACGACATTGATTCCCAAAGAAGGGAAATCCAAAGATTTGATACAGAACTACAGGCCAATCGCCCTCCTAAACGTGGATTACAAAATTTTTGCAACCATCCTGGCCAATAGATGGCGAATGATTTTACCTTCTTTGATATCACACGACCAGACGGGTTTCCTCCCGAAAAGGCACCTCCAATCCAATATCAGAACTTTTCTCAACGTGTTGGAATATTATGAATCCCACCCCGAGAAGCAAGTAGCTTTTGCATTCATTGATGCCGAGAAAGCTTTTGATAATGTATCCTGGTCTTTACTCAAAACTCAATTAGATTACCTTCAGTGTGGCCACAGAATGTTGCGAGCAATTGAACAAATCTATTCTACCCAAAATACCAGGATTGTAGTGAATGGTCACCTCACAGATAAAGTTAATATACACAAAGGTACCAGGCAAGGATGCCCCCTCTCTCCTCTTCTGTTTATATCCACCCTGGAAATTCTTCTTCATGTAATAAGGGAAAACCCAGACATTCAAGGCTTACAAAATAAGGGAGAAGTTTACAAGGTACAAGCCTTTGCAGATGACCTGATGGTTATCATGGAGAACCCCCAGACTTCCTCTGTAGAACTTCTAAAGACCTTGGAGGCATACTCAAAAATCTCTGGATTAAAGGTGAATAGAGAAAAAACATTGGTTTTAACTAAAAATATGACCCCACCCATGATCGAAAAACTGGTAAATCAATCTGGTTTTCAACACTCTAATAAGGTAAAATACTTGGGTATTACTGTATCTAACCGATGCAACTCTTTACTTAAAGATAATTATGTTAATGTTATCAAAACAATCAAAGCTGATCTTGAAACTTGGTCAAAACTTCAGCTATCCTTAATGGGCAGAATTGCTGCAGTCAAAATGAATGTCTTACCTAAAATGCTTTTCTTATTTCAATCTCTGCCTATATTACCAAACTTTAAGATCATTTTAGATTTGGAAAAAAGTATACGTATATTTATATGGCAAAAGAAAAAAGCAAGGATTAAAAATATTTATTTGCAAGATAGAACCAAATTTGGAGGCTTTGCACTTCCCAGTTTGGCACTATACTACAAGGCTGCCGCCATGACTTGGATTAAAGACTGGATCCTGATGACAAATAAAAGAATATTACAGCTTGAGAGTTATGGCCTTGATAAGGGTTGGCATCACTATATGTGGTATAAGGGAAATCTACCTACCCTCTTTAAAAAGCACTGGATAAGGAATGCTTTAATTAAAATATGGTCATTGATTCAAAAACAATTTTATCTCAAAGCACCTATGTGGTTATCCCCACTGGGAGCAATTTATAGCTCCCAGGCAAGTGAAATCTCAAAAGTTGTAACTTACAGACACCTTCTGAATGCTGACCTCTCATTGAAACCATTAGGGAAACTAGTATCAGAAGGTCATAATCTGGATTGGTGGAAATATCAACAAATATATTCACATTTCAAAGAGCTTTCCAAAGAGGGTGGCTTTATGACTACTGATACCCCACTCGATAAAATACTATCCTCTGGTGACTCAAAGCTTATTAGCAAATTTTATAATATACTGTTAAATGAAAAAATGATTGATACATTGGTTAAAGATTCTATGATTAGATGGGCTGAAAACTTTGGTTATACTATTCATTTAAATAAATGGGACTCCTTGTGGAATACAGTTAAAATCTTTAAATCTATTTCATTTAAGGAAAATTGTTACAAAATGTTTTATAGATGGCACTTTGCACCTCACCGTTTATCCAAGATGTATAACTGTTCACCTAAATGTTGGAAATGTAACTATGACTGTGGAACCTTTTATCATATGTGGTGGACCTGTAAAGAAGCAAAGGCGTATTGGAATATGGTAAAACTTTTCTTAGAAAGATTTTTGAAAATTAAGATAGAGTCTAGACCAGAGCTATTCTTGTTAAATATAGTAGATGTAAACATTTCCTATGACCAGAGATATGTACTTCACCATGTAATTGTTGCTGCAAGAATACTATATGCGAAATTTTGGAAACAACCAAACACGCCAACAGAGAAGGATTTCCACGGAAAGATAAGAGAATGTATCGAAATTGACAAACTCTCTGGCTATCTAAAGGGAGATTACGACGAGATTTTTCGGGAAAGATGGCAAGAAGTAATAAATTTGTTAGTATTGTGATAATATTTGGCAATTTTAGTAATATGTTAAATTACTATCTCTATTTTGCTTGATATACTCAATGGGAATTTTAAAAATTGTACCCCTTCTTCCCTTCCCCGCCCATACTCTTTTTCCTTGTTCCCTCCTTAAAAACTCAATAAAAATCTATAAAAAAAAAATTACCTATGCTTTGCTTTGGACGATGGTGACTATGGCCAAAAGTACATTCATTACACCACCTTTGGCTAACTTTCCCCACATTCTGGAAAACGGGAGGCCATGAAGGAAAGCTACAGACAAGTAGCAAAGAATTGCAGGCATGGCAGTAGGAAGGCACAAGTCCTACTAAGTAAAACACATAACCCCCCCTCACACACACACACACTGAGATTATCCTAGGACAGTGGTGGCAAACCTTTTAGAGACTGAGTGCCCAAACTGCAATTCAAAACCCACTAATTCTTCACAAAGTGCCAATACAGCAATTTAACCTGACTACAGGTGGCTGCGAAGGGGCGATGTTGGGTACCCACAGAAAGGGCTGCGAGTGCCACCTTTGGCACCTGTGCCATAGGTATGCAAACACTGTCCTAGGAGGTGGTGCAAGTCTCTAATTAAATGCAACCCCCTTGAATTATTTGTGTCTCAATTTGTATTTTTGGCTACGGGTTTCTAGAAGCTACAGGCTAAACAAATAACTTATCCAAGTACTGGCTCATGGTGATGGTGGTGGAGGATGTGTTTTAAACTGTGATCTTATTCCAATCTCTTGTCATTAGAAAACTCCCATCCAAAAAACCTGCAAAAATTTTAAAGTGACATACATTCTTTGAAAATATTAGGATAGGATGTGCATTAGGTCTAAACCTAGTGGGGCTTACTTCTAAAAGCATATGCTCAGGAACAACATGTCACAGCTCAAATCTTATGCATATTTTCTACAAGTATCACTGCTGAAATTGATCAGTTTTAATTTTAAATAAACATGTGTGGGATTGGGATGTAAATAACAGCTGTCAATGTGAGACTTGAACCTAGTGCTTGCTAATAGACAGAGGCAAGACAGACAACTGAAAGCAACAGACAACATCCATGTGCAATTTAAAAAAATCCACCAAAGCTATTTATTTCCATCATATGAATCTGCTGAGGAAAGTATGACTCGTATTTACAAAGCTAAGTTAAAGCACTGATGAATTGATGAGTGCTTGCCATGGATATTCTCACACATCCAATGGAACTGTTACATTGTATATCCTATAATGTACCAGGAATCCTACTGAATTCACATGGAATCAAAGTACAGTGGTACCTTGTATAAAGGAATTAATTCGTTCCAAATGAAATCATGTTAAGCAAATTTTCCTTTATACAAATTTCCCATAGGAATGCATTGAAAATGGAGTAATCCCATTTTTATGTTGTACGGATTTGCCCCATAGGCAATTATGTTAAGCAAATTTCCCCTATCTCTGGAATGTTTTATGTTGTACAGATTTTATGTTATACAAACTGTTTGTTATACAAGGGTCCACTGTACTATACAAACTGATGAAGTTTGTGAGGCAAAAGTTTCCTAATCATTTACGAAAGCTACAAATTTTAGCTAACTACACAAATAAAGCATTCTGAATGGGATAAATATACAGTGGTACCTCTGATAATGAATGTAATTCATGCTCTGAGGCAATTCATTATCCAAAAAATTCATTATCCGAAATGCAGTTTCCCATTGAAATGAATGGGAAACCGATTTATCTGTTCCTGAGGTCTGAAAAAAAGGCAAAAAAGCTGGGGGGGGGGTTCCTAGATCTCTTTATAAAGTGCACTTTAAAGGCATGCAGTTCTGGAACACCCCCACCCCCAAATACCCCCGCTGCAGTGCAATGCAAGCATGAATAAAAGAAACCAGCAAGACTAGTCCAGACTTTTCCCACTAAAAATGGGGGGAAATGCAGACAAACATAAGCAGCAATATACATCTAGCCCGTTTTTGACTGCAGAGCAATGGAAAAGATTGAAAACAATGAGAAATAAAAGTAGCAAGACTACCCCAGCCTGTTCCCACCAAAAATGCAAAAGAAAAAAAAGCAGTGCAAAGATTAATAAAAGCTAGCTCATTACCTTTCCAAGTTCAAAAGATCCAAATCCCTCAGAGGCATTCATTATCTGGGGCTTCCTTGATTCTGAAGTTTCATGTGGTCACATGGTTCTATTTTCAGTTAACAAGATTTGGCACATTGACAGGGCCAAAGATAAAATTTCAACCAAACAACATTCATATCTAGATGTATTGCTGTCATGCACACACACACACATGTACCCTGCTCAGTTTGGCTGGAATTGAAGTACCTATGTGTCTTTTTGTCCCTCCAGTTAAAACAGCAATTGTTCGATATTACCACAGGTTCTGAACAAAAAAAATACCTATTTGCTAGTTTTTGAAAACATTAATAGTGAAGCCTGCTTCCTTCTCTTCTTGTTCTGTATCTACAGAAATAGCTTGTGACTCATCAAATCTTTTAACTGAAAATTTAAAACACTGGGGTCATTCTCTTGGAAACTTAAAAGCCAAACTAGATTCCATCCCTCTTCTCCTTTTGAATACAGAGACTTAGAATGTCAGTACTTTTAAAAGTTATTTTTGTGTGTGGCTGTAGATAATAGTAATTATTCTGGATAGCTTAGAAAGTTATGGCACTAGCCCTCAACTCAGACCTACACAAATGTTACTTAAAGTTAGGATTAAATAAAATATTGGGTTGCTTCTTATTAAAGATGGCTCAGTTTCGCAGCTGCCATAAGTCACCATAATTTTCCTAATGTACATTCACTTAGAATGCATTTGGAACTCTAAGCCACAGTACTATGGGTTGAGATCTGAACATTTCATAATGTATCACTCTGAAGATCTGAATTGGAAGGAGGCCCATGTGTCCACGTTCCAAGGGTATATGTGCGCCTCACATCAAAATTGTGGAAATGGGCACCCTATCGCCCTCCCCAGATTATCAGCCACTAGTACCTGGCAGGAATGTAAAATTGGCTTCTGTTATAGAACAGAGGTGGTAAAGCACAAACCTTCAGTTGTTCCTAGACTATAACACTTATCATTCCTAGCCAGCACAGGCAATACTGAAAAATGCTGGGAATTTCAGTCCCCCAAAACCAGGAGTTCTAGGAAGGAGCCAGGATCCACAAAAAGTGTTTTGGGAACTTCTTTATGCACCCATCAACATGGCAGTTCTGAAAATCTCGTGGACAACAACTGTAAAAATTAGCCATGTTCCAAAGAATTCGTTCTGCACTGCTCTTGTGTGCCTACCCCATTTTCCAGCTGAAGGAAAATGGCATAGCTGCCAGATCAGACAGAGCCATAAGGCTAAATAAAATCCGGTGCAAAAACTCTAGGGAGATTCTATGCTTTCCACCACCCCAAGAGCAAAGGTGAGAGGCCCAACCCACATTTCACCAGTGGCCTGAGGCACTGATGGTAATGGTGTGAAAATCTTTAAGGTCACACATGTGGATGAGGAGGGCTGGGGGTTTAAGGAACAGAGAGAGGAGGAAAGGAAGGGCTATTGGGTGGATGCTGTTGACAGAGAGGTGTTTGAGGCCAGTGAGGTACCAGTCCTGCCAAAACACTCAATGGCCAGCTGGGAGATGATATGTTGGAAGCAAGCAAGAGGGCAAGAGGCAAAGTGGCTAGAGAACCAGCAAAAGATGTGGTGTTGGCAAAGGAAGCAGTTGGGGCAAATAGCTCTGCACCTCACTACTCAAGCAAGGTCAGGTATGTCCATCTCAACCATCTTGACCTCCAAGGAAAACTGCAGCTTGTATGGGGCAGCTGCCACTAGTACGCAATTACAAGCAAATAGCAGGGGAAGGCATTCAGGCTTTACTATTCTAGGGATCCCTGTGTCCAACACCCTTGTTGTGGCACTCCATGCCTAACATACCTGAGGGGTGTCCTCAAAGTGGTAGAGGAGGCAGGGCTCCACTCATCACAGCAAAAAAAAAACTGTTGTGGACTGCTCCCATTGACCTAAACTGTTTGTAAGTGCAGTTAACTCCCGGGCACCCATAGAACTGTTTAAGTTTTGGTTTTCAGCTCGATTATCATTGAATTGCTCCAATAAAAATGCCTGTTCTGCAAAAACCCTCCGTGCCATCATGGAGTAGGGTTCGGCGGTGTGTCACAGGTTATTATGTAATTATGTGGGAATTTTTCAGTGTCCAAAGAAAGAAAGATGGTTTGTTTCCTTCTACAAAGTTTCCTGCAGCTGTGCTTCCTCCTAATGGAAAAACAAAAGAAAAGCAGTCACAGTTGGAGCTGGAATTCTAATTTGGTGAGCAAGAGGAATCCCGTGTGCTTTAAAGAACTATAAGGTGCAGTATCCTGATTGCCTGAAATGATGTCCTCCTCTCCCATTTCTATCAACATTTTCATATTTACCACATTATTTGAATGTTTGGGGCATCTCAGAAACAGTGAGATTCCCAATCCACATTTAGAAAAAAAGTCAACTCAAAAGCAATGTTATTGTTTAGATTAGCAATAGTCTAGCAATTATTTGAAGGCGTGACCACCTTCACACTCTTTTTTTGCTTTTCTGTCACAACCAGCTGCCACAACTACTGAATCAGCACTTTACCCAATCTCACCCTATCTTGCCTGTACTGATAGCTGGTAAGTTTTCATATTGAATGTAGAGCTCAGCAGAATTCCATACAAGTGTCTCATACATGTGTTTCAGCGAATGTTCCTTCTCAGGATTATGGCTGATTGAATGTAAAACCCTCTGCCTGTAAAACTGAATCACTAAGCTTTGCCTATGGCCAATCCAACTTTTATGTAGAGTGAGTTGGCCTTAAATAGCAAGTGTGGGTTGTCACACAACAACAAACACAAAGAAGAGCCCTGTGGCATCTCAAAGATTCCCAAGTTTTATTTCATCTCACCTTGTTTGGACTCTTGCCCATTTTTTTCCAGATACAAGATGAAAACTCTTTTGTTCCTAGATGCATTTCGCAAGATTGTGTGTCATTTTTGCTGCCAAGAGACTAATTTGGCTGCCCCCCCCCAAAAATCAGCACCTGAGTACATGCTCACCTTGTTATTGTGTTTTTACTGAGGAAAGGTTTATGGGATTTACTACCTCACAAGCTGGCTGGTTTTAGTAACATGAGCCTCGACCTGCGTGGATGGGGCAGATAGTGTAATTTGCTACTCCCTGGTAGGTGGCCATATGCCTTAGAATGGTCCTGGCAGCTTCTTACATTCCCAGTTGTGTTATGGTGCCGTGCCAGCATAGTATGGGGGCCTCCAATTAGTAAACCAGTCCAAGGATTTTTTAAAAAATACTATTGGGTGGTTACGTTTGTAAGCAATAGCTCGTGCATTTTAAGTGTCAGTTTTTTTTTAAAAAAAATCCTGATTCTAGTTTCATGGGAGATATCTGGAAGTGATCCAAAACCTTCAATTTTCTTCTTCAAAGAACATTTGTTTAAAAGCAGCAAATCAGCCCTACTGCTATTAGCAAAATAGAGCAATATTACAACATACAAGCAAAATGGTGCTGTTGGCCATGTAAAAAAGAATGTATACTCTCTTTGAATGCTATACTTTTACATATAAGGACACAATAAAAATCATCTGGCCCTTAAAAAATTGGCTTCAGAATAACAACACATGACATGCTGCACCATGTCATCATTTATTTTGCATTAAAATGCAACTTTGTTATGTGATTGTTGCCAGTAGAAGAAAGTAATTCATTATAGGTTGCAATGTTACTTATCATGAAAATGCAATGTTGTTGATCTCTTGTGATCTCCAACAACATGTATTATAGTGACTTCCAACTTCTAGTCCATTTGATCCATGTTGGACCCCCAATCTGTCTTCCTCCCCTTACTAGTTGCTACTTGTTCCTTCTACCTCAGCGGCCTTAATTATGACTGTGAAACTTTTGCCAGGGCAGCATGATTCCAGTAGCTATTTGATTTCTCTACAGAAAGCAACTCTCCAGGCCTGTGTAGAAACTAAGCCCATAACCAGTAGCAATTTGCAGTAATTATGTTAACAGCGTGGAACAAGCTACTAAGGTGAGCTTTTCACTATGAATTAGGAGTAGTCACTCAGGATGCTCATTGCAAGGTAGAAGCAAAATCCTATATTTTTTCAAGATGTCAGCAGAAAACAGAATAAAACCAAGACTTGACAACAGAAGACCCTAGAGCTGTCTCCTTGCTGGTAGCCATCATGGAGGCATCTCACAGCTGGCCATATATTGTAGATAAAGAGCAAAGTAAAATACAATTACTGCAAAGAAGTGAAAAATGACCCAGGGGCAACAATCAACCTGTGAGGGAGCTGAAGATGTTCATCTCCACCATTTGTCTTTCTTTCTGTGTACTGCTCCCCATTGGTTTATTGAAATGAAATAAAGGTACACTTATTTTAATAGCCTAATCACACCCTACAGGAGAAATCATAGTGGGTGTCCCAGCAAAAGATTTACTAAAACGATTTTTACTGGGGTTTAGCAACCCACACGCACTGGTTTTAGGTCTGTTCAGACCACATTGGGCTGTCGTGTTTCCATATCCTTTACACTCAGTGCTTGATTTATCCATTTAGTGCCTTTGCTCTAATGTGCCCAAGTGATATACAGTATGTCTGCTTCAACAGGGATGTCTTTTATTACAGGAAACCTACCAGAAACGCCAGCATGGAAGAAAGATGCTACAAGCCAGCTTTCCACAGTTTCGAAAGGATGCAAACTGAAATGCATTTTACAGTAGCAAATATAATCCACATTCTTTCAAAGTTCTAATTCATAGCAGATGTATTGCCATCCTGACGTGTGCAAGTATATTGTAAGTCCTCGTCCTTGCCCATGTTGAAGTTTCAGCTCTTATTACAATAGGTTAATTCTTGGGTTCCAGAAATACAAAATACCTCTGTGTCTTCAGTGGAATGATAATGTTATGTTGTGTGCTTTCTTCTCCATTTCATGAAATTGGAGATGACGTACGTCAGCAACATTATAAGTACTTCATAGCTAATCAGGGGTAGGGGCATGAATGCAATTGCACATTTTTATCTAGACCTAAGCTGTAAAGGCTTCTACAGTCATAATCCACACTTTGAATGGGGCCTGTAAACAAAATGGTAGTCAGTGAAACTTATAATTGGGGAAGCGGGGAGGAAACAGTCACATGATCCTGGTAGCCAGCCCCCATCAGCAATCTGGCTGCAGCCCCTTGTACAGGTGAGGTTTCAAGATATCTTTGAAAGCAGCCCCATAGAGTAACCCAATTACTGGAGCAATCCAATTGGATGTAACCAAGAGGTTCACTCCAGCTAATACCTCCTCTGATTGCTGTCTTTAAAAGGGATGTGCATTTGGACTTAGAAATATTTAAAGAATTCCAAATAGATCTAAATTCAGATTTGATAGTTGTAAATATCTGCAGTAATAATAACCAGTATTTAGAACCCCAGTTACCCTTTGCTTAGAAAGCAGAAGGCTAAGATTCTGCTTGCTGGAGGGAAAAATGGAACCTATTTCTCAGGCATTCTGGAGTGATTTCTTGAGAAATGAAACTCAAAGACTCTCTGGCACCGAGGGTAGTGTGGACACACTATCTCCTCACTGGCATGTATTTCCCAAGGGAAATGGCCTGAGGTGAGAGCAAAACCTTTAAATAATGTCTGCCCAGATCACTGAAATCTAGAAGCAAGCACAGACACCAGAATATATTTTTCATATTGGTTCTTTCCAATTGAAAAGAGGGCATGTGTATAAATCCCCAGAGCATTTGCTGTTAGGATATGCTCTGGTGGAAGCCTGCACTACAGCAGTTTTCTCTTTGATTTCTGAACCATCAACTTACATTTACATTCTATACATCTCATTGTATATAGTTAGTGTTATGATTTAGGATTAGTAAATGCATAGATTAATTATGTTATAAATCAACAGGAAATACTGGATTATATTAACACCGCTTTGAGGCATATCAGGCAGAGAAAAGATTTTGTTGTACTGTACAGTGGTACCTTGTATAAAGGAATTAATTCATTCCAAATGAAATTATGTTAAGTAAATTTTCCTTTATACAAATTCCCATAGGAATGCATTGAAAATGGAGTCATCCCATTTTGTGTTGTACGGATTTTCCCCATAGGCAATTATGTTAAGCAAATTTCCCCTATCTCCAGAATTTTTTATGTTGTACAGATTTTATGTTATACATTTGGAACAGATTAAATTTGTAAGTTGAGGTACCACTGTATTTTCCCTGTTCACTTTGTCAGAATAAACATTTGTTGTTGTTGTTCAGTTGTTCAGTCGTGTCTGACTCTTTGTGACCCCATGGACCAGAGCATGCCAGGCCTTCCTATCTTCTACTGCCTCCCGGAGTTTTGTCAAATCCATATTGGTTGCATCAATGACACCGTCCAACCATCTCATTCTCTGCTGTCCTCTTTTCCTTTTGCCTTCAGTCTTTCCCAACATCAGGGACTTTTCCAAGGACTCCTCTCTCCTCATGAGGTGGCCAAAGTATTGGAGCCTCAGCTTCAAAATCTGTCTTTCCAGTGAACATTTGGGGTTGATTTCTTTCAGTATGGATAGGTTTGATCTCCTTGCAGTCCAGGGGACTCTCCAGCACCACAGCTCAAAAGCATCAATTCTGCAGCAATCAGCCTTCTTTATAGTCCAGCTCTCACTTCCATACATCACAATTGGAAAAACCATAGTTTTGACTATCCAGACCTCTGTCGGCAAAGTGATGTCTCTGCTCTTTAGGATGCTATCTAGGATTGCCATCACTTTCCTCTGAAGAAGCAGGTGTCTTTTATTTTCATTGCTGCAGTCACCATCTGCAGTGATCAAGGAGCCCAAGAAAATAAACTCTGTCATTGCTTCCATTTCTTCCCCTTCTGTTTGCCAGGAGTTGATGGGACCAGTGGCCATGATCTTAGTTTTTTTGATGTTGAGCTTCAGCCTATTTTTTCACTCTCCTCTTTCACCCTCATTAAAAGGTTCTTTAATTCCTCCTCACTTTCTGCTATCAGAGTAGGAACGTTTGGTTTCCATATTACAGACTACCATTCACTGCAAAGTAAAGGTGTGAGCCAAACTAGATATTTGGGAAAATGCACATTACTTGTCATTAGCCAATTCCTCCTCACACAGCATGGTTTCTGAAGAAACATGAGGCTGGGCAATCAGACCTGTAAATGAAATCCATGTTTGCCTTTCCACTAACCATATGCATCTTCTCTTTGAAAGGCAAGACATGGAACTGCGTGCAACTATTCAAATTGAGTTATTTCTATGTTTGAGGAAGCTTTGTGTCTAACAACATGCTAACTATTATCTTTCAAATTCTCAATAGAAATCAAATGATATCCTTAGAATAGACTCACATAATAAAGATGACAATGGTAACTGCTCTGTTTTATGTGTAAAGAGGCAGGTAATCTGTCATAATTCTGAATGCATTCTTGCATATATGACTGAAAAAAACTACACAAATAAATACATGAGTAAGTGCCAAATAACTGATATTCCTAGAATTATCCTCTTAGCCGTTAACCCAGTTTGCAGCCTCCTGAGGTACAATCTTCCTCAACACAGTGCCTTCCACAGGTGATGGCCTAAAATACCATCATTCTCACCTAGCAAGTTTACTGGGGATGAACGGTTCTGTAATCCAACATGAGTTCTAAAGGGCAATTGCTTGTGGGAGACTACAGTAGCAGTCATACCCTGATAATTGTTAGGGTGGGGAAGTGGAAGCCATTTCATTCTGGAGCTACCCTGAATGGCTAAAATGGTGTTAAGGAGCAAATGGTCTGCATGAAACAATCCCAAAAATGCCACATTTTTAGTTCATTTGCAACCTTGCCAGCGATTTCATGCATGACCTTGGACCAACCCACTGAGTCTTTCTATGCTTCATCTTATCCGTCTGCAAAACTGGACTGACAGCTCTGCCCTCCCTTGCAATGGGGCCAGCAGGCTTAATTAGTGGTTAAGAAACTTCACATGAAAGGTGCTCTTGAATTTTTCATCATTATAAGCAAAAAAGACTAAACCACCCACTCCCCCCCCTCTTTCAATATAAATAAAGCACAATTGGAGTGGGGAGGAGAATCTCTCACATCACCTGCCTGTGAGCATGAATCTTAATTGATGGATGAAAGGGATGAGCTGGCATTTCATCATCAAAGCCACTGCTTTCATTCTTGTGGACTTGGGCCACCTCCCATCTGTAGAGGTACCAAAGAGCAGGCAAAAAAGCAGGTGAGGTGAAAAGGCCCACATTCCCAGTGGAAGGCTGGAAAGATAAAGGGGGTGGGTGGGGGGAAAGAGAGAACGAGGCACTGGTGTTTGATACAAAGCTGATCTCTTCTACATGCAATCCACCTCAACCAACTGCGGTAGGGAGACAGACCTAAAATGCATTAGGAACCTGGAGCCAACAGGTAAACAAACAAGGAGCAGCCACTGCCAAAGTGGCTGCACTGACATGTTTTGAGAATGATTCACAGACGCATTGCTTAGTAGCCAGGAAATGCAAGGCACACCCAGTGAAACGTACTTGCAGCCAGTCTCACAGGGTGTCACAAACCATGCTAGCTGCTCTGTCATCGCTGGTCAATGAACCCTTGTGAAAAAACCGGCAGGGTCTTTTTGGTGCCATGATGGGTGGAGTAAGTACCATGTTTGATGAACACCAGCTTGGCCTCTTTATGTAGCAGAGTGGTGGCAATTTCCTCTGCCGCCATTGGGGTCCTTAAAAGGCCCTGGGGAAAACCAGCAAATTGCAAAGCAAGTAAATTGTCAGTGCTGAAGCGAACAAAATGTGTGTTGACAAATGTGTAGAATGACTAGAAACACACACATCAGTCATTCATTACACTCCTGTTGCTTCCTGTGTCACCTTATGGAATTTAAAGTCCAAGAGGCTCTAAAGTCCCCCTGTGCTATTTTATGGAATTACATCTCTGTGACATATGCTTTTGGGAACATCAGCAGCTCCCAGACCTATTATATTCCTTCATTCTCCAGCTGCTGCCCTACTCGTGAGTTTATTTGTTAGAAATTTGCTATCATTAGAGGCCAGATGCACAGATAAAAATAACCTGAAGGTACTTTAAATCCTGGTTTAACATTATGCGCTGGTCTTTAAGAATTAAGAATATTCATTCAGTGATGATGAATGCAAGATGAAACAGGGGAGTACTGTATTGTTTTATTTTTAGTTTTTTTTAAACCATACAGCTAGGGAACCGGTTTGTTTTTCATGGCTTCAGAGACTAGGACTCGGGGCAACGGTTTCAAACTACAGGAAAAGAGATTCCATTTGAACATTAGGAATAACTTCATGACAGTTAAAATATGCTGCCACGGAGGGTGGTGGAGTCTCCTTCTTTGGAGGTTTTTAAGCAGAGGCTGGATGGCCATCTGTTGGAAATATTGTGATGGGGTTCCTGCATGGCAGGGGTTTTGGACTGGATGGCCTTTGAGGTCTCTTCCAACTCTATGATTCTATGATTCTGTGATCTCCAGTTATCACTCCCAAGGACCGAAAAAGCACTAATATTTTAAGAGTAATGTTACCTGTTGCTTAGTCCTCAAGTAAAGATGCAACCGATTGATAGGTTATTTCGTAGGATACTGAAACTTATGAAGCTGAAAGATTGTTATCCATAAAACTAGGTGGTGAGTGTAGTCTGTTGTAATTTGTTATTTGCAAAACCTCTGGAAGTTCTCACAACTTCCTAATAAACACCTGAGTTTTCCAATTTTCTTTATAACTTGCAGAACTCAAACTCCTCTGGACCACCATTGTTGTTCTGCTGTGTTCTTCTATGAATATCTACAATATGTGTACAGGTATCAGGATAGAAACAGACAACCTTTTAGGGTGGAATGCTGAATGAATTTTGGGGAGGACAACACATGATCACCAGAGAGAAAAGTAGGAATGGCTCATAAATTCCTTCAGTTCCCTGAAAACTCTGTTGCTTGCCTCAAACTACTGAATGCACTAAGTTGCAGTGAGGAAAATCATGCCAATCAAACCTTGCTTTTATTTCCAGTAAAGGCTATTGCTTAGACAGTAATGTCTGACCACATCCAATCTTGCCTGATTTTGGAAGCTAAAGAGGGTTGGCCCTGGTTAGAACTTGGATGGGAGACCCCCAGGGAATACCAGGTGCGGTAGCCGCCTGGCAAACCACTCCACTATTCCTGCCAAAAACACTCCATGGACATAGGATCATGAAGAGTCGGTCATGACTGTAATGATGCAACACACACACACACACACACACACACACACACACACACACACACACA